>CM022948.1:93154268-93836768 GCA_012931725.1 Litsea cubeba | reverse complement strand
AAAGAACATAGTCTCTCTCATAGGATTTATGTTCTAAAAGCTGATTTAGTCTCAATACCTGTAGAACTGGTAGATTTATGGGCTGTTGGTAACTTTTTTGAAGACTCCTTGACCAAGCAAGGGGTGGATAGATCTCTGCCAATGATCTTTTTCTTTTTTCAATGTAATATTTTCTTTTTTGTTTCTTTGGGATAATGCTTTTATACCATTGGGATCAAATCATTTGATTGGAGGTTTGTATGCTCTCTTGTAATAGTTCTTGTTCAATAAAATATGCAGATAAAAGAAATGCTTTAGGCCAAAGATGATGTTTATCAGTAATGGTAGATAGAATTAGTAAGAAGTTGGCTTTTACTAATAGTTGAATAACCTGATGTACTTATCTATTGTTTGGTAGTTGACAAAAGTCCAAATTGGTAACTTTGTCTGAAGGTTTTGTCTGTTTAATTACCGTGTGAGAAAAAAAAATGTTTCATTGTTTTAAAGAAACCAAATGCGAGTATCTTTTTTTTTTTTTTTTCTTTATCTTGTTTGTTTATATTTAATGCAATCAATGCATATGAATGTTTTGTTATCATTTTCAATCATATGCTATCCCCATGCGTTTACTTCTAGCTGACCATCATCTCTGATGTTTCTGGATTCCTCCTTATTATGCTTTCTATATATTTTTCGCAGGCAATTACAGGGGAAGCAATTCAGTTAAGATTTGAAAGGGTTCAAAAAGCACTGGATATAAGTTTAACCAAAATACAGACCATGGTTCAGCAACCACTAGCTGCACAGGTTTGTCAAGCATTGTCCTTCTGCGCAAAGTTTCCATTATAGAGATTGTTTTCTTTTTTCTTTTTCTTCCCTTTTCCCCTCCTAAGAGATCCAGATTTCCTATTTCTAGGCACTACTATTGTTACAATAAGAGAAATGTATTTATTCACCGACATCATTAGATACGGCCTTTTTGCATGAAAAGCTGAAGCACTACTCTTCATGCATGGCTATGCATGTGGCATGTCTGTGACATTTAATCTGTGCATGGGGGACTCCACTTCGACCATAGATGGGGTCCATTTATTATGCGGACTACATGTGTTTTTATTGTTGACTGGTGATTTTTTTCCCAATCATTCAATTTTGCTGTACTTGTGTAGCCGACTGCCTAGCTGAAGAATGGACCTATTTCAGTGCTTGAATCTTATTTGATTGCAATAATTAAATAAATGTTTTGCTTCGGTCTTTTTATCGCAATTTTGTATGTTTACTCAAACTGCATACTTCTGCACTCATGCATATAAGCAAATTTGTCTAGAAATTTACATCAACAGATATATTTGTGTATATGTTATGTCTACACATACATTTCATATGACTGTTTCTTACATCATTATTAACAATGAAGGTGAATTTATGCTTTTTTTTTTCGGAGAAGCAACCAAGAAGAACTTAATTAAACCTACTAAAAGGATCGTAAATCCAGTTTATTAAGGAAAAGGATGGGAAGAATGAAAAGGGAAAATAAAAAAGTTATGGGGGTGAATTTAATGCTTACCACAATTTCATGCCTTGACACCCCTGCACTTGCAAGTAAATCCAGATTTAATTAGGGATAAATTCCTTTCAAAGTTCATATTCTTTAGCTGAAATTGGACAGAGCAATCTCTTCTTCATGTAGGAACTAGGAACTCTGAAACCTGGCCGACAACCTTCTCATATCACACATTGTCAAAATATTTTAGGAATTAGCTTATTCTTCACAGGTAGTCTATGATTGGCTAAGTTCTGGATAGATCAAAGCCTGCTGATTCATCTTTAATGATCTGCTTGTTATTGGTCTATACTGATTGACATTTACTAGTTTTTTGGTTCTATGATATTGCTGGACATGATTAATAATAGCATTTTATCTACAGATTTCTGATATTGTCAGTGATCTTCGAGATGCAAAGTTAATAAAGGAATCTTCCGAAGAGGAGGCTGGTAGGTTATTAATAGCCTTGTTACAGCAAGATGGATTGGCTACTGATCCAGCAGAAACTTCTGAACTCGAGGTTTTCCAGATTGCAGCACAAATGCTGGATATTACATCATCCAAGGCTCTTTTGATAGAGAAAAGATCTATTAAGAAGCTACTTGATAAGGTCTGTGATACAGAGCCAAGAAAGCAGAGCATCCTGAAGTACTTCTTGTACCTTATTAGGAAGCATGAAAAATTGATAGGATCCAAGCGCACTGAGAATGTCGATGATCGGTTTAAAGTTTGCCCTACCAAAACAAATTCCTCAGGTAATAACAGTTTACCTGAAAACCAACTTGGGCATGCTGAGTTGAGATTGCGCATGGGTCTTGGTAATGGAGAGACTAACATGCAAAAAGATGAACCAGAGACACCTCCTGAGGAATTCATCTGCCCCATTTCATTGAAACTGATGTCTGATCCTGTAATCATAGCTTCTGGACAAACTTATGAAAGGATATGTGTAGAAAAGTGGTTCAGCGAGGGGCACAATACATGTCCAAAAACATTGAAACAGTTGCCACATCTTTCTATGACTCCAAACTCTTGCCTGAAGGACCTTATTTCTAAATGGTGCAGAAAGCATGGTATCACCATTCCCGATCCAAATTCTCAACCAAGTGTGGCGGCATATTCTTCATGTAATATGTCAAGCTCCAATTCTATCTCTAGTCTCAGCAGCTCACTCAATGGCATGCCCATCCTATTAAATAGAAGCTCTGCATATTATATAAATGAAAGTGACACCAGTAATGTGTCGATCACCTCCTCTGATGCTAGCAACTGTTTGGATTCATCGCACCTGGCGAACATTGAAAGCTTGAAAGACAGCCAGGTCCAAGTCTTCTCGTGGAGTGATGATTCTGGTAGCTGCCAATCTTTTGCAGAATTTGACCGTGAAATGTATCTGAATTTCTTTTATAAACTTGCCACCCTTCCGATGGAATCCCAGTGCAAAGCAGTCGAAGATGTCAAGATCTTTTTGACAAACAATAATGATGCCTATTATTCTATGCATTCTAATGGTTTTGTGGAAGCACTGATGACGTTTTTATTGGATGCCTATGTCCAGTCCAACATAAATGCACAGAGAACGGGACTTCGGATACTGTCAGCATTTATAAGCAACAGCAGGTAACAATGACAACTATGTTAGCAGACGGTACTCAAAAGCCAGTTTGCATAATTTGTTTTAATTCCTCAGATTCCAGAGAAAAGGTTTCTATCTATAAGAGCGAAGGATTGAAGATGGAGACGTACAGGGACCATCAAAATTTTCTTGCTTTAATAGTATTTTTCTGCCTACTCTTACCCTATGAGATAAAATTGTAGGTATTTGATGGTCTCTTGTATATCTTCAATCCTGACCCTTCACTCTTCAGTCTTCACCCCTTACAAAAAGGCTCTTTTCTTATGAATTCTTAGGAATTTTGTAGTAATTTTCCCAACATGGCTTAAGAGTGTTGAATACTCTGATTTCCTAAGTCAATATGACATCTTCATCATCATAGCTTTATCTCATCAATATGTGGTCAGAGTCGATATATATGTAATTCCAAAATCTGTTGGTGCACAATACTTGATTACTTGGTAATGGTTGTGTGAATGCCCTGCTTATGCCCCATTTTGATTCTCTTAACCCATCAATCTGGGGTCTGAGTCAACTCGTGTGATTCCAAAATCTATTGATGCACGAGACATGATTACTCTTAGTCGTGATTGTGTGAATGTTCTGCTTAAGAACTTTTTTGTGCTGTAATCAAGTTATACCTATAATTTGGTCATGGCAAACACCTAACTATTGTAACTTTCAAGAATAACTCAGGTTATCCAGGCAAATAAACTGTCAGTCATGTGTAAAGTGATAATGGGTTTGAAAAGATCAAATGGATCCATAGGAGTTTTCTGTATAATAAGAGTAATAATAATTACCAACCAAATAATGATAATAGTGATAATTCGGACATGTATTTTCAACATCAAAATATTAAAGTGATAATTGAACTGTTCAAAATTTTCTTATCCTCCTTTGACTGAAGACCTAAAGCACTTTCCTTTAAAATTCAGCTTTATCTAGACAAGTGGTGCTAATTCTAAGCAGGAAATTTTTCCAGTTACGAAATATTGCTAATGGTTTATCCTGAAAAAATTGATAATTGTTTTTGGTATATAATGCATGTACGTAGAATTTTTAGACATGCCACCTTGCTGCATATGATTTAGTATTTTATTTTGGTTTTATTTTATTTTAGTATCTTATTTCAGTTTTATTTTATTGTACTCTAGTTTTAAACTACATGCCGACTAACCATTAAAGTGGTGTAATATGCAGAAGTGAAATACCATCTTTGGAAGAAACTGCATTTGACGTGTTGGCATCTTTTCTTGATTCGGAATTATCTGAAGAAGCTTTGTCAATCTTGCAAAATTTGTCCAGCCATTGGTGTTATATACCTAAAATCATGGCATCTTTTGCTCTTCCTTCCATCATAAAGATTATTGATTCTCCGGATGAAGAATACCTCATACAGGCTGTAAAAATCCTATCTGATTTGTCATCTGATGGTGGCATCGAATCCTTAATTCTACGCTCAGGATGCATCTTGAAGTTGGTTCAACTCCTGGGTCACAATTTACTTGCTGGAAACTGCATAAAGATTCTGCGAAATCTATGCAGAACTGAAGAAACTAGAGTTGCGATAGCTGAAACTGATGGATCCATTGCATCCATTGCTGAACTGCTCGATACTGGATCCAGAGATGAGCAAGAGCATGCAGCAGCCATTCTCCTTTCCTTATGTTCTTATCGTCCTGACTATTGCCATTTGGTCATGAATGAGGGTGTTATCCCAGCTCTTGTCAACGTATCCATCAATGGGAATGTCACAGCGAGGGAAAACGCCATGAAGTTACTCCATCATTTGAGAGATCTCAGACATGATGATCCTCCATGCAGTCCGCTCACTCAGGTTGGATCTGATTCTGAACTGTCACAGGATTCCAGCCAATTCTGTAGAGGAAAAAAATCTGCTTCCAATGTTTCCACATTTTTCAAAGAGAAGATTAAGATCTTCTCGAAGCATAGATCTTTGGCCCTCTTCGGAGGCAGCTGAAATAAGCAAAGCATTGAGAAACCAGGTTACAGGTACTTCCATCACACACGGCCTTTTGTAATGGGGGTATGATGGTGTTTGGCCTGTGAATCAGGTGTGTGTGTGGTGAAATTCAGTGTTGGGTTTGTCGTGACAACTCTACATCACATGCTTTTTGAGTGAGTTTGATTACTATGTTGTTCAGCTGCTTTAGTAAGCTCTGTAAATAAGTTGTACAGTTATCTTGTGCATAATTAGTTTAAGGTATAGGCAATTTTGACAATTTGGATGTAAGAACCCTGTACAACTCTCATGGGTTTTTTCTGTCACTGCAACTTCTCATTGGTTTTTTGCTGTGTTTTCTTGTAACCTATTACTATTGGCTGCAGAGTGCAGAGTTTCTAGGTCTGTTGAAGAAATGAGCTCCACCAAAGTCCCCAAGCTGTAGTTCAGCTGGTAAGGGGCGTGCGTGAGTTCGATTTACCAAGGTAGCGAAAAAGAAAGAAAAAAAAAAAAGGGCTACACCAAAGGATTGTTAAAGAGGTGAGGTGCGAAGGCAGATGGATCATCGACTTTTCATGGATTTGAACTACTAGGGTGATGGCTGGATATTCAGTTATCATCTTCCCTTAGATTCCATTTCCATTAAATAAAACGTTAGATGATGGCCATTTTTGGATATTCATTTTTGATCCTTACTTTTTAATAGAGTGCTGCTATTGGCACACAATTCTTTTCTTTTCCAACACAAGGAATTTGATTTTTTTTAATTACATTTTTACCCCTTTATGAAATGACCAAAATATCCATTGCCCTTCTTTTCACACATAAGCTCATCTTCTTCCCTCTCACCCATCTCTTCTTCCCTCCCACCCATTTCACTCTCTACTTTCCAGAAAAACTCAAAAGGCAACTCATCTTTCTCCATTTTATGCTCTTTGGCAACTCATCTTCCTCCATCTCCTTCATCTTTCATTCTTCTTGTACTTTATCTTTTTTCATTCTATAACTAAAGGATTTCTAGTGCAATGAAGGAAGAAAACAATAATCAAATGGTGCCTTTCAATCAGTTTTATGCCTTTTTTTTTTTTAAATTTCTCGCCTGGAACGAGTTGCAGGTTCCCAATATTTCAGTCTTTCAGGACCGAACATATGGCATATGTTCGGATATACAGTTCCGAACATAAGGCATTTGTTCGGTCCTGTACTTCCGAACATATGCAATATGTTCGGTCCTAAAAGACCGAACAGAGTCGAGATTTCTAATACCCTTGCGACGATGGATAAAACGCACCCAAATGCATTTAAAAACACTAACATTGTTTCTAAAAACTTACATTGAATGAGAATCTATACCCATAACAAGTTTCCATGAAAAAAAAAGATAATCTAAGTTGGAAAAAATGGTAAAGAAGAGATGGAAAAGAAGAATAAATGGTGAAGGAAAAAGGGAATGCCAGAGGATTGTGGAGATGGTGGAGCGGACTGGTACGCCGGAGGAATGCCGGAGGAACGCCTGAGAAAACGATGATTCTTGTGTGTAGGAAGAAAGGGATGAGGATGTGTGTGGGAAGAAAGAGGGAAATGGAGGGATGGGTAGTTTAGGAAATTTTATTGTGTGTGAAAAGAACAAATATATTTTTTAAATTATAGGAATGTATGTAGAGAGAATTTGTGTTTGAAAAGAAAAATTTGGTGTGCCAATAGCAGCTATCTTTTAATAACTTACAGAAATACAATTACATGAAACAGCAGGCCCTTAATAAATCTTGTTCCGTATCCGTCCATATTGTACTGAGACTAATGTCTTGGTTTGTGAGTTTGTTGGCCCTTTTTCTGAAAGAGAATTTTGGAAAATGTTCAAAAGCCAGAAGTTGTGAAGAATTTTTTGGTTTCCTACGATTGATGACTCAAAAGTCACTCTTGCACTCGTCGGGGCGGTTTGGTATCCCTAATCAGATGTCCTACACCCAGCCGAGGACATGACATATATGATTGCTTTTAATATGGATTAAGTGTTAAGCAGAATTATAATGAAATAAAGTATAATGGTGATGAGAATGTAATCCCAATACATTTAACAACTTTGGATTAAAGGCTTTGAACATTGATATTCAACATGGCCCAAACCGATATCAATTTGAGGAGGAGGAGGAGGTTTTAGTCATTCTAGAGGCGTAGAAAATTTATTCTAGTGCTTTACGAACATGAAAGTTTGATTGTTGAAAGTGATTCTTATAATGCCATTTCTTGGATGTCAAAGGCAGACAATACTTCATGGGAATTTCATTTCTACATCAAAGACATTAATTGTATGCTTGGCTTCTCCTTCTCAAGTGGTTTTCAAGCATGTCAATGGCTCCTTGGGAACTAAAAAAGGAAGTGGATAGGGTTAGCTCCTTTTATTGGTATTTGATGTATTGTGTTTATTTATTTATTTTTATTGTTTTGTTTCTTGTCTAAGGAGGGCATTGGTGTAAGGTTCTAAAACCTCTACTTCGTCTCTCTTTTTTGCTTTTGTTTTGTTTGTTCTCTCTCTCTCTTAAATAAATGTCATGTTATTGATTAAAAAAAAAAAAGGAAACAAAGAGCATACACATACCAAATATAAATTTCTAAGATAATTGGCACTAGACAGGGCCGGTTCTGAATTTTTCAGGGCCCAGGGCAAGAGTAAAAATTAGGCATCTATATATATATATATATAAAAACTTAGTGATGGCCTCATTCATTTTTCAACCAATATCTAACATGTCAAAATTAACTAAAAATTTAACATTCAAAGCATATAAATTCAAACTTCAATATATAAACATTCAAAATAAAAGGCTATAATGTATAAACAAGACAAATACTTGTAAGTTGTAACAATTTAATAGTTCTTTTACAAGACAAATACTTGTAATTTGCTAAAGGTTCAGATGATCAAATGGATTAAAGGTTCAGATGTTGATTATGGGGCCCACAAAAGCTCAAAAAAAAAATAAATCTAAAGTTATAAGGTTTCATAAACTTTTTATTTTAGTTCCAAATCAAGAGTAATATTATTGCATCAAGGGTGGGCAGGGACTTTTGTAACAAAGCTCAATGCTAACTGGCCATCAAAATTTTAAGTAGGTCCAATTATGATAAATCAAAATCAGTTAATTTTACATATAACATTACACATTTTTCAGTGGGCCTAATTATGAAAAAATAAAATTGTGTTCGACAAGGAATTGTGTAATAGTAAACTGAGCATCAAATTTTTTCAGCGGGCCTAATTATGAAAAATTAAAATTAAGCATACTCATCTAATAATTTTAATATTAGTTTTATTTTTTAGTGAATCTCGTCAATCTCATTTTTGGGCCCCCCTGAAAAATGGGCCCGGGGCGAGCGCACTTCCGGCCCCCTTTCAGGGCCGGCCCTGGCCCTAGATTACCAGGTTAGCGGATCAAATTATTAGAAACACTATGCAATATGCATGATTAGACTTAATAATGAAGTTGGAGCAAGAAGCACAAGAGCAAACAGTAGGACAAATTGAGCACATGAGGTTATTGTCGTTGCTATAACTATGCTGCTTGTGTCGAGTTGATTTGAACTATGAGCACGCATAATCTAACCACTGAAATGTAAATCGACTCCATTAAAATTTAAAAGTAGATTACAGTGAATATATAAAGATTGTTAAAGAATGAATGGAGTGAATGATAGAAAGTAGAAAATAAATAAAAACCGGACATGTTTGTTTGTATTAGAATACATAAGAGTTGGGGTAATTCATGGTATCGGTGGTTGAAAATGAAGACTAAAAGTGACACAACACGTCCGCTTTAAAGGAAATCAAATCAAGGAAAGATGGAAAATGAATACACGGCCATGCGCCATAACACTAGTAATTCAACACCTAACAATATCAAGGTCTCATCTATATCTCCCCCTTATTTCTTTCCTAAGAATATCAAGGTCTCATCTGTATCTATATACCCCTTCTTTCTTTCCTCCCCCACTTCATATCTTCAAACCCCCCGCCCCGGGGCTAGTATTTATACATTTCAATTGTGCCGACAAAGTTTTGATAAATTATGCCTTAGAAATGTTGGGCCATTTTCAAATTACACTGTTTCTTTGGATATGATCGAAATTATTTTTTAAATAATAAGTAATTAATTACTAAATATAAAATATTATCGGACAACCATCACTTACTCCCCCCACCGAGAAAATCCTAGCTCCACCACTACTAGCAGTAGTTGTCCGACGGCCATATTAAATATTCTAAAAAAGAAAATAATTTGAATTACTTTCTCAAAACCCTCGTGATCTCCAAAATGTCGAATTTTAAGATCCAACTCTTCATCATCGTTAATGGCATTATTCACTTCGTGAGAATCTATCAAAAAATGGACTTTCGAAAGACTTCTATATATCTTTGACTTTCGTTAATACAAGTAAGATCGCTTCCACTTGAGCTTCTGTAGCCAAGAAAAGAAATTGATCAAGACTCATATTAGTGGGATGAATCTTAATTATAGCCCTCTTATTGGTTACATATATATGTGCGGAAATGGTGAGGTAAAGTAGACATGTAATTCTTTCATTGGTGTTCTGAATTTGAGGAACTTATTTTTTCAGTAGCTGCCCCAGTGGCGGTTATGGATCCCAGTACCTCACCAACAGGCAACAAATATACATATTAATGTCCCCTCAGTATTAAGTTGCAAGTGAGGTGTGTTGGGGGTTACATGGGTGGGGTTAATTAAACAATTAGCATTAGGATCTAATGAAGTTGAAACCATGGAGGATCTAATCAAGTTGAAACGATCGATGGACTAAAATGTAGTACACTAGATATTGTCTTTTTCTTGCTCTTAAGCTCTCTCTCTCTCTCTCTCTCAATACATTCAGAAGTTCCTCTGTCTTCTCTCGATTTTTACACCGATCAATTTTATGACGGGCCTAGAGCTGACTGGAGAGATTTTTTAGCTGCTTGAATTTTTTTAGATGGTTGGAGGGCCATTGATGGATTTATAAGCTTGGCCTAAAAAACCATGGAGCTTCCTTTATCTTAACTTTTTGTACAGTTGATGCAATGATAGTCAGAATATGAAGATGAGAAGGTGACAGTGTGACTGGCTCACTGGCTCTCTAAATGGTATCTTAATTACCTTCCTTGACTGGGCTATTTTTCATGAATGGTAAGGTCATACATATGCTTAGAACAGCATGAATTGCATGGCTAACCTGGCCCCACTGTGATCCACCTACTAAACCTTTCGTATTCACTACCCTTAGATAGTTAGATCTATCACTCTCTCATATTCGACACTCTCTATTTGATGTATGTAAGCCTCAAAAATGGGTGGCAAACGGGCTGGGTCGTGTCAAAATGAGTCGTGAGCTGTCTAGAGGTTAAATTCAAACCTATATCAGACCTGTTTTTTAAAATGGTTGTAGTAACGCATCGCGCACCCGATGCGGATCAACAAGACCCAACCCACATCCAACATGGGTCTACCTACTTAACCCGAGCCAGCCTTACCCAACTTGTAGATGTTCGGCCCAAGCATAATCCATTCTAGTGTTAAGGTTATATATGTTTAAGTTGTATGCCACAAAAAGGCCCAAAATACAAATATTAAAACCACCGTACTGTTTAAGTCAGTTTAGATGTGTAATAATCCGACCCATTTAAATGGGTTATGAAGGTTGTGCTAGTCAATCATAACCCAACCCATTTTTATTGCAGGTCAAATTTATCTAACCCGTGAGTTGCCTGCATCGGATGCGGGTCTAGGCAAATTGTGCCAACCCCACTCATATAGTTATCGAAATGAATTTGGGCTTGGGCTAAGCCTTCACTAGTCAGGTCAAGTAAAATAGGGTGACCCACATGAGATGCCAGTTAGGTCGGGTTGACCTGTATGAGGAGCGGAATATGCAGGTCTAGACCGCCACTTGTGCAGGTTGAGAACATCTGACCCATCTGAACATACTTTAAACCATGGCCCCCACCTATTAACCCAACCCGAAACCCGATCCAACCCATTTTGAAACTGACAACCAGTGACAGTTTTCTTTTAATCTTTTCTAACTATTTTGACAGAAAGCCCTAAAACCAAACCGGGCTTCTCACCTACCCCATCCCTGTTTAGATTTTTTGTTTTCTTTCCCTTCTCCTCCTTCCTTTTGACCACGATTGAGATCTAGGGGGAGTATTCAAGTGCATCCATCCCTCACCACTTTGGTGAGGGACACTCTCCTTTTTGGGAGTGTCAAGTACAAAAAGGGGAGTCATATGTACTTGGCACTCTCCTTTTTGTACTTGATACTTTCCAAAATGTGAGTGTCCCTCACCAAAATGGTGAGGGATAAATACACTTGAATATTTTCCGAGATCCTTTAAAAAGCTGGCATGAGGATCTCTGAGCAAAAATATTGTACTGTATGTATTTATGTGTTAATTTCACTTGTTCAATTTCTTCACAGGGTCTGAAAAGAAATTTGACAAAAGAAGATGCTCTAATGCCATTTATATAAGCTATTCTTAAGAAAAACCATCATTATATATATAAAATTAAGTATTGTATAAAATATATGGGAAAAGCTAAGGGCATTACCGCATGCCTAAATACCAAATGGGGCCCATCTGGTGGTCCATCTGAGTGGATCGTAAAATAGGATAACCCCCTTGGTATCCATTTGAATGGATTGGACCGTTGGGTCAACTGTGTACTCATTTTGGACAAGAAAAACTTGTTAGCCTCTAATGAAGTGGTGGGGATCATAATTAGAGCCTCTTGTCGCCATACAAAGTTTAAGTTGGGGGTTTTGGGGGGAGAAATCATTCCGCCCCCTAGTCCTATGCCCATGTGGGTCGTTAGGTGAGCCCCACAAAAAAACAGTGGTCGCCTTAGGTAAGGGGGCCGAAAAATATAAGAACGGGTTGAGCTTAAGTTGTGATTTGTGAAGCTAAGCTTGAACTTGGTTTAGGGAGGACCAATTTCTAACCAAGCCTGAGCACGACCATGGGTCTCGCTTGCTTTGAGTTTGTCAAGCTTGTTGGCTCTTTAATGTTCAAGCCAAGCTCAAGCTGGGCAAAACTCGGCTTAGCTCATTTATATCCCTTCTGTTACATGTGATGATAAAAGCTATATTGAGTCCAAGTTTCTACCATAATATAGGAAAATATTCAAGTAGAGATTTCTATGAAATCATGTCTCAAGAGAAAAAGAAAAAAAAAACATATTAGAAGAAAGTGGAATATGCACGAAGTTTACTAATTAGAAGAAAGTGAAATATTCAGTTTTCGAATAATTCGTATTTGGTTGCAAACAGGGATCTCGTAAATTTCACTTAAGTCATATGGATCTCGTAAACTGCAATCCGTAAATTTCACCTAAGAAATTTTATTTATCGTCCACATCTAACTTTAATTAGAGTTAGCCCACCTTAAACTGATTACTTCCGAAACATTTTTTTCTCTTTATGTTTTGATCTTTATTTTAACCATTTGTTTTATTCATGTTGAATCTTATGGCGGAGCCAACTATAATTGAAGTGGAATTTGGCTCAAAATTGTTTTCACCGATTTGAATTTTGTGTTGGCCTAGTGATAAAATAAATAGCAATGACTTAGATTATTAGTTATTGAACTTATAAAACTCGAACTCCAAGTTAAATGAATCGAAAAGTAAATCAAATGAACCTCTGTGATTGAATTTTCGAATCAACTTAAGTCTTGAATTATGAATTGGGTGAAGTCTAAACAGCTTTTGGTATGCATGTAAATTAGGGTGCAAGAGACCTGTTTGTTAACAACAAATAAAGGTACAAAAGAGAAATTTACAAATGAGGATTTCAATATTCTCTAATCAATAAAATTATCATTGTAATCTAATTCCATCTACTTCATGCTCCTACATATGATGAATAGAAGCTTCAATGGATATGAGATTTCATGGCTGTCTAATGGAGAGACTACCCCATAATCTATGGAGAATCCAAAGCCATGTGGCCCATTTTTATGTGACACAAAACAGGGACTACTCGAACAAAAGAATGACCATCCTTTCTCTCCTCCCTCTTACTTTTTCTATCCTATAGTCATAGTGAGGCTTAGGAGTGGAAAATGAAAGTTCATAAGCTAATACAGCTGGATCTCTCATACCCATCTTGACTTTGCAGAGGAACCTTACCAAACGCCATCATCACACTGAAGGACTTTGCCTCTCCATGTATCATCTTTATCAGTAGTTGGGAGGAACCCTAGAAATGAATGGCAATCAAATCCAAGGACACTGTGCTGCAAGATTTGGTAATGGAGAACCGTTTCATCATGGACCCAATAGCATGTCAAAGGACAAAAAGAAAAGAGGAAAAATGATGAAGATGTGATTTTAGAAGCTAACTCGGCAAGCGAAACAAGTGTTTAAAATATCATCTCAATCATCATCTATTGTCTTCACCCATTGAAGAAGTAAGTCAATAATTTTTTTTTTCTTTTGGTGGTAAAAGATGTATATCAAGATATTGTTAAAAAACTTCCTAGATATAATTAGGGGAAATTCTACTGGCACACGGATTTTTATTTTTCACACACAAATTCTCTCTACACATATTATTATAATTTAAAAACTACATTAGTTCTTTTCACACATACCAAAATTTTTCAAACTACCCATCCCTCCATTTCCTTCTTTCTTCCCACACACAGGTGGTCGGAAGTATAGGTCCGAATATATGTATCATGTTCGGAACTATACATCCGAACATATGGTATATGTTCGCAGACTTGAAAGACCGTACATATCGGAAACCTGCAACTCGTTTTAGGCGAGAAAAAAATTAACAAAAGAGAATAGGGTCTTGATGAAGTGGAGAGTGAGGAACGAAATCTTCTCATACTTAAACCACCCATTTCACTCTCTACTTCATCTCCCTAAAACATATGTCTTTCCTTTGCATTAACAGTACTTCTGCAGTTTTGAGTTTTGACCAAGGTACACTCCAAAATCAAAACAACATTGTGTCTATTGCCCAAGGAAGATGAAGTGGAGAGTGAAATGGGTGGAAGAATCTTTTAGGGAAGAAGATGAAATTGTGTGTGAAAAGAGAATATGTTTTGAGTTTTTGTGGGATAATGGATATTTTGGTCATTTCATAAAGGGGTAAGAATGTATAAATTCCTTATGTTTGAAAAGTAAAAATTTGTGTGCCAATAGCAGCACTCTATAATTAGAGCTGCCAGCGGGCCAGGTTCGAAAGTACCTACTGGGCCTGAGTCCAAGCCTGGTTCTGACATGGGCACTAGAACGCAAGTCGCTGCCTGCCAAATAGAAATGTAGGAGACCAAAGCCTGTCATAAAGGCCCACGTCCAATTAAAGCCCGAGTCCGTTTAAACCCATTTATAATCCAAGAGCTCTCTCTATGGCATTCAATTAAAAAAATTACAAGTATATTGTATGCATGTTTGTAATAATATATACAAACCAATTTATAACTAGTTTCCAACTTGACTGGGTTCTAAGGCCTGAGTCTGGCCTCATAAGAGACCCGGATCACCTTGAACCTGGGTTTGGATCAAGCCCGTAGAACCATTGGACAATCCGAATCCTCAATTTCTGGACTCGGGCTAATGTGGATTTGGGCAGGATCTAGGTTCATTGATAATCCTAGATATAATGCAATAAGGAATGATTGCCATAAAATACAGATAAATTAAAGGCAATGTAGGAAAGAAATTCTATTAATGGGTCAAAGTAGGGCCAGGTTGATCATTATAGGTAACATTGGATTCAATTGAGTTTGACCCATCTATCAATCAGGTATGAAATATGAACTCGAACCTAACCCGGATGAAAAGGTTAATTTGAACCTTAAATTACTAGGTTGGTTTATATATGATCTTAGTGTGTCACGGCGCAATTAGTTAGTTAGATTGAGTTTACGTCAGTCAACATGGAAGGTCAAGTAACAAGTGTCCCAACTCAACTTAAACCCCACATCTATTAATCAAGATAGAATCCGGAGGTTGAGAGTTCGAAACTGCACTATCACGCTGGGTCACAGGGGATTTACTTGGCTCCCCGTGGGCCCATAGGGATTATTCTGGCCCAAAGGGTCAGGACACCCTCCGTTTAAAAAAAGAAAGAATAAATGTACATTTCAACCCAACCCGTACCCTGAATTTCCAAATTATGTTCAAATTGGATTCATCGTTCCATTCAGCCATTATCACCTGGAAAGTTACAAATGGATATCTAATCATCCCAATATCAATTTTTTTTGGTTCCGAATAAAAGTGTAGAAACTATTTTTGGATCTGAAAGAAATTTAGATCCATGCAAGTGGTATTTAGAATCGAGTTCCTGGAGGTCCCGACTCAAGGATTCAAATCCAAATGACCCTATGAATATCTTTCATATATATATATATATATATATAAAGATCCTACATAACTTGAGTTATTTTCATATTTAATAGTCTACTTAACTTTAATCATATACCATTTCATAATCCCACCTATCTGAAGCATATGTATCGGACCGACCCATATGAGGTCCCTAACCCAGTTACAAAGCCTTAGTAAATGAGATTTGGGGCACAATTGGGGGTACAGTCCCCGAGAGAAGGTGAGACCAAGATGGAACAGAAAGACGAGGAAACGGGGTTCTAATCAAAACCCTAAAGAAGGTAGTCTTGTGCCATTTCTTTAGTAGAAGGAAAATTAAAAAAAACTGCAAGCATTACATCAAATTTCATTCATACTGCTATAAAGTGACTACCCTTACATCCAGGCATAAAGCCATCCGGATGCATAATTAAAGTTTCCCGGTAACATGTGGGGCCAACGTAATCCTCTCCATGAAATGCTGACGTACATTGTTGTTAGAATCATCATTATATATTTGGAAAATAAACAATTGCTTTTGTCATGACCCCTACAAGAGTTCTAATAAAATGCTATATAGATAGATATGAAGAAATATGAGCTCTACTAAAATTTGGCTTTAAGAAAAAAATTGAATGGAAAAATAAAATTCATATAGCTAATCCTAAGATAATTGGACATTAAAGATGATGATGATAAATGCTACCAAACTTTTTTCCCACCCTATTTTAATTTAAGTTCTCATGTTCAATACTTGACATTGGGGCAGGGTGGCACATCGAGCCTTCCAGTCCTGTCTAATCAAGTATTTTCGAGCTTTTGGCTTTTCACCATATCAACTACTACATATCATTTCCTATACTTTTTTTTTTTTTTTTTTTTTTGCTGACGCAGGGTGTCCCAGCCCTTCGGGCCGGACTAAATCCCTGCGGGCCCAGGAGGCAAAGCCGGGTAAAAACCCCCTGTGGCCCCAGTGTGGCAGCGCAGTTTCGAACCCTCAACCTCCAGGAGCAAACCGTGGTCCTAGGCCAACTGAAATCTATTTGAGATAGTTTGAACGCGTTTAATGTAGGTTATCAACGGTGTCTCAAAAGAAAAGTTTGGCTATACAGGTTAATAACCTACCAAAGGAAATGAGTATGCTGAAGAGAATGCAGATGCATGTAGTAAAAATATGGGTAAATTAGCTAAAAGTCCCTCAGATTGGTCTTGTAAGGCCTCCAGTCCAACAACTGCTCTTCTAAGGCCTCTAGTCCATACAGCTGTGCATATTTTGATGAGAGGTCCCTAGATACGCCACATCACATATTTATATGGTCGATTTACCCTTTCAACTGTTTAGGCATAAAATCATAAATTTTCAAATTTCAAATCTTTCATTCTCCCTCGTTCATAGGGCAACGTCCTCTCTCATTCTTTGTCTCGGAGAACCCCGTTCGGAAGAAGAAGATCGTTGATCCTCGCATGCCGCTGCGCCACTAGAGGAGTGCTACTTGGTCTTGCATAACCAAGAAGACTCTGTTTGTAGGAACACGGTGCAAGAACTGTTTTTCATTTTGACTTCTGTGGGTATGAAAGACAACTTCTTTTGTCTTTAGTGCCATGAGAGGAGTGCTACTTGGTATTGCATAACCCAGAAGTAGGGTTTTTCGTTCTGATCCCAAGGTTTAGAAACGAAAGAGGGAGGTTTAAGGGTTTGAATCTCGTTCGGTGGTTGATCTCGTGCAGGAGGAGATCGAGAAGATCGGATCTCGACAAGATCGATCTCCGACACGCTCTACTCCAACAATGTGTTTGACTCTCTTAGTTTTTGAAACGAAGTAGGAGCGGAGGCAAATTCGGTCTTCCAGATTTGCATAGGTGGGCTGCACTGATCAAGGGAATATAAACAAGATCTCTAGTTTGCATCGTTGCCGAGAAAGAAATCCGGACACAGAGGATCGGGTTTCGTTTTTTCTTGCTTGTTGTGAACCGGAGACAACTGCTGCAGCAAGAAAAAGGTGGGCTCTATGTGTAAATAAGATTACCGTTGCTGGAGAAAAAGACCGAAGAATCACCGGTACCCGCGCTGCCCATCGCCAAACGCCATGCTCGAATTCGTGGCTAATCTAACTAGTTTGAAATTCTACACAGAATAGAACGTTGGGAAGCAGACAACTGTTCATGGAGTTTTTGGCAAATTTATCTTAGTTTTTAGTAAATTTATCTAAGTTTCTGACGAATTTATTTGAGTTTTTTTATAAATTTATCTGAGTTTTTGGTAAATTTATCTGAATTTTTGATAAATTAAACTGAATTTTTGAAAATTTTATGTGATTTTTTTTTTGCAAATTTATTTGTATTTTTTGAAATCTATTTGTGTTTTTTAATTTTATTTGTGTCTTTTGAAATTTATTTGCGTCTTTTCAAGTTTATTTACATTTTTTAAAATAAATTTAACTGAGTTTTGGCAAAAATACTTGATTTCTTGGCAAATTTTTCTAAAATTTGGAAAGTTGATTTATCTTAGTTTTGGCAAATGTATTTGCGTTTTGTAAAATTTATTTTCATTTTTTAATTTTATTTACGTCTTTTGAATTTTAGTTGGATCTTTTGAAATTTATTTACGTTTTTTTAAAATTTATTTATATTTTTTAAAATTTATTTACGTATTTTTAAATTTCTTTGCGTTTTTTTTTTGGAATTTATTGTGTTTTTTGAAATTATTGTATTTTTTGAAAAATTTTATTTTTAGAATTTTTTTGAAAATCTCATTAATGGAATTTCATTAATTGTGGCCAATTCAATGGTAGTTGACAATTATTAATGGCATATCCCACTAATCATGAGATATGATTTAAAGAAAATGTCAACTTGGACATTTTAAGTTTTTAAATTTGAAAAAAGGACATACTACGCTATGAAGAAAGATTGTGGATCTAAGGTCAAAAAATGAAATTAATGTTCAGGGACCTATTGCCGAATGCCCCTAAAAATAGATTTAAAGACGTGCGACTTATATAAAGATTTGACTAATGAAAGATATGAATGGAGAAACAAATTTCAAAAACCGATACCAACATAGTTGGGAGAGAATTAGACTTTGATCATGATGATGATGAAATGTGTCCACTTGCCTGGGCCAAACCATGGTGGAGGATCATGTATCATTGTAATTCAGTCCAAGGGAACAAGCTCCAGACTGTAGGCTCTTATTGAAGAGGTTGGCTGAACTTTAGGCCGATCGAGCAAACTGGGCTATCTAAGTGGGCCTATTAGAAAGTCCAATATTTTTAAGACGTTTACTGTATTTGATGATGAGGGAACAATTGATTAATGATTAAAGAGTGGAGGAGACAAAGGCCAAAGAGTGGGTGCGAGGAGAGAGATTGAATTTGAATGGTCGAGTGGTAGGTAAAAGGTATAGGAGACATGCCCATATGAAGGGTGTGGAGACCCTTCCAACACTCCCCTACCTTTGCTCTCCCACCTGGTCTCTCCCTTCCTCACCCACCCATCACTTATCCACACCCAGTAACATTCTTATTCAGACGCGGAGACGCCTCCAACCTTTCCCAATCACCTTCGCAATCCTTTATTTTATGAAGAATTAATTGTGTGGCCCCAGATCTATCAAATCTACAATTCATTGCCCTACTCATTTGCATTCATGTGAGCCCATGTTTCCATGATCGTGACCTTTGATTTGGTGGACCCCACCATGGATTGGGGATGCTTTAAAATCTTACTTTTGTTAAAAAAAAAAAAAAAAAAACCTCTCTATATATTCCTTTTGATCACAGGTTACCTCCTACGTACTCCTAGTGATAAATTGTTAGATATAGAATACAGCCACCCCAATGAAAAAATTTCCAAGAACTCAATGTTTAGTGTCCTTTCTCTTATATAATTTTCCGTGTTGTTTTTTTCATGTTCTTGAAACTTAGCCCAATCATATCGGTTGATAACTAAGGTTTCGACCATTATCGATGCCAATTTTTTATAAGTTTAATATAAAACCCAAAATGTATTGGAACCCTAAAAACTAATGAATTTAAAAATCACAATATTTAGCTTTCTCATCATCATTTCTCAAGAAAGAGAACAAAAAAAGCACGTCTGTCAGACATAGAGGCCGGATCAAATTGAATTATCAGTTCAGAACCATGTTTTGGCAAATTCATAGACAAACCATGTTTTAAAACCAAGGCTTTAGCTCTGACAAATTCATAGACAAACCATGTTTTAAAACCAAGGTATGAATCACATAAAATTGGGCCCCGGAAAGGAGGCAACAAACTGGCTAATCACTGTAATCTGAGGTGAAGAAAGAAACCCACCAACAGGAAAAACATTTCAACTTACAAACTCACGTGATCTGTCTCTCGTAGCACCTTCATCACCAGTAACTTGGTTCAATTTCTCTTGACAATCTTTAGACTGGCAAGTGCCACAAAAATCTCTAACCCAACCAGAAGACTAATATTTTTAAACCTTGCCTACCAGTTGGGCAAGTGGGCATGTGGGTGTGGATGATAGTGCAAGAGACTGGTGACAAGGGCTGAAGTTTCTAGGGTTTGGATGATGCTAGGGCAATTTGGCATTTGCTGTATGCTGCCTTTTGACTGCTTTTGACTCACCTGACATGCATGCATCCTTCCTTTTCGTAGAGTGGGATGGGATCATTTAGTTGGTATGCAATGCATCTGCTGTACAGTTTGAGTGAGTTATTCATGGTTGGTGTTATCTTTTTGTGGCTTCAAGACTCAGATAGGTTGAAGTGAACAACAAATTAATATTTTATTGTAAGGTTATGGTGATGAGTTCAGATATGATCTGAGTCTCTACCCTACAAAGGGTGGTCCCATCAAATTCAATAAGGATCTCACAAACACGAAGCCAATGCTTGAATGATTGACTGCCAGTCTGCTAGGTGATCTCTCTCTCTCTCTCTCTCTCTCTCTCTCTCTCTCTCTCTAATCATTTAAATAAAGGTTGATGCATTCTGATAACCAAAGTTACATAGAAAGTGATAGTTGTTTTGTTCTTTGATATTGTATTAAGCTAAGAGGTTTTTAGGTGATTTTGACCATGACTTATAATTTTCATCGGGAGTTATAATTTTCGAGTTTTAATATGTGACCACTCTCTACTTCCAACATGTAACTATTCTTCTAATATATATATATATATATGTGCTCATTTCCTCCATTTTATGTAACCACCTGTTCTTCCCACTTTTCACTTTATTGTAAAAAATTCATTTCTATTTCTATCATAATCACCAAATCAGTGTCATGAGTATTTAATGATAGATTTTGTGTAATCTGAGGTTTTTTTTTAATAAATCAGTAAATATACTTCTTAGTTATTGGTGAACATGTCTGTGCTAAGCACGGGTTCTTGTGATAGTAACTAATTATAGATAGATTGAGTGCAAGGCAACTCGTTTCCATAATCCAAATAGGGTCTGACTTTGGAGTATGCATTTTACAAATTTTAAAATCCTCTTTTGAAATTGATTTGAATAACATGCCAATTATTCAAATCCTTGGTAGGTCACCTCTTCCCGTTTGTGCGAGCTCCTTTCCACTCAAGTGGGCTACCTTCCTGTGTGTATGCTGGCTCTCTCTTGGGTCCCGGTCCCCCTTGGTTAGGGTAAAAAAAAGAAGAAAAAATGTCAATTATGGGAGGGGAATTGAAAATGTGATGAGAATTATGGGTGGGCCAAAATTGACCCTATTTGAGATTGATATTCAACTATAAGAACAGTGCACAAGTTTAATTTTACATAAATTATTAAAATAAATATACAATTTTTTTTCAAGCACAATGATGTGTGTAGGAGTGGCATTGGGATAAAGCATGAATCATGCGGTATATAGATTCATTGGTAAAGCAGGAATCATGTATATAGATTCACATCTGAATATGTGTGTCAGTGTGTGTAAGAGCAACTCCAACAAATACTGCTTTTGGCCATGTCAGCCTCCTTTTGCTCTAATTGGCATATGAGAGAGACTCCAACAGTTACTTCATATATTTGAAGTATGAGATGGTTAGGTCTGTCAATGGAAAGGGTTGGGTCTGGGCTTGGGTTATCCAATTTCGTCCCGAAAATTGGATGGGCCTGCCGGAGGTTGTCTAGTCCTGGCCCGAACTTGAATGGGCCTACATCAAATTCGTCCCGTACAGGCTCGGGCTGGGACAGGGCTTAGCCCGATCGTTGATATAAACAGAACATTCTCTAATTATTCCTACTGTCACTGGACACTCGGTGTAAACCGGACTTTAAACTCTCCTCCTTTTTCCGGGCTTGGGACCAGCAATGCAATGCAACAAGCAACATGGCAGAGTTAAAAACTTTTCGTGGGAGACTGAGAGTTAGGGGTATCTGTTTTATAAGAGGGGAGGGCGAAGTACAAAACTGCCCCTCCTAATTAGCTATTTTTTTGCTGTTAGCGCGGGGTAGTTTTAGTAATCTATAAAATATTTAGTATAATGATAATCCTGCAACGGGCCGGGCCGGGCCTAAACGGGCTGGGCTGTTTCTGTCCAATCTTAGTCCTATTTTGGCCGAGCTTTAAAAATATTGTCCAAGCCCAGCCCACTGGGCTCAATTTTTTTAAAAGCCCTGTATTTTCGGTCTTGGGCCGGGCCGGGTATCCGTTTCAACGCGTCCCATTGACAGGCCTAGAGATGGTATGCCAAATTTATCATACTATAAAGTGAAATGCCTTGTCTTACTTTTTAAATAAAGTAAAGGTGATGGTAATTAAGTGAATGTTGGTACATATGTAATAAAGCAAATACGGGTAAAATAATAAAATAATAATTTGACTTCTCTCTTGGAGTTGCCCAAGTGAGATGCCAAATTTAGATATGCCTTTTTTTTTTACCACATAAGCCTTTGTTATGAAAAAGGCATATCCAAGTTTGAAGTGTCTCTTTGAGATGCTCTAAGTTCCTTTAAAACTTTTCAATTCTAATGATTACCAATAAGAGGAATTGGCTAGTTTAGGGTTTGGACTTTACTCCTATCACATTCATATGGTAAAACTTCACCATCAACCCACGCAAGGACACCATAAAGACTTTAAAATAAATAAATGAAATATATAATAGTTATTAAAAATTAAACTAAATTAAAATCTCTAACTAACCACTAACAATATAATCCAATCTTTTTTTTTTTTAATATAAGAATCTGTAGCATCCTCATCTTCAATTACATGAGGATCTGTAATTGTTAAAATAAATAAAATAAAGAAGTTTTTGCATATATCCCTAAGGTTTATGTGATTTTTAAATAGGCCCCTGTGGTTTATATGATTTGGACATGGAAGGTATTTGCATATTACCTTCCATGCCCAAAAAACAGTAGCCTTGCAACTACCATAAATCTTTAAGAGTAAAATGCTACTTTTCCCTTTTTTAATCCATATATGCATAATTTCATAAGCTTGGTTTTATTTTTCTTTAAAACTTATAACATTAATAATCACTATAGTACATTTAGTGAGAGAGAACAACCCTACATAAATTTATTTTTATCAATATGGGCCCAATTTCATTAAACCTAAATCGCCCACAATGATAATCAATACTTGTACTTATAATTAGTTATAATTGACCCAATCCATGCACAATCCCCAGTTAGATTGATGAGTTTCAAATACATGATTAAGCTTCATGTTCATGGGAGAGGTTGAGAGAGACTAATGGGACTTGGGATAAAATAGTGTTTCTTTTATAAATAATGGCGTACTCATCATTGTTTAATGAATTTAAGGCCAAGGCTGTAATTTTTATAAAATGCAACACAAATCCTTTGGTGGTCACCTATTTTCGTTATGACTAATTGATTTTGGTGATACTAAATGTATTAAAATAAAAATGTACGGAGATATATACAAATACTAAAACCAAATGGGCCTATTTACAAATTCTATAAATCCTAGGGGGTCATATACAAAAAAAAAAAATCCTAAAATAAAATCATTTTTATATCTGAAAAATAAATGTTAAGATTTCTTAAGGGAAACTATATTCGTGGATCCATCACTATCGCAACCCGTTCCTTTTTAATTCATTGGTGCAATGTCCAATTGGATTAGATTTGTCACGACTTCTTTCAAAAAAGAGTAGATGCTTGATTTTTCTATTTTTCTTTTTTGACAAAATGAAGATTGACTGTGATTGTTGTGGAACGATAGGACCGTACCTGATCGAAAGATCATCACCGGCCCTAAATTTAATACCATAAGGGCCTATTTGGATAAATGAGGAGTGGAGTGAAATGAAGTGGATTTCACATGTGGAGTGGAGTGAAGAGAAGTAAGTTGAAGTTACAGTAGAGTACTTCACTTCACTCCATTTGGATGCTTATTTTGAAGTTAAAGGTTTGAAGTAGCATCCACTTTTATTCAAGGAAATAAAAGTATTTAGAGTTGAAGTGAAATGGAGTACATGTGGCTCACAACATTACTTTATCTATTGGGCCAGACTCATCCAAACGAGGTAGAATTGAAATTTTAGACTGTTAGGACCCATTTAACTTCACTCTATTCTATCTTTTGCCTATTCAAACATGCCCTAAAGACTTTCAAAGAAATAAATGAATTGCATGCATGTAAATTTACTGTAGTTGTCATGAGAGGAAATCCTCCCAAATTATACATATGATAACAAGATTATCGAAAATACTAATCCAATTTTATCTATAAGATATTAATCTCTAACAGACCAACCTCCCTAAATTTACTTACCCCAAAAAGAAAGAAAATACTTTCATAAATTGAACCTCTCAGGTTCACTAACACAATTCATGTAATGGGACGGGCCTACTTTCCACTATTATTTAATGCGGGAACCTTCTTTAGACTGATCATGTCTAAAATATACAACCGAAATATGATCCAATTGATATTCTATTCATGCTTTGTGAGTGAATCACACATTTCGCGCTAATCAATGCAGTGGTGGTACTTATAATTCCAACTAAATTGCAATGCCAATGTAATTATGTAAAGGATGCTGTTTAAGAGGAACATTTAATTTTTTTTTAAAGGTTGGATTGAAAGTAGAGTTGCACTATACTATAGTGGATATATAGTCATTCCACTGAATTAATTCCCACCCCAAAACTTGGAAAAATATGCTATAGATCAAGTTGAATGAATTTATGATTTATGTGAGCAATTGAGAAGTATGAGATGGGACCAAATTGCTCTCTAGTTAGGGAACATAACACTCACGTATTGTCAACTCCACAACTATTTAAAATTAAACCAATGCTGGTGTATGGTGCATCATACCTTAATGTGCAAGCTGGTGGAAACATATAGGTATGGAACCTATTATCTTATTTAACTTATCTAAACATATGCTAATGTTTCATTTGCGACCCTTATGTCGGCCTCCCTGTCAACCACAGGATTATCAGTCTGTTGAATGCTCTCCCTAGGTCTATAAACAAGTATATTTCACTTTCTCCAAAAAAAAGCCACCCATACAAGCATTTCATATGCTACCACCTATGATTAGATTAGTTAGACAGTTTAGAGATCTATTTTAATTTGAGGGCTAGGACTAGGAGGGACAGGTTTGTCCAACTTGAAAATCTATTGCAACGTGGTCCATCCTTTCACATTTAAGATACTTCCACCCTATTTGATTGATATTAATCCTTGCTTTCCTCGTCTAAGTTTAATCAAGATACTTCCGCAGATGAGGGAGATTTTAAATATAAAATAATTAATTGATCCACTTGTCTTTATGAGATAGGATTATAGGGAATATTCCTATTGGGATGGGATATTTTAAGGATGTAAACAATCCAAGCCAGCTCTTCAAGCTGCTCAAGATCGGCTCAATGTGGCTCAAGTTAGGAGCTCGGTAGTGTCATGTCTAATCAGTTACTAGATCTGGCAAGAACTGTCCAACCCACCATGCACTTGCCCCATATTGCCAACAATCCAATCCTTTTATACTCATCAGCCTCTTATTAATTAGAACGAGCTCAAATTCAACAATTGACTTTATCTAATGACTATGAGTTCTACAATTTTGAAGCCCTCAAAATTGTTCCTTTCTTGATAGCAAAGTCCATTTTTTGCACAAAGATAAGTTACCTGGAGACCTTTCATATCCATCAACCCTCATAATCTCCATGCTTTGATCACATGGGCCCCTAAAGCAAGTTCACACATTACTATGCGGGGACTCCTCACCCTATTAAAACCCATATATATAAATGTTTTCTATTTATATATTTACACTTTTATGTGGTGCTATATGCATGATAAAAAAAAATGCAATTATTTTGGTTCCGACCCTACACACCAAGATTAGCAAATCTCAAATGTCCTTTCTTCTCAAAACATGACTCCCATTCTACACAACAAGGACCACACCATTTAACCTTCAGAATTCCCCCAAATGCCCTTTTGTATTGAACATGTGTAGGCATCTCACGAGGGCATTTCCATTATTTCAACTCTAAAAAGGTTGAGACCGAAAGCTCAATATTGCACTGCATGTGGACGATGGAGAAGATGAAGCCGAAAAACAAAAGCAGGAAAAAGCTGCTTACGATAGAGAAATAAGTGGAAGAGACAAGCATTTGTTCTTCTTGCAGCCATATAAAACACCAAAGTAGCTAAGCTAAACATGTTCCGTAGGATGTGGGCTTTGTTTGTTTTGGATAATGGCTGAAAACGTAAGGCAAGAACGGCAAGGCCATGTACGTGCATGGATGTAGCAGAGATTTATGAGTTGGATGGTCCAGTAGAGGAGTGCGTCTGATTCGTCAAGACATGATGCAGTCCCATTATCTTGCACTGTGGGATGGTCCCATACATCTTCTTCGATCCTGACCGTTTATCTGATAGGCCAAGGCCTGGTTTAATTTGCACTGACAGCGTGAAGCATCAGGGCGTAGAATTTGGCATTGCCTGGTTGGTGAATGTGCAGGCACCCGGAGGACATGATCATTCAACTAGGGCGACTGGAAGGAATCGAGTCCAAAGATGTACTTTAATTATCATCTTTATTGTAAGGATCGAGAATGATAAGGTGCGCAAATACTGCACGTGTCACCTGTGATCAATTCGTATCCCGCCATGTGCAATTCAATTTGACACTCATCCTTCTTGATTGTGTTTTAAACAGGAGCAGGGAAGGGGGACACTTTCCCTGAGAAACTATCATTAGTAAAAGATTTAGAGGATTAAACATGTAATCACATTTGTTTCTTGACAATCATGTATGTTTAACCATTTGCTCTTTTGGCTTTCACATATAACTACCTTTATTGATGAACAATTTCGTTATGCCACCTTGACCGGCAATTGAAGGCTGATTGTTGCCTAGTTGGTTTTTGATAGAATGATGTTAATTAATTTCGTTAAATTTAAATATAAGTTCAGATGATTCACGGTGGACCCAGCTCTGATCAAATTGATTTTGAGTTTAATACACTTGTTGAGTCAATGCAACTCCCAGAGTTCAATCCAAACTGATTCATTTTTTTCGCAAAAGAAAGTATTACCACTCAAAAGGAAAGCAACTAAAAAGATTGATCATTTTCTATTTAACAAATTGAAGTCAGCCTTTGAATTATGGTAAAAGCGGCTCACCGAGGTTTTCAATTTTTCATATTGACAGAGATGAACATTTGAAAAATATTAGTAAGTATTTAGTTTTTTTTTTTTTTGACAAAAATTATTGTTGGTTATTTGGAAGTTTCCATAGGATAATCTATAATGGGGCACATGTTCTGTCTTTGGTCCAACAGAATCCACGGTAAAAGACTTTCATTCTCTTGGATTTATTTGTAGAGATTTTTTGTATAGACCCCTCTAAGTTTTTGAGATTTGTAATTACGTCATTTTGGTTTCAGTATTTAGTAATACATTTCTACTTTTTCATCTTAATACCTTCCATGTCTCCAAATTAAGTAGCGTTGCAATGAACAATAATTTTTTAGAGTGAAATGATATTTTTGCCCATTGCTTTATTTCTATACGCAAAATCTCAAAAACTTACTTATTTTTCTCTTAAGCTTCATGTAACATTGACAGTTACCATGGTACATTTAGGTTTGGGGGGTGGGGGAACCCTATATAAATCTAATTTTATCAATATACACCCTTTTCATTAAATCCAAACAGATCATAATGACGATCAACACCTACACTTGTAATCGGTTATAATTAACCCAATCCATGCACGATCCACTAGTTTATGAAAGATTCAAAATAGGCTTCATGTTCATGAGAGAGTTACGAAGAGAGATAACACTAGGATATGGGATAAAATAATGTTTTTTTTTTTTTTTTGTAAATAACGACATTCATTTTTTTTAATAACATAATCATTTTTTTTCATGGATATAAGGATAAGGCTGACTGTCATTTTTATAAAAAAAAAAAAAAAAAAAAAACTCGACAAACATCATGACAGCTGCCTATTCTCGTTTGGACTACTGATTTTGGGGACATTGAAGGTATTAAAATGAAAGAATACAAAAATATATCACTAAGAATCGAAACCACAGGGGCCTATTCATAAATTCTTTAACCCTTAGGGCCCATTTGACAATTTACTAGGTTGGTAAAAGTAATGTAAAACCTTTATTTTTCAAATAAGAGGTTACATCAAAAGTATACATCTTCAATATTTTCTCCTTTTTTCCATAAAAAAAAAAAGGTAAACACGCAACATCATTTCCCCATTAAATGACAAAGAAATACCCACTTTTTACACAAAAAGTGAGAAAGATTCCCTAACAATCCATTAGAGACAAAATATTATTACAACTCCTTTATATTTTATTCTCCCTTGATTTGATGCTTCACATCATTTTTAATTTAATAGTAAATTGCCAAATTGGCCCTTCCGGGTGTATATAAAAAATACTTTAATTGGTAAGAGTTGCATGAATCACATGAGCCCCACATTAGAGGCGGTTATAGAAAGGGCGGTTAAAATTTAAACTCTACTTATCTAGTGTCATTTCATTTCATTTCATGGCTTTAGGTGGGTAGCAAACATAACCCAAGTAATTTGATTTTCACTATGTAAGAAATCTAAAAATCAATCTGACTGGCCCCACAAATTAACATGCCATGTATCCTCCTCGCATTCTTGACAATATACAGAGAACTAGATACTTCTGTTAGAACAAAACGGTGTAAGATGGTGTTCTTGAATAGCCCATTGTTTGATGATATTGGAATATTTTTTTTTTCTTTTGAGTGATGGATGATATTGGAACTTGGGGTACATCCAAACCGCATTTTATTCAAGCGTATGCACTACGCACACAAACCACCGGTGGTTATCTCACCTTGGATCGCCTGCTTATATCACCTGGCCCTTTCTCTATTCATTTAATATCATAACAAGTTCCAGCTATGGAAGCTTACAAAGGAAGCGATAAGATTCAACAGAGGAGAAATAAAAAACAATGGTGAATACACTCACACTTGTTTTCCTTTTCTCTGAACATTTGCCTTTCATGCATGGGAAGAGACACGAAATTAGATTATATATATACAAATGTTATATGTGTAAAATACATTATCATGTTTGTCAATATAATCATTTTCATATGAGTAATTGAATACATTCAATAGTTTTAGTTAGATATATACGGATTGTTTTCAATTTTACTTTCTCACAAATTTCTCAAAGTTTGTAAAGATTTACAACATGAAACTAAATGCTTGATGCTTTTAATACAAGAATATTGATCGGTTGGGTCATGAATTGGAAGCTAAAAGTTCAAAAAATCAAATCTATACATTGAGAATTTTTAGACCTTTTTTTTATAAATATCTCAAGATCTATAAAAATATAAAATATAAAATCAAATATCTTGGAGTTTATTTGACGAACAAAGAAGACGAACAACTTGAATTAACAATTTGCTCCCCACAAAAGTGCAAAAGAAAAAAGACTTAAAAGTTGTTTGAGTCTGCAACCAGTCCGGCTAAATGCCGTTATTGCATCATTTACCTTGCTTCTCCTTAATTACATATGTAACTATTTATCATTAAATGAGAGACTTAAAATTACCCTCATTTACATATCATTTTCATATCTCATTTATGCATCACATTCATAAATGAGCACAAAGAGAAACGTTCTTACGTAACTCATACGCATGTTCATAATTTACAGAGATAGATGAGTGAAAACTAACTACCCCTAAGCAGTTTCCGCCGCCCATGGCATATCAAAGTAAGGGCACATTAATTCCCATGTTTCCTACCTCACCTATTCCCAACATTGGGGCTCATGGTTTTGTTCCTTGCACTCCTTCTCCATGATGTGTCTCCAGCAACAATTTGTAGGTAGGTCAGGGATGGTCACGATCCACAGATCAATTAGGCCAGTAGTAATGGGCGGCTGGTCCAGGATAAAAGCCCAGGGATTGAATAGCAGTGGTCATCTAATTTGGAGCTTCTTTGGGGTGTTACATGAAAGTGAGGTCCATCAACGGAGTTTGACAAAAAAAAAAAATGGTATTTACATTTCCAAAAGAAAGGCCCTCATCGACCAAAAAAGGAAAAATAAAAAATAAAAAAAAACCATAATTTCCAAAGGAGAATGGTAATTAAACATGACCATGCATAAAGGTGCAAACTAACGACCCCTGTGAAATATATAGGTGAGGTCCACCTTTTAAAAATCCAAACCGCTTGTATATACACCCTTATAATGATTAAGTTTTTAAATTATTTCTCAAATCAATAGGATGGTCACTATTGAATTCATAAAGCTTAAACAACTGATCAATTTCTTTTACTTGCTCTGTTTTTTTTTCTAAAGAGAAAGAGAAGAGTCCCTCATGTGTAAGTCCAGTGATCAATCTAGTGATTGACCGACTGTAATTAAATGCAAAGATTAGAATGGGTGTTAGGGTTAATAAACAAGGGCATTGCACCCAAGTTCTATCAATTTCTTTATAGATGGTTCCATGATCCCCACTCCTATTTAGATGTTGTTACAGTTAAAACCAATTAGAAGGGTAGGCAACATCAAAGAGAAGAGTAGGGCGTTCATTTGAGCAAGAGATTTGCAATAAATAGACCCACTATGGAGTTTCACTTCTCACAACCATGAGAAGCATATGTCGATACATGAGGGGATCTGAACTTCTTGAAGAGGAGTGGAAGGGCCTCAACTTTGAGCCTAGATGAGTCTCTTATCATACTTGGTGAGGTTAGTGAAACAACACAATGGGGCGCAACATTGAAGTTCTTATTAATAATTTAATCTAAGCTTATGGTGTGGCTAACTATTGAAGTAGTAAAATTTTGGGAGACATCCCATTGAAAGGGAGGCTGATCTTCTTAAGCAATTCGGTTTTTTAACATATTGACCCTATTGTGGAGGTCCACTCGCCTCATTAATTGGAAAGTTGAGAGAGGCACTTGAAGGATCCAGCGATTTGGATTTTTATCATATCATTTAAAAGACGTTCTCGCAACAATAAGGATTTTTTGGCAAAGCGAAAGAGGTATTGGATTAGAGCCATTTTTCCACATCAATTTGAAAAACAAGATTTTTTCTATCGCATGTGGAATCCAGCATTGCACACCAAATTACCCTTAAAACTCTTACAAATGTGTTTTAACCTACTACACCATACAACATGTGAATTAAAGTCCATTGAAAATATATTAGAAGTAGTTATAAATAGAATAAGTTGAAACAAGGTGACTAGTGCGACCTTAAGCCCGGCCAACTTTGTCCACAATCTATAAATTCATACATATACTGAATCCAAAAACGTCACCATCAAATCCCTCCCAAAGAGAGCCACGTGATCAGACGTATATCACATATATAATTTGATCCATTTTCATCCCTAAATTTTTTTAATATGAAAAATCCCATGGAATCCACTCCAAAACTCTAAAATGAGCCTTGGAGTTGTACCTGGTCATGCACATGTGCAGCCTTACCACACGTGCAAAAAGGGATTATACTAAAACTTCTCTATTACCAACTAATGGAAGCATAGATGTGTTTGTTTCTATGTCCTAATTAATTAATATTCTATAACTATTAGCCGTTACCGTTATAGGGACGAGGAGAATCTTCTTCTAACCAATCAAACCGATCCACACCCCCGTTTTCGTTTTCGTTTTCGTTTTCGGTCAGTTGAATTCAACTGGCGACGTCATTGCTCCTCTGAGACGTCAGAAGACACACCCGAGACGGTTTCTCCGCGACTGCCAAGTGGATTCGTTCCACGGTTTACAAGCGCCACGTGGAATACACGTCAGCCGAGCCGGGGCTTCCCGCCTCCATTCCCGGGCTTGAGCCGGCTGAGGCTGAAGAGAGCGAGTTGAGACACGCCCACGTGGCGGTCATGTCAGCGGGGGCCTACTTCTCTTTATGGCGATTCCTTCGGGGATAGGGGGCCCTCTGCTCCAGGCCCCTCCTGCTCTTCGCCTTCCTCTTTCTATCCTTGTAGTTGTATCTTTCTCTCTCTCTCTCTCTCTCTCTCTCTCTCTCTCTCTCTTATCTTAGCCTATTCCATGAAAATAACACCACAAAATGCCCCTCTTCTTCCATTTTATTCTCGGTTTTGCCCTCATCATATGAAGAAACAAATTTTTTATTAACGTCCTCCTGGACCTGGACCTGACATTTTCCGTATTGGCGTGCGTCTCTTTGGGCCCATGATTTGATCATACAGCATTAGTTGGACCGGAACTGCTGATTGGCAACATTTAATTTTACTTTCATGTTTATTTGATGGCTAAAAAATGTATGATTCTCACGAGTTCTTCGTGAAAACAACACACGTAGTAAAGAGTGGGAAGGAAATATCACACACGGAAGACCAGAAGAGAATCAGTTATCATCAACCCAGCCCTTCACAAACTTATGAATTAACATTCATCCTAACTTGATGTTCTTGTGAATTGGAATCACCAATAAGTTTAAATTTTTATAAAAATCATAACTTGGAAAACTATTTAAATTATAAACTGAGTACACAACGCCCACATTAAGCAGGGCCATCAAGATTCAATAGACAAGGCCATAGTCTGATAGATAAGACTTCGTGGAATAGACATGTTATCGAGATTTACACTTTTTATTCTCTGATAATAATGGCTTCTTATAATTGATGTAATATGGCCTTTTTGGATTAAGACTCTCTCCTCTTGTTTTTTTCTTCACTTGATCAGACTATTGAGCTGTAACTGTAAGGCCGGGCCCGTTTGTTAATTTAAATAGGGTAGTGAATGTGATGTATATGTCACATCATTATTTTTTATGGGTAAAAAAGTAAAATAAAAAGAATGAGTGAGTTATGATGATATTTTGTTTTTAGTTGTTTGGGATGGAATATTTTTGACTTTTTTTATGGAAAAAGTAGTTTTTTTGTCTTTTAGTGAGTAAATGTAGTTGCTTTTTGACTTTTTGTTTGAAAATATGAATGAAGTTTTGATAAAGAGTGCTTTTGATATGATGTTTAATTTGACTTAACTTTAAAGGTGAAATTAACAAATGGATCAAAAGACTAAGATTAAAGTCTGTATATGTATATTACTCGATGCATCCCTTATCAGCTTACTCCTCTTGACTTTGGGGTATTCAGGTCGGTCGGAGTGGGACACATGAGATATTAGGGGTGTACACGGATCGGATTGGTGCGGATTGGGCCAAATCCGTCACCAATCCGTTGCCTTCGGATTGACGGTTTTGTAATCTGTCACCAATCCGTTACTGTTGAAATCCGATCCGATCCGATCCGTGGAGGAGCGGATCGGATCGGATTAATCCGTTCAATCCGTTACTGTACATTACATGGAAAAAGAAAGAAGAAAAAACCCATAAATTTTGAAGTCACCGAATTAAAGGGGCATGAGTTGAGAGTTGTATGTCTATTCTATTCATAAGGTTAGTGACTCCTTACATTTTTTTTCTTATTTTATATATATAATTTTTTTTAATTTATATTTAATGACAACGGATCGGATCGGATTGAATCCGCGGATTAAGGATGAAATCCGCCACCGATCCGTTGCTAACGGATTACACAATTTTCAATCCGTCACCAATCCGTTGGCCTTCGGATCGGATTAAAATCCGCGGATCGGATCGGATCGAATCGGATTGACGGATTGACGGATTTTTTGTACACCCCTATGAGATATAGCCCTTTGGGCTTTGAAAAAAAAAAAAAAAATTTGCCAAAGGCCATTTGCAGTCTGTTCGATCCTTTCGAAGTCAAAAGTAAAAAAAATTACAAATCTCATTCGAAGTGTGGATAAGACATCCGAGCAATTTATAACAGTTCACTGCCATTCAGGTACGTATGGGCATCGGATAAACAAAACAATATATTTTTGTGAAGGTGAAAGTGAAAACTAGAAGAGATTGAAGTGACCGAGGTCTCTCAAAATATTGATTCAGCCGTACAATAGTAAGATTTTTGGGAAAAGTGAGAAAGATTACGACACGAGTCCTCACGAACCATGCCATGCTGCCTACTTATCACGCACTGGCCAAAAAGTCTTGCGTCTAGTTGCTCACGGTCGGTGGCATGGACCCATCAATTTCACTTTACAAAAAAAGTAATGATCAGAAGCCACTTGTTTGGCCCTTCGAAGGGTTAAAATCAAAGGTGATTATTTAAAAAACATAAAATGATATACTCTCTAATGGAGTTTAAATTGAGAAATATTTATTTGAAAAAAGACTTTAGATGATTACTAAACGAAAAATAAAACACTAATTTATATGTTATGAAACTGGTATTTCCGTCAAACTTTTTTTTTTTTTTTTTGCTCTTTTTCGACGAGCATCGAATCCGTCGCTCATTTAAATGGGACCAAGTGTTTCAAGATTCTGCAAAGAGACGACGTCGTCGCTTATTCTACCCCTTCAACAAGACTGCATAAACGGTCGGGAAACGACGTCGACGCTGATCTTAGTTTTTCTTTTTTTTTTTCCTTTTTACATTACTTTTTTTTTTGTGGGGTTCCTATTAATGATGCTTGCTTTTTTTTTATATTTATTTATCATCTTATGGGGCATTCAGAAGTAAGAAAATTAGTGGGTTTTTGAAGAAAATCAATCGAGAAATTTATAGGCTTGAAGCTGAGCAAATTGTAAAGGAATTGCGATATGTTATCATCAATATCGAAGGCTTATTGAGAAATGATATGTTCCATTTAAAGTCATGTTTCATTAAAGTTTGGACTTTGGAGTCCACCAAACTTAGCTTCAGGGAGTTCACTTCACCATTGCAAATTTTGATGGTTCAATTCACATGGTTTAAGCTGATTCAGGCCCGGAGTTTAAGGTGCGGATTTATAACCCAAGGCATTGTTGCTCAAAACCAGTGATGGGAATGACACATCCCCAAGCACACATTGCAAAAGAGATGGCGTTGCGTGTAGTTTTGTGGATCATACCTTGTATATATCCCTTGATGTGGATCATACTTTTGTGGGGTAGCTTTCAAGCATACCTTGTATATATTTACATCAACACTTCTTTACATTAGATTCTGTGAAGCAACGACGTCGTCATATATTGAAGCACATTGTCATTCACTAGCTTCTGTGAAGCAACGACGTCGTCATATATTAAAGCATATTTTCTAGCACTAGTTTCTGTGAAGCAACGACGTCGTCAAATATTAAAGCACACTTTCTTCCACTAGCTTCTGTGAAGCAACGACGTCGTCAGATATTAGAGTACACTTCATTCCATCCATCTCCCTAGCACCCATTTTTTTCACACACACTCCTTTTCCCTCTCCCTCCAACATCCTCTTCTCCAAACAAATTCTACAACCACAAGAGTGAGAATCAGATTGTTAGAGATGATTAATCTACCCTCCGATTCCCTAAACTCATCATTTTCCCCAATCAGGTTTCAAATTTGAAAAATACTCATCTCAGACTTCCCTTCAAAACTCCATTTCTCAATCCCCAACTCCTCACCCCATCTCAAATCCCTCTTTTCATCACTTCTCCCTCTCTCCCACCACCCAAGAACCATATTTCCAACGCACCCACATCAGAAAAGGGCCGTTTTGCAGCTGTTTGCCATTTTTGGGGATATGAAAAGCTTACCACCCGTTATTGAAGCGTCTATGGTGCTCGCCGCGATCATCATCGTCCATGAAAGCGGCCACTTTCTTGCTGCTCATCTACAAGGTATCCATGTGAGTAAGTTTGTTAGGAGTGGAGCTGGAAGGTGCAGGATTCGAGGGCATGCGGGTGTTTGTGGGTCATAGTTTTGGGGGTTTTGAGGGATTTGTGGGCCATGGTTTTGGGGATGAGGCACGATCCAGAAGCCAAATCATCTGGCGACTGCCATCTGAGAGTTTTGCTTTAAGGATTGTGTCGTCTCCTTCATTGAACTCAAGTCCTGATCTTTCAGGCGTTGAAGCCCAAGTTGGGAAGCTAACTGAAGATCTCCAGAGTGATTCAGGTGACATGCAATGAGCTTTGGGCCACCTTAATTACCTTTTGAGGAAAAAGGAAAAGGAAACCGCCAGGGAAAAAGAGAGAAAGTGATGAGAGGAAGGAGACAATGAGAAAGTGGGGTTTAGGGTACTTTTATGGGGTTGAATGGTGCAACGATGTCGTTACTTGTTTTGATCATTAATAAAAAAAAACGGAAGTGGTTTCCGTGCCATATTTACTAGTGGCCAATTTTTTGTCTAGCGACCATCTAAGGTCCTTTTTTCAGGTAAATTCCTCTTAAATCAATGAAAAATGTATATCCAACTAAAACCCTAATAATTCAAATGTAGGAAATTTACGGTCCCATCTATATTTCCATCTTATATCTTTTACTGCTTAATTACTATTTTAATATTCATTTAATTGAGCATTTTATATCGTGAGTTCTTATTATTCGGTTTCATGCAAACAAATGACTATTAAAAGTAAATAATTTTGACTATTTATTTTTATATAAAAGCTAGTTCATGAGAAAGAAGCATGTATGTAACATGAAGGGAGCCTACTCATTACAAAAGAAGCTAAGATATGAAACTAATAAGAAATTGGGAGCCAACCAACTGAGCTACTCCCCTCGTTCTCAACGTTAAGAACATGTTAGTAGATGGACTTTTGCTCTTTGTAAATCTTACTTTCCTAAAAGAGTGAAATTTTTATTTTTTTTATATTCTATAATAAGCAATTGAAATCCTCACTATCAAAGAAAATGACTCCATTTTCTTCTTCCTGTAATGAAAGATATTGTATCAAACATTGAAAGAAAAGGTGCAAAAAAAGAGTCAAGTTTCATCTGTCACAAAATCTTGTCATTGCTAAATGCACCCCAAACTTCATATGTCACGATGTGAGCAATCAGATATCAAATTTTCATTTTATGGCTGTATAAATTGAGTTGCATCTGCATGTCACAAGTCATGCGTACTAGGGTAACATGACTCTTCTTAAAATTAAAAACCCTCATGTGTTTCGTAGCCTATTGGATGCCAATTTCTTCTTGATAATTTATGTCACAAATTAATAAAACTTAAAAGACATTGAACATCCTTATAAATGAAGCCATTATATAGCAAGAATGGAGCATACTTATTACAAACTATGCTAAGATACGGACCTTAAAAAGTTGGATGAGAAATGAGAAGCCAACCAGCTGAGCTACCCTCGGTTCTCAACATTAAGAATGTGTTGATAGAATGGACTTTTGCCCTTCGTAAATTTTTTTCTAATGAAAGATTGGAGTTCCACATTTTTTTCGTTCTTTAAACAATTGAAATTACAAAAAAAAAAAAAAATGATTCCATTTTTTCTCAGTAATAGAAAATATTGTATCAAACATTGAAAAGAGAAGGTGCAGAAAAAATCAAGTCAATTTTCATCCGTTACATAATCTTGTCATTGGTAAATGCACTTTGGATTTCACATGTAATTAACGACGTAATCAATTATATATCAAATTTTCTTTCTAGGGCTGTATAAATTGAGCTGCATCTACAGGTCGATAAGTCATATGTACTGGGGTAACCTGACTCTTCACCTTCATGTGTTCGTAGCTTGTTGGATGTTCATTTCTTCTCGGTGACTCATGTCACAACTTAATAAAATTTAGAAGAGATTCAACATCCTCATGCAATCAAAATGCATTGAATAAATTAGGGGTGTACAAAAAATCCGTCAATCCGTCAATCCGATCCGATCCGATCCGATCCGCGGATTTTAATCCGATCCGAAGGCCAACGGATTGGTGACGGATTGGAAATTGTGTAATCCGTTAGCAACGGATCGGTGGCGGATTTCATCCTTAATCCGCGGATTCAATCCGATCTGATCCGTTGTCATTAAATATAAATTAAAAAAATTATATATATAAAATAAGAAAAAAAATGTAAGGAGTCACTAACCTTATGAATAGAATAGACATACAGCTCTCAACTCATGCCCCTTTAATTCGGTGACTTCAAAATTTATGGGTTTTTTCTTCTTTCTTTTTCCATGTAATGTACAGTAACGGATTGAACGGATTAATCCGATCCGATCCGCTCCTCCACGGATCGGATCGGATCGGATTTCAACAATAACGGATTGGTGACGGATTACAAAACCGTCAATCCGAAGGCAACGGATTGGTGACGGATTTGGCCCAATCCGCACCAATCCGATCCGTGTACACCCCTAGAATAAATTGTAATTCAACGCTTTATTTGCTGATCATTGTCATTATACTTTTAGATCCAATCACTGACAACATCCTACTAATCAGACCGCTATCCAATAAGAAACATTTTATATGCACCCGTAAAAGTACCAAGCACAACCACATCCCTCTATTAAAAATCACTGTTACAGAGGGACGTGGGTTTGCTCAGTAATAAAAGAGGGTGAATATAAAATTTCCGATCTAACAACAACCCTCGTATTTGCTGCTTTCAGCGGGCCCACAAGTTTTAAAAGTAAAAACCGGAAGGCACTGTTGAGAATCCACACTCTCGTCTGGTTACCTCAAAATGTCAGAGATCAGGCCACTCATGAACAAAAAACAGATGAGAAAACAACATCTCGTGCATGTAGAGACATGTACTTCAATCCACCACTGGAGCAGCAGGCCCCACTTATTCGACGGTTCTGATGACACTTGTTCTGTACCCAAAACTACCCAAGTACCTGTGTCTAAGATACAGAGGCAAAACTGAAAATACCCATTAAAATCAGGCCCAAAACCAATACCCTCCCAACATATAAACCCACAGAGCCCAAGCTCCTCTCCCTCTCGTTATCGTTAAAAACATAACCGCACCATCGCACAAAGCCTCCATCTCTCTCTTTTTCGTTTTCGTCTTCTTTTCCTCGCACTTCTTTTTCCAATTCTACTTTCCCAAACACTCGAAACTAGAGAAAGCGAGTGGTTGGGGATCGGATTCGCTAGTAGCGCACATTAGCACCTGCAACTCTTTCACTCTTTGTGCGTGTGTTCTTCTTTCTTCTTCTTTCTTCTTCTTCCAATTCTCCTTTTCAAGATCACATCTTTCGTTTGTAATTGGCCTCTTCAACCTTCTCCCAACCAAACCCAGTTCTCTGTTTTTCTTTCTCTTCTCTCTGTAATGAGCAGAGCTTTGCCAGAGATGCTACAGTGCGCAGACCTGACAGTGCTGGAAAGGAAGAGGGAGAGAATGAAGTGGCAACAGCAGCAGCAGCAATATCAGCAGAGCTATTTGCAGGAATCCCAGTTGAGTTTTATTCCTTCTTTTCAGACTGAGATGTTGGAATTGTCAATGATGCAAGAGATGTCGAAGAACGGAGCGGAAAACGGGTGGCCGGATTTGGGGAAGTACCAGATTAACGATACGGAGTCGGCGGCGTATTTGACGGCTGGGTTTGGTGCGGCGGCGGATTATGGCATTTCGAGGACGGCGAGCTGCCCACCTGTGGTGGAGGAGAAGAAAGGTGGGGATTTTCCGGTGCCGGAGAAGATGGTGGTGAAGGAGAGCTGTAAGAAGCGGAGAGCTGATAAAGCTGCCACCTGTCTGAAGGTATGCTTCAATGAAGACAACCCTCTTCTTTCTTTTTCCTTTTTTAAAAAAAAAATTAACTGCTCCAATTTGCTATTGCTGAATCTGCATTTGAATTGGGGAACTCTATATTGATCCTTGATTACTTTACATGAATTGAATAGATATGTGGGGTTTAAAATGAGGAGATTGTTGTTAGATATTGTTGATTTGAGTTGTTCTACATGGACTCATGAAGACTCTGTTTTTGGTGTCGTTAGGCTAATGATGTGGTAGAGGGTACTAGAGACAAGAGGCTCAAAGGAGATACAAATGAGGAGGAATCCAAGGCAACAGAACAGAACCCCACAACCACCACCACTACCAACAATAATAACAACAACAGCAGCAGCATCAACAATAGAGAAACTTCAGCTGACTCTTCCAAGGAGAATTCCAAGGTTTCCGAGGTTCAGAAACCTGATTACATCCATGTTCGAGCTCGTCGAGGCCAAGCTACTGACAGCCATAGCTTGGCAGAAAGAGTGAGTTCTAAAATTCTCAGTTGGAAAGAGAGCTTATTTTTGAGTTGGGTCATTGTAAATACTCAGTATACAATTCAAAAACAGTTAAAGAGGTTTATTTTGAAGTATTTGTGTATGATTCTTAGATTACCTTTAATTTTCCCACGTACATTCATATGCCAATTCATGAATTCTGGATTATCTAAATATATCTACATGAATCAAGTTGAGCAGGATTCTCGAACTATGATTTTGAGTGATATAGCTATGGATGCAGGTGAGAAGGGAAAAGATCAGTGAAAGAATGAAGTTTCTCCAGGATTTAGTCCCTGGGTGCAACAAAATCACTGGAAAGGCTGGAATGCTTGACGAAATCATCAATTATGTTCAATCTCTTCAGAGACAAGTAGAGGTAATACCATTACTTCTTCATTGTCGTTTTCTTCTTCATGGTGAGTGCATCTAAAGATATCTTTCTTGGGGCTCTTTTTACCTGCAGTTCTTGTCTATGAAACTTGCGGCTGTGAATCCAAGAATTGACTTCAACATTGACAACTTCTTTGTGAAAGAGGTAAACATACAAGTTGCAGATTGTTTCAAAGAGTGACTTTTAAGAGATGCTAATATGTGGAAGCGAAAAGGAAAATGAAAATACGGTGAAGCAGCCTATAGATTTGTACAAAAACTTAACCAACTTGCCCTCTTTCCAAAATTATATTGCATTTCACCGTCTAAAATCAAATAGAGTTCTTTACTTGTCTATTACTTTTGTAGGATAAGGGGATACATTCAACTCTTCATCTAGAATTCCTTCTAATGACAGTCGTGTTTTCTTTGATTTTACACAGATGCTCTCTGGTTGCAATGGAAGTTATTCAACTTTGGGAGTTTCACAAGAACTGACGAACCCGGTGCTCCTTCAGTTTAATCCAATGCATCAGGGAGTTACATGTTCTGGAATGGACATGGCAATAAATCCGTCTGATATAACACTTCGAAGGACAACAAGCGCACCCGTGTCATTGCCTGATACATTTGTGGACTCGTACTTCCATGTATTTCGTCTATCCTGCTAAGATTTACCCCTTCAAAAACTAGATTATATAGATGGAGAATTAATTAACAGCTGTAGTGACTCGTCTATACTGATTGCATTATATGACAGGCGAATGGATCATCTTCAAATAATTGGGACATTGATTTATCAACCCTGTACAGTGGAGACTTCCAACAAGGAAGGCAATCTGTTTTCCCATCCCAATCACTTACAGGTAAACAGAATCTTTTTTTTTTTTTCCTGTTGTCAAGGAAAAATGTGTTAAAGGCCAAGGAAATCCCTGCTATGTGGTGGAATGAAGGCTCCTAGATGGGAGGCTAGAACAGCAAAATAAGCTGAATAAACACCTTGAAATTTAACTCAAAGGTTTAACTGTTGCTGGTGACAGTTTATTCAGATTGGCTTGCCCACCAATCGGCTCGACCATGTCCAACAATCGTGCCGGCCATATCTTGAATAATTTGAAATTAAAAAAAGAAATCATCAAAATCAGTTAAAACAACTTGTTCAAACTGGTTTCAGCACTTGGACCAGTTTTTGGCCTTCGCACAGTTTATTTTGGATTCAATCACACTGTGCAAGAGGTGAACCATATTTTATTGGACGATCTTATTCAGTTTCTAAACACTGCCTGTTACTATCATTTAGGAAGTTATTGAAACCTTGCCATTGCCTTCTGGGCTGTGCAGTACCCTAAATTCATTTGTATTTCAATAACTAATCATTTCTGTTGGCGGGCATGTCATTACAAGCTTTCTCAGCAAGATTGAGAGAAGGAACACATGGTTTATACATATTTAGGATTTGGGTGGAAAATTTTCTGTTCATTTGAAGAGAAATGATCCAGAGCAATGTGAAGTCTTTGCATGAAGGCCTTTACACTGGATGAAGGAGCCATCCTTTGTCAACCAAGAGCAAATCTGATGAAAGGGTTCACCATGAATGCTTTAAACACTCTCCATCACCTTTTCCAATGATCATAAGTCCATCAATAGCCTTAAGCGTTTTTTTTTTTTTTTTTTTTTCAGATTTTGTGGCAGAAATAGGATCATTTATCAAGGTGAGGGTACAGTATGCACAAACCCAAGGTCCTTCCTATCCAACTTGCCCACACAAGCCAATGTTGCGGTAGGCCTACCATCCAGTGCATTGTGGTGCAAAGGTTTCACACCCAATCTTTCTGTTTAACAAGGTGTCTAACCACTGGTAGGCTAGAATCAACCTCAAAGCTTTCATGAATTGTGAATGTCCTTGGTAAAGAATTCTTTTTCTTTGCCTGCTCCTTTTTGGTGTGCACTTTTGTAAATACTTGTTCACCCACGCCAGCACATATGCTATCAAAGTCCCTAACCAACAAAGCTATAAAAACTAGGGAGGTGCCTCACCACTGAGTGATCGATTAGTAGATTTCATAGTTAATGTGCATAAATTATCAATCATCTAGAAGCATGTAAATCTGATTATAGCATATTTGATTCTTGCAGGCAACCTAGAAGTCAACAGTCTCAAGATGGAGATGTGATCCTAAATAAAAGATTCTTGGAGGAGCAGCATCATTCTTTTTTCTTACCATATATAATATATATTTGTATCTATACCAGAATCCTAGTAATAATAACCAATTTACCATATTTGTCATCGACTTCTCCTTGTTCTATCCTTTGTGTAATTACAAATTAATGTGATATCAGATAAGCTTGAATTTATCTGAATCCATTTTTCTTTCTATTGTATTATTAGTACCTGTATAGCATGCTCATCAATAGGCGACATGAGAGGGTAGCTAAAAGGTTGTGAGCCATAAAAGGCGTTCTGATGTAGGGGTGGAGGAAATTTTAGTGTGGCCAGCCTTGGGAGAAAGAGGGCAAGGTGGGTGCAAATTGGTGGGCCAAACTGTTGCTTTCTTGGGGGGGACTTGATTGCGGTGGATGGCGACACAAGGCCCACTTGTGCTACCTTTCATCCAGTAGACAATGACATTACTTAATGCAATAGAGACCACTAGGATAGGTGTATCTAACATCACTGAAATGTACTGAATACTTCTAAATAACAACACAAGTGCATGAGATTTACCAAGCCTTGTAAATCACACTGCTTACCAACACTCTGTTCGGATGTGGGCCCCATATATGCGGCGAAACGACTCTCAATGGTTCATTCCACTAGATAACAAATCACCTCTTCAAGATCAAGAATTTCGCAGCTGCACATTCGTGGGACAAAGTTTTCACGGGCAATTGTGCATGGGGTAATCCAGACTTAGTAGAGTAACTGTATAGGGATAGGCATACGCAGGGAAGAGGGATGAGATAAATACATAAAGAGAAATCAAGTTGCTTAAAAAAAAAAAAAATTTGTAGTTGCCCATTGCAAGACTCTCCTAGTCCAACCTTATCATTTCACTCACAGTCTTTATATTTTCTTTATAGGGCCATCAATGCTATATATGTTTTAACTGGTTAGTTTTAAGGATATAGAAAACTACCTGGGACTAGTCCCAAAATTGACCAGTTAACATCCTATAGGATAACAATGAATATCCAATTACCCCAAGAACCTGAATTGGAAAAAGAAAAGGAAAATCAGAAAATAAAACCCAGACATATTAGACCACTGTGGACTTGCCCATTTATATCCCTACTTTTATTATCCAGTAAATTAACAAATTGGAACAAAATCCCCCATATCAGGGTCAAATATCAAGCACCACCCAAACCAACAGGGTTCCCTATCAATTTGATTTGACACCTGCCTTTTGATTTTTGAAAAAAAAAAAGGTCACTAAAGAAAACAACGACAAGAGTAATGATTTCCCTTTGAGAAAAATATCTTTCAGTTAAAGATTTCCATGTAATCAGTTATTAAAAAATAACAAAATAAATGTGATTTGAGTATAACTCAGGTTATTCAAACTCATGAAGTGTCATTTTCCTAAAGCAACTTGTTTGCTTTGGCTTTACAATGATCCAAAAAGGCTCTAAGTAAACCAAATGCAGCAATCCGTTCGTATAATTGTTTTGTTCTTTGCCATAATTAATTACATGTAAAAGAAAGGGGTACAACTAAGAGTAATCAGATTGGCTGGAAAACTGAGTGACCGAGTTCCGAGGATCTGAACATGGCCATGGCCATTGCTTTATCCATTACTTTTTGTATTTGGGGTGTAAATATGAGGAGCTATGGGCCATCTCCATTTTTCTTCAACCACAGATTATTGAAGGCCTCTCCTTTTCTTTCCTACTTTTAGAGATTATAATGGGTCCGGTCTGATATGTAGATTCCTACTTTTGTTTGTTGATAGGGGAGAGCTGATTTTTCTCCTTTCTTTTTCATGCCACCACTTTGACGTTGAAACTTTCATCAATTCCTTTTCTGATTCCACTTTATTTCCAAACAACTGGCAATTGTTGTTAGTTGTTCCTTGGAATTTAAGCCACTGGACACAAGCACTTAAGAAGATGTCCCTCTGCCCTGGAATTGACCTGGTTTCCTTCATCAAAATCTTTTTTTTTTTTTTTTTTTGTATAGTTCTTTTTTCCCCCAAAAGGAACAAACATCAACTGTACTGTGATGTACATGCTTTGAGGTGTTATACAAGGTTTTACACTAGATGTACATATTATAGAAGTCAACCCACTGGGCACAGCAAGAGTGGAGTTGTATTCCAACTTGGCTCAATTGTTTCATGGGTCAAGCAAAGGCACTTCTCGTCTTGTTATGGACTCATCTCGTCTTGTTATATTCGAAAGATCAGCACACGCAATGAGAGAACCTGATCACTTGGGGAGTGAGGTTCACACATGCGGGGAGAGAAAACCCAAACACATGAGAAGTGAAACATACACATGGGAGGAGTGGGGGGAGACCAGGGTCAATCCTTAGTCATCTGGGTGAGAGGCGGTCAAGCTAGTTGATTATCTTATGGTGGATAGTCTCTTCTACATCTCCCACTTTTATCTTTACACTAGAATCTCAGGCAGAATCAAATTCTATTCCTCTTTGATTTAGTACAGCCCCAACATTAGTAAACATCATAAAACATTCATAGGGGCCGAACAGGCCTGAAAAATAAATTAAATATGCCCTACTGAATAATCCCCTCCTACCTCAATATATTTGGCTGATGCAGGGGTGAACTATTTAATTTGTCCCTTGCCACCTGTGCTTTTAACGAAAATGAGCATGGTATAGATTGGATGGGTTTTGTTACAACAGTCTGGCCATGTTATAACAGAAACAGAGAGGGTATTAATTTTGGCCCATAGCAATATAAAGTACTTGGTCTAATAGGGGCTACTCATGGTCCATTCATCCTGATCTTGACCCGTGCCTGGTCCATATTGTTTTAGGTTTAGGCTCAGCTATTAGGTATGTTGGCCTGTTTAATTTTTTGGCCCAATGGTTAATGGGTCGAGCCTGGGCTTATGTGTGCAAACAGCCTTGCCCAACATTTATGGTACAAAAAGGTGTACCATATTCCTGGACCTGATATGCAAGCCAATGGGGTGGATTCGTGCCTGAGTATTATCCAAATAATTAAATGGGTGGAGCTTGGACAACCTTCAGCCTGGCCCGTGAACAATCCTTCGGTCAAATGCCCAGTATCTAAGTTTCTTATTGGCCAATCTGGGGGCGACAATGAGTTGAACCTGCTTGAGTTGGGTTGGTTGGCTTTATTAAGTAGTTAGGTTGACACACCTTTAACATCTGGACATTTTAGGTGTATTGGTTGGCAACTTGAGATGGTATCATAACCTAATTTGAATCCATGTGTATTGCTCGGCATGTGCTTTAAATCCGAGTATTTCAACGCATAGGCATTTAGGTGTATTGGTTAGCAACTTAAGATTTAAGATACTTCACACTCGTGCTAAGCTCATGAGCTAAGTGAGCCAAACTCGAGCATTCAAGTCCACCAAGTTTGAATTCTGTTGTTGAAAAAAAAAAAAAATTTCTCTTTCACCCGCATTGTCTTGTAATAGAGAATGTTTTATCTTAACAAGGTTGTTATGATGATGATGAGTTGGTCTTAGATTAGAATTGGATTAGATGTGGCTAGAATTAGATTATCATATATTTGATTTATTATGTGATTACGATTTGATTTTATTAGACTTATTGCTGATTAATTTATTGATCTTATACTCTATAAACTGCCATTGGCTATTCTGAATGAATATGACAGAGAATTTGGTAAGAAGTAGTCCATAAATTTCTGCATCTTCTGACATTGTTTTCATCGTGAACATACAGCACATGCTTCACTTTGCGGAATCATTTTGTAGAAACTCTTCCAAGCAACCCCTGTTTCTGAACAAGTAAGCTTTAGCTTTTGATCGTTGCATTTACTCTACAACCTTGCTTCTCCATGTGCGACCGAGATTGGAATTGTGTTCTGTTGTGTAGACTAGTAGTAATCTCCCGTGACAAACTCCTTCATTCTCTTCACCTCCTCTCTTTGTTGCTCCACTATAGTTCTTACAACATCTACAATTGAAACCATTCCCACCACTTTTGCATCTATTACAGGTACATGCCTAATGTGTTTGTCTGCAAACACCAAATAGTATCAACGATTTCCATCATGTAGTTTCATTGATCACTGTCACTCTCAAATGAGTTCTTACCTGTCATCAGTTGCATGGCTTCTACTATATTTGTATCAGATGTCACTGTAACGAGCTTGTTCTGTGAAATGTAATAAGAAAGGATGTGAGTGGGATGGGAAACAGAAAAGGTATTATGGGAGAAGACTGAGAGCAACTATCAACCTCAGCAGTCATGATGTCTCCAACTTTAGTGGATTTGGAGGATCTTCCCTGAACGATAATCTTTCTCAGATAGTCTGCATTTGCATTCAGTTCAACCATAAAATTACAGGATTGGATAGACTTGTCAGTGAACACTTACAACTGGAAAGACAAGCACTACCTCTTTCTGTAAGGATTCCTGCAATCAGTTTTTCCTCCCCTGGCTTTACAACCACCAAAGATCCTACGTTCTTTTGCGTCATCTAAAAACATCAATGACGTGCATCATTTTATTGTGTCAATTGTGAATGAATACCAATTTTAAAATGTCAAAGCCTTTGACTGCTAAAGGCATGTTTTATACCATACATGCCCTTTTCAATGAAGTTTCTTTAATTAATACTGGTTATGTATTTGTGTTTTTTTTTTATTTCAAGGGTCAAAGAAATAAAATCTCTACTTGTTTCACAGCATCAAAAACTGTGTCAGTGATGGTGCAGTAGAGCAGTGGCCCATCTCCACCTTCCCCCTTTTCTTTTAGAACATCTGAGATTGTTGTATTCTCAAGGTCTTTGTGTGTTGTACTACGAGTGGAGAAAATGTATTCAAGGCGCGAAAACACTGTAGATTTCAGAACTGTGTCCTTCACATGCATGTTTTGTAGAACTCCATGCTTAAGCATATGAATGGAGATAGGGACACCTTGCATTTTCAACCTGTCAAAAGAATTGAGAAGTAGTGTTTTGAGACATCCAAAAGAGTAACATATTTTCTAACTTGAGTAGCTTGTATATTAAAATCATTTCATCTGTATATTAAATGCCATGGTTAAACTAGAAAGTGACCCCTTTGACACCATGGTGTCTGTGACTAATGTTAGAGTGGTGGCATGTGGCATGCTAATGGTCCCACTGACAGGACTGTGATGGGTTAGGCCTATCTTTATCTATTCGTGAACTTGAGAGAATAGGATCTTCAAGATGATGGCTTGATCTTCTTGCCCTTCCCATTAGAGGCTTGAAGGAACCAGTCATATTTATAAGGAAAGGCTTAATGTTTCCTAATGCATCAAGGTTATCAAATCTGTGAAAGACTCTGTATTTGATATGAAGCCTTAATAGAAAACTTGCTTTAAGGTGCACATTGATTAGAATTGGATAGTATATGTTTTTAATTTCAAGATGTTGTTATGATCCCTCCTAAGCGCCCTTGCAAACCCTAACCCCCACTCCCTCCTTATAGAAAGGATGATTCTTATTTTGGGGAGTTTAAAGCGCTAGATGGGACCGGTCAATCAAGCTTGTAAGAAAGACATAAGATTACTTAATCCATCATATATTAGCATTAATCACAACTTTCAACTGAATATCATTAAAATCGACCTGGGCCCACTCTAGATTGAAATGTGAGACACATTATCTCAACAGTTCAAATGTTAAAGCCACGCACCCACACCTACATCCACACCTACAGCCTGTAAAATCCAAGATTCAGACTGAAAAAATGAGACTTCCATGTATAAAAAATGTATGAAGATCTAATTTTATGCTTCATACTTTTGCAAATTACTAGCTATTTTTTATGATTCCTCATTAATATTTGCATACACATTTGTGGATATGCCACCTTGCTTATCTATAATTTTTCACAGAGCCAGGAGGACACGGGCTTGTCAATGTATTCTTAGATCAAATTCCAAATTATTTAGAACATGGTGGGAATATATCAATCCTTGTAGTTAAATAACAGAAATAAAAGTATAGTGCAAAACAGAGGATGTAGTTACCTCAAGAGCAGTGGACTTGAGAGTTGAGACAGATCTGTAGATTTTGCAGACAGTGGTGATGTTGATGATTTGAGGCTGCTATTTTAATGGCAATTGCAGGGTTCTAAGGTGGATTTCTTGTGGACTGTGGTGCATGTATTTCTTTTGTTCCTTGCATTCAGAAGGTTCTTTCTCTGGTGTGGATATTTGGAGAAGGTATTCTTTAATTCTTAGATTCTTAACTTTCTATGAACTGTTGGAGAAGGTATTCTTAGATTCTTAACTTTGTATGAACTCCTTTACCCAAAAAAAAAAAAAAACTTTGTATGAACTGTTCCAGGTTGCTTGCATCAACTTTCTTTACAAGAAAAGAAACAAGGGAATACCCTACCTTGCAGAGGGCATTTAAGCACCGTCGTTACATAGGAATCACCACCCATGAAGACGGACGTCAGAAATCAATATACATAGGAAAATTGGTTCTCTTTTTGCATGAAGGCCTAATTAAAATATAAACTTTTCTCCAGTTAAGGAACCAACAATTCCCAGAGAATAATGTGCCTCTTTTGATGAACTCTGACTTTATCATTTTGCTAAGTGTGGAATTACAGAAATTCAATGCTCCTGTGCTGGTTCCCCTTTGGAGTCTCATGTTTCTTACAATAAGTTGATCGTATTTGTTTTACCCAAAAAGAAGTTGATTATAGTTGCAGCATGCTTTTAACTTGGGGTACAACTTGAGAAAGAGGGGTTCTTTACGAGCAACCCCATCTCTCATCCAGCTAGCTGCCCATGGTTCGATCATGGGTGTGCTGCCCTCTTTCAACATGTGTAGGCGACCTCTTCCCACATGTGCAGGCTCTCATTCCACATGTGTGGGCTCTCTCCCCACATATGTGCTCGCTCTCATGGGTCGCAGTCTCTTCGACTGGGAAAAAAAATGCAAAAACAAAAAACAAAACTTGGGGTGGAACTTGGGCCGGGCAAATCTTGAGCCTGCAAGCTGCCTATATGAAAACCAGCGAATGTATTGGGTCCAACTGGGATAGGGTTTAGGCTTATGCATGTTTGTTTTATGGACTCAATCCAGTAGATGATATAATAAATTGATTAATTTCTTTATTTATCAGTATATTCATGCTTTCCTTTTATGAGATGAATGGTGATTTATTATATACTTGCACATAACCAATACGAATGACATGATGATTCATGAGATGAACCGGAGTCCATAAGTATATTAGATGTAACACATGTGTATGGATGAGATCCACATACAGGAGACATGTGTGACAAATCTTATATTTAAATATCTTCACAACCAGTGATGAGACTGGACATCTCATACTGACAAGGTTGCAGTATTTTGATCACTATGAGATGGTGTGATTTGTCTCGATCATCAGAATGTAAGATTTTGGATCATAGTGCTGGTACATTGGATGTATTGAAGGACCATGAGAAGCACCTTATAAACACTGTCTTTACTTTAAGGTCTGCTCTCATAATTCTCTAACAATAGGCTCTCAATCCTGAGACATTAATGAACTCAAGTTTCTATCTATTCATTTGCTTTGAGTTACCAATGAGTGAGGCCAACTGTAGGTCAACACCTCGGTGATTTGGGTACGTGGTAGTAGAGTTGTGGGAACATTCAATGGTCAAGATGAAATCTATCTCTAATATCCCCTTGTACCAATTAATGTATTTATCAATGGTAAGTGCGCGCCCATTCCGATTAAGAGTTAATTGAAAATGTACCATGATCATTATAATTAATAGGGGCTCAAGGATAATAAGATATAGATCTAGTTTGGAAGACAAGTCCAATTGATCCATGAATATTGATGGAGGAGCCTACTTGTGGTAATGTGGAAGTTTAGGGTCTTCTATGTAATATTCCTAAGACTGGGGGTTATTTGTAATTAACTGTGGGCCCGGATTACACATGAGATGTGGGGTCGTGTGTCCCGGTTGGAGCCAGTTTTCTAAGGAATCCCTAGTGGTCCTCACGCTAGCCCAAATTATTAGAAAGATACTAATTCTAGTTGAACTCTAAAAGGAAAGTTACTATTTCTATTTGAAGTGAGACTTCTAATAATGGTAATAGTAAACTTACTAATTTTAGTATAAGTGAGACTTCTATTTTAATTAGAAAGGAATTAGAAAGTTGCTAAAGTGAGACTTCTAATTATGATATAGTAAGTTACTAATTATTGTGGAAGTAATACTTCTATTTTAATTAGTAATAGAAGAGACTTACTAATTGTTAGAGAAGTAAGAAATCTATTTCAATTAAAAAGAGGAGGTGACTTTATAGCTATAAATAGAGGAGAACCAAGAGTGTTGCATGCCATGCTCATTCCCACATTGGGATTCACGCCCAAGGCAACTCAAGTCCAAGGGATTGGACGTCCACTCCTCCTTTGTGCAAGAGTTGCACATGGTCTTTCTCCTCTCCCTCTTCTAGTTTTCTTTCTAGTTCCTCCCTAGAGTTCCTAGTAGTTTTCTTTTGGAGATCCCATCATCTTCTTGAGAAAAAATGAGGATCTGATACGGGTCATAGCGTGGAAGATCAAGAGGTCTCGGAGATCCCTATTTGATTAGTGAAAGCATTTCATCATCAAAGAAAGACGCAACTTCTCCATTAGAGCACAACCGAGCTCCAAATGTATAATCTACTTCCTTGCATGTTGTAAATTTATTTGTAGCTTATTAATTGTTGTTTCTATCTTCTAGATAGATTGTTTTACTGATCATGATGGCTGAGATTGAGGACATGGATCTTGGATTGGGTTTTAGAACCTTCTAGATAATTGATCTCTGCATCAAGTGGGTTAAAAGTTTTTGAAACCTATCCTAGAGGCCTACCTATTTCCAACACACATGACATTATGTCGGGCTAAGATTTGGTTAACACCAGGCCCAGCTCACCTGTGTTGTACCTCCAGTGTAACTTGGCAAGTCACATCACTAACTTGCCATCCCAGGAAATATGGAACAATATATGGGGATTAGTAGACCCATGAAATATAATTTATGCCATCTTACAAATATAAGCATTATTCTTAACCATTTTCTGAAACAGGGTAAAAGTAAAAGTAAAATTCATTAATTGCTAACAATCATCAACTTATATCGGACTCGGCAAGTAAGATTTGATCCCATAACTTATTTTTGCATAGAATAGCTGCCGGTACACTCACTTTTGGGAGCTTCTGTAATGTTTGTAACTCATGCCCAAGTGCAGAGCCAGGAATTTGCCCTTGGGGCCATCATGGTAAAAGAAATTAGAGAGGGCTCCACCTTATCAGATGGCTAAAAATAGAAGTTTTTTTTTTCTTATTGTTAGATGTTTAGTGGGGTTCATCAGATGTCTTCAACTATTGCGCTGTTTGGGGGCTTTACTAATGGAGTTAAATGGAGTAAAGGTTTTTTTGAAGAAATAGTAAAATAAAAGTGGGTTATGATGATATTTTATTTTTAGTAGTTTGTGATAGAATCTGTTTTACTTTTTTTTTTAATAAAAAAGTGGAGTTTTTTTTTTCTTTTAGTGGGGAAATGATGTTACTTTTTGACTTGTTTTTTAGAAATATGGTGGGAAATTTGAATTAAAGTGCTTTTGGTGAAATTTTCTTTTTAAAAATGGGGCTTTAACTCTAATAGTATTATTGCCAAACATGCCCAAGTAATAGAATAGAAGTCCATATAATGATTTTTTATGCACAGCAGATGACATTCAACAGATATAATATTTTTTTCTATGTTTACTTAAACATCCCAAAGTAATTAAATACTACCCTCTATCTCTGGCACCCTTTTTTTATTTCAGTTCTTAGTTATTTAAATGAGAAAACTAATAAAATTTCCTCAAAAACAATCATGTTGTAGGGCTCAATTTAACATATGATACTGGCAACATGTAAAGCACTGGCCCTGTGGGCTCTACATGTTGCCGCTGCTTGACCCTAAAATCTGAGCTCTGCCTAATTTTAGAGGGCCCATTTGGCCCCATCTGATCAATTGTAATTAGCTTAGGAAAGGGCCTTATATCAAGCAGCTAATTTGTGAAAAGCACACGTTCTCCGGTCCACTTTAACTTTTAATATTTTGGACCCATTGCTTTTCATAAAGCTTGAGGATGCATGTCCCAGCCTTTTTGCCCTTTTACGTATTTTTATGTTGATAATTTCAATAAATAGACCTAGGAGTATGATGGTTAAATTTACAGCCATAAAGCCCGGTAGCCGGCCACTTTTTTTAGAAGGAATATTTTATTCAACACGAGGAGGAACAAACAAGAACAATTTGAGAACTAAACAAACAGACTCACAAATACCAATATCGAAACAACTTTAGTAAAATTATTGGCAATTCCATTGAGAGATCCTGCGATGTGATAAGAGGCTAAGGATTCAAAATATTTGGCGAACCCTTTAATGTCCTACAAAATGATGTCAATCAACCAATCGCGACTTTCATTAATCACTTGGATTACTTCCAATGCATCAGATAAAAAGATAGTTTTGGATAAACCTTGCTTTGTGGCTTCCTTCATAGCGAAAAGGAGAGGTGAGGAAATGACATTTTGACTATCCGACGACCCTGCAATTAAAAGAGAATTATTAAACCAAATTGCATAACTAAATCCTAGCTTTCTATCTAAGGCTCCAAAGGCGGCATCTGAAAAGACAGGTTCGAATCCTCTTCCATTCTCAAGTTAAAGCTATCATTGCCCCTTTTACTCAAGGGTTTAGAGTTATCATTGCCCCTTTTATTTTGGGTTTTACAAGCAACACCATGCTAGTAGTAAGGAATGTTTTTTTAGATCATGCTGAATTGACTTAATAATTATTATTTTTTTTCCTTAGAAAGGCAAAAGTACCTTTACCTTACACTGCTTTTATAATAAACCTTTGAAATTCATTGATGAAATGCATATGTTTATTTACATAAAATTAAAATATATGTGAAGTATTAGATTCAAGAATATTATTGGATAAAGGGTTGGACTAGAGCGGGTCTTGCCCTAGCCTGGCCCGAACATAGTGGGCTTTACCCTACCCTCTGGCCTTAATGTAGAAAAAAATTCCTATTTTTGAGGGCTTTGGTGGGCTTGGCCCCTCGCCAAGGGATTGGATTGACACACCTAGTCAAGATGTATGTCACCAAAGCACTTGTATATATTCTTTTTCTCCCTTTGACTGTGACAAAGTGGCTCATTGATAATGTGAGAAGAGTATAGGTGGCTATAGGGGAAAACCAAAATCTAGATTGCCTAATGCAAAGATTTGAAAAGACAGTTGTGTGCAAATTTCCCCACGAGAAATATAAAGAAAGGAAGATACAAGTGCAGGCTATAATTTAACCCCTTTTCTTCTTTTTAGGTGAATATCAACAGTGGTGATCTTGAAGGTGGTGCCAAGTGAATACAAAAGAGGAAAAGGTGATAATGGTGGAAAAAGAGGCAATGGGGTAAGTTATGATTAGAGGAAAATTAAAGAAGGATAAGGGCTTGAATCTTGTTGCACGAGGACTAACTAGTAACTACTAAAGACGAATGGAAAAGTGGTTGGTAACGCAGATGGTCTGAGAGAAAAAGTGAAAAGGAAAAGAGCAGGAAAAGGAGAAAATGGGCCATAGCTATAAAGGACCAGATGAGGAAAGAGAATTTCTTTTCCCTGTTTTTTTTAAGGAATTTATTTTCCTTTTTCCTTGTTTCTTTAGGAAAGTAGCATGAAATCCCATGCTTGTTCTATTTATTAAGGTGGCTACAACTTATTGGTTTCTTGCCGTTTGTACAAGAGGGTGTACCATCTAGCAAACCTGTGCCTAACGAGCATTGGTGTGATGAAATATATGGTTGGCTCCATTTTACTCACAGTGAAATTCAGGCCAGTGACCATGTACAGATATCCTGTGTTTGAGCAGACTGATCTAATTAGGTTGAACCAGTTCGGACATCCCACACTGACAGTCGAGTGAGTGTTTTTAAGGAAAAAAAAATCCCTTCAACACGTATAAAGTAGATGAGTCAAATGAATCTGGTTTGGGTCAGATTCAGTGCTATGTATAACATCCATAGGCTCAACTCCAACCCAACTAATTTACTGACGAGGTTGATAATGCCAACCCAACCTGAACCCTTCATTTGTAGACGGGGTTGAACCAATTAAAAGAAATTACAATCCAACCAATTTATTGATCAGGTTGAAAATGTTACCTCAAACTGAGTACATCTATACACTCCAATTACTGGTTGGATTGAACTAATAAAAGAATTACAGGTTGGGTTGGTAGGTCATCATGCATATTATCAGACTGGGATGTGTTTGGCTAAATTTGTGTCGAATAGCAGGAATAGTTTCAACCAGGCCGAAGGGCTTATTAGTGCATGCAGTGGAAATAGAAAAGCAAAATATTCTTATGCACATATTAAGCAGTACAGAGTGTCAGCAAGAAAACATAAACACTCAAAAGGCAGAGGAAAAACATATTGATGTAGCACTTATACTTTTTAAAAAGAAAAATTCCACAGTTGATTAAAAAAAAGGTGTTTTTTTTTTCACACAAATGGGAAGAGAAAGCCCACTAAATTTGAAGAGTGACATGTCCAGGGATCAATTCCGGAGAGTCTAATGACATGCAGGATTGCCAAACAACTCACCAATTACTTGTTGTCAGGAAAAAAAAAAAAGCAGAACTGGTATGGGAAGAGGAAGCCCACTAAGTTTGAAGAGTGACATGTCTAGGGATAAATTCCTGAGAGTCTAATGACATGCAGGGTTGCCAAACAACTCACCAATTACTTGTTGTCAGTAAAAAAAAAACAGAACTGGTATGTTCAGAATCTATATTCTAAGAAAATCCCCACATAAACCCTAAATACGAGTGGATGGAAATTAATGGGCAGCATACCTCTAATAACCATTAGTTAGCAAGGATTATTAGACAGCATAGCTTCAGAATCAAGGTAAAATGATGTTCTTCAAGGATGGATCCCACTTGTTAACAGTGCCTTCTGTTGCTGTTGGCACGCGAGGTACTGCTGAAACTAAACATGTTCATTGCATTGTTACGACAACAGACAGCAAGTTGGAGCTACAAAAGATTTATTAGGCTCGTCTACACACGAACCTGTCTTCCATTGACAAAAAGGAGAAAAAGGTAAAGGCTCCAATCTCAATTGCTATGAGATTGGCAAATCTTTGGAAAATCTGGAGTGAGATTAGGTTGACTACCTCATTAATAAGGGGGCAATCGTCTTATATGGAAAGTTACTCTGACTTCTTATGGCCATACAAAATTAGATGATTGTGGGTGAGGGGGTTTACAGAAACTGTCTAAAACAACTTGAAATTTGGGGCACATCTCATAAAAGGTGCACCGATTGGACGGTTTTGATATATTGAAAATGTATAACAGCTGAGTGTTGCTTTGTTTGTATCATGAAAAGGAGACGATGACCAAAGAGATTTACAATAAGGTAATTGGAGCTGCTTTTGTAGGCCGGAGACCACAAAAAGGGCATTCTTTCTTCAATAACTAAAATATATTATAACTTTCTTCAAAAAGTGCATAAGCATCGAATGGGGAGGCCATGTGATCCTCTTCTAGAAAATATAGAGAAATGATCCTGTGCTTACCTGCTGCTATGATATTGATTGAACTCTATGTGGCCCACTGTTGTTCATGTGTAACACTATATAAAAAAAAAACACTCCAATGAGTGATATGGACCGTTGGATTTATCATTAGACAATAAATATTTCTCACATATTATATGAGAACTTTTTTGTAGGGCCCAATTGTGGGCCCCTATTTGGGGATGGGACCAGGGGGGATGGAAAGATCTATGTGAGACCACCCTAAGTATGAAGTTTGACCCCAAACCCATGCCCCTAACCCCTTCATCCGTGGCCCACAAGTTCAATGGCTTCATATTCAAAAAAATATTCAACCCTCGATCCAACGGTTCAATCCATTTGGATGTGTGTCGATCCTTGAGATATGTGACTATCAGGGGGTTCCCTATTAGTTACTAGGTTTGGATGGGTTGCTAGTTGGGCCCCGTAAAAAAGTTCTCATATAATAGGTGAGAACTAGTTCTCACTTGAATATTTCCCTATATATATATATATATATTTATCACACACTAATCCAATAGTGTGCGAAATTCAGGACAGTGCATACTGCATACACATTGGGTAGTGTGTTTATTTGGGTAAAAAAGGGCCTGTCTCCTATAATGTTCATCATAAACGCCAGAGACGAAAGAAATTGAAGAATGGGTTCTATTCCTATCATCTGAAACTGTTCTACCTAAGCCCCCATATCTAACAACCTTTCAGAAGCTTGTTTGTGGAAATATTGCGAAAGCATTGAAGCCCATTAATAATAAGTTGATGCAAAAACATCCCTACCAACTCTGCATCTTACTCTACTTCCCACCACCTGCAAGATAGGTAGGGTTAGGTAGCCTGGGACCAGTTTATACCAAAATGGGGTCCAACCATGAATAAACATGATTTCTGTGGTTAGTAGCAGGGCAAACTATCACGAGTGCACACCTTACTGGATTGCTTGCAGAAGGTCCCAATGCAAGCAAATCGCTTTTCGTAGTTTGGGCCATGACAATTTATCTCCCTGTAAATTATTTAAAATACAAATAGAAGGTTCCAACCCAGGGCCACGCCATGATGATTCTGTTCAAACCCAATACAGACAGTCTTGATCAGCCACTGGTTAGTGATATACACTTCACAGGAAACAGATGTCCATATGCCAACCAATACTTGTATGGACGGACAGCTCTCTCTCCAACTTTTCATGTATTCATTCATGGGTCGCTTGGCGCTGAAATTAACAAAAGAAGCTTCTTTAATATACCAATTTCAGCAAGTCTTCAATCCCCAAGTAAGAATATAGGCACTATACATTTAGAGATGACAGTGAAATTGGAGTAATCCAAGGTTGGAAATTTTGGGAGAGACAGAAGTAAAAATACAATTAAGTAAATATATTTACAAATGTTGAGGGAATCCAGATGCTGTTATTATCTTGAGATTTTCACTTTAGTGGGAGATGCCATGGTAATTATATATTTCAGATATACTTTGGTGAGATATGATGCCCAGATATAGAATAGACATGTACAAGGGGAGGAACACATTGTATTTTTAACATATCAATTAATAGGTACAATACCATACACAAATATGTTGCCTATTTTAGAATATCCATTATTTATATATCTAACTGGTGCCAGCATGGTGAATTGGTGACACATCACATATAGGAAGCAGAAAAGAAACTAACAAACGTGGCCATCAAACAACTCTAGCACATTAAAAACGAGGGATTTTAGGATTGTATTTTTCTTGGGTTGTTACAGAAAAATAACTGCATAAAGTAAAATTATATATAGATAGCATACATCATTTAAAAAAAGAAAAAAAAAATCTCAAACACTAGAAATATGTTCAAAAAATGTCACATTGTACTTAAACTTTTAAGGTAATTTGAACTTCTCATAATATCATTGGGTTGTTATCGTCTGAGCAATAAAATGTGATCCTAAGCAGTATTTTAAAAATACTGGTGGTACTAGACTCTAGACCTATAGGTCACCAATCTGGATTTTTGTCTAAATACATTGGATGCAGGAGAATTGGTTATCTACAGTGGGCCCAGCAAAGATGGGTCAACTTGGATCCTGCCTCATGAGCAAACTACAGGATAGATTTTCTCTATGGTAGAAGCTAAAAAAAACATATCAAGTATAGAGATATGATTATCAGAAATATAAGTCTCATAAACCAATGATAACAATGCTAGACCTTCCAAGAAAGGAAACCTAGGAAAGAATCTTCAGTTTTCACAAAAAGAGGTTTTCATTATAGAGAGGCAATCGAGGGATTGGAATGAGCAGTTGCCAAGAAACCAAACTCAAAACCTCTTCAAAAGTGCAAAGAATCAGATTCAATCCTTTGACAGGAATGATGTCAACAGGAAGACTATATCAAAAGTTCCTCAGCCACGCCATCCACCACCATCCAGAAACAAAATAGTCCAAAAAACCACCTTCTGGCGGTTGTTCAGATCTGTGATGGCAGTACAGGCAGGCTGGTCACGATTACGCTCTTGGCTTCGCTGGTCCAACTGCGCTGCTGCTGCACCTCAGCAGCCCAAACCTGAAATTCCATCTCATAGGCCACCATTCAAACCTCCACCTGCTACCCAACCGGAAGTTCCATCTAGGCCTCAGCTACAGCCCACATCATCATCTCGCTCAACCTCTCAACCACAACCAGGGGCTCAAACAGCATCTCAGACCTCATCTCAACCCCAACAAGACACTCAATTGCAACAAGCGACTGTAACAGCCTCTCAACCATCATATCCAGCTCCCTCTGCCCAGCCACAACCACCCACTCAAACGGCCTTTCTGCCTCCATCTCCCACTTCACCTCAACCATCTGCTCGAACATCCTCACAGCCCCCATCTCTTTCCCGTAATTCTCAGTTGCAACAGGCTCCTCAAACAGGCTCTCAGCCCCCATCTCCACTGCACACTTCTCTGCCACAACAAGGTGCTCAAACAGCCTCTCAGACTCCATCGCCGTCTCATACTGCTTCTCAACCAAGAGCAGAAACTCGGACAGCCTCTCCATCTCCACCAGCATCTGGCACAGAATCTCAGCTGCAACCAGGAACCCATGCAGCCTCTCAGCCCCAATCTCCATCTCGCACAACCACCGGATCACAAACAGCAATTAGGTCAACTTCCAAAACTGCAACTCCTGCTAGCACAGATTCCCAAGTAAGACCAGAAGCTCAAACCACCTCTCAGAACCCATCTCCATCTCCTCTGTCTCAGTTGCAACCAGCAACAACAGTCTCTAAGCCTCCATCTCCATCTCAAACAGACATTAAACCACAACCTGCAACTCGCACAATCTCTCAGCGCCCGTCTCCATCTCGCACAGTATCCAAGCCCCAAACACCAACTCAGACATCATCTCCACCACCACCTCCATCTCATATGGTATCCCAATCCCAACCAGCCACAAAAACAGCATCTCAGCCCCCATCTCGCACAGCCTCTCAAGCTCTATCTCGATCTCGAGCGACGTCTCAATCACAACAATCACGCCAGAGAGAATCACAGCTGTCATCACCTTCTAAAACATCTCCTTCAAAACCCAAATCACCATCATCACCATCTATGTTATCTCCTCATCAGCCCAAACCACCATCAGCTAAGACGGCTGAATCCCATCCAACATCTCAGCCAATACCAAAAGCTGCTCAGAATATTGCAGCAAACTCATTGGAGCCAGTTCTGGAGTCACAGACTATGACACACAGAATACAGACTCAGGATGGAACAGCAGAAATGAAATCTCTGCCAGCCTATGCGGAAAAGATGACTACTGAGGGAGCAACCACCATACCTACAGATGCTCAAACTTCCGAAGCTGCCTTGGAGACATCCACTCCACCACAGTCAGAAGAGTTCGCTGATGCTTCAGTTGGTACCACTCGGTCACCAAAGTTGGAGGCAAAACGGGAAGCAACAGAAAACAAAAAACTGGAAACAGATATAGAAGCAAACCCAGATGAAATACGCAGTATAACTAAAACGAACTCAGACGTGAAAAAGCAGATGAAGCAGCAAGCTCTCCCCAGTGGAAACGATGTAGCACCAACAGATTCTAAAGGAAAAATATTCAAAAATAAAACTTCTGGCAACATAAAAGACAGAAGCACAAAGAGTGAAACAAACCTTAAGAGTTCAGCATCTCCTGGAGAACAAACTGCTCTACTGCAAAAAGAGATAAGAGAAGGTGTCTCAAGGTTTATCCAAAAGCTGGATGTTGGGAATCCAAAGAAACCTGGGAATCAGCAATCTGTGAGTGTCATAACCTTTGTTGGTGAAAATAGAGGAGCATCAATGACTGCAGGTCCAAATGCTGTTGATAAAGATAGCTATATGTACATTCACAGGGACTACAAGGTCAACAAAGAATATGAGGATGAAGTCAGTAGGGACAAGGATGGCAAGTCCAAGGGAAGATCAGATCGTCGAAGTGGATCGCAACCAATGCCTACATGCATTAACAACAATGTGCAGAGCATCAACAATTCACTCATGTATAACAGTTCCTGCAGTGAAAAGAATCCTGGGGTTCACTTGGTTTTATCTATCAAACCAACACAACCCATCATCATGCCACAGGAGAAAATGGAAACCTCTGAGGCTCAGAAGGCCAAGTTGAACATAACACCACCTCAACAGCTTAAATCTGAGCCCACTGTCAGAAGACGGTGCCTCAGAGGCCTTTTCATGGAAAGTGAGTCTGACCAAGACAACCCACAGAAGCCTCGGCGCCACGGTTGTCGTTATAGGTGTCCAGATGAAAAGAAGGACAAAGAAGGGAACAAATGAAGTTAGAAGTGACAAGTGGATGCTTTCTAACAAAATGCCAGAGAGATTGTGAACACCTGGATACATCAGAAGGGCAATATATCATATCAATATCTGATACTTCATTTTTCATGTGTAATGTCCCTGTTTTATCCCTGCAGTATCCATCCCATATCTAGGCATCATAGATTATAAGCACTAATTCTATACAGATTAATGAGAAAATAAGACTCAGCTTTTACCATGTTAAAACATGTCGTTGCGCTGCTGGGTTACTGTGTATGCTCAAGATGTAACAATGTACACCTAAATTACATTCACTATACATTGCATTTGCTGATTGCAAACCTATGAATTCAATGAAATAAGATATCAAATGGTGAACTAAACAAAATCCTTTCAGCATTGGAAATCTCACTGCATCTTTACCATTCAAAAAAAAAAAAAAATCTCACTGCATCTTTACAATTTAATAATGAACAATGTGAAATACAGCCACATAATTGGAAGAGAGGATGCTATTAACTCTCTGCAGATAAACTCAGCATTGAACTTACAACATCTGTGAAGATAAAATATAAGCTAATGACCGAGTACATAGTCTCATCTGCAGATAATATCACACTTACAACACAACACCTCGTGTGACTGTGAAGAGAATATGAAACAATGCCAGCATCCGGCTGCATACTTAGAGATGACAGATGCAGAGAGAACACAGAGACCTTCCAGCAAAGAATGCACTTACAACGGCAGCTTTTAAATAAACAATAATCTATGAAGACCCGGAGAAGAGACTCTGGTCTCATCCAACCCAAACATTTTTGTCATTCACATGCAGGCTTGGTGTCAAAGCTACTCAAGCAGATAGCAAATGCCTGGAATGCAGAGAGTGGATAACGGTAGTCCATTGTGAAGATGTCTTTCCCTATCTTACCAAACTGAAGAATTACTTTTTCCTGCTCAGCTAGGGAAACCTGGTGGGAAGGCTCCACAGCTGCCACAAGCTGGAAGTTCTTGACAGAAGCTACCGTAACACGTCCTCTGAAATTCAAGCACCAGCACTGTAATTGTTCATGCCACCTAGGAGATTTGTTCTTTAACACTAGTGGTTCACCTAAGCCCGGAACAGATATGGGTGGCTCAGACAGACTTGAAGAGCTGAAATCCACAATTGGCTCCTTGTTTTTGGAAATGGAAAGAGTGGACAACTGCTCTTCAAGAGAATTTGGAAATCCAGTCAGTGTCGGGGCTGTTCCCCCTTCCTGAATCGCAGATACTGGGATGGAATGCATTGTGCACTGCATTCTTCTTGGGCCTCTACTCCGGAGGACATTAAACTCATAAGAGATGCTGGCTATGTTGTAGTTACCAGCAGGCACTCTTGGTGAAACCTGTTTCGAATGGATTCTTCGACTGGAACGTCTGTTTGATGAAATTGCACTATCATATGGAGGCTGGTTGTCAAAAATGGTGAATTTGGTGCCCAAAAAGTTTGACCTGGAAAATATTTTACTTTGAGAATCAGAACTACCATTGTAGGAAAACTGTAAGATGCAGAGACAGAATGCATTTAACTGAAACATTAAACTTGCCTCAGTTTTCCAATATATGTATTGCTGGCTCGGGAGAAATCGTCCGCAACCAATGAGATCACAAAATCTGCGCCTGTAGCACGTCTGATCTTTCTAGCAGCAAGAAGCAATTTTCCATTTTCCCCCTGTAGGGCTGCAATGACATTTACAACATCAGTATCATCAAAGTTGCCTCGAGCTTATTCTACTCATAGCTGCTGGCAGTGCCACCAATGGCTGTCCTAGGCCTCACTGTTTTACTTATACACTTCTAGCCTTTTTCCTTTCATGCCTACGGTTTTCCAAGAACTCAAATTTCCCACTGCCAAAAAAAAAAAAACACTTGGATATGGATTTTCTTTACCAGAAAGCTGATAAATAAGACCAGCTTCAAGATCTACATTAACCAGGCACCCTTATCTAATTGGCCAGCAAAAGGTAAAAGCCCAAACAAAATGCCACACGGTTCAACCCCTACAAGTTCAATAATGATATGAAAGGAATACCCAAAAGAACAGTGAGAAAATTCAAAAGAACACTGCCACAATGAAAACAACTCACATACTTCTTCTTTCTTTCTTTGTTATTCAAAATCGCTTATCTAAAATTACTCATTAGATGGAAAATAGAAACAACATAAAACCCCCCTTCACGAATACTATTACCCACTTACCAGGGTTCAAACCTAGATACAGACGGTAAGTCGAAGTAGCTCGTTCCCTTCTGATAAAGCACTGTATGGGTAAATCTCGTGGCCCAGGCTAAGAGAAAGAAACACCAAAAAACAGCAAGAACGCAAACCCAATTCAGCATATATAACCACAAACATATAACAATAGATATACAAAGAAGAAGAAGCAGAAGAAGAAGAACAATAGACGTAGAAAAAGAAGAAGACCTGTTTCAATGAAATGGGAAAGGTGAGTCTTCCACATTCCTCTGGTGTCTTGACAATCTCCTTGGTGATCTCTCTCCACGATCGGCACACGGACGCGCAAGCGACCACATGCTTCCTCGCAGGCCACAACGCCTCGCTCGCCTCCACGCGCCTGATCACATCCAGGAGCAGTTCTGGAGGTAGATTTGCCCAACGGCTCTGCTGACCTGATGAGCCGTGGAAACGGAACACGTTTCCTCCTGCATTCTGAGACCGAGCTCGGCTCTGCACCAGCTTCCCTTCTGTTCCCCGCCTAGACATGCTTCCAATCCCGTCTCTCATCTCCCTCAGCTCGCGGACTATGCTCTTAAACGACATCGAAACGGATCTGATTTCCTTTCGTAGCCGTTTCTGCTCTCCGATGCACTGGAAACCGCAGAGAGATAGTAAAAAAGATGCTGGATTTTTCTAAGAGTGTTAGGGTTCGTCGATCGATCTGGTAGATCTGCGAAAGTCGTCGACCGAATCGATGAGATCTGCTGGATATCAGCGAGGATCTGATCAATCGCTATCAGAAATTGCAGGAATTCCTGCTGGTTTCCGCATCCAAACGGTACAAATCAAGATTCCTCCAATCCGGAGGTAAGAACTCTCATTATCCTTGAAAACTCTTGGAATCATTGCCAGAACACCGCACTTTTTCCAAACGGAAAGAGGAAACTGCAGATTCGGCTGTCTTCTACATCTACAAAAACGCCATCAGATGCCAGCCAAAAAATGCGGGGGAAAGACGGTATTTTCTGCTCCGATGACCATCAACCACCTCAAAACCGGTACACGCCTCCGAGAATATACGGATTTGACAAGGGAAAACGGCCGGAAAGCCAGAAACCGGGACAAAAACCGCCGGGAAACCTCTAAGAGCAGGAACGGAAACCGGAAACGGTTGTTTTTCCGATTGAATGCCGGAAAGTCACCGGGAAACAACAAATAGATTCAATCTTTCCGTGCCTGACCGAGCGGAAGCGAAAGAAATCCCTACCATTCGTTTGGAACTCTCAGATCTCTTTCTCTTTCTCTTTCTCCTTTCCCTCGCTATTTCCACCATTTCACCGCATTTGCTTTCTCATTGCCAAACGCTCCCTTCCTTATAACGGAATGAAATTTCCCTCTTCCCTCTCCCTCTCTCTCCGTAATTATATCCGAGACTTCGCTAATAAATTTCTCCCCCTTTTGATTGTATGCTGGATTACCTCGATCTGTATCTGTACAAATACACACACATGTAACGCTTCCGTCCCTTTCAAACTTTTTTCGAGCCCGGATCCTCTCTGTCCCAGATATTACACAGTAGCCCCGTGATGTTCCGTAAAACTACACTTTGGGCCCTACGGTCAGATAATCTTGACCCTTGAAAATGAATATCATCTCCTCTTACTGTAAATCTTCAAATTCAATCTGCATCAGCTTTTAATTATATGTTTTCGTGTGTGCACTGCTCAATCTCACAGTAGGCCCACTCCCCTCGTTATAAAGCTTAATGTCATCTTGAACGGTAATGATAAACTCTGTGTAGTGTGTATGACTCACAATATAGTTTTGCCTATATTAGCTAGCTGCGACAGACGATCCAGGGTTTAAGTTGGTCCTCGTCTTGCAGGGATCCGCGGACTACTGAAGTGAGGTCGTACTTGACGAATCCAAAAACTCGGGCAAGGGGGCCAGTCTTGGGAATGTGGAACCCACTTTAATGATAGGTCCCACCATGAATGAGTCCCGCCAGGTTACTGGGGTCCACTCGATGTTTACAATGGGGTTTTAGTATATATGGATAAAAGAGGCCCTCCTTTGATACCTAGGATCGTACTCTATATCAAACCAACGATTTTAGTCGCTATCAAGAAGACCTTAGTAGTAATAACATTGGAGTTCTTTGAAATTCGATCTAACCGCCCATTTTGTTCTCTAGTGAAAGAGAAGATTAAAAAAACCTGAAATGTTAACCATGTACTTTTCAACCCCAAGCTATGGATGGGGATGCAGATGGGTCGACTTCGGCTGGAACTATCGTGGATCTGGGCTTAAATTCGTCTTTATAGATCTTATTTTGAATTTAAATTTGGCATTCGACTTATATGTTTTATCCAGCTACCAGCAACAACTTAAAATTATGAATCTGATTTCAAATCTAGATTTGAAAAAGGATGTAATTGCAATAGTATAATTGAATAAAAGAGCTTAATTTTTTTTAGAGTATTACATGATAAATGATTATAGACAAAATAAACTTATTAAATATGAATATAACCCCTATCATAAAACATTAAAACATATATGTTTTTAGAGTTTTTTAATATATACACCTATATTTTATAGGATTTAGAAATAGGCCCTTTTGATTTTAGCTTTAAGTGATATATCTATTCTTTGTCATTTTAGTTAAATATCAAATTCAGTAATTTTGACAATAATAAGCAACCACGGTGAGATTTATGCTAAAATCTATTAAAAATAGTAGCTATGTCTTTACATCTACCAAGTAAAAATGAGCACATCATTATTCACACTCTCTCTCATGGGTCGTGTGCATAACTACACTACAAGTATAAAGAGGAAGCCTACGCCGTTCGTTAGAGGAGAGCCTACGCAAGTAAAAGAAAAAGACCATAAAAAAAAAATAATGACCTACAGGACACACTCACAGCGCAGAAAGAAGAGAGTGGCATGCCCTGGGATCCATCGTCCATCCGGTTACATGCCTGAACTGTGAAACACTAGTACCCTGGATAGGGGTGTACACGGATCGGATTGGTGCGGATTGGGCCAAATCCGTCACCAATCCGTTGCCTTCGGATTGACGGTTTTGTAATCCGTCACCATCCGTTACTGTTGAAATCCATCCGATCCGATCCGTGGAGGAGCGGATCGGATCGATTAATCCGTTCAATCCGTTACTGTACATTACATGGAAAAGAAAAAGAAAAAACCCATAAATTTTGAAGTCACCGAATTAAAGGGGCATGAGTTGAGAGCTGTATGTCTATTCTATTCATAAGGTTAGTGACTCCTTACATTTTTTTTCTTATTTTATATATATAATTTTTTTTAATTTATATTTAATGACAACGGATCGGATCGGATTGAATCCGCGGATTAAGGATGAAATCCGCCACCGATCCGTTGCTAACGGATTACACAATTTCCAATCCGTCACCAATCCGTTGGCCTTCGGATCGGATTAAAATCCGCGGATCGGATCGGATCGGATCGGATTGACGGATTGACGGATTTTTTGTACACCCCTACCCTGGGATCCATCGTCCATCCGGTTACATGCCTGAACTGTGAAACACTGGTAAGATATTTAAACAGGTATGCATGTCATGTTTGAGCAGTACGATGGAGTGCCAAAGCATGGTCACTGATCTGTGGCCTCCTGTATCTTACACATGAACCATGAGCACAGAAAGAGAGACCGAGGGGGAGGGGGAGGGAGAGGTAAAAACAATTACAATACAAAGGAGTAGAACTCCAAGTGGAGTCCATCTAATTAAATTGGAACCACTAAAAATCAAATCTTCATCTGTAAATGAGATGTTCTTAAATCTTAATTCAAATTTGTTCGACTGTTGGAATGATTATGTGATTAATATAATCTTTTACGGTTGGATCGACTTTTGACAGTCTAGATGATTTTACTGTGGAATTCCATTGGATAACTCCGGAAGAGCATGCCATGTCACGCCTCTCGTGCGCTTGGCGAAGGTACCATGATTACAAATCCTATCCATCTAACGGTGGGCCACACAACCACCAGGGTTCGAGCATATACCAAATATCACTTTCATGGAAAGTGAGGGAACCATAGTTGCCTTGTTCACAAGGAGAGCTAGCCTCCGTCGAATTAAATATCATCATGCATTTGTTCATATCTACTGCAAAGAAAAGGCCAAAAGGAGAAGTCGCATGCACATTCACGGTGGGACACTAGGAAGATCGCCACTCTCATTTGGGCCCATATACATATAATTAGGATGTTAACAAGCCAACATAGATGGCAAGCTAGCTAGATTACGCTCAGGCTTAAGCTGGGCTTGATGTCCCATGGGCCAAGCTCACATTTGCTTCGATCCGCATGACTGGATGTGTTTTTAGGGATGCAAACAAGACGGTTCATCATTGTAACCATAGTGGACCCAAACCCTAACCCATTTCTAAATAACGGTTCGGTTCCAACTCAAGACCTAAATCTTTTTTTTTTTTTTTAATTCAAGGTCTGGTTTTGATATGGGTGCTCTTTTATTGGACCGGCCCAGTCTGAGCCCATTGACCCAACCAAAATATAATAATGGTGTTAGCAAAAAAAAATAAAAATAATGTTAACACACGTATGCATGACCAAACTAATTAAACTTACCACAAGACAATGTAAACTACCTAGTTTTTAAATTATAAACCTAACATGGGCCGGCTCGGGCTTCATGTTGTTCAAGCGCACTAGGCTTGGGCTAGCTAGTTAAGGCCCGACTCGAGCCTCGACCGGTTTTGGGCCTACAGTTTAGAAGCCTGTCAGGACTTGATGTTCCTTAGCTCAGCCCTGTCCGGCCCATGAACATGCCTAGATTCCGATTAGAGGATCCATATCCAAGTTCAACTAGAGGACCGAGACCTAGTTTCAAAACTAGTTCTTACTTCTTTTTAATTTTTTTTTATTTTAATTAAGGATATTTTTCAACTTATAAACAATGCATCAAGTCTACTACCTTCACGATTAAATACAAAAAATATCAAATAAAGATTCATTTTGAGCTACACTTTGCAAGATTAAAGACTCATATGCCGGGTCCACGGGTTGGAACATTCTCTTCACTCTTGAATAGACCATTTAATGAAAAACTTGATAATGAATATGCATAAAATTGTGTCAATCACTTCTTTTTATTATATAGTCAATCCAATGCTAGAGCAAGATTGAATTAAAATATGAGGATACCCCATAAGACTATAGGGCATTCAATTTGAATGGCTTGAATTGTAGATAGGGCCTATCATAGAGTTCCACTCGTTTAACTCAAGATTCATGTAGGTTAAAGCCTCCGAGGATTTGAACTCTTGGATTTAACCATTGTTCTAAATCTGCATCACTTGGGGGGTCATTGATCTTTGCGCATTGAATATGACAAAATGAGATTTATTGTAAACTTAAGGATTTAAACCTTTTAGTTGCTCTAAGACTTGTGTTTGATGTCAAAAGTATGAACATTGAAAAACATGTTAAAAAACAATCGGATAAGAAAGGCAATGCAAAAATTACAATTTTACCTTGGCATAAGATATCGCACAAAATACTTACCCTCCAACCTTTCAGACTGACACAAATATGAACGCAAAATTGATATTTGATTCTCCGATCATTTATAGGTTTCAATCTATAAAACTATATTTGAAACTTATTTTATTTAAGATTCAGGTGGAACCTAAATTAAGTTCTCAATTGATAAATGTGTCTTGATTCTGTCTCTATGATTAAGGTAAACTAATGATACCCAAAATAATTCAATAGAATTTATTTTCACCAGTTCAAATTCATAATTTCTCTAGGTTGAGAAGATCCGGATTCCGGATTCTTACTCCAGTTGTAGTTCCTTCTCTCTTCAACAACGTGGAATAATTCAAATCGATGATAAGAGTGTTTGATGGCCCACCCATCCAGTCAAACAGTGGAGGCAAGGATGCCACGTGTATAGTCAACAGTCAATACACAACCCCACTCCCATTTCCAATTTCCCATGTGCATGGAGAGGGCATATTTATTGGCCGCCGAGTTTTGTCAGATCCAATCCAGCAACAGTCCTCCCATGCACGTGCCTCCTCTTACATTAAAACTACTTCCTCCTGTAGTACTCTCATCAGTCATCCATACATTACTTTTTTATCTCACAATCTCTCCTCTCCCTATGTTTACTGTGCAAATTGTGCCCCTGAGATGCTTTACATCCCAAGTCCCAACAACACCCATCTCCATGCATCACCATCTCAGAGGAGAGGACTGCCATGTGCTGCCCACATGCACCCATTAGTGGGATTGCGCCCTATAGATGGGCCCATTGTACACCCAATCAGATGTAACAACATTTCCATGTGATTTCTAGTCAATGGCCCATAACATTAGTGAGATGGCAGCACTGTTGATGGACCATCATACATCCCATTAGGAGTACACTTTCATGTGTTTCTAGACCAAGGCCCATTCAGGTAGAATGATGGATCTGTTGCCTATTGGGTAGGGTTCGGGTTATATATGTTGGGCATTTCATAACATGTATAGGCTCAACCCCACTAAACCCATTTATTTTCGCCCATCTCTACCTTGAACCCAACCCACGAGTTAAAATGGTTGGTGACACATTGATTTGAGGTAGAGATCATGATTAAGAGGAATTTGTTGACTGGGGTTGGTTCTGTGTCAATTTGGCTGGTTGAATAACAGCAATGTACTTAACTTGAGCCTAACCCACTTAATAATCAAGTTAGAAGTGTAGACCAAAATTCAATTGATAATGGAAAGGATCAATCTGAACCTTGAATTACTAGGTCAGGGGTGTCAGGAACTAAACCCGTTGATGGGCCCTGCTAAAGCCAATCAGGTATAACATTTCCGCGTGTTCTCTTGACATGGCCAATATTATTAGTGGGATGGTGGGACTGTAGATGGACCAAGCTAGAAGCAATTATGTGTACACTTCCATGTGAATTTTAGACCACGCCCCCTACAGAAACAAGTAGACTTTTCTCAGTACTATGAACTGTCATGGGTCAGCCATCCAAGAGAATTTGCACATCTCCCACTCTGTGATTGTTTTGATCATTGATGGGATCAACAGATTATGGAGACATAAAATCTTGGCTGTTCATGAACTGTTTCCCACTACAAAAATATCTTAGCAGCGACGTCAAGATCATTGTACCCGGTAATGGTGGGGTGTGTAGCCTGGGTCCATAGACACTTTTTAGCTTTGCAAGTTCCAACTCATGGATTACCAAAAAAAAAAAAAAAAAAAACAGAAAAGAGAAAAGTTCCAACCCATGTTATCCAATGGAAAAATGGATTCCAGGGCCTCTGTAATCGTGGAAAATGAAAATTTCTGGTTTAGTCATTTGCTAAAATTTGCATGGACCAATTTCATGGAAGACATTTAAAAATGAAGACAAAAATTTAAATCAATCATTTCTTTGCTTGAATAAAATCATCACTAGTGAGTAGTGAGTGATTTGAGCCTCCTCTTGGATTATAAATCTACCACCTGACAATAAGAGTTGCTCTTGGCAATTTTGTATGTCACCCCGTTGCTGAGGGATTGATCTTTAGGCATGCCAGTTGCCATTATTTTCATTTATGCGGGCTTTAGTTTGTTGCTGAGGGATTGATCTTTAGGTATGCCAGTTGCCATTATTTTCACTTATGCAGGCTTTAGTTTATCCGTGTATACTATTTTTCATACTTTATGGACTTTCTCTTTCGGCTGGCTGTGCGTGCTCTCTTTGGTTCAAGCAGACTGCATATTGAAAAACAAACTATAAATATCACTCTATGGTGCCTCTCTCTTATAAATATTCATACTCATTTATGCCAACAACACTTTGCGAGAAATAGAGGCTAGATTAACGTTGTATCCAAAGCTCTCGCGGGACACTTCTCATCTTCATTTCTTGGCCCCTCAATGTTCGGATTTAATATTTTTTTTATTCAAGGTTCAGGGTGACAAGTTCTAGATCTCTGCGCGTTAAAATATGAATTATATGTTTTAAATTTGATATGAGTGAACAGACTGAGTGTGATGATCATAAACATGATCAATTCCAGTTATATTTTTCTTTGCGAAGATTCTGTTTAGATTATTCTGAACCAAATATTGGCAATTCGCCATTACTTTAGCATATTGTAGAATCTGGACTTCTTCTATTTTGGGGGAAAATCCATTTCACAAGTGGATTTGGCTCTATTGGAATTTTAGGTTTTGTGATAATCACCCTATCTATCCTCTTGAGGAGAACTTTGGTTTTATACTCGGTCAAATAGGAGAAGTACGTCATGCTAATGCGCCTTAGAAGATCTAAATCCCCAGGTCAGGCATTGATGAGCTCATTGAACTATCCATGTTGGTGAGGTTTTTGTGAAAGAATTTTTGGATACATAAAAAGCGGAATTTGTGCTTGTGAGGATTATTGAGTGGCTGGAAATAAAAAAGAAGATTTGAAATTTTGTGAACAATGTGGAGGTTAGGGATGATAGGATTTCAACTAGTGACATTTTGTACACAACAAACCCAGTTGCGCTAAGTAACATTTGGGGAATGCCCCTTTTTTGTATGTGCGTATTATCATGGTATGCTTAATTGCTATAGGATCATATAAGAGACCAAGTCAAGGCAGCCACGTTGCTCCGGAAGCAATCCCGCCTCCTACCAGGTCCTGCGGAGAATTATCTCACCAGCCTCGTACAGCGCGATGGCAGTTCCTCACCTGCCTCCACAGCGCGAGGGTAGTTCGAGGGCTTCAAGGACGAACGCTGCTGAAGAGTCGTCCCCATCTGTTAGGGGAGGACTATAAATCAAGGACTTCCACCAGCACTTGCAAGAGGATGGATCTCTCTTTATTCACTTCGACGCTTATATTCCTCTAGTTTGTAATAATCATTGAGGAAGTAAAACACCACAGGCTATCTCTGCCTTTATGAAGTGGACGTAGGTCACCTTGACCGAACCACTATAATCCCTTCTCTCTCTTCTTTAATTACTGCATTTATTACTTGACCGGTGGTGTCCGAATCCCTATTTTGGCATCATTACAGCCTATAATAGTTTGAATAATCAGCATTATGTAGAACTTGATTGTAATGACTCTTTTAATGCAATAGCTATTGATTAGATTCTACAAGCTTATTTTAGTTCCTCCACAGACCCCACATGTTCCTTTTAGATGGTCTGGCCCCCTTTTTTTTTTTTTCTTTTTCTGTGCTTGTTACAATGTTTTATATGCCTACATGTCTGGGCCTGATTTTTAGCCAAAACTGATTCATATTACAATATTTCTTTTGGACCAAAATATGACACATATTTGGATCAATCCATAGGTCTAGATATGCTTTAACTTTTAAGTCCATTTTTCTTCGACCAAACTGAAAAAACTTTTAAGTCCATTTTAGTAGTAGGGCCATTGACACGACATGTTTTCTTTTGACCAAGGCTTCACTTGCAGTTGCAGGCAGTGGCCAAGCTTTTCATGCAAGCCTTTTCAATTTGATTGCAAAAGACTGCCTAATTCAAGCAAAATAGACATGTAATGTCCATCACTACTATTTTTTTCTAAAAAAAAGCCCACCTAATTCAATGTTCTGCCCATCTCCTTTGCCATTTTCGTGAAAGGACATTAACCCAAATCCCCTAATCCCATTGTCTGGGATTGGAAGTCTTTTGTCTCGACCGCTCGACTAGTCTAGGTCCAAGTTTAGACCAGATGGACTAGTCTGCATCTTCTTCCTAAGGCCCAACAGACCCAAATATATAATGATGGAACCCACTCAAACACAAATTATAATCAATAATATATTTTTTATATTATATATTTATAATGTTCACACACTGTCTTAGTCTTAGAATATAATTAGGGAAAATTACACTTTACCACCCTAAACTATCACTTCTTTTTTCACTTTACCCCCTAAACTTTAAAAAGTATCAATTGACCCCCTAAACTAATCCAATTACACGGCCGTTACCCCGTGATGATAAAATCGAGTTAAAATAGACGGAATAGAGCAACACGTGACACACAATTGGATTAGTTTAGGGGGTCAATTGATACTTTTTAAAGTTTAGGGGGTAAAGTGTGTGTCACGTGTTAATCTATTCCGTCTATTTTAGCTCGATTTTGACCTCAGGGTGTAATGGCCGTGCAATTAAATTAGTTTAGGGGGTCAATCGATACTTTTTAAAGTTTAGGGGTAAAGTGAAAAGATTGATAGTTGAATATGGTAAAGTGTAATTTTCCCATATAATTATATAGTAGAAGCTCGATAATTTAATACCCGATTAATTAATAACCTCGCCAAAATAATATTTTTTTTTCCGGTCCCGACTTGGGGACACCATGCTAAATTAATAATTCGCTAAATTTATAAGATAATAGAAATTTGAGAATTCATATCGACCTCATGCAATATATAAATTAATAATGCGTTAATACATATGTAATTGATTATACATTTAGGATGACTTCATAAAGAATGAATCAATTGTGACTTGTTGCTTCTTGAAATTTATGTCACCTTGAATCTCATCTCGGACTTTTCTTAACATGGTAAGAATTTCTGGTGTTGTCTTCTCATGGTGCAACAAAAAATTATTCAATGTTTTCGCTGCTTTGAGAGCTTCCTTTCGTGAAAGCGGCTCCATAGCATCACTTTCATCTTCAACTTCATCACTTTGCTCATTTCCCATGATGTTCTCAATCATTTCCTCATCAGTCTACATCTCTGAAGTTGTATTATTCTCTTTAGGTTAGTTCAAGAAGTATTCGGCATCCATTCCATTACGATAATTCAGCCCTTTGAACAAGGTACAACAATAAATATTTTGTTCAATTTTTTAAGAAAATAAATAATAGTTTGATAAATTAATAAGTTATTAATTAATGAATAAATTAATAAATTAATAAATTATTAATTTATTGATTATTTAATATCTCACTAAATTAATAGATTTTGTCAGTCCCGAGGCTATTAATTTAGAGAGGTTTAACTGTAGATCCTATAACTTGAGCATAAACTCCAGAATGGAATTTGAAGGTGGGTCTAGACCTGACCTGAAGCCGACCCATATTATACCGTGTTATATAAAAATAGGTTGTAATCTTGCATTGATTTGTTGCTAGATTTGGTTTGGACTTTAAATCCACCCACACCAATCGTGACAAAAAGATTACATCAAGATGAAGATGAGAACAAGGAGATAGAAAGTGGAATAAGAATTGCAAGAGTCATAGTTGAATTAGTTTCTTGGCTATTGGATGTTTCTTCTCTTCGTAGCCTTTTTGGGTCTTGTGGTTGTTTTTTTGTTGTTGCTATGAAGTGGATGTGTCCAACCATTGGAGAATTGGAATGGCAGTTTCAAAACAGATGAGGCTGAGAAACCAACCCATGGCCCCCAATGTTCTAAGTATTTTCAATCACGAAGCTTCGATGCTATCTATGTATTTGACAATGCCAGCTGATATTGTTCTTTGCTGACAGTGCTCTACCTAACCATCTCTTCCATGTCCATCCACAGAGAGAGAGAGAGAGAGAGAGAGAGAGTAGAGATTTTACCCATGGGGTGCATTTTTGTATATGACCAATCATGTTCCATCTGGCAATTTTGATATTTATGGTTTTTTTTTTTTTAGGGATGTTCCTCCTTTGGGATTGATCCGAAAGCATGAGAAATGGAAAAGAGTAGGTCCATTGATAGAATTTGACTTGTAATTAGATTTTTCTACTCTTGATGGGCTTCCATTAAAAAAAGAGTTTATTGAGGTCCATATGTAAAAAGTAAATAAAATAATTCCCTACAACCTATTGGGCCTAGCTTTTTCAGAATTTCAGGGGGACCATGGCCATCCTTTGCGCCCTGGTTCCACAATGATCACAATCTCCACCACCACTATCATCACTATCATCCCAACTATCACTCTTCTTTACGAGGTTTGATAGGGGTGGCAATTTTGCTCTGCCCCGGCTTGCCCGCTCCGTCCCGCGCGGGTTTTCTCCGCCCCGATCCTTAGGTGGGGCGGGGACAGGGAATAAAATTGTGCCCGAAGGCAAGGTGGGGCGGGGCGGGGATGTGTTTGCTCTTTTTCCCGCCCCGCTCCGTGTCCCACCCCGTACCCTGCCCCGCCATTAAATAAGTTTATATAGAGGGTTATGTAATTATGTTTATATATATATATATATACAAACATATATATCCTTAAAAAAATACAAACATATATATATATATACATATATTGTGTGTGTATAGGGATATGCTCCTATGAGAAATATTTTTAACCTTATATGAGAGATAAGGGTGGGGGCCCTCACATTTAAGTTGTTGGCATTAAATATGGATGTGAGAGCTCACATCCAATCTCTCATATAATTAAGGTGAGAGATATCTCTCATAAGAGCATCTCTCATATATGTATATGTATGTGTGTGTATATATATATATATATGTGTGTAACAATCTTGAATATATGAATATATTTTAAATAAAGTAAAACATTACAAGAAATGAAGTTTAGTCTAGTGGTAAGGCAAACCTCTAGTTACTCCCCCACCCAAATTCAAATCCTAAGTCTTACACATTTAAAAATTTTATAATTGAGTGGCGGGGTGAGGTACCGGCGGGGCAATCGGGGCATATCAACTACCCCGAAGGGCGGGGCGGGGTGGGGTAAAAGAGGGGCGAGGCGGGGAACCCCAATTCTGTCCCGATCCGCCATGTTGCCATCTCAGGGTTTGAGAGTGATGATTTTTTTGTTTTGAGAGACTTCTATATTACAGGAAGTTTTTCGAGGGATAGTTGTAAATAAGAACATTATTAGGCTTTTAAAAGGAGAAAAAACTTCTTCTTATTTCTATTGTCTTATCAAATAAGCAAGTTTTTTAATTTTAGAAAATTAAAGATGATATTGATCTCTTATATTATTTTCTTGTGATTTTTGTGCAAGCCTCGGATGATCACGTGGGGAGCCCCAGCTGCTTGTGATTTTTAAAGTTTCATAAATGGATGGAGAGTCCTTATCCGTGCACGAAAGGGGACGGCCCCAGCTGCTTGTATTTGGTTACACAGACTCGGATGATCACATGTAGCCCTTGATCAATCCTAAACCTTATAATTTAAATTAAGTGAATAATTGATCCGATGGTCTAGTCTATTTAGATGGGTATCAGGCCCATGAGACTAGTGCAATTCAAGGGAAAGAGGCGTCAAATGCCTGTTTGGTGTTGAAAGGAATATATTTTCAATATATTACATGTATTTATAATTAGAGATTTTGTTCATGTTTCATAGAGGAACTGTTTCTGGGCGAACATATAATCAATCAAAACTCTTCATATGCACTTACCCTTTCACTAGTTGGCGTTCGTCCCAATATGACATCTACGGAACTAAAAGAAATGTTGGATTCTGATGAAGAAAAAATAAGAGACAAATTGAAAGTAACCCTTGTTAGAATGGGTGCTAGTCTAATAGTGGAGTAGGCCTGCGTCCATGATAAAAAGTACATAATAGTTTAATTAGAGATGTTTACAATTTTTAAATAAATTATAAATAAAAATTAATATATAATTGATAATACAAACACATTTAAAACTTAACTAAAAAAATTAAGGTAAAAAAATAAGTAAAATGATCTAATTGAGTCATCTTTTATTGATTGTGATTGGACTAAAACTATAACATTGAGTAATAGAAATCGAATGAAAAATAAAGTGAAAGAAATTTATGGAACGTCATAAAAATCCCAATGCAAAACGCAACTTTTTTTAAAAGAAAATTGTAATTTCACGTTAAAACATTTACTAAAAAGAATACAAAAGAAAAGAAGTAAAATAAAAAGAAAAGAAAAGAAAAGAAAATCATAACTCTACTACTTGAATTTGACCACAATAAAGGAAGAAAATTACAAAAAAGAACTACAATAAAAAAGATCCATAAAAAAATTATACACTTCTCGTGGAGGTGGATCTTGCAATGCATTGTGTAATGGGGCCCATTTATGGATTTTCTGACTCCCGGACATGATTGGGGGCCCCTAGTAAATTGGCTATGATCATCCAATTAAGGTGATGTTTAGGCCATACGTGCATAGTGGGGCACTCTCATCATTGTACACTTCTCGTGAAGGAAGATCTTGCAATGCACTGTGTAATGGGGCCCATACATTGATTTTTTTTTATTTGGATGTGTGTGTAGGTATATGTAGAGGGAGAGATTTTAGGGATGAGAGATTTTAGTGGATGTGTGTAGAGAAAGAGATTTTAGGGTATGGAAGGGCAATTTCGGAATAAAGGGATGCAAAAAGTCCGAGGACGCGCCACGTGTCGCTCTCCGGATAATCACCTGCTGTCTTTTATTATATAATGCACAACGAAAGTAATAAACCAAATGTGATAGAACTAGAAAAACTATCTACCAAACAATCGCAATAATAAGGCAGGCACAATCTTTTACGTGGAAACCTATCTAAGGAGAAAAACCATGATATAAAATCAAGAATTATTGAACAGTTACAAGATATACTTACAGCTCCTTTTGTCAGTCAGTACGTCGATCTAAGGACTGTATTTATTTTTGCACAACTTCTCTTGTTGCCACGATTTTTCCGTCGTGCACTATTCCCCGCACTTGATTCAGCAGCACCTTGTCAACCAAAATGAGCAATCTTCTACAAGAGAGTAGAAGCAACAAACCTAAGAAGCAACAAACCTTCTAAAGAATATCTTCAACACAACCTCTCAATAGCTCTATGGAATCAAAGAATCTCTTAAAGGGTTTTCTCACCTCAAAACAATGATAGAATTTCTTTATGTGTCTTTAATCTTCAATATGCACACTTAGGGTTAAAAGCAACACCCTATATATAGTCCTAAATTCATGCCTCAGTATTAGAACACCAATAGAACTCAAAGCGGGAAACATCAATCTCAAAAGGAAACAAATTCGCAGCCTAATTCTAGAAATTTCCCACCATCAATCAATTAGATAGAGGACCTGAACGACCAGATTAAGTCTCTGTTTTCGAGATTTGTCTCTGCCAGTACTATTAATTGGGACTTGATAAACATCCGATCGATTGGCCTCTGTCCGATCGATCAGGCCTTGTGGGTTCACCCGGACTTCTTTTGAGTTTTTCACTATCTTTGTTTCAGCCCTTCCGGCGACACAATCACAGTCCATTATAAAATAAATAAAAATACAACTAAATAAACCTAAAGTTTTATCCAATCATGAATTAGCCAACACAAATAAAATCCTAACATAAATCACTTATAAAATCATTCAAACTTTAAGACCTAAAATTAGTTGCTATATTGGGGAAATGCTCACCCAAGAGCATACTCATATGACTTATATGCAGTCCCACTTATACGCAAGTTTACTAATGAGAGAGGGTAGATTGAATGGTCTCCTCATGGACAGGGGGATTCCAAAAACCAACCCCACTAGATTATCCTAGCCATTGATTTACATCATTAACATTTAATAATATCTTGATTGTAGATTTTCTTAAAATTTAATCTAATGGTAAGTGAAGGTTTAGTGAGTGCGATATTAAACTTGTTGCGGAATCATCGGATGAAAGCACTATTAAAAGAGTTGCACTGATGAAAGATAGCCCTAAGTGGGCCTGCTGGACCGCACTTGCAACGGCTATAATAACTAGAGTTGGACAGCTTTTGGTCTGCGGCTCCCAGGTGGGATCCCCATGGTACATCCCACTTGATGACCACCACTATTATTACTATTGCAACACGTGTGCACGTAATAGATCTGGGCTCGGGCTCAAGCCAAGCTATTTGATATACCCATCTAGGCTTGAGCTTGAGCTCAGCCTCAGCTTCACCTAATCGAAGCTTGTGTGGGACCAATTCACCTAAGTACCTAATTGTTTTTTTTTTTTACTATGGTAGAGAAGTACCTACAAAAATCAGGAAAAGAAACCTGCTATGTATCATCTCGAATTAACAGTTTAGACTGAGTTAAATGACACCAGAAAAACTTGTAAGAAGACACAAAAATTGCCATGACAAATATTTCTTGAAAAATAATACTAGATAGATAACCCACTTTTTCGGGGCTCGAAAATTGCCATGACAAATATTTCTTGAAAAATAATACTAGATAGATAACCCACTTTTTCGGGGCTCCCCTGTGAGTTTTATAATCAACCCATTTCGTTCACAATTTTGACCCTCTTTTATTTATTTATTTATATTTTGTTCTAGTTACACACCCAACTAAGTCTCTTACATCCGCATTACATATATATAGTAATTCCCTATAAAAAGGGTAAATTAGACAAGTATGAGAATGTATTAAAAGACATTTGGCTGTATGACTTTTTTTTTTTTTTTATGAATTGTTTGCAATAAAATCATACTTTGAAGGACCTCCGTCCAAACGCCCCTTAGTTTTATGAAAGGGAGGTGTCACGTTGTTTCTATCTTGGGTAAGTGCCTCAACATTGACTACCCATGTACTAGCTTTATCCTTATTTTCATCCTGATGGAGATAATTGAATTGTTCATCCCCGACCTATCTCGTCCTTTTTGCGATTCTATAGATAATAATATTTACTATAAAATTTTTTTTTTTGGCTAGAAATTTACTAAAGATTATACACAAAGGTAGAGAGTGCAAACGGTAATAATACAAGAATCAGTGTATGACCAACCTCATCACAGGCGGGTTTAGTATCACAGGTTAAATACCCTTGAACTTGAATCTTGATTGTTGGTATGGGGTGGGGAATGTTTCAATCTGGTGAATCAAACCCGTCCTATCACCAACCTAAACAACAGGTCCACATGCCCATTTCAATCACCTTCATGTCGAGTGAGGAACTGATATTTACTGTGAAAAAGTCTACATCGCCTGATGGGAAGCCCGAGCTGTGGCCCGGCTCCCCATGAGAGCCGTTGGATCCAATTGCAATGGCTCTCATGGGGAGCCGGGCCACAGCTCTCCTCATCAGGCCCTGTAGCAGGGCTCATTTACTATATGGTTAAGAAGCATTTATCAGGCCAATTAAGGAAAGAATGGAAGTCTGCGGAGTATACCCATCTTTTCATCACAGTGCTTGCGGACAGGTTACAAATGTGAGGGGATCAAGACTACTAGACTACTAGTCATGTCATGTGTGGCCCACCAGGCATACCCACGTGTATTGATATATGGGGCTACTAGCCTTGGGTCCCTTCCCAAACTAAAAGGAAAAAAAGAAAAACTCTTGTTTTTTGCACACTCGTGGGAAATTCTTGTGTCTGCATCTAAAATCCATGTAAAATTTCATCGTTCCACAATCTACACCCTAATCCCATATGAATCCTTGCGTTTGTCTACAAATTCATTTGCGTGGGTCTACAAAATTCAACTACCAATTTACATCTGCCACGCTAAAATTAAAATTTTGGATCCACACCTGCCTGTGCACAAAATCAACCTGTTCAACTTGCCATGAGGCCAGATATACTAATAACAAATGTGAATGACCAGAGATAATCACCAGCTGTATTCATAATACATTTGGTCCACATATCCTGGCATGTATCCAGTTCAAAAAAATTTCTTGACGGAGCATAAATGTAGGATCATCTACTATTTTTAACTATCCATCCATCTTCCTACAAAAAAAAAAGAAAAAAAGAAAGAAAAAAAAACTATCCATCCATCCATTAAGAAAATATAGCATATATGGCAGAAGTTTCTGATTCTAATCCACAAATCTGGACCATCAGTTGGCACTCATTTAAAACAATAGGCATTCAATTAAGTAAGGTATCATTTGATAGTTTAAAAATTGTCCAAATCCTAGTTGTTGGATATTTTAAAATTGCATGATCGAATTAAGAAAGCCTAAACGTTTTGTTGAGTTTCAAATTTGGGGGAGGGAGAAGGTTGGCCAGAGGGGTGACGAGACAATGACAATTGTGATTGGTTATAACTTGTTTGGGCACCCCAACTAAGGGACCAGGTTACATTTTTTCGTTAAGGAAACAGGTCATGAGCATAAAAATATGAACTTACAAAAATTGCCGTGACAAACTACTGAGTTTTAGCCAAAGCTTGGAAATTAATTTCTTATTCTCTTCAAATATTTCTGAAAGGAAGATGAAGATTTGGATGATTCTATTCTGGTAGTGAAGAAAACATGAAATGTATCTTGTGTTTATATGACCTATATACTTATTTCTTATTTCAAGACTATACCTTTAAAAAAAAAAAAAACACTATCTTTTTTCTTCGTTGAAATGCAACTTATTTCCCTCTAATGTTGGCAGTCCACCAGTGTGTAATGTCCATGTTGGTCAAGTCTAGGGAGTCTAGGATCTTGTTGCTATTACATCATAATTATGTAACACTTTCTTGGAACTCCATTGTGGACTGTTCAAGGTAGATTTCATCTCCTCCAATCACATATCCTCTGCTTTAACTCAAAAGGAGTGGTTGTCGCTCTACAATTGAGCACCATGATAGAAATAAATTAACACTACACCAGCCTAATGCGACATCAATGCCTAGTCACGTTTCTGTCATAGTGATCAATGGATGGTGGAAACACTCCTTTTGAACTTACACTTAAAACTTATAAAGATCTATAAATAGAGGAGAACCGGAGAAGAGACTCGTCTTTAAAAGGTCTGAATTATCTCAATTTGGGCTCCTCTAAAGTTCCGAAAAAAGTATTATATTATTTACTACCTTCACTAGAGGGCTAGGGACCAGTCCCCCCTAAGCTGGGATAAAAAAACACAAATGCGACAAGGATTGGACTCCAGGGTGAGGGATACAGTCCCAAACTACAGAACAGGTCCACATGTTCCTCAAAGTTTCATCCTAGTGGGAATGAGGAAATAGATATTTATTGAAGAAGTTCATTTATCAGGCCCATTAAAGAAAAAAAATATGAAGTTGGTGGGGAAGATATTTCAGTCACACGCGTGGGCATGTTAGAAATGTCTAGTGATCCAGTCTCCCAATCAGGTAATGGCCCACCAATATGTACCCCCTAAGCACAAAAATCAAGCTGTTCACGTGGGTACACATTCATGAATCATGACAAATGTAAATGGCCAGGCAGAAAAGCCCGAAGGCTATTTAACAAAAAATAAAGGAACAATAATTAACGGCTGTATTCATAATGTCATTGTATCTTTGAGTGGGCCATCTCTTCAAAATGCCACCCAGTTCTAACGTTTGGGTTACATCTCTTTCTTGTCTGGGTAATGCAGCAAGGGAACGTACCCTCCTAATGAACTTTATAAGTGGTTATAATTTATAGAGATGACCCATGTTGCCATCATGCAGTGGCGGGCGGACCTACATTGCTTTCACTTGGGGCGACCGCACTAGGTCAAAATTGAAATTCGGATAGATTTTAATGGTGTCATGGTGCAAGGGCGAGTAATTTGGGGCTCGATCTAAAGTAGTCGCCTGCCCCACGTCAGAATTAAAATCACTATAGAGTTGAATGGGGCCTTGGAGCATGTACTATATGTCTAAAAATAGCCCTACATATGTAAAGCTTCGTTGGTAAAAAAAAAAAAAAAAGAAAAAAAAAAGACATTACGGCAATACATCGCTCTCCCTAGCTCTTCTCCGACCTCTTCTTTTGAAACCTCTTCGCGCCAATTGTTGATGGAGCTCCTCGTCGCTGATTCCTATGCACTATGTAGACTACACCTTTATCTGCCAAACATATCTAGTATAATCATTTTTAATCACTTTATATACTTAAATCTAAATACTTATTCTCTAAATCCTAATTCCAAAAACTGAATCCCCAAATTCTAATTTATACCCTAAGCCTTAAACCACCAAATCTGAGCGTATCTACAAAAACCAAAAGATAACCAAATCCATATATGTTATTATTACTTCTTATCCCACTATGATTCAAAGATGGAATTCCACTTCCATTTTTCAAATATTGGAGGCTTTGAGAAATTGAAAAGGGAAAGGATGGGTGTCTTCAAAATATTTTTGTATTTAATTTTTTTCATGCACCCACTCACCTTGAATTTGCAGTGACCCCCATTGGACATTAATTTTGACATATAAATTTAATGAAACATGATAATGTAAGTTTGAGTATCTAAGATTAGATTAGAGTTATTTTTTATCCATCTAATTCTTTTTGATACTTTTGATTATTAACCTCTTCATTGCCCAATCTTCACTAACTTGATGCATCCATTTGAGTTCTATGAGTTGGACATTTTCTTAAAAAAAAAAAACGTATAAGTACTATTTGGTAATATAAAAAAAACACAAGCAAAAGTCAAGAATTTTTTTTTTCAAATGTCAAATCTAGCAAAATCTTAGCCCCACCTAAATAAAAATTTTAGATCCGCCACTGCCATCATGTGATGCTCACATCACTACAATTCAGCAGCTGTAATATGATGTAGTATATGTGGGCTCACATTTATTCGAATCATACACTTTTTGATGTATATCAGATTAGACTAGAGTTCGTCAAGCTGGCCATTGGTGTGGAAAATTCAAACCAACATTAACACATCCAAATACAAAGAGTCATCAGTTTTGCCATTGTAATTTCTTCCAAGTGGTTTGATTTAGCGCATATATACTGTGATCTGTTGTCTCATAATATTTTGGAGACTAGTATTTTGGATTGGAGGAAAAATGATTTGATTCAAATCAATCAACTATCTGTCTTCACAATCATCTCTCTATTTGCACTATCTGTGGATTTGAGGAAGAAATTGTGGAACACGCTCTTTTTCTGAAAAGCTAGAAATAATTTTATCTTCACAGAGGAAAGCATTAACCCTGGTAAGATAATTAGTTTAGTTCAGGATATATGCAAAGGCTCCAATACAAGGGAGTACAGTAGAGTTTTTCCCCATCCTCTTTTGACGGTTTAAACTTTAAACCTCTTTCTTAAAGCCAATGGATAAGATTTTGGTATTAAGAAATGCTGCATTTAATATTAAAGATGGAAAATCCAGTTATAGAATCTTTTGGTATTCACATAACAAACCTTTGGTTGTATGTGCCTATGGATCAAGGATCTTTTCCTTTAGGGCCAGAATAAAAAATGTAGTGGGTTATGGTGATATTTTATTTTTAGTTGTTGGGGATAGAATATTGTTGACGTTTGGTATGGAAAATAGAGTTTTTTTGTCTTTTAGTGAGTAATTGTTGTTGTTTTTTAACTTTTTGTTGGAAAAGTTGGAGAAAATATGAATAAAATATAAGTGACTTTTTGACATTACTCCGACTTTACAAGTAGAAATACCAAACTAGCCCTTAAAAGAAGAAGAGGCGTGGGATATTCTTCTCGCGTTTAAGGGAAGCAAGAAGCAAAGGTTATTATGAGATTATGCTTCTCTCACATGCCAAAAAAGTTGTTGAATGCATTAACGGGAAAGCTGATTGGGCCATCAATTCTATTATTTTGGATATTAAATGTTTGAGTCTTTAATTTTTTTTTATACATTCCTAGGATTGTTAATGAGGTTGCTCATGTGTTGACGGAGTATTTTTTTGTTTCCATGGCAAAAGCTTTTGTTGGGATATTTATTTTCCAGATTGCATGGGTATGGGCTAGGTATACTCCTCATAATTCCCGATTGTTGATTTGCCTTTTGTTTTTAATGAAGTTTTTTTTTTTTTTTAAAAGAACCTCTCTAAATCATAGGTTTTAGATTGAAAAGTTAGAAATGATTTTATACTTACATAGTGAATTCTTCTAAATTCTTTAGATGACAAAAATATCAATAGTAATAATAAACCAGAGACATGTTTGGTGTTGAGAGATGTTGTTCTTATGTTTTCGAATGCTACTTTCAAAGCATCTAATGGTAAATCGACTTTTGGATTTATAATGATGATTGATGGTAATTTTTCTTGGTGCAGGAGTGTTTTAAAGGGCCAAAACTAGGATTTCTCACTATTATTCTAACCTGTGAGGATCAAAAGAAAGTGCTAAGTGGTGTCAGTTGCCAAACATTAGGTTTGCAAGGTTTTCTTGAAAGCGATTTTGCCTTTAAAATTTTAATTGAAACTTTGTGATTTTGAAAAAAAAAACTTTGTTTTAAAAATCAAATTTCTAAAAACACCATTTTTTGAAAAAAAAAAGTTTGAAAAGCCTGAAAGACCTACCTCAAAATCAAATAATATTAATCAGGTTGAGAATGTTAACACAAACCTTCCAACTATCATATCGAATCCGAGTTAGGTTGCCTGGTCGGAGTTGAGATGGAAATGTTAGGTCCGCAAGATTGGGTTGCCCCAGTCGCTTCAACAATCAAGTTCTGAGTTTTAACCCCAACTATGAATTATTAGATCAGGTTGGTGAGTTGGATTAAATATCGACAACCCTTCTGAGAATGAAAGATTTGACACTTGATTGTATGCTTTAACATGAACATGTGCAGTTTGTTCCTTAAATAATCCTTTTTTGTGAACTCAAAATAATATGGTTGCTTATCAACTATTGCATGATGTTCTACCCAAAAAAATTATATATATATATCACATGACACAGAGAATTTGACAAAAGGGTTAACCCCTTTTCTTCACTGGATTTGACAAAAAAAAAAAAAAAAAAAAGGTGGGGGTTGGCTTCCCAAAAGAGAAGGAAATAATTGACATTAGTTGCATGCTGATAGTTTTGGATTTGTCCTAGAATTCATTGGTCTTTATTTAGATGTGTGTAGATGCATACATATCTAATTCTAATCTTCCATCATTGATGTCATGTCCTTTGAAAAAAAATAATAAATAAATAAAAAGTAAAAACATTGATGTTATGTAGCTGTTGATATTATATTGTTTTTAATGAGGTTGAGATGGCGACCCGTTCAAAATTGGAAATCTCGATGTAGAATCGTAGATAAGGTTGAGAAACCAATACCACATAATAATATTTCAAGGATGTACATTCCATCGATCTAGTGTAGGAATGTGATAGCGCCTGCTGATTTTGTTATTTCATACCGACCATCGATTCATTCTATGTCACGGTAGGAGGGTTAACTTGGGCTTCTCCTGGGTCTGAAAGTGTGTAACTAGGTCTGGCCTGGCCCAAGGCCCAATAAAAGTTTAGATTTAGGTCGGACTTGTTTGTTTTGGATTAGGTTTGGGCATAGATGTTAAAATTCACTTCCAAAATTCAAAAGATAATTCTTTGTTTGCCGCCAAAACCAAACTATCTGTTAGGGTCCGCAGCCCTTAAACGAAAATCTTGGGTCCGCCCCTCGAGACATTGGAAGTCCCATATTGTATAATGCATAACATATCAATTGTTTCCTTACGCCCGTATGTACCTTTCATATATTGGAGGTAAAAATACAAATCATTGTAGGACCCACTTGGTTGGTTATAATTTTGGATAAAAACTTTTTCAATTAGACCACCACAACTATTGATTTAATGGCCTTACAATTTAATAAACTTTTATGTTATATTTCTCTATGAAAATAATTTAAGTATAAGCATAATCAGATAATTCGACCTGATCTTGTCAAATTAGTGTGACTGCTAATTTATGAGGGCTAGTGAGTGTGAGATGGTTGGATTGATCATGGGGTATTTCCGGATGGGGGTAAAAATATCACTCGGAACGTGTGAAAGCCCCTTGTGGGACTTAGTTGGATGCATGCCAATTATGATACGATAGTGTGATGGAAATGTCTGATTATTGATATGATTTTGGGCAATAATCATTTCAATTAAATCACTACACCCATAGATTTATGAGCCTCAAAGTCTTACCATTTTTTAAAGTTACATTCTTTAAAAAATTCAAGCAACAAAAAATACGATTGAAATTAGTGTCAAATAAGGGTGAGTGCCTGTACATGGGGGATTAGTGAGTGTAACGTGGGTTAGATTGATCATATATGGTGGTAAAAAGATTACCTGTTACGGTAGTCATGAAGATACCTCTTAGTAGAAAAAAAAATCTGTACAACTACAAAAAAAAGTGACTTTTAATGGCAGTTTTTTTAATGCCGCTTAAAATCGTCGGAAATCCTTAGACAGTGTCTACCAAGGCAAAAGTGCCACTTTGAGTGGCAAAAAAAAAACTGCCATCTTCTGTCGCTAAAAGTTAATTTTTTTCTTTTGTAGTGACATATATATATATATATTTATATAAGATTATTATTTTTTAAATATGTATTTGCAATTAGAAGAGTTTCACCGCAGATAGACTGTCTATGGCATACCTTTCTTGACCTTTTGGCTAAGATAGACTGTCTATGGCCTTTTGGTGTGGGTAGGTTCGATGGGTTTGAATATTGGGCTTGGTTGGTTGTAAATGACTAATAAGTGAGATGGGGGATGGGAAGAAAGGTAGCTAGGCCCCATACGGTTCTCTCCCAGAAAGGCTTTCTCACCGCAAAATCCAGGCCCTAGGCCGAAAAGCCCATCCCAAGTAGCTTTATCATGTGGGCTGATACATTCAGACTCAAGCTTGGCCCGGCCTAACTTGCAATCGTACCAAGACAGATTAAAAAAAAGGAGAGTATATGGAGCCCAACATACTTAACACTGGGAGCTATATAATTTGAAAATGGGTCTCCACCGGAATTTCAGGCCCGTGGTTAGGACCTGACATAAATATTAGGCCCGACAACTAAACAGGCCAGGCTTTTACAGACCCTGCCCACAAACGCCCCATTCATGGCTGTCCATCAGCATCTATCTATGTTAAGCCGCCACCACAGTCGTGGGCCATTGTATCTAGTCTTTCAAGCAGACTAGTTAATTAGAAACCTTCCGAGTTAATTAGAGATTGCTTAGTAGAACGGGTACTGTTAAGAAGTTTCATAGCATTATGCAGTATAAACAGACCATAGACTATTTTGAAGTTCCATAGACATGAAGCAATCCTAGGGTAATTAATTCATGCTGAAGAAACACGACGGCCTTGGGTTTTTTAAGCAAACTAACAGCTGTTTGGATGCTTCAGAGGCAAAGTATCAAACCAGAGAAGAACAATCGGGGCAGCTCAGGGTGTGATTGGGTCCAAGACACTTCTTTATCAGAAATACTACTTAATTAATGTTAAAAAATATATATATGATGTGTGTTTGACTGATGAATTCTCTCTTCTATGACTGATTCAACAGCTTGTTGGACCCACCTAGATGTGCATTGTATCAGTGGAGGCAAGGAGTACTGGAAGATCTGATCATCAAGGCGTACTGGAAGTCTTCAATTCACCATATATCCCAACAGGCCCTAAAAGATTCGAGCCAATTGTGAGCCAAATTAGGCCGCGAATTAGATAAGGGAAGACTGAGTGTGAGGGGAGGTGGACAGATCAAGGACGGTCCCAAGTAGGTCTCATATGAAATATGGGTCTGCTCTCAGCTGGAGAAATTTCTGTGAATATATTTTTTAGATTCATCACAGAGGCATTAAGGGTGCTCCAAGCCCAGCCCGCATTGGGCTGGATTTGTGCTCTATTTCAGGTGCATCACCCATGGGCTGTACCCAGGCCTAAGTTTCTGGATGATTATTAAATGGGTCACATCTATGATTAAAGGCTTATCCTAGCATGAAATATTTAACAGAAGGAGCGGTGCATTTTTGCAGAATGTATGAACCATGGCCTACTTTTAGGCCCGCGGATGGAAATGGGCAGGAATCTGATTTAAAAAATAGGATAGGTTTGGACAACCTCTGAAATTGGCCGAATGTGGTTCGTGAACACAAATTGGATAATTGCGAGTTAGGTTCCTGCTATAAAAGAGGTGAACCAAATTAGGGCACTTGCGTCCCAATCCAATATAGAGTTTGGACCAACTCCAAGCCCAACCCATTCATACAGGAATTTGGTGGATGTATATTATCCTCACACAAATGATACGGATCAGCAATGTTATCTACAGAGTTAGTTGATGCAGGCACATTTCATGATGATGGTGGGCCCTATAATTATTAAATCAAATACTTCAAATCTATTCTGGTCCTAATCGAAAAATCGAGCCATGAATCTTACTGTAATCAGACTGATGGAATTGGTTGAATGCATCATGTGTAAGTAAATATGATTTACTCACTAAATGCAAATTAATCACATATTTAACATGTGATGAATTGACCATATCTCTAATGGAAGTGAAGATTTGTTGCCTGTTCATTCTCTGACCATAGAATTTAGATTTAATGGGCCGAGTTTAAAATTGGTGGGCCCTCATATCATGCGGCGGAGAGCGTATACCATTGAGCCCGCTTGTTGCAGGGCAGGCAACTTGTGGATTTGGACTTGTCTCTCATTCAGAGTCCCTCTTTGAGTTTGAGCTCTCAAAGGAATGTTAAGTAGGAACTGGTCAGACACCATTCGACTTCAAATTGAGAAGAAAAAAAAAAAAATACTTTTATAACCATTAAACTTGATATAGATAAGGAGATTAGGATGATTGCATTGGGATGGTCGAACTCGTGTCATTAAAATCTTTTCAGTCCCCTTCCCACATGCTAGAGTCACGTTTTAGAATTCAATAATCTTATATGATGTAATTTTAAATAATAATAATAATAATAATAATAATAATAATAATAATAATAAACTACAATGAATAGAAAAAAATGAATAAAAACTTAAAATTTCAATTCAATTCTCACTTATTACCTTATTTTTTTTTCAGTTTTCTCTTATATATCAATTATACTCTAATCATCAGATGCATACATCTGCTGCTTTATTATTAAGGATTATTTTCACCCAATTGAATGATAAAAGATACAACATAGACAAAATTAATTTATTTCACACCCAATATGTAAGAGCTTTGTTTATGGTTTCAAAACACAATTGGACACTTTATCAACAAGGGGTGATCCTCCTCTATTTAGATTCAACATCGGTCGAGTCCATTCTCATCATGGATTAGTGGGTTAACCCCACAATTGACACACGTGAAGATCACAAACATCTGAGTAAGAAGTTAAAATGTAATGGATATCAGCCCTTAAATCAGATGGTTATAATTATGAGGATATGCCCATGTAGAGCTGAACTAACCAGTGATGGGAACTTCCAATCCTTCTCACCCTAGTGACTAGGATGCATGCAGGTGGGGCCACACATGCATGAAGCCTGCAACAGTTAGTTCCCACCTGAGTAATACTAGATCTCAAGCCTTTGTCATGCAATCTATGTACGTTATGTTCAACATATAATAAATCTAATGATCATCAAGTGCATTTTATGTAAATTGACCGAGTTAATGTATGCTTAAAGTAACAGAAATTCACCTCTCTCATACTTTACACGCATAATAATCGTATTTTTAGTGGTGTTTCTTTGTAATGAATACAATATACTTGAGGCTGGCGAATTGAATTCCTCTTCTCGTAAGAAAGTGGCTTTCCATCTCCTTTGACTTGTATCCCCATAACTATATATTAAGGGCAACCGTCACGTTCTCCTCCTATCTTTTATACATATACTTTCACTTGTTCCTGTTTCCCATAAACATTCTCACCGATCCCAAGGAAGAAGAATAAGGTACAAGAGCACATGGAAATGGCCACCTTAGGAAGCTGTGGGTTTATTTTGTGGGTTTTCTTTGCCTCTTCTGCTGCTACATTCCTGGCTACCTCTGCTGCAGGATCTTCTTCTCTCGACTCCTCTTCAGCAATTCTCATAAGGGTCGATCAATCAGGAAAAGGAGATTACAAGAAGATTCAGGATGCCATTGATGCCGTGCCCTCCAACAATGTTGATCAAGTGTACATCTTGATCAAACCAGGCATCTACAGGTCTCTCTCTCTCTCTCTCTCTCTCTCTCTCTCGCCTAGGTTTTTCTGGGGTTTTGTGAGTAGTCGATGGAAGAACAATCGACCCCATCATCGACCCCACCATACATGAACATGGCACGTGTGGGAGATTTAAGCAATCTTCCGGTGGATCCCATCATTTATGGGCCTTTGGACTATAAGGTCCGCTCTATAAATTTATAATGGGATTTTACAGTTCAATCCCTCTTAACGTTGGAGTCCACGAGACAATCACAAAAAATCCCAAGAGGTCCGCAGAGTCTGTTGACTTTGATCTTTTTTTGTTGTAACTTTTCTTGCCCAAAATCCTATGATATTGTGATTCATGATATGGTAGATTTTCATGGAAATCATGATATTATGGGTTTTAAACAAAATCATCATTTTTTTTTACTCCAGTCAAGTGACTCTGTAGTTAGTCATTATTTTGTGGAACCCGACTTTAAGATGAATTAAACTGTCAAAATCCCAATTTATAAATGAGGTCACTTTGTTTTTGGAAAATTAAATGAGGTCACTTATGAGATCCACATATAATAGAATCATTGTTATTCCAAGTTTTCACCCAATTGGTGTTGTGATCAGCCACAGATTGATCATGAATAAATTATTTAAAAAGAGGGGATAGTATCCTTGATGCTGAGCACAATTTTATCTGGGCATCTGCATACTGTGCTATTCGCTCCCGTGCATCCAGATCGTCCCCGGGGGTGGTGGGTCCCACGGACCCAACGCATGTGGTCCTGCTGAGGTGATCCATAAAGGCAACTGTTCGCAATTTCTTTCTATCCAAGTGGGAAGGAAGCCCACGGTGAAGGGAAGGAGAGCCCAAACAAATGTTAAGTGGGCTTCCTTTTTCCCCTCGTCATAGTTCCGCCCTTGTGCTTGGGTGTGCCACTGCACATGTGTGTGGGTTTACCTTTTCATGGTGCGGGATCCTTCTATCCACTTGTGTAGGTTATTTTGGGCTCCAACCTCCTACGTGGGGGTAAAAAAAAAAAAAAAAAGAAAAAAAAATCCTTATCTGTCTTAGTCAAAGCTTCATAGAAACTAGACTAGTTATTTTATACAAAAGAAAGAAAAACTAGACTAGTTACTTTTATGCCGAATATTACTGAGAAACCCCATAGTTGAAGGAGTGAAACTTCATGATAGGGCTCACCCATTGAGAATCCAAGCGGAACGGCCCACCATGAATGAGTTATATCCCAATTGTACTCCAAAGGGACTTAGTCTAAGATTGATCATTTGACTGAAAATTGTAATTAACACAATCATGAAGTGTCATTAATCATGTTTTTATTCAAATGGTTAATCAATCATGTTTATTCAAATGGTCAATCTTATAATGGGATAATTTCTTTTTTTGAAGTAAAACTGGAGGATATTCCATACACTAGAGCCATCAATTTTGAGTGGTTCGGATTTTCAATACGTGAGCACAGTGGGGTTTCACTCCTTCAACTGGATCTTGCCCCAACATATCCATGACTTCTTTCGAAGTGGTGCCTATGGGCAATGGCATGTTTGGTGTGGGCCCTTTAGTCCCTCTAGGTCCTGCAGGGGCTTGTGAATGGAGAACTAAACAAAAATGGCCAGTGAAGCAATAATATTGTTGGGTGTGATTTTGAACTATCATTGCTTTTCATCTTCCCTGATTTTTCTCTCTATAGATTTGTCTAGATATCAATGATTAATACTTTGGTTAATTATCTACATGTGAATTAGGTGTGGAAAAAAAAATCTTCCTAGCCTTGATTTATGAATCTTAGAATTTCAATTTTTAGATAAAAGTATTTAAAAAAAAAACCAATGGTTTGATTTTTAATTATTTCACAGATGGATATATGTTTGTGAGGGCTTAAATTCATCCTAGGTGGGGCAAAATAAAATGCTGCTTCTGAATAAAAAATAAATAAATATTCACGCATGTTCTCTCTTGAAAAGCTTCACATGTTATTGTTTTATAAATCACAATTATGTTGGCTTCCTAAGTTTATTTCATTGAAATATATACATACAGAGAAAAGATAGTGGTTCCAGCTGATAAGCCCTACATAACACTGGGTGGCACAAACGCAAACTCCACTGTAATAACTTGGAGTATGGGTGGGAGCAACTTGGTTGAGACTCCTACAGTCTCTGTTCTTGCTTCAAATTTTGTGGCCAGATACCTCACTTTTCAGGTAAAATCCCATCAAGTTCTTTTATGACCTCTTTTTTTTTAATTCAAATTGAATTCTAGAATCATCAAATAGTGGGCCCTTTAACCCTCTTATAAGAAATAACTTCCAATATTGAATTCCTTCTTCTTTTTTTTTTTTTTGTCAAGGGTAAAGATACCACTGAATTCTTTGAACTCTGAACAATACCTTTTTATGAAAGTCAATAAACTTGAAGGATGAAAATTAAGACACAAATAGTCACCTCTTTTATAGGAAATAATTATCAAGCCATCAAGCTACTGGAACGCGAAGTATTCTGGTAGAGGATGTTCGTTCCAAATTCTCAAGCTCTCTTGGACATGGGAATTTGGAGAATTTGAAAGGCCATAAGTGTGATTTTAAAGGCTGAACTTTAGAATTTCACAAATCAAACTTGGAATCCTAGAGATTCAACTGACAACAATTGACATTGTATTAGAAATGCCAACACATGTAATTTCCTTCAGACATGCCAGTAACCACTCAAAACAAATCCAAAGAATATGACCTCATATCCTTTAAATTTCATGGAATTCAACGTGAAGGATACACCAAATCTAAATTGCATTAGTCATGGAAATATATAAATTTTGTGAAAAGAATTATTTATGAGTGATCTGATGATCCTATGCAGAACACATATGGAGCAGGCGCGCAAGCTGTGGCATTGCAAGTAGCTGGGGACAAAGCGGCTTTTTATGGATGCAGAATTCTCTCCTACCAGGATACTCTGCTTGATGATGTTGGCCGCCACTACTACTCCAATTGTTACATCGAAGGTGCTATCGACTTCATATGCGGAAATGGGCTTTCCCTTTACGACGTAAGTTTTCATGAAAAGTAGTTTCCCTTCTTTTGTGTAATCCTCGAGTCCCCTCTTGAATGGATGTTTTTTTTTTTTCCTTCAGAAATGCCATCTACATTCCCTTTCTGATGTACAAGGCGCAATCACAGCACAACAGCGATCTTCGCCATCGGAGGATACGGGTTACAGTTTCATCAACTGCAAGATCACAGGTGAGGGGACTTCCCTTCTAGGAAGGCCATGGGGAGCTTACTCGAGAGTGGTCTTTGCTAACTCCTACATGGGTAAGGTGGTATTGCCTCAGGGATGGGATGACTGGAACGACCCTAGCAAGCAAAAGTGAGTGAAACCAATATCATCTAATCATCATTCTTCCAATCTTCCTAGGATTAGTAATTTGAGGTGGCCCATGTTATCATCTGGGTTTTCATGGGCCAGCACGAACTTTGTTCGAGCCCAGACTGCTTTGTTGCTGGGCTTTTTTTTAGGCCTCTTTCCTGCCTATTCGGACTCAAAACTAGAGATGTCTTAGCCAAACTTGACAGGCTTTATGTTCCTCGTGCTAAATATGCCAGATTGGGCGACTATAATTGGACCGTTATTAAATATATAGCATCCAGCCCAGACCATTCATCTGATGGTCCAAAAATAGGTGGGATTTGCCCAAAGTGTAAGGATAACAGCCCAAATTTAACCCAATGTAGGCATTGGCCCAGCTGGCCTAGTCTTGCAAATACAACTTGGGCTTTTGTATGGGCAATTTTACATTTGGTCTTGCTGGGGACTTTACACTTCCATGAAATCCAATAATAATAATAATAATAATAACTCCCCATTGGAAGACATTTCTTTGGATTAAGAAAGCGAGAGAACGTCCAATGCCCTTTTGGTCTTTCAGTACTAGATATTGGTCTTTTTATTTTTGGGTACCTCAGCCCGAACCCACACAATTGGCACGTGGGAAGAAAGCCCATGGGAAGAGATCCCACACACATGTGGGAAGAGGGCATCATACCCTAGGATCAAACCCTCAGCACCTAAGTAAAACAAGGTTGCCAACCAACAAAGCAACCTTAACTTCTATGTACCAAATATTAGTTGTAGTGTATATCGGGCCAAAGGCTACAAACCAATTAAAAATTGAAGAATAGACTTGCAGCCCAAATGAGTCCCAATAAATGGAATGTATGCTCAATACTCCAACGAGTTGATCAGTCAACTCGGTTGAGTCTTCATGTATGAGTTAGAGAACATAGTACAATAGCATTCCTCATGAAAATTTCTTGAAATTAGTAAGAAAGAATAACACAACTCAACTGAATCTGACTTGGGGAATCTGTGTTTTGATGTACCAGGACTGCGTTTTATGGGGAATACAGAAACTATGGGCCGGGGTCCAGTGTCACTGAAAGGGTTAGATGGTCGCACCAGCTTACAAACATAGAGGCGGCATCCTTCTTGACCACGTCATTGATCAACGGCGGTGAATGGCTAAAGCCACTCCCAACACAGTTTAGAAAGCCATCATGGAAATAAACAGATGTACATTGATGGATTGGTTGAGGAACTTGTGTACATGACTTAAATTTATGATTTTTTAATTGATTGATTATGTAAGCTAATGAGATGATTAATAATACCAAGGACGGTACAATAAAACCAATACAAATGATGTCTAAATTCTCCAAGGGAGAACCATTGAAAACTTTTACTAGAAAAAAATCACTCCAATAAAAAAAAATATGCCTACCAATATTTTGATCACATGAAAACATATGATTAAAATGAGGAAAAGAGGACTTGAATGATTGTCACATCTTGAACCATCATTAGATTTCATCGATGCGCTAACCCATTGAATTAATGATATGTTAGATTATGATCCAAGGCCTTTCGTATATTAGTTAAAACTGATGGGTCAGGCCCAACCCGGATTACGGTAAAGAGTCAGGTCCAGACAACCCGGTCCGTCCAAGGTCATGGGTCAGGCCAGTTTACCTCAGTTGATATTCGAAACTCGTTGAAGGAAGCCTCGTCACGTCAAGGCCTCCGAGTCATCACGACGAAGTCCTCCCCTTACCCACTCTTACCAAATCTCGCGAAGAAACTCTCACCTGCCCTCCACCTTGCTCGTTCCTCGAGGACACGTCTGAGGCTCCAGGCTCCAGAGAGACGTTGCTTTATTTTTGAATCCCATCTGTTGGGGAAGTGTTATAAATTCAGGGTCTCCTCATCACTTGAGGGGCAATGATGAACATCTTACTCTCTCTCTCGCTTGTAATCCACCTTATCAATCAAAGATCACCATATTCTAAAGTGGACGTAGGTCATACAGACCGAACCACTATAAATTCCCTCTCTCTCTCATTTATTTACTACATTTTCACCTAGCATTTATTACTTGACCGGTGGTGTCCGAAACCTATTTTTGGCATCATCAGAAACCTCCATTGGATAAATGAACTCCCTCTTCGAACTAATTCGTAAACCTAACTACTGGCTAAGCTGCACTTTGTTAATAAGTTAATAAAACAGAGAATAACTTTGTAACTGGCCTCATCCGTATCCTAATTTTGCTGCTGGATCACTGGGTCCCTCCCAGAGCCCCATTCTCTTAAGTCTTAACTATATGAAATTGCATCATTCCAACTATTGAATCCTTCTTTCTTTTGGCCGATCGAAGCAGATAGCAGCTTTCCTTGGAAAGTAAAAGATATATTTAACTGACAAAAGACATTGTTTTCATAAACATGCTGCTCATTTGTTGAGCAGAATTGCCTCTGATTTGTGTGAACCAGCGAGCTAACCAAAAAACAAGACAAAAAAAGAAAGTGATCTGGTCTTGACTCTTGAAAGCAACTCCTTTCCAGAACGAACCCGTATACTCCACTACACATTTCCTGAGAAACAGAAAGAAATCGCTCAAGGAACACCATTCCTTTTCCTTAACGATTAATAAAAGATCCAATTTAGGCTCTGCTCCATTGGGTCCATAGTCAGGTATGTTATATTTGATGGTAAATATGATGGACAGATTTAGACCATGGATAGAAAATTAATTGGAAAAAAAGAAGGAATCATAACCCTTGAATTTCAACAGAAAAATTGAAATGAAGAGAGGTGAGACACAATCTGCATTAGACATGATTGGATGGCTAGGATTCTGATGCCAAAAGCTGTGAGGATTGAATTCATCCATGCCCCACACGTACAAAAAGCTCCAGGGTAAAAAAACAGAAGCAGCAGCAGTAGTCTTGGGTCTACAGTCTACTGTACTATTTTGTAAGTCTTGGCTTCTCTCACAAAACCGTTTGTCCCCATCAGTAGTTGCTTCAAAGCTTTGACATACGAATTCTTCACTTTCCTACCTAATCTACTTGCACCAGACCCACTTCACCTCGTTTAACTTCTAACAAGCTGACAGAGATTTAGCCCAAAGCCCTTTCCACCTACCCATATATATACATTCGCACCTTTCAACCCCTTTCATCCATCCATCTCTGAGACATACAACCATAGAAACAAGCCCAATCCAATCTCTGAAGATTTTCATATGAAAATGGCACCAAAGGGCCATCTGCATTTCAACTTGAAAACTCTGTTTCTGCTCATTGGATTCATTGGGTTTGTCCCTTTAGTGGCCAATGCGGCAACCGTGAAGAGATATCAGTTTGATGTGAGCGACCCAATCTTCCACTTTCTACATAATATCATCTTTCTTATTATAAGTATTTTCTTTCTAGCGGTAGTATCTCTCTTGATTCTTGCTCTTGTTCTTACCTTGCTATTTGATGGGACTCAGATTCAAGTGAAGAACGTAAGCCGGTTGTGCCATGCGAAGCCGATTGTAACAGTGAACGGGATGTTTCCAGGGCCTACTATCTATGTTAGAGAAGGCGATAGGGTTCTTATAAATGTTACTAACTATGCGCAGTACAACATGTCCATTCACTGGTGTGTGATCATCTTGTAGATAGGGATGCCATTTACTTAAGAATTGCATGATTTTAACGAGTTTTTTTTTTTCCTGTGTTCAGCAAAAAGGCTCTGTATGTAACATCTGTAATTTATCTAACATGACAATGGATGGGTGGTGGTTTATGTAGGCATGGTCTGAAGCAATTTCGAAACGGTTGGGCAGACGGTCCAGCTTATATAACGCAGTGTCCGATACAGAGCGGGAACAGTTACACTTACGATTTCAACGTGACGGGCCAGAGAGGAACCTTGTGGTGGCATGCTCATATCCTTTGGCTAAGGGCAACAGTCTATGGTGCAATTGTTATCATGCCAGTGGAAGGAACTCCATATCCATTCCCACAACCACATATGGAAGTCAATCTACTCTTAGGTGTGCTCATGTATCAGTCAGTTGAGAAATATTTCAGCATTCAATTTTAGGTGCTACTTACTAATCTTGTAAAGAAAACATTACCCAAAATCACTTTCACTAATTATAATTTTTTTGTATATGGTGCAGGAGAGTGGTGGAATACAGACGTTGAACAGGTTGTTAAGCAAGGGGAGAAGTTGGGGCTACCGCCGGCCATGTCGGATGCACATACCATCAATGGGAAGCCAGGGCCATTGTTCCCATGTTCGGAGAAACGTAAGAATTACAAACCATATGAAAGACTCTTGGCTTTCTGAAACTCATTTGCACAAGTCTCCCTTTGTACCTTGTTTCTTTATATATATGATGTTTTCACTTGCCTTGATACAGATACCTTTGCGATGGAGGTTGAATGGGGTAAGACCTACCTCTTGAGGATTATCAATTCTGCACTCAATGATGAGCTTTTCTTCGCCATTGCTGGTCATAAGATGACCGTGGTGGAGATCGATGCGGTTTATTGCAAGCCCTTCACCACACAGGCATTGCTGATTGCTCCTGGCCAAACTACAAATGTTCTTGTAAGAGCTGATCAGTCACCCGGAAGATACTTCATGGCCACAAGGCCTTTCATGGATGTCCCAATTCCTGTAGACAACAAGACCGCGACTGCAATTCTCCAATATAAAGGCATCCCGAACACGGTGATGCCAATCATGCCTCAATTGCCTGCATCCGATGACACAGATTTTGCCTCGAGCTACAATGACAAATTGAGAAGTCTCAACACCCCACAATTTCCTTCAAATATCCCTCAAACGGTTGATCGACATCTTTTCTATACAATTGGTCTGGGTCGCAATGCATGTCCCACCTGCTTGAACGGAACAAAACTCGCTGCTTCCTTGAACAACATTAGCTTTGTGATGCCTAAGATTGGGTTGCTTCAAGCTCACTTCTTCAAAATAAAGGGGGTATTTAAAACAGATTTCCCCGATCGACCACCCAAATCTTTCAATTACACCGGTGCACCGCTTACAGCAAACCTTGGCACTTCTCTAGGCACAAGGCTCAGTAGGATTGCTTTCAACTCGACCGTGGAATTGATACTGCAAGACACTAATCTTCTCACCGTCGAGTCCCATCCATTTCATCTTCATGGCTACAATTTCTTTGTCGTTGGAACGGGAATTGGAAACTTCGATCCCTCAAAAGATCCGAGTAAGTTTAACTTAGTTGATCCTCCCGAGAGAAATACAGTTGGAGTTCCCACTGGAGGTTGGACTGCCATTAGATTTCGGGCGGATAATCCCGGTAAGATCAACAGTACCTCACTTTCTATGTTTGTAAGCATATCATGTAAATTGTACGTATCCTCGTAATCTCTATGAACAATAAACTGATAGATTTGTTTTTTACTTTGTTGAAGGAGTTTGGTTTATGCATTGTCATCTGGAGCTCCATACTTCCTGGGGATTGAAGATGGCTTTTGTTGTAGAAGATGGAAAAGGTCCAAAGGAATCAGTCCTACCACCTCCAAAGGATCTTCCTCCATGCTAGATATTCAAAATAGAAGCAAACAGTGTGTTCATTTGTGAGATTAGTTTCTCGTTTGAGCTAGCGGTTGTTTGTACATGTATCTTAAGAAGCTGCAGGAGATACATGGAGAATGAGAAGCAAAGAAACGATGTGTTTGTGTTCCATATTGCTCTGATCGGGCTCTTCATGAGTCGACCTTAATTGTAAATAAAAATGTATGCTTAGAAAAATTGTTCAAATAATATATGGTTTACTCAAGTCATTCATTGGAACTTGTTGAAACAAGGATCACTACAATCCAGTCAATAATATTCTTTTATTCCTGTGCTAACAAGCGTCTTTTGTTCATTACAATTCATACAAGGTGTTTTGACCAATGAAAAAATTATCACGGAAGGATATCCAAAATAGGAGAACAATTTATATCTTTTCATACAGTGCTTGAACTTAGTATGCACCAGAGAGACGACTCCAATGAGGCTCATTACAATGGAATAATAGATGATGCATTATTTAATATGTGCATGCAGACTTGCTCCAGTATCAACATAAACAAAAGGATCTATACTTTCAATGGCTGTCATTGTGACCAATGCTTGGGGCAGACCCTCTTGGGTTGGATACGAAAAGTCCAACCTATATCAGCACTTAATTGTTGGCCTTTCCGCCTACAGATCTTGCAAAAAGTTGGCATCCCAGTTTTTTTTTTGCTAAAGGTAGGGCGTTTGCTGACCCACAAAACTATAATGTGGATTGTGAAGACCTTGCAGCTGTGCAATTCTTATATATCTATCCTTGGTCGAAGTTCTGATATGGGCTGTTTGGGCGAAAAATCCGGTACATGGGTCCACCACTTGAAATGTTGTAGTTTTGTGCTTGGTAAATCTATAATCCTTTGTACCTGTTTGTTTAAATCATGAATAAAGTTAAATAGCAAGAGGTTAAAAAAGACATTAAAAGGGAAAACATCTACTTCCCATGTTATCATGCTTGGAGAGATCAGTAAAACAAAGTTAAAGTAAATCCCGTACTTTGTGACATCATCAATTCTCTCCCCTTCCTTTTTTCCATCCGAACACATGTAAATAAAAAATAATCACATCACCAATTTTACTTTCCTTGTACTTTTTCTATTAAAATAACATGAAGTAAAATTTTATATTACATCGATCACTTTGTAACTCTCCTTCCATTCCACTCCCTACTAAATAAACAAGCCCAAAATCATAATTTCGAGTGGCTATGACAATTTGAGAATATGATGGAAATGGTGGTGAACACATTATAATTTTGTACAAGTCCACGAGACGTGTATATTATATATATCCCCATGATATCACCAACTACTGGTTTTTTAGTGCAGCCAGCCCATCAGAGACTCTTTTTGGACTCCCCAAACTTCTTGAGCAATATTACAGCTAAATACACGATGAAGTGATTCTTTAAAGAGCGTACCTATGATATTCCAACATCGAAAGAGAAGATCAATCTTTACATGTCGAAAATTCTCGGTTCAACAATCTTTTACTTAATTTGAATCAATGCGAGGATCTGAGTTCACCATGTGAGATAATTTATAGTGTGAGTTTAATTGACAGTATGTTGATCAGATGGTGAAGTGAGTAGCTAGGTACATAGCAACAAGAAAGACAATGAATATGAAGCTTCCATGGGTGTGTGGATAGGAAAGTTTGAGGCTGCACTTGTGATGAGCGGATGATGGTTTGGAACTTGGGAGGCTAGAATGTGTGGATTGGTCGTATCAACAGCTGGGCTATTGCTTGCTCAAAAGCGAGGTTTGGAAAAAATAAATTAAACCTAGCTACTACTTCTACTCGTGAGAATAGTGATGTTAGTCGGGTATTGTATCCACTGGGATAAAAAGACTAAGTTACGTTGTATTCCAAATTCAATTCCTAAATTAATCCTAAGAGAGAACGAAAGATTGGTTAATTTGGGATTTTAGTTCCTAAATTATCGAATTAAAAATGAACTTTGATTCAATTAAAGAAAGGCCTTAGGGTATAAACTCTACCCTCGTACAATCACAAGTATAGACGTAGAGTTTTAATATCAATGCTTCAAAGACCCATTTTGATTATAAACCTCTACGGAGTCACCAAATAGATTATGTGGATTTAGATTTGGACATAACCTATCTCTAGGACATAGATTATCTTAGATCTAAACTTTACATACATTCAAGCACTATTATATGAATAGTATTCAAAGCTACAATGATCAAATACCAAAGCTGAATATAGCATTAATTGACAAATTCCAAAAATGGATAGCATTTACATCATATAATCAAAGCATTTAATATAAAACCCTAAAACCAATACATCACCAAAAGCACGTGACTAGGGCTTCATCACAGCCCTAAGATGAGAGAGATTGGTGAAGAATCCTCGATGAAACCTCCATGGAAGCTCCTTCGAATGCCTCCAAAACCTAGCCTCTGGTTGCCCCCCTCAAGTACTAAATACCCTAAAATGAATTCTTGGGTTTCTTAAATAGCCTTTTTCCCCCAATTTCTTCAAATCATAGAATGAATTGGACGCCAGCCGTTAGGGGTGCACAAAAAACCCGACGATCCATTAATTCGATCCGATCCGTGAATTTTTACCCGATCCGAAGGTAAATGGATTGGTGGCGGATTGAAAATTTTGTAATTCGTTAGCAACGGTTCGGTGGCGGATTTTACCCTCAATCTGCGGATTCAATCCGATCCGATCCGTTGACATTAAATATAAATAAAGAAAAATAAAATGGGTCTAAATATAAATTAAGATGTCTAAATTTAAAATAAGAGAAAAAATTTAAGGGGTCAAAATGTAATTTTTTTTACAACATGTTTGATATTTTTCTTTTAAAATTAGATTGAACGGATTAGACGGATTAATCCGATTCGATCCGATCCTTCATGGATCGGATTGGATTGGATTTTAACAGCCACAGATTGGTGACGAATTCCAAATCCGTCAATCTGTAGATAACGGATTTGGTCCAATCCGCACCAATTCGATTCATGTACACCCCTACTAGCAGTAACTGGCATTTGAACATCAGCAGCCAGCGAGTTAGGTTGTGTTGAGCAGGAATCGGCGTTTGTCTGGCGTCCGGATGCTAGAAGGAAACATGTTGCACTATCGCTCTGTTTGCTCTAGCTTTAGGTCATGTCTCTCCAAATTAGTTCAAATTCTATTCATTCCATCTATAAAATACCTGCAATCATGAAAATATCATAATTTAGCTCACATAGTATTTTCCCAAGGTGTACGAAATTCATCATTGAGGGGTACCATTTAGGCTTTCATCAGCTATGATACCACCAAAGGATGAGAATATGTGGAGAGACAGAAGTCGGATGTTAATTCACAACTCAAAAACGTTGCTAAACCCCAGGTGAAGTTTATGTATATATTTGTCCTGTAGACACTGTCTGCAATCTATATAATAAGGGAGCTCAGTTTTTTAATTCCCCATATTTTGGACCCTTGGATTTAAGAGGGGAATGAAAAAAGGGGGCTAAAAGTTGGAGAGATTTACAAGTTTTTGCCATTCCCATCAAAATCACGTTCACATCTTGGTTTGTATGGCGTAAAAAGGGGCAGCAAGTTTAAGTTACAGCAAGTTTAAGTTATTTACATGTATTGCCATCCCTTCTTCATTCAAAAGAAAAGCGGCGCAAAAGGGGGCAACAAGTTTGACTTATTTATAGGTATTGTCATCCCTTCTTCATTTAAAAGAAAAGCAAGAGTGTTTACTTTCTTATTGTTCTACCATTGATAATTAAGATATCAAAAGCAAAAAAAAAAAACTCTTCTTTTGTAAGGGAGCACAGTTTTTGAATTCCTCATATTTTGAACCCTTCGATTTATGTACATAAATCCTTGGGCTGAGACTAAGAGGAAAGGGGTTGAGGGGTTTAAGGGGGTTTGAGAGTCCAGAGATCTGGGACACTACTTCCCTAGATCCCTAAACTCTTTCTCCCTTATCCAGGTGAGGGGTCGAGGGGTCAAGGAGTCTGGGCCAGGTCTGGGGTTAGGTTCAGGTTAGATGAGTTTGAGTTGGATTTGAGTTCGAATTGATTTGGGCTAGAGTTTGATGGGTTGGATTCGGTCAGGTTCAGGTCAGGTCTTACGGGTTTAGTTAAGGGCCCAATCATGGTCTGGATCAGAGGCTTGGGGCCCAAAATGTGGGCTGCAGTGGGGTCCGATCTTGGCAATAATCACTGGAACTCAGGTTTTGCAGATTTTGATCCGCCCGTCGGATTTCAAAGTTCTATAAATGGATGGAAAGCCCTCGATGAGTAGATCGCGATGAGCCAACTTTCGGGGCGATCAGGGGTCTAGAAGTGATAGGTGATTTTTCAAGTGGGCACCCTAGGGGTGCGGGACATGCTATTATGGTTTTTTATCCGCCCGTCGAATCTCGAAGTTCTATATATGGACGGAAAGCCCTCGACGAACAAAATGCAATGAGCCAATTTGTAGGGCAATCAAAGGTCTAGGAATAATAAGTGATCTTTGACTCGGGACCTAATCAGGACATCGTTAAATAGGGTGGACCGAATTACCACTCATAGTGCTAAAATTCAGGTTAGTTGTTCGGTGTTCACAAGAAGAGTAATTACATTTAATTGTGCTTAGAATATGGTGCGCTGTGCCTTCAGGTACGAGCAATCACTAGTTCAAAATTAATACAGTACGTACATCACAGTAGTTGCTAAATGCAACATCTTGTGAAGTCTTTTGGTGTTCCACTTCCACGTGAGTTCTTCAAGTGAGTTGAGCTACTGTAGTGGTCCTAGTGGATAGCCCACGATGCTGCATTAGGTGGCCCGTGATTTGTAGTCTTCCCTGTTATCTTGAAACATAAAAGTAAGCCCTAACGTAAGCACAATTGGCTTGCCAAAGCAATTGCAATGGGCCCCATAGGAGACAATGATTATTATTTTTATTATTATCGGTATAGGAGATAATGATAAAGGACTCAAGTCGATTACTCAAAGTGGGCCGGGCACAACACCATCATGAGCACGATACCAAGGAGTTTCCAAAAGAATTGGGTGACCACAACTCCAAAACCTAATACATATAGAAAGTCTCTTCTAATTACTAATTAAGAAGTCTTTCCAATGTTTAAGAGGGTTCGTCCAAAACCCCAAGGCTATATATTATCCTTGTAACCTTTTATAACTCAAGTTATGTATTTTGATAGTAATAACAAGAAAACAAAAGTCACTGTGAGCAATAGTTTTCTCAAAATAAATATATGTTTCCAGGGTGCGCGTGCATACTAAGTTCGAGCATTGTATGCAAAGATATAAATTGTTTCCCTGTTCAATTCGTCTCAAAACACCTCTTGTATGAATTGTAATTGAACCAAAGACGCTCGATAGGCATAAAAGAATATTATTCACTAGATTGGAGTGATCCTTGTTTCAACAAGTTCCAATGAATGACTTGAGTAAACCATATATTATTTGAACAATTTTTCTAAGCATACATTTTTATTTACAATTAAGGACTCATGAAGAGCCTAATCAGAAAAATATGGAACACAACCCATCGTTTCTTTGCTTCTCATTCTCCATGTATCTCCTGCAGCTTCTGAAGATACATGTACAAACAACCGCTAGCTCAAACGAGAAAGTAATCTCACAAATGAACACACTGTTTGCTTCTATTTTGAATATCTAGCATGGAGGAAGATCCTTTGGAGGTGGTCGGACTGATTCGTTTGGACCTTTTCCATCTTCTACCACAAAAGCCGTCTTCAATCCCCAAGAAGTATGGAGCTCCAGATGACAATGCATAAACCAAACTCCTTCAACAAAGTAAAAAACAAATCTATCAGTTTATTGTTCATAGAGATTACAAGGATACATGCAATTTACATATGCGTATAAACATAGAAATTAAGTGAGGTACTGTTGATCTTACCGGGATTATCCGCCCGAAATCTGATGGCAGTCCAACCACCAGTGGGAACTCCGACTGTATTTCTCTCGGGAGGATCAACCAAGTTAAACTTACTCGGGTCTTTTGTGGGATCGAAGTTTCCAATTCCCGTTCCAACTACAAAGAAATTGTAGCCATGAAGATGAAATGGATGGGACTCGACGGTGAGAAGATTAGTGTCTTGTAGTATCAATTCCACGGTCGAGTTGAAAGCAATCCTACTGAGCCTTGTGCCTAGAGAAGTGCCAAGGTTTGCTGTAAGCGGTGCACCGGTGTAATTGAAAGATTTGGGTGGTCGATCGGGGAAATCTGTTTTAAATACCCCCTTGATTTTGAAGTAGTGAGCTTGAAGCAGCCCAATCTTAGGCATCACAAAGCTAATGTTGTTCAAGGAAGCAGTGAGTTTTGTGCCGTTTAAGCACGTAGGGCATGCATTGCGGCCCAGACCAATTGTATAGAAAAGATGCCGATCGACCGTTTGAGGGACATTTGCTGGGAATTGTGGGGTGTTGAGACTTTTCAATTTGTCATTGTAGCTCGAGGCAAAATCTGTGTCATTGGATGCAGGCAATTGAGGCATGATTGGCATCACAGTGTTTGGGATGCCTCTATATTGCAGAATTGCAGTCGCGGTCTTGTTGTCCACAGGAATTGGGACATCCATGAAAGGCCTTGTGGCCATGAAATATCTGCTGGGTAACTGATCAGCTCTTACAAGAACATTTGTAGTTTGGCCAGGAGCAATCAGTAATGCCTGTGTGGTGAAGGGCTTGCAATAAACCGCATCGATCTCCACCACGGTCATCTTATGACCAGCAATGGCGAAGAAAAGCTCATCATTGAGGGCAGAATTGATAATCCTCAAGAGGTAGGTCTTACCCCATTCAACTTCCATCGCAAAGGTATCTGTATCAATGCAAGTGAAAGCATCATATATAAAGAATTAAACAAGGTACAAAGAGAGACGTGCAAATGAGTTTCAGAAAGCCAAGAGTCTTTCATATAGTTTGTAATTCTTACGTTTCTCCGAACATGGGAACAATAGCCCTGGCTTCCCATTGATGGTATGTGCATCCGACATGGCCGGCGGTAGCCCCAACTTCTCTCCTTGCTTAACAACCTGTTCAACGTCTGTATTCCACCACTCTCCTGCACCATATACAAAAAAATTATAGTTAGTGGAAGTGATTTTTGTAATGTTTTCTTAATTACAAGATTAGTAAGTAGCACCTAAAATTGATTGCTGAAATATTTCTCAACTGACTGATACATAAACACACCTAACAGTAGATTGACTTCCATATGTGGTTGTGGGAATGGAAATGGTGTTCCTTTCATTGGCATGATAACAATTGCACCATAGACTGTTGCCCTTAGCCAAAGGATATGAGCATGCCACCACAAGGTTCCTCTCTGGCCCGTCACGTTGAAATCGTAAGTGTAGCTGTTCCCGCTCTGTATCGGACACTGCGTTATATAAGCTGGACCATCTGCCCAACCGTTTCGAAATTGCTTCAGACCATGCCTACATTAACCACCACCCATCCATTGTCATGTTAGATAAATTACATATGTTACATACGGAGCCTTTTTACTGAACACAGGAAAAATATTTTGTTAAAATCATGCAAATTTTAAGCAAATGGCTTGCCTAAGTACAAGCTGATCACATACCAGTGAATGGACATGTTGTACTGAGCATAGTTAGTAACATTGATAAGAACCCTATCGCCTTCTCTAACATAGATGGTAGGCCCTGGAAACATCCCGTTCACTGTTACAATCGGCTTCGCATGGCACAACCGGCTTACATTCTTCACTTGAATCTGAGGCCATCAAATATCAAGGAAAGAACAAGAGCAAGAATCAAGAGAGATGCTACTGCTAGAAAGAAAGTGTTTATATTAAGAAAGATGATGTTATGTAGAAAGTGGAAAATTGTGTCACTCACATCAAACTGATATCTCTTCACGGTCGCCGCATTGGCCACGAAAGGGACAACCCCAATGAATCCAATGAGCAGAAACAAAGTTTTCAAGTTGAGATGTAGATTGCCCTTTGGTGCCATTTTCATATGAAAACCTTCAGAGATTGGCTTGGGCTTCTTTCAGAGGTTGTATGCCTCAGAGATGGATGGATGAAAGGGGTTGAAAGGTGTGAATGCTTATATATGGGTGGGTGGAAAGGGCTTTGAGCATATATCCCTGTCAGCTTGTTAGAACCTAAATGAGGTGAGGTGGGTCTGGTGCAAGTCATTAGGTAGGGAAGTGAAGAAGCTGTATGTTAAAGCTTTGAAGCAACTACTGACGAAGACATGAGCTGTTTTTTTTTAACAAGAAGCCAAGACTCATACAATAGTAGAAGAGCCCAATTCTATTGCTTCCTAAGGTTAACACCACCCCCCCCAGCCCTTTTTTTTTTTTTTTTTTTGGTTTTTTTACATGTGGGCCATTGATGATTCAGTCCTCACACTACTTTAAGCATCCTGATCCCAGCCATCCAATTCTTGTCTAATTGGGATTGTCTCACCAGGATCTCTTGACTATAAGTTTGCTGTAGAAATTCAAGGGTAAAGAGATTTTTTTTTTTTTCTCTTTTAATCTCCCATCTGTGGTCCATATCTATCCATCATCTTTACCACCAAACATAACATACGTGACTGGGGACCCATTGTAGCTGAGAGCCTAAATTGGAGCTTTTATTTATCGTTGAGTCAAAGGAACAGTATGCGCGCCTTTAGCGATTTCTTTCTGTTTCTTTGGAAAATTGTAGTGGAGTATACGGGTTCGTTTTGGAAAGGAGTTACTTTCAAGACCAGATCATTTCCCTTTTTTGTATTGTTTTTGGTTAGCTCGGTGGTTCACAAACGATTCTGCTCAAGAAATGGGGGTCTGTGTATGTTCAAATGTCTTTTGTCAGGGAATGGATCTAAGTCATCTAACACTAAAATAAGGCTTAAAAAAAGGAAGAAGAAAAAGTACTTTCAAAGAAAGAGTTAGAATGGGGCAATTTCAAAACGTTTTAGAGCATGGAGTTGTGAGCTGGGCGAAGTGGTTTTTAATCACCAGCCCATTTATCCAGCTCACATGACCTAGACTTGGGATTGGGCTTTGTCCTGCGGCCTCTGGTCATTCATTTGGTACATTAGTTAGATTCATAAATTCTAAAATAATTAAATGTTAAGTATCGGTCCATTATAATGTACAGATCTGCGCCAGATTTGCCCGGTGGTGTGTGTGGGTTTGGGAGGTGCCACCTAGGGGAATAATCCGGTTGGGTCAAATTAAGGATTCCCAAGTCATAAAAAAAAAGGGCATTCGGTGACAGGTCCCTAACCATTTCACTTTATGGCCTTAGATCCACAAAAAAAATCATATAGCCAAATGTCACTCCCACACTTTCTCATACCTGAAATGTCTAGTTTACCATTTCTTTAAATCATAACCCATGATTGGTGGGATATCTCATTAATAATGACCAACTAACATTTAATTGCCCACGATTAATGGAATCCCCAGATTTTTAAATAAATTCTAAAAACATACAAATAAATTTCAAAATAACGAAAATAAATTTTAAAAAATGAAATAATTTTGAAAAATGCAATAATTTAAAAAAATCAATTTATAATCAAATAACGCAAATAAATTTAAAAAGATGCAAATAAGTTTCAAAATATCCAAATAAATATCAGAAAATATGAATAAATTTTAAAAGACTCAAATAAATATCAAATCATCCAAAGAAAATTTCAAAAAATGAAAATAAATTTAAAATAACGAAAATAAATTTTAAAAGATGCAATAATTTCAAAAAAACGCAATAAATTTGAAAAGATACAAATAAATTTTAAAAGACGCAAATAAATTTTAAAAATGCATATATAGTTCAAAAAACGTAAATAAATTTTCTAAAACACTTAGATAAATTTTGAAAAAAAACTCAGATAAATTTACAAAAAACAGAAATAAATATGACAGAAAAGAGATAAACTTGAACAGAACTCAGATAAATTTACCATAAACTTAGATAAATTAAAAAAAAAACTCAGATAAATTTACCAAAAACATAGAGAAATATGACAAAAAACAGATAAATTTGAACAACATTCAGATAAGTATGACAGAAAACAGATAAGTTTGAACAAAACTCAGATAAATTTGACAAAAACTTAGATAAATTTGACAAAAGAGAGAACGACGCGAGGCGATAAAGGCAGTCCAGGTCTGGATTGTCTTCTCCGGTGACGGCGGCACCGTTGAGGATCAGATCCTCTTCCCCTCTTCGTTTTCGATTCTGTTGATGTGAGAAGAGTGAAGACCACGGCTCTGCCCTAAGGGGTGAATCAGCGCCCTTTTTGAATCGGACGATTTTTGTGCTGGACAGATCTAGTGCCCGCCCTTCTGGGAACTCCAATCCAGCGATTTCTTCATCAGATAATATTCTGCCCAATTCGTTTTCTTCATCAATAGCACTTGCATCCATCAACATCTTCTTCTTCTTCTTTCCTTTCCCTGGGCCTGGGATTTCTCCAAGGAAACCCAATAACAAAACCCACCAAATCCCAGAAATCACTCATCTCAAAACAACCTTCTTCCCCTAATGAATTCAAGAAGCAGAAGAACCCCGGCAATAGCAATAGCAACAACTGCCTCCTCTTCTCCTCTACTTCCCTCCCCATTGAGACCCACACAAACCCAACAAAACCCTCTTCCCCAGAAATCCAAAAGCTCCTCCAACAGCAGCAGCCCCCTTTTCTCCTCTACTTCTCTCTCCTCCATTGAAACCCAAAACCCACCAAACCCAGCAAAACACACATCTCAGAAATGCCCAAACCCAAACCCCTCTCTTTCAACCCAATCCAACCTCAAGATGCAGTCCAAAACCCTAATGAAAGCCCTATCTGTCTTCAAGAAATCCATGATCGGTGTATTCGCCGGGGGTATTGTCGGTGCCATCACCTACGCCTGCCTCCACCCACTCGACACCGTCAAGACCAAGCTCCAGACCAAAGGCGCCTCCCGGATCTACTCCTCTGCCCTCGACGCCGTCGCCAAGACACAAAAACACCTTGCAGAGAACTGATAGGTGGCCCAGAAAATATGATGGACTGCACAAAACCACCTTGCAGATGATCCACATCTGAACAGTTCTGATTGTCATCGTTTCTCTTGCCGTCGATCTCAATCCAGAGGAAATCATCTGTGTTGGAGGAGGGATCGGGGATCAGAGCGGGGGGAGGAGCGGCAGCGGCGGAGGGGGATTCATCGCGGGCAGCGCGGGCGACGAGGCAGATGATCTGGAGGAACTGGTGGTTGAAGGAGGGGGATTGGAGCGGAGGAGGAGAGGGGGAGGAGGAGAGGAGGAGGAGGAGGAGGAGGAGAGAGAGGGAGCGGTAATGGACTCAATGAAGCCGTTCTTGCAGTCGAAGCAGACGAGATCAGGTCGTTCGTTGAAGAGGGTTTCGACTGATATGCACTTCTTGCAGATGGTCTGATATGACGTTGATTTTGAGTAAAGTCATATAGAGCAGGACACGGCTTACAAGGTCCTAAGATGAACTGATTTACAAAACAAGGTCTTTGCAGAATTAGGAAGGAGGAAGAGGAAGGGAAGATGGAGGATTTGAATTTGAAATTCAAAATTTTTGCCGAAATATTGGAAGGGCAAGTTAGTCTTAAAAATGAGATCAGTGATTCAGGTACCCGGCTGAAAAGTCTACTGTTGCCATGGCCTTTTAGGTTTTCCTGACTGGAGGCTGGAAACATTGACTTATAGAGACCTTTTGCTAATTTACTTTAAAAAGTTCTGAGTATAATACACAGATCAATCCAATGGTATACACCGATTCAAGTATCCGAGCCAATATTTTTTCACTTTGGCGTAAGTGATTTGAATGGCTTTAATGGCCTGACTTTGGTGCAACGTTGCTAGGACCATCCTTTGGTCTCCTCCCTGTGTTTGCAGGTGTGCCCATCCTGGTGTGTGCTAGGTCCATTCTCATAGTTGGCAGGTCTCTAATCGGCCCAGCCCCCTTTGGCTTGGTAAAAATAATAATAAAGGTCCATCATTTTATTCTAAGATCGATACCACTTAAAATCACTTCTCTTTATTACCTTTTTGGCTCCCACCATCGGATTGATGGGTCTTATTTTTTAATTACTGATCTAACAATGCACCTAGGCACAAGAGGCAACAAAACTAAGAAAAGAGTGACTTTAGATGTGGGCCTCACAAAAAATGTCCAAGCAAAGGAAATCCTAATGCCTAGCTACCTTTAGATAAAAGAAGGTTATTATAGAGCCATTTGATTTCTATGATTTAATCATTTGAAATTAGATCATCAAAGCACAAAGGGGAGAGAGGCTTTTCAAAGAAAAAGATTCACTCATCTACTTGTTACTCAATCACTTGATTTTCCATATGAGATTAGATTTATCAAATTATCTTAGTATCGAGTTGCATGGGCTAATTTAGACATGATACAAGGTTTTTTACGGGCCTAAGAACATCAAACACATAGGAATCATGACGGTATCATATGGGATGTGGTTTATGGGACTCAAGTCACACAATTTGAGAGTGAATTTGATGTCTAAGTGGGTTTAGGCCCGTGAGCACGCGAATGCGTGGGGGTTTGGGCCTATCCAATAATGAGCCCCAATCAATGACCAATAGAAGTTTGATAATGATCTTCTTTTTTTTTGTTATGCCAACATTGAGGATTTTATAAATCAGATGGCACAATGAGAATCAATAAATTTTATTTCATAGGAAATCAACTGATTGAATGGTAAATAAATGAGTGGATCTTTTTCTTTAGAAAGCCTCTCTACCCTTGTGCGTGTTTTGATGATGTGATTTTAGATGAGTGAATCTTAGAAATCATATGGAACAATAACCATATTCCTTTTGTTTAAAGGTAGGCCTTGGAATTTCCTCTTCCCTCAAGATTTTCGTGAGGCTGACATTTTTTCTTTTGTATTTGTATTGAAAGGAGGAAAAAAAAAAAAAAAAGGCAAAGCCCTATAAAAGCAGGGCTTTGGCCCCCAAAAAGGCAAGAATTCCCTCAATGCCAATAAAAGGCTTAAAAAAAAAAAATGATCCTCATGAACACAACTTAGCCAGACCCTAAACCCAAAAGAAAGAAACAGAAACATTGAGCTATCCAACAGTCAGCTTCGGATCTTCAATGGCCAAATCTATCAAGACTAAGCACAGGAGGATGAAGTTGCTGAACATTGATTCGATCTGGGAGAGTACTAACAAGTCAGAGATGCACTGTTTGAACATATATTTGGCTCTTGGTAGGGAAGGCTTGATGTTGTTTAACGTAGGAGTCATTACGAAAAGTTCAAAGAATGGAGATGGGGTGGAAGAATACAACTTGCACTTTTCTTTCCATAGTCATCTCTACCTATGGAAAGAGCAGTCCAAATGAACTCAACAGAATGATTGTTCGGAGATGAGATCCCTTCAAGAGAAAAGAATTGAAAGAACTAGCTGGTCCAGATTGAAATTAATTGCTAGATCACATTGAAAGAAGATGTGGCAGTCAGATTCATCATTGGCTCCCTTCTCACTTTTATTACCTCTCACACTTAAGTGCATTGTTAATCGATAATTAAAAAGATAAAGCAGGCTATATGGTGGGCCTAACTCCAAGTAGCTAGAGTGAAACTTGCCCAAGAAACAGGGAATGAAATTTGTCCAAGAGTTTGTGAAGGACAGTATTAGAAAGAGTTTTGCTAAGAAATTGAGAGTGGGTCGTATTTTTGAAAAAAAAAATTGAAATTGGTCAAACGAGGGCGATTGAATGAAGAGAGTGAAAAGGCCGTTCCTCTTTTACTCTTAGGGGACGTTTGGTAAGCATCATCAGCGATTATTCCTCGCATGTTTTCTGCGCTTTTGTGAATTTTTCATATTTGGTGATGCAAGGAAAGCTCCATCCAAGAATCCCTGCGTCCATGCTCTTATGCATTACCCCTGTCAAAGCTTCCCCCTTCAGAAATACAAAATCCATGAAACGTCTGAAAGGCGGAGCTATAGTGCAGCGTGCGGTAGTTTAGGTATGTCCTTTTTTTCAAAATCTGAACATTTCTAGGTCCCATAAATAAGATCTGAACCGATAATCTTGTTTAAAAGGCCCAAAACAGCTAGGGCATCAGATATCACCTGTTGATTGTTCACGGATTTTAAGATATTTATATAATAAAAATTCCATGCCGTTGGATGGTAATTTCTGAAATTATGTGGGGCCCATTTGTGAAATCCGAATCATCCGATCTCTTCAGAATGCCTAAAACGACTATCTGTCCAAATTTTGTATCTTGATTCATCATAGATCATGAGAAATTGGCCAGAAATTATTGACCGTTGATTTCACACAATGCAAAAAAAGGGGATGAAAAATAGTGTTTTTTTTTTCAATTTTTTTGTTCATGTGAGGCCCATATCATGATCTGATCTAAACCATGAGTTATCTCTGGAAGGTCAAAAACAACTGGTTGATAAAATTTCAACCGTCAGTCATGTCTAGATATTGGAATATTTGTAAAAACGTTCAAATTTTAAAATATTAATTTTTTATTTTTATGGGGCCCCTTTGCACGATCCAAACCGTTCAAATACTCTAGATGGCCCAAATTGACAATGAGTAAAAAGTTGAGGTCCTAATTCTTCATAGATCTTGAGTTATTTCTAACAAAATTACAACTATTGTATCATATATTCTACTAATGGTAGGAATCCTCTTTCAATGCCAAACCTAGAAATCTCTTTAAGGATGGCTTGATTGCATTGGAACAAAGGGTGGCTTGATTCCATTGGAACAAAGGAATCATCAGGCGCATAGACTCCCCTCCCTACCATGGATGCGTACCAAACGTCCCCTTACGAGAAATGAGGTGGACTATATTGTGATATGAGAGGAGCTTGCATTGACACGGCATTGTATAATAATGTAGCAAGGCTGCACCGATGTGGTGCCCTTAGAGCAATCAAAAGTGAGCCTCAGTTAAGCCAAATTAAGATCCTCAAGTGAAAAGTCACATGTGGACATCAGCATATGCTAATTTCTTATTATAGTGATCATATAGTTGTGTGAGTCATGTTAATCGTTATGCCATATTTCAACTTATTAAAATGGCTTTATCATATACTTTTCAGTAAAAGGAAAAAGTGGATTTTACCAAAAAAAAAAAAAAAAAGCATAGATGTCCACTGGGCTCAAAAGGTAATATTAATCTCTATTGCACCAGATCAATCATTTTTTACGAAATTGTGTTTTTTTTAGCACTTTCAACTAGCGTTCCTAGCGACCCTAATTTTATAACGTTAAGGGTCGCTAGGGACCTGCATCATCTTTGTTGTCTCCTTTAAAAATGACTCAAATTCTGAAATCCTCCCCTCAAAATCCAAAGCACCAACTGGAGCCACGGTCCTATCACCAGAATCCTTGCTCCATCTCCAAATCATCTGCATCAGTCCCGTTAATGCGAGCAACAGCACCAGGTTCTTGGCAAGAACACGAGGAATAACTTGCCGTGCGGGCTTCTCAGGCTTAGGAACAACCTTGCGACGCCTAGGCGAGGTGGTTGAATTGATCACAACTTTCCTTGATTGAGACAATTCATTAGGCTTCTCAAGAACAGTCTCCCCCCTAATCGAATGGCTGAAATCCTTCTCACCAGAAATCCCTCCTCCTTTGGCCGCTACCTCAATATTTGATTTCTTCTCAGTGATGGCAACTGTTCTCCTCCTAGCACTCTGCTTTGTGTTATTATCCAGAGCCAGAGAAGTGCCATTGGCAACAGCCGGAGTCGCGGTAATTGCGACCGTAGAAGAAGACATTCTTCTGTCTTCAACCTCCTAATCTAAGTTCAAACAATTCACACAACCAGTGTAGAAACTTAAAAAAAAAAAAAAAACCAAATACAAGCAACAAATTCCCTAATCCAACCTCAGATTCCAAATTTAGCGACTCCGCCTTTAAAACGCGCAAAATGAGACAAAAAAAAAAAACTGAAAAACATTGGCCCTGTCAGGATAGAGCACATCAAATACCTATGCAGATCAAAATGTCAAAATGGAAGAATGAAAATTTGTTTTAAAGAAGTGGAATATCATCAAGGGAAGAGTACTCAAAACTGTTTCCTAGATATTAAAGGAGGTGATTTGTCATAAACTTTCTTGTTCAAATCGTGACAGCCTTGCCATCTGCCATGATGAGTGATTCCTGTCGACACTAGAGAGGAAGGGGGATGGGATGGATGATTAAATATAGCAAAGGAACCCCAAACCCTAACCCTAAGATCTAAAAGCTATAAACACAAATGAAAAATGGAAGAGGAATCCATCGATGAATGAATATTGGAAATTGATGTTTGTTCTCTTACCAGTGATTCTCGAGGAAGAGAGAGGGAGAGAGGAGGCACTACACCAAAATAGGATATTAGTACGCTCAAGGTTTTTGGTAAGTAACGGTTTTTAAGTGTAACTAATTTCCTAACGTTTTATGGGAGTTAATATTGATTTTAAAGTGTTACATTAATTTTACTTAATTTAATAATTATTTTGTAACGGTATGTTTCGTTTTTGTTCCACCAGTAACCATTAGTAACCCTTACATCACTTAACATTTTACTTACTGGCGCATAAAAATCCCGTTTATTTTTCCTTCCCACCATTTTTTTTTGCTCTCCCGCACTCTGCCCTCCCTCGTTTCCCTCTTATCCCTACTCATTTCTTTCTTTCCCTCCTCTCCTCTCCTCTCTTCTCCATCGTCGTCCTCTCATCTCACTCGGTTCTCTCTCTCTCCCTCTCTTCTCTTTTTCCTCCCCTGTTCGTCTCCCTCTCCCCTGCTGATTTAATATCCCTAATCGCCCTCGCTCTTCCCTTTCTTCGTCTCCCTGCTCAGTCCATCCCCAACCCTCTCTTGCTCTCTCCCATCTTCATCTCACTAAAAGTTCCAGCTATTCCAAAGAGAAAAAAAAGGCAAAGGGGTTAGGGTTTTGGGCTCTAGAAAGAAAGAAGTAGAGAGAAACCTTGAGAACATAGACGTCTGCAACAAACATAGCATCCATTTCTCCATCCATCTCTTCGTCTGCAACAGCTCCTCGTCCTCCATCTTTCTCCCTTTCCTCTTTCTCTCTCTCAGAAGCGAAGTGGCGACGACGCCATCACTCGCTACCTTCATCGCGATCTCCATCTTCCTTGAAGCGGCAGCAGCCAGCGCCTTCGTCTCACCGTCTCTACCCTGCCATCCCCAAAATCCAAACAGGTCTGTCTCCCTCTCTCTTCTTCTTTGTTTTCATTTGTTTTAAGATCTGGATCTAGGTTTTAAAGGGTTTGTTCTGGTTTGAGTGATTCTGCATTCTTTTTTTTTGCTTCAATTAGGCTTTCTGGTTTTGGCATCTGGGTTTTGCTGGTTTGATTTGAACCTATTTCTGTTCTGGGTTTGTATTCATTTGTTTGTATGCCTGTTGTCATTTGTTTTGAGGATCTCGATATGGGTTTTGATGGTTGTGTTTGATTCTGCATTTCTTTTTTCCTTCAATTAGGGTCTGTAGTTTTGTTGTTTGTGTTTTGCTGGGTTTCTATTATTTTTTATGATCTTAATTTTTTTATTGTTTCAACGTTTTCTTATTGGTGATAAAGATCTGGTTTTGATTGTGTTTGTTTTGTCTTGATTGTTGAACTTGAAAATACCATTATTGACATGGATGACAGAGTGAGGCGTTTATGAGCTTCTTCACTTAGAAAGAAAAAAAAATAAAGATTGCAGAAAAAAAAATCAAAGATAGTGCTGTACGTTTTACATGTGAAAATGTCTATTCTTGGATGACATTGTTTCTAAGATCCAGATGATAAGGCTATCCTGTGAATTCAGAAGAATATTGTTGGATGGCTTCTTTTATAAGACTTAGGCTCCTGTTGGTAATTTTATAGCTGAGTATACAGGCGAGCTGAAGATTATGCTGTGGGGCACATAATATTTGTACATGAATCTATGCCGGTGCAGCATCCCTTGTTTTGGGGCACCTTCCGAGTAAATGGCTTGTATGGAGTCTCTTATTTCATCTATACTGTTGGCTCAACTATATTAGATTGGTAGATATTGAAGTTGTTAAAAGATCATTAAACAGCAATAGGAGAGCAGAACCTGTGAAACAAGCATCATACAAACTCAATTTTGAGGTTATGATACTATATTGCATCACATATTTTTTTTTGAATGTAAGAATGAAAATAATTGATACTATATAAAATTCTTTTAGGAATTATGGTTCTTTTGTTAATTCAGCTACACTGGCCAGCATGGAGTTTTAATGTCATCAAGGGAGCAAGCCCGTGTTTTTAACCTGTCTCTCCTTTGTTGCTGAAGGGGGTGCTTTAACTGATGCTTTAAAGTGTTGGTAAACCAAATTGTTTGGAATTTATTAGGAAAGGGAGTTTTATCAAATGGGCAAAGAGTGACTGGTGAAGGATGCTGATCTCCTTTCTTTCTAATGGGCAAAGAGTGAGTGGTGCTAGTAGTTTTGAAGATCTTAATTCTACTATGTGTTCATATAATCTTACTTTATTAAACTTTTTTAAGAACAAAAATGTTGTGTTAGATTGGCAATTAGCTACATAAATGTGACGAGCTTTAGATATGGATATAGAGACAGGGATGCCTACAACACGAAAATGACTTGCAAAGTTGCAATGTCTTCATTTGATAAATAAAGATTACCAAAATGAGCCTGTATCACATGCATTTGCTCATCCCAAATTTGTATACATCAGTGAACTATTTCATGCATTTGTTTCTTGCTTTTGCTCTTGGATCTGTTGTTTTGCCTAGCAGCTATGATTTGTAGTAGCAATGGTATTTTTGTCCTTTTTTTCCAATTACAATCCTCTTAGTTGTTCATATCATTGTGTAAGTGTGTTTTATTATATTGCAAATCCTATGCTCTCCAAACCTTAGAATCATGGCTTTCACACTGCTCATTGTCGCTTTAAATGTAGTGGATCTTAATTTTTCAGCTATCACAGTTAATGTGCTGTTTGGGAAGGGAGGAATACTTGGAAGTGCATCCCACTGACACTTGCAGTCTTATCAAAGTTAAAGTCACCTTGTATAAGGGTATCAAAATTAAAGTCACCATGTATAAGGGCTGCATTTGCACAATTTATCACTAGAAAGTTTCTATTAATTCTGTTGGACTTCTGATAGATCTCCCTGCAAAAATCAACTGGGTCTGATGAAACAAAATTCAAATGGGGACCTTCTCCCTTGATTGGTTTACTCTGTAAATTCTTTCTGCTGCTATATTAGGACTGTATTCTTGAGGCCATCTTGATCGGGTGCCCCATATTTTTTAAAACAATTGATGGCTTGAAAAGACTTGCCAGTAGTTCTTTTCCAACATGCATGCAGGGCCATCTTAATTTTGGTTCAGTGATCTGCATGGTGGGTGCCAGCTGACTCATGTTATTCTCTTATTCATGCTTTTGGTTGTGTGGATTAATACCAGAACACAAGTTTAAATATTTTGGTAGGATAGATGGTCAGTTATATTGGAAATCTTGTTATTCGGTAACCTGTTTTCCTTTTCTAGCCCAAACCAATAGTCATTGGTTACAAATGTACAGGTATTGTTTATCTACTGGTAGCCTTGACCTTTTTGGCTATTTTGGGCATCCCGTGAAGCCCATCATAACACCTTCTCTGGATCTTGAAGTTGTTAATGACAAAAGTATGCCTAACAGTAAAAAAAAAATTATTGGGATGTGAAAAGACTATTAGCTTGTATGGTGCTCTTACTCCTTCCACTGTTTCTAAGCTTAGCTATCCTTCTATAAGGTTTTGAGTCACCTTGTGGGGTATGTTTGATTAAGAGGAATAAGATAAAACTTGTGATAGTTCCTATATTAATGATGTTTTAAGGTTTTGGATATGATCATTATATGATCATGAACATGGTAATATTTAGAATACTGATTGTTGCTATAGGCTCAGGATTAGGATGGTATTTAGTAAACTCATTGTCATGGTTTGATTGTGATTCCAGAGGGACATTCTGGAGGGTGGTAAAAAACAGATCTACAGAGGAGTTTGAAGGCCTACCCTATGTTTGCATATTGCTGAGTTCATCCCTGTGGACTTACTATGGCTTTACCAAACCTGGAGCCATTCTTGTTGCCGCACTGGTCACGATGTTGGATGTGGGGTTTCTTGGAGGATTGATTCTGGTTAAGCGGTTGGCGATCCATGGCAAATTGCGCATTGATGTGATTGGGTTCATATGTGCAGGACTTAGCATGTGCATGTATGGTTCTCCTCTAGCAGCCATGGTAAGAAGGAACTCTTATGTATGGTGCAGCAGGTGGGCTATCATGGCAGACAGTCTCATACATGGCAGAGTGGTGGGCAGGTGGGTGGTGAGTGCAGGGTGTGTGCAGCTGGTGTAGAGGTGAGTGCAGGTGGTGAGTGCAGCTGGTGTAGATGTGAGTGCAGGTGGGTGGTGCAGGGTGTGTGCAGGTGGTGGTGCAGGGTGTGTGCAGCTGGTGCAGAGTGAGTGCAGGTGGGTGGGGGCTGTGCAGAGTGTGTGCAGCTGGTGTAGAGGTGAGTACAGGTGGTGAGTGCAGTGTGTGCAGCTGGTGTAGAGGTGAGTGCAGGTGGGTGGTGCAGGGTGTGTGCAGGTGGTGGTGCAGGGTGTGTGCAGCTGGTGCAGAGTGAGTGCTATTGGGACGACCGCCTTTAAAGGAGGAGGGAGGAGGGAGGATGGTGGTGCCTTGGACAGTTCTACAAACCACATAATGCTATTGGGACGACCGCCTTTAAGAAGGTAATGCTATTGCAAATTTGAAGAAGCAATGACTATATATATGACCCCTGTTTTAATGATTTTTTGTTTTTGTTTTGCTGTATCAGGTGGGCAGCATGTGGGCTGTGCAGGTGGGTGTGCAGGTGTGCATTTGAATAGATCGTTCATAATTGGTAGTGGTCAGTCTCCTTATCTACATTAGTGCATGTTATACAGTACACATTTTTGAGATTTTGGTTTTTTGTTTTATGGGAACAATCTAATTATTTACCAAAAGGCTAAATAGTATTCTTTTCTTGGTCATTGTGTACTTCAACAATGTATAACTTATTTGCTGGCCCCTGTTTTAATATATATTTTTTTTTTTGCTGTATCAGGTGGGCAGCATGTGGGCTGTGCAGGTGGGTGTGCAAGTGTGCAGCAGGTGGGCTGTGCAGGTGGGTGGGCTGTGCAGGATGCTATTTGTGCTGATTATTTGGTGGGTCATCTCGATGAGTCTTAGCCCAAGAAATTTGTGAAGATTCACTAATCCTAAGTGTCCAATGATTTTGAGGTTTGATCTGAGAATAGACTTATTTTACTTTACTAGTCATCCCTTTGGAGCCTCTTAATTAGACTAATCACAATGTTCATTTATTTTTTCATAAAAATAAAAGATTTCCACCATTTAGGTTTTGGTCTGGGCCTCTCCCAGCTCACAGGTCTCTCTACCCAGAACAAACCTGTTTGCAATATATTCTTGCCCAAGCCCCCATCTCATTTAGTTATTGGCATAAGCCTTGGCCTAGACCACAGGTCAGAGATTTCGCCCTGGGCCTACCCAGTGTGGGAAATACAGTGCCCCTTTGTGCTTCCCATGGATTGATAGCATGGATCCAGACCAGGCTTTTGCCCAATACATTCTGAAATTGGAGCTTTGGGGATAAACATCATATTTCTAGATAAGCTCTGTTGATATGAGATAGCTACTGGTTCATGGTCTTATAAAAGATTGAGCTCAATGAAGTGCTGGTCTACATCATTCATATACTTAGCTTCTGTAATAGGGGCTAATGTCTGATCGTTTTCTTTTCCATCTGTTGTTTTCTTTTGCAAGTTTTGTTTGCTGCAATTACAAAAAGAAAGCAAGTGTGCCCAACTAATTTACAATTGCTTCATGGAAGCCACAATGATGCACCCAATCACATTGCCACTTCTAGATTCAATCCATCTGCTAATGATAGAAGCTTGCTTCACACTGACAAGTTCAGGTGTTTACACATCACCCATGTACTGATTTTGAAGATCAATCATTATAAAACAATTGGGCTTTTTATTCAGTACATAGTTTTTCTAATATTCCTCTCTTAGAAGCTTTTATCCTTGAGTTTTTTACTTTTTTTTCATCACAACCATCCCTTAATTATCAGATGAATATTCTGTGAATCTACTATTCTTTAGGGGACTTTTGATGCAGCTGAGGCCATTCTCCTTGGTTCCCCAATTCTCTTGTACCCCAGATGGGAGGAGGAAACTTAAGTCTCCACAATCTCCAAATAGCTTTCAAGTTTGTTCTTTCTATTAATTTAAATCAATGTGAATTCACTAGCATCTTTAGTGATGATGTTCATCAATTGCTTATAATTTTGAGTATTTGTACCTGTGCAGGTTCTTAAGTCCACTCTCTTCAGGGTCTCACTTTGAATTCTGTAGGGTCACATGATTGGAAGTTGCTTCAGCATATTGCAAAAAAGCTTCAACTGCCATACACACCAGGTAATCTTAAACATCGACTTAACAGCATGCATGATAGAATGGATGCAGTTCGTGTTCTGAACGAAGAGAGGGAGCAGAAATCATATCATACCCTTCTAATCATAAGTCCCATTTGAGCTGTGTAGTTCTCATGTTTTCTTTTTCAAGTTTAATGGATGTCTTGACTTGCAATGAGTTCTTCAGATATGATTCCGATTTTTTTTTCATCAGATGTACCAAACAACTTTAAAGACAAATGTTGATAATATTGCCAAAACCTGAACCTTGCTGTCACTGAATAGAACAATAACAATGTATATATTTTGCTACAGAGAACATGTTGATGGTTTTTTCTACTTTTTTGTGTGCTGGTATTCCATGATGGTGGATATGCTCCATTTATTGTCTGTACAGATGAATGTGCATGTGGTGGAAGTTAACAGGGCATTGTGCACTTTTATATTATTCATTGTGGTTTCTAAAAACATCCATTTGAGAGGTGAAACAATTGGTATGGTAGTCTCTCTATCCTGTGGCAGTTTGTTTAAATTCTATGGGGGATCTGATGCATTTATTTGTTAAGTGTGCCTTTTTGTGCATCTGCATTGCATTGGCCCAAGAATTATGCAACATTATTAGTACATGGTCTTTTTAGCCAGCATTTGGTGGAAAAGGTGAAATCTTTTGTTCCAAGAGTGGTTTATTTTATTGGAAACTGATAGAATCATATGAATTGTGTCTGAAACTTCTGAAATCTTGTTCATGACTGTTGAAAATGGATTGAGATTCAGAATCTGGGCTAGTTTTCTGGTGTAAGAATTCTAGATTCGATCAGGTTAGATCATCTTTTAAATGCAATGTATGAAAACTAAGATCAGGTAAGATTTCTGAATGGCTGTTAGGAGTACCAGGGTGGTGGAATCATTTGAGGATTTCTGAGCAGTAAAGCTTTCCACGGATTTTTTTTAGTTGTCTCAATCTGCTTCTCGGCAAGCATGATGGTCACGAACATGTATTATTTGTCTTCCACTTAAAGTGTCTTCCACTTCTCTCTTTGCATTTTCATGGATTTGTTTTCCTTCAATGTTAAAGTCCCTATTAGATGATGAGTTTGTCTCTCTTCCTGCCGTGGGCTTATATAACTGAACTGTTATTAGTAAGTTTTGTTAGATGGTCTTTGTTTTGTTGTGTTTTCTATTTTTTTTTCCGTTCTTCCTCGTGTCGCGCATGTCATTCTCTGCTCATGATTTTGGTTTCATAATCTTCCTACTTTATCAACAGCTTATTCAAAATGGTTTTTAATCTTGGTTGCTTGATCTAGTTGGAGACTATTGAATTAAAACAAGGTAGTTGGGAGCTGAAGAGTTACCATTGAGTGATAAATGGTTGGCAACAATGCTTAAACCCAATGTGTTGAAAATTGATTTTGAAATGGTTGTCTTTCTATTGTTCTTCTGACCATTGATTCTGTTTTATTCTCTTTGAACATTGTGTTTGCTTACATTCATGGTAATGAACTGACAGTCTGAAACTCATGCTTTCACATTGAGTAATGTACATCTAGTTGATAGTAGGGAACAATAGTAATGATGTTCTATTTCTTTTTGTCACTGGGTTATGCCTTAAAGAATTATTACTTATTATTGATTTATTATATCTATACAGGAAGCAACTTTTGATATAAAGATTCCTAGGAGAAGTCTGCTTGTACAATTCACTTGTGATGCCTGTCGTGAAAGAACACAACGAACTATAAATAGAGTAGCCTATGAACAAGGGACTGTTTTTGTACAGGTACTCTTTATCTATTTTTGTGGTTTTGTGTTGGCCTATTTTCATTTGTAGATCACCTTGGTCAAACAAATATCATCCAGTCTTTTATGCCTTAATTTGCTATATTGTCCTTGTCCCTTCCCTACATCTGTTAATATTAGTGGTGTTCATCATAAAAAGATACATGGCTCTTTTTCCAATCAGTAGACACTCCTATCCAATGCTATACATGGCTCTTTTCAAGAGTATCATAAGATATAGAAGAATTTATAAAGTAATACGAGCTTAGTAATTTTCAGGGATTCTGTTTTTAATAGGTGGGAGTGGATACAAGGTTTATAGATGCCAATCCAAGTCGGGTTCAGTTTGGCAATCTGTTTTATTTGTTTGGCCTCTTTATTCCTAGATTAACTAAAGACTCTGTAGTACCTTTTGGCCCTCTTCTTTGCACACTTGCTGGGATGAGAAATGGATACTAAAGCTGTAGCTAGAATTGAATGTTTCCTCATCTTCAGAAATGCTCACACTAGTATTTTTGTAGGAATGTGAAACAAATGTGGAAAACAAGATTCATTAAGCCTGGGTGTTTTCCAAAGAAGATTTTGGAAAATGAGTGTCCTGTCTTGTTAATGTTTGAACTGTGTAAGAGGGCATTTTTATATATGCAGCATGTTTGGTATTCTGGGGTGGTTTTTGGATAATTTTTTTTACATATGAAACAATTTTGTAACGGTTATAAACCGTTATTAATTTGTGCGAATAGCAACACTTAAAAACTGTTACAAAAGATTTCACAACCGTTAGGAATGTTATGAATCAGTAACACAAATTTGGCACGAAAAACCGTTACAGAGTTTACAAAACCGTTACAAATATTTAAGTGTAAAATACCGTTACAAAACTTGCGAAACTGTTACTGTTTTATTAAAAATTATTAACACAAATGAGTATTAAAACCGTTAGGAACTAATTTCAGTAACGGAAATAAAGCGTTACAATTAATATGTTTGTAACGGTTTATAACCGTTAGGAATGTTTACAACAGATTAGAAACGCCCAAACTGTTACCCAAAAAAACCGTTACAAATTTTTTTAGTAACGGTTTTAAACCGTTAGGTATGTCCTGAAATGGTGTAGTGAGGAGGAGGAGGGTGGTTGTTGGTGGAGGAGAGATGCGGATATGGCTTCCTGCAACTGGAATTTGAAGGATCTATAGGGTCCGTAGGGACCCTTAACATCATAAAACCAAGGTCGCTAGGGACGCTAGTTAAAAGTTCTAAACAAAACATGAAACCGCAGGGTCCCTAGCGACCCTTAACGTTATAAAACTAGGGCCGCTAAAGACGTTAGTTGAAAGTGATAAAAAAAAATAAAATTTCGTGAAAAATGACTGATCTGATGCAATGGAGATTAATACTACATTTTAAGCCCAGTGGACATCTATGTTGTTTTTTTTTTTTTTTTTGGTAAAATCCTCAAGGAAAAATGTTAAAAGTATTATTACAATTTCAATTTGATTGACACTAGGAAACCTAATAAATTTTTTTTTTTGAATGTCCATTTGGTCTACAAATGATATATCCTTAAAGTATCTTGATTATATAAAAATAAATTCTATTGTATTTCTGGTTTTTGATATTTAAAATAATAAACCAAAAGAAAAAATGAATGTCATTTGGTCTACACATATATCCTTACAGTTTCATGGTTTATATAAATATAAATTCTATTTTATTTCTAGTGTTCGATATTAAAAATAATATGAAACATTAACATGATAAAGCTTCTTATCATATATAGGTTTTATTTAATAATAATTTCTTAAAAAAAAAAAACAAATTGGAAACTCACTAAGACTATAATTTAAAATAGAAATTAAACCCCCAGAGGTTTACCTTATTTGTGAAAGACCCTTGGACCCTTAATAAAATCCTTAAAACTATGAAACCTTTATAAAAACACACTTGACAAAATGTCTTGAGTTTCACAGTTTCTTACTGCTATTTTTTTAAATCTGTAACGATTGATTAAATTAAAGATTTAAAAAAGGTACAGCTATAGATAAAGAACAAAAGGAAAAAGCATGTAAAGCTATAAGAGCTAAATACCCATGCTTAATTTCGTACATAGGAGCAAGTAAAGCTACATAACTATGATCTATCCACTCCAACTTTGCCAAAGCGTAGCCATGCCTTTGCAACTTATACATAAGATAAAAGCCAACATTCATAGATAATAAAACTCTTGAGTTCATTTAAAAGGAATTAAAATCTTCAAGGACCCTTATCCAATATGACATCCATGATATTATATTTCAAGAATCATTTTCCACCACAATTTTAAAAACATTTTTGCCTCATTAGAATCTTTGATGCTTACATAATTTGAGAACGTGAAAAAAATCCTCTCTCATATATTGCTCTATAAGATGTCACCTAGACCTGCAGGTCATGGTATTCTTCTTATCCCACCATCCATATATATTAAATTTTATAACAATATGAAAAGGGGACGACAAAGTGACTCAAGATCTCTTGATTCTCTTCTAAGTACCGCTCCAAACAAGTATAAATTCTAGCATGGGTATGCCGCCTCTTCCTACTTGTGTGGGCTTTCTTCTCGCTTGTGCAAGTTATTTTCCTGTTTGTATACGGGCTTCTTTTTTTGTCCGAGTCCCTTGGATGGGTTAAAAAAAAGTGTTCCAATACTTGCCCATTTGGCTATCTTTAGAATAATAGTGAAAACAATGTTCTCCTTGGTCTTTGACTCACCTTTGAAGATCCTATCATTTCTTAAAAGAATTATTTTGAGGAGCCCTAGTGCTTAATAGGTGGGTCCCACCGAGGGTTTCCATTCCTTTAATTGAGAATTTCTCTAAGCAAAAGCCTCATGAGATCCAGACTCCCATTAAAAAGACCTGCATCCCTGGGAAGATTTTCACCTATTGTGGGGTGCAATCCAGCTATTGTAATAGAGAAAATCAAGGAGCTATTTTCACCTTCGGTTGTTTGATTCTTTGATCATCTTTGGTTGAGTTTTGACTCGGTCAGTTGCTAGGTTGGCCAATAATATGGATGTGTGTGCAATATATAGGTCAGAAAGAAAAAATGAAAATGAAAACGCAATGGAATTTTTGGGTTCAGCTTCCTTTTGTCTTTTGTTAGCCATGTAATCTGAGGCCTGAAAATGGACAATTAAAACAGCTTTGCTAGAAGAATTCAATGGGTTTGATTTTCCATATATAGATTGATAATTCACAAACCTGATTAAATCTAGCAGGACCTGCATCATTTCACTTGTCCACGAGGCTAAAGCATTGCCATGCTTGATATGGCCCATTATATAAAAAGAAAGATGTGGAGCGATTCGATGATGGTGGATATGTTTGGTCAGTAGAATAAATGGCTGAAATGGGCCTCACAATTGGTTACAATGATATTTTACCCTTTATCACATACAACAGTCGACACTAATCTAATTATAGAGTAGCCAACTCTTCGGAAACCCAAACTGCTCCAGGCCACACGTAAAGTTTTCTTCAGGCAGATTGATGTGGGCTGTTGGATTTATCATGTGTAGTGTCTTTTACCTTAATTATGAATATGGTCAATCCAATAAACACTATCACCCCAATTTAGGAATCTTGGACAGACTCTTACAATACTGTGGATTATATGAACGGAAATTAGCTCTTCTGAAGTAGGGGTGCACATGGGCGGTTCAAAACGCTTTAGAGGGAAAACCATCAATCAAACCGAATCCATCAATTTTTTATTTTCCGAACTGAACCGAACCGCCCATGTGCTCAAAATGAACTGAAAGGAACTCGTTCGGTTCATTCCGGTAATGGTTTGTTTATTTTATTTATTTATTTTTCACAAAAAAAAAAAAAAAATGGAAGTTCAATTGATGAGTGACGTTGGACCCTTGATTAAGGGTATAACGTTTTCGCAACAAAGATATTGGCACTAATTCTCGTTCTTTGAAAGAAAGGAGTTGGCCATGACGAATTTATTATGGTGCACCCAAGAAAGGGATTAAGGAATAAAGGAGACGGTTTGCTTTCGAACACCATTTCTGTTCCTGTTTGGCGGTACCTTTGCACAGACCACATCCTAACACACATAACTTGGAGAATTCTGATCATTCCAACTTGACCCTCAATCATAAAAATCATTGAACGTTTGGGTCCAGTCCGCAAGGAAAGATTTCAATTGACATAAAAGTTGTGGAATACCATGCATGTTTGGCAATTGTCAATCCCCAAACATTTGGACCAATGGAGATCCTTAATTTAAGGGTTTTCAAGTACCAATATTTAGGGGAGAAATTTTGCACTCATGAAAATAAAAAGAGTAAATTAGCGAAAGGTCCAGGTCTTGTAAGGCCTCCAGTCCATCAACTTTTACTCTAAAGCTTGTAGTTCATGTAGCTTAGATATATTTCGGCGAGAGGTCCCTAGATATCCCACCTCATGACGAGAGGTCCCTAGATACGACATTTCATATATTTCCATGACTGATTTGCCATTTCAACTGATCAGGCATAAAATTTTAAATCTTACATTCTCCCTCGTCTTCTTATTCAATCCGGACATGCACAGAACCTAGCCAGAGCCATTTTCTTCTTTTTCAAGTTAAAGGTTCTGTAACAGAATTCTTTATTCATATGTTTGCTACAGCTGACTCGACTACGCCGCCGCTGCCGACTCGTCGTCACCAGAGAAGATTTTGTTTCCCAACCAACTTCAACTGAGTCGAAAGGCTCACAATCAAATAGATGATTTTATACTTCTTCGATCGTTCCAGCATCTCCATCTATCTGTTTCGGATCCAATACTCGCCTCGACTAATTCTTTTAAATCTCTGTTGTAGGAGTTGCCGATGTTCTTCTGTGGAAGCGTTGAGATGTCGGGATTTATCTTTACATAGTTTCAAGCACCCTGTGATCCTTCTTTGAACGGGCTAGATACAGCTTGATCACGCTTGTTGCAGATATGCTCCTTGGGTTCGTTGTGATCTTCTTTTGAGCGAAATCGGCGTCTCTTCTTAATCGATCTGCCTTTGGTTGCATTGGTTTTCCTCTTTTAGGGATTGTGGTGTTCTGGACCGGCACGGTTTGCTGACTATGTTAAAGTCAAATTTATCTGAGTTTTTTATTTTGGCCTTTGATATTGGCACTCCCAAATGCCCCCTTTTTACTGCAGGCACTCCCAAAAAGTTGGGAGTGCCTGCAGTAAAGGGGAGGGGGGGAGTGCCAATATCAATCCCCTTTATTTTTTTTCAAATTTATTTGAGTTTTGCTCAAATTTATCTTAGTTATGAAACAAATTTAATTATTTGAGTTCTAAATAAATCTATCTGAGTTTTTGACAAATTTATTTGAGTTTTTCAAATATATAGGTGAGTTTCTGACAAATTCATCTCCATTTTAAAATTTTTAACTGAGTTTTTGAACGAATCTTTCTATATTTTTGGCAAATTTATTTGTATTTTCTTAGATCTATTTGTGTTTTTTAATATTATTTGTGTCGTTTGAAATTTATTTTTATTTTTTGAAATAAATTTAATTGAGTTTTTGAAAAAAATACTTGAGTTTTTGCCATATTTTTTGATAATTTGAAAAATTGGGTTATTTTAGTTTTGGCAAATGTATTTACGTTTTTTTAATCTTATTTATGTCTTTTGAAATTTATTTGCGTCTTTTAAAATTTATTTGGGTCTTTTGAAATTGATTTTCATCTTTTGAAATTTTTTTGGATCTTTTGAAATTTACTTGCGTCCTTTTAGATTTATCTGCGTTCTTTTGAAATTTATTTACTTTATTTTAAAATTTATTTGTGTGTTTTTAAACTTTATTTAAAAATCTCATTAATGAGATTCTATTGATCGTAGCCAATTAAATGGTAGTTGACCATTATTAATGAGATATCCCACCAATCATGGGATATGATGTAAAGAAATGGTAAATTAGACATATCAGGTATGAGAATGTGTTAAAAGACCTTTGGCTGCATGATTTTTTTTTTGTGGACTGTTTGCAATAAAGTCATACTTTGAGGGACCTCCAACTAAACGTCCCAAATAAAAAATGTGTTTGGACAAACTTGTTGGAGGAATTCGTGTGGCCCATTACGCCACGTGTCCCACATCATATTAAGCATCGACCCTGATTAAAAAGGGTGAATCTACTTAGTATCATATAATCCGAATTAATGAAATCAAACTCTACTAAGAATCTCAATCCTTGTCACTTATCAGATACGTAGAGTATCTAATGCATGGAGTGTTCGATAACAACAATGAAACTCCACGCTATTGCTATCTAACAGTGCTTTCGGGCTCGAAAAGTAGCACGGCTCCCGAGGGAGCCGTTGGATCCCAGCATGCACTGGGATCCCAAGGCTCCCAAGGGAGCCGTGCCCATTTTCGGGGCCCATTCTCGGCCCCTAGCATTTTTAATTTCAATCATGAGTGGTGCTATTGGCACCACACTTTCTACTCTTCCCACCGCACTACAAGACAAAAAAAAAATCCTAAACTTATACCCTTCCTCCCTCCTCCCTCTCTTCCCTTCCTCCTCCTCCCTCCTCCTTCCTCCTTCCTCCCTCTCCCAGCCTCCACCCTCATCCCCCTCCCCTCCCCCTCCCCCTCCCAGTCGCCGGCGGGGAGGGAGATCGGCCGGCAGCCGGCGGCGGAAGCCCTCAGCCGGCTGGCCTCCCTCCCCCTCTATCTCTCTCCCTCTTTCTTCCTCTCTCCCTCTTCTTTCCCTCTTCTCCCTCCCTCTCCTTCCCTCCCTTACTTTCTTCTCCCTCCCCCTCCCCCTCCCCCTCCCCCTCCCAGTCGCCGGCCGGCGGGGGAGATCGGGCTGCAGCAGGCGACCTGCTGCAGCCCGATCTCCCCCCCTCCCCCCCCCCCCCCCCCCCCCCCCCCGGCCGGCGACTGGGAGGGGGAGGGGGAGGGGGAGGGGGAGGGAGAAGAAAGTAGGGGAGGGAAGGAGAGGGAGGGAGAGAGGAAGAAGAGGGAAAGAAGAGGGAGAGAGGAAGAAAGAGGGAGAGGGAGAGAGGGGGAGGGAGGCCAGACGGCCGGGGCTCCCTCCCCGCCGGCGACTGGGGGGAGGGGAGGGGGAGGGAGAAGAAGAGTAGGGGAGGGAAGGAGAGGGAGGGAGAGAGGGAGAAGAGGGAAAGAAGAGGGAGAGAGGGAGAAAGAGGGAGAGAGGGAAAGGGGGAGGGAGGCCAGCCGGCTGCCGGCCGGGGCTCCCTCCCCGCCGGCGACTGGGGGGGGGGGGGGTGAGGGGGGAGGCTGTGAGAGGAAGGGTGGAGGCTGGGAGAGGAAGGGTGGGTTGAGGGAGGAGAAGGAGGAGGAGGGAAAAAGGGGGAGGGGTAGTTTAGGAAAAGGTTTTTTTTTTTTTTTTTTTCGCGGTGGGAAGAGAAGAAAGTGTGGTGCCAATCGCACCACTCTTCAATCATGGAGAGATTGTATCAATTGCAGATAGTCGTCGCTATCACGATCACTGTTTCCGTCCACATTTATTTCTTAACGAAAAGGGTCATTTCCTGGAACAGTCAACCTTAATGATCATGATGAAAGAGAGTCTGGATAATCCATCCAGTTGTTATACCTTTACCAACGCTGAAGGTATAACAACTGCAGTAGGTTATCCGGACTTTGATGAAAGATCGCTTTACCATATAATTTTAAAAAAGAAATGAGAGCAATCCGATAACAAATGACTGCTCTGAGAGATTGTATTCAGAGAGATCAAAGTTGTTCCGGCCAAAGCTATTATAGAAAGTGAAATGGGTTCCAAGATTTGTATGACCAATTAGATTGCTGAGCAAAAATTTGATAACTACTTATTATCCAAGATTCTTTGGTGAAGTACATTCAATTCATATGTATTCTATGCAGCCAAACAGGACCTAAGTGAGCCAAATAACCTAAAAACGACCTAAAAACATGAGCTAGATGCACGTAAGAATAGTGAATTTCCAAATCTTTGTTTAATATAATTACACGACACGAGAAACTATGCGTCTTAAAATTCTGGCACTAGTAAAACATTCATGCTCAAAACATACTTTTATAACAAAACAAACAAGCAAACAATTTCCCAGCTCGGAGCAGCTGATAAGATTAGGCTAGTTTAAGGATTGAATTAGTTTACCAATCCTCCAATAGTCCAATGATACAATTAAAAAAAAAAAAATAGCCAACACACATCATAATATCATCTTCATCGCATGTATTCAATACGTACATCCCTTCAACACTAGTATTCACACCACTTCCTCCCCTCGGCACCAGCGTCACCCAAACACACTCATCCTCATCTGCCTCCAATTCTTCCAACAGCTCCGAAATCCCCAACTTGAGCTTGCTCTTCATCTTTTTCTTCCAATGACACTCCTTCAACACCATACCTTCACTCCATGACGCACGTTCACAAAGGTGCCGGCAGACTCGATCTCTACCCGAACCGTACTCATTTCATCCACCACATTCACATAAACGTCGAACTTCAAGTATATGTCCTTCTTCACATCAATCCCATAAACAACCAACACCTCCTGCAGAGCCGGCTTAAGCATAAGGCAATAAAAGCCCTTGCTTTAGGCCCCTAAAATTTTAGGCCCCCAATGTTCTCAACTTTCAAAAAAAAAAAAAAAAAAACAATAAAGTTAGCTTTTTTCTCCCAAAAAAGAAGGCCTCATAACAAATCCCACAAAATAAGGCCCCATTTTAAAGTGTTGACATTCCAAAAGGTCTCATAAAAAATTCGAAAAAATAAGGCCCCATTTTAAATATTGGCATTCCAAAAGCCCTCATAACAAATCCCAAAAAATAAGGCCCCATTTTAAACGGTTCAGATTACAAAAGAATTAAACTTTTCACATTCCAAAATAAGAGAAAAGTTGTAGAGAGTTCCACATCCCAAAAAAATCCAACGAACTACTCCTTCATTGCTTCACAGGGTTTATACCTTTTCACATTCCAAACGCTTGTAGCCATTAAAAACTTAAAAAAGAAAACTTTGCAATTAAAACAAGTAATGAATTCATTTTAAGTTCTAAAATTCTTCCTCTTTATAGATTTTTTCTGCATCTACTTGCAATCCAAAGAGAACAATCTCCTCTGTGTTCTTATTGAAACCCTTCAATTCAAGAGGTTTTTTTTTTTTTCTCCAGACTTTATTCTGTTTCTATCACTGCAACTTGGACTCCAAAAGGAACTTGTTTTGTTCTGATTGAAGCCAAAATGTATGCATTTTATATATTATTTTTCTCCTCTTCTTTTTGTTCTTATGTGATACTTATTTTTATAATATAGTTTTGATAATATATGTTAATCATGGCTCACTAACACAAATATAATCTGTCTTTTTTTTTAGGTTCTATAATCTTTGTGGCCAATACAGATTAGTAATTTTGCATCACAAAAAATGAGAAAAATAGATTTTAAATAAAATATTTATAATAATATCACAAAATAAAAAATGCCTCTTTTAAGATTTTCGCTTTAGGTCTCAAGTTGTCTCAAGCCGGCCCTGACCTCCTTCTTGCTTCTGTATCTCTTTTGGCCTTTGCACCTTGGCCCTTATGATCCTGTCTAGGGTGCGACCCTCCGGCCCAAAGTCAGGGCTCAAGAGATCAGGGTCCATCTTCTGATCTCTCCATCTTCAGCACTGCTTTTGAAATTTTGGGTGGGAAAGGTTTGGGTCAGGCATTTAGCCATGGGAGGTCAGTCTCTTCGTAGCTGTAACCTAGCTTTTCCATGTCGAGAGAGTCTCGGGTCTTCATCCGAACGAGCTGGGCGTTCTCGTCATGGAAGTAGAAGTAGGAGTCGAGCCAAGCCGGGTCGACAATCTCGGGCACGTTGCCTCTAAGCCTCCTCCAAACCATCCAGAGCCGGTCGATGTTTGCATGGTGCGCTTAGAAAACGGGGTCACGAGCAGCAGAGTAGAAGGCGCCCATGTTCTCCCTCTCGGGCTGGAGATTGCTCCCCACCCACGTGTGAAGAGCGTTGTGGGGTGCGACCTCGATCGTGCCGGGCCCGTCGCACGCACCCTCTTCCCCAGAGGTTCGCCTGCAGCCCATAAAGAGCTCGACCTTCTTCGCACCAGACACCATCTGATGGTACATGAAGTAGAGATTAAACTCTATCTGCTCTTCAGGTCCAAGCCCTCTCTCGACGTAGTCGAAATTATCGTCTGCAATCTGGGGTGGGAGGTGTGCGTGGTCTCGATCCTTGTCCAAGAAAGACCCATTCATGTAGAAGCGAGGTATGGCCATACCAGGTGGGTTGTCCCAGTTCCAGTAGGGGAGAGGAAAGGTGTCATCTCCAATCATCTTTCCAAGGATCCTCTCGTGGAAGTAGATCATCACACGGTGCCATGGGAAGAAGAACCATGATCTGTGGATGTTGAGGAGGTGGGAAGAGTTGACTTGGTTGTAGGCTCCAGTGCAGAAGATGCAGTGGATGTTCGCCTGTCGCATGAAATTGCGAGGGTCTCTGTAGTTGAGTTGCTTCTTCAGACTCACGGCGGCTCTCTCATACTTGGCGATGTAGTCGTCAGTCTGCGAGGTGAGCGGGTCGGCGAACCCAGTTTGGGAGAGGAAGGGCTTGGGAATTTGAAGTCGATGACGGGCTCTTCGGATTCGGGTTTTGGTGGGCAGCAGTAGATGGGGCGATCCGCATCGGTGAGAGATTGTGGCATGTGGCGAGGTCAGGAGCTATAGGCCTCCCACGGGTTTGCTCATGCTCTACAACATCGGCCCACATGGAAGTAATCATCGTCTTGATCCATTGAAATGATGTTGAGATGAAGGTAGTTGGGTTTTGATCATCCAAGTCCCTTATACCCCTAGACAATTTCACCAAAAGCAAATTAGTGAAGGTTAGCCCAATGATCAGATCGACAGTAAGGTTCAGTTTGGATGAGGAGAAAAGCTGGAGAAGAAAAGTTCACATGTTTGTACTCGTTGTCTAGACTACTTTTCTCCACATCTAAATGAACCCTCCTCATGAGATTTTGAGTGCAAAGGAATACCTCAAAAGTGATTTTGAATCATGGAGGAATAGATTTGTGGAGAGCCCTGCTAGAAGGAGAGTCAAGAACACTAAAAAGAAGCATTGCTTAGCTTCCTTGGCTAAGGAAGTTGATTGAAGCTAAGACAAATCAACACAATTAAAGCAACGGAAGATGAACTGAGGAGAGAAAATGTGCTCCATATAGATGGGACTATAGATGGTGGGCCGTCTCCAACACAACTCATCTATCTATCTACATGGGACTACATGACACTAACGAGATCTAACTAATCCATCCATTATTTAATTTAGGACTAGTTAGGGGGCGGCAAAGAGGTCCGATCGGGTTAAACGGGTCAGATATTATTAATTCGCACCCACTGTACATCAATCCAACCTGACCTGCGGTAACTCACATAGCCATTGCAGGTTATTGCCGGTTGACTTGACCTGCATAACCCACATCCTTTTAGTGAGTCAACCAACCCAACCATTCTCGAACTTGACGTGACCCAAAATGACTTATAAGCTTAGGTTAAGACCAATAACTATTGGAGGCCCATTACCTAGTGTTTCATTGGGCAAAAGTGCGGCCAAGGTCCATCAACCTTTTTGTTTCCCATGCATTAAATCAATTGTTGTAAACTCCAGCATATTTGTGAATGCTTTAATCAAGCCCAACTTTATTTTAAAAAAATATGAAGATTAATTAATTGAGGGTCACGGGTTGACTCCAGCCTGGCGCGCTCATATGCAGGTCAAAGAAAAACCCTCAACCGACCCATATATTCTGTAGGTGGGGTTGGGCGGGTCAGATAAAAAGATGTGATCATCCACCTGTCCTTTTTTGTTCCATATAGGAAGGTCAACTGATTAGACATGGATGTTAAGATAATTTTGTGAATATAGAGAAAAGGTCAAAAAAAATATAGAGCTAAGTATAAAATGCATGAATTTTTTTTAGTGACTCTCGTGGTAAGGAGTTCTACCTTTGTGAGTGAGCGATTCAGATTTTAAAGTAAGTGGGTCCCACCGTGGATCATAGCCAAGACTAGGACTAAGAAAAAAAAATAGAATAGGCCCACTTGTAATTTTGGTTGCCAGAGTCCATATCCCCTTCCCCGAGTGGAAGGAGTGGAACCCACGGTGGGGCCCACCAAATCAAAATCTACGCAATTCAAAATGAACACATGCCCGCTATGGAATTTCTTCAAGTTTTAACTTAAAATGAGTTGATCTCACCATAATATTAAACATATCACGTGATTAATGAATGTGTTTAATAACACTTAAAATTGTGTTAATCATGTCGCAGGATTAGACCAATTTACTTTAGGGTAAAATTTGAGGTACCTCAACAGGGAAGAGACGTTCATTTAAGTGGCTTGAATTTACATTACTTGTGCCCCCACTATGGGTTCCACTTCTTCAACTCAGGGGATATGGACTCAGGCATACAAAATTACTATGTGGCTACATAAATACGCATTTCCATTCTCATAGAAGTTGAATCATTATCTATATATTATGAATTCGAATACCAGAAGGTGTTTTGTTTATCATTTTATTTTTGGTGTAAAGGAAGGATCAAGTTGCAAACAAAGGCATTAAGAACATAAAGAAGACAAAGGTATAAAAACATAAATATTCTATCAACACAGTCAAGATTAAATGTTGTTTGCACCATAGTTTCACATATATGCCCAACAATTGATCTCTCGATCTTCAAGTGAAATGGTCACTCCTAGGTCGGTGGCCCAAGATAGAAAATAATAATAATAATAATAATAAATATATATATATGAATAAATAATCATTCTAGTCCAAAGAGAAATTAGGCAAGTATAACAATAGGGTCTACTTGACTTTAGAAAATTGATCCAAACATGTGTTCGAGTGATCTAAACTGTTTGAAGAAATCTGTTTCCCTCTCAAATTGAATTAGTATTAAGAACGTTTGCTTCTTTTTCAAAAGGTAATGGAAGGGAACAAAATCCAATCAAAGAACTTTTCATCTTGAATCTTGAAAAAAAAAAAACTGAACCAAACAAACGTGTTCAAGTGATTTAGACAGTTTGGAAAAATATATTTTCCGCTCAAATTGAATCAGCATTTACAACTCTTGCCTCTTTCTCATTAAAGACACTAAAGGGAACAAAATTTAAAAAAATAATATTTCTTTTTTTTTATCCTGACAAAATTTGCTTGTACTAATTTTACTCCATGACTTTTTACACATATGATTAATTTGCTTTTTCAGTTGAATCAGACATTCTATGCCTCTTACCAAATGATTTATTTGTATTTAATTTAAACAACCCTATTTCAAATAAATCTAGTTGAATCGGGTCAATTACAAACATATTAGACTTTCCAAATAGGCCCTAAGAAGACTGATGGTTGATATCGTGCCATCCGGATATTGCTGCTATCAGTCCAATGTCCATGTGCTGGACTGATTGCAAATTGTCTCTCCCTGAAACACCATTATCGGGATTCTACTGAAATGAAAATGTACTGTTATACTCAGCTGCATACTCCTTAATTTTCTTGCAGATTCATTTTCTAGATAAAAGAGTGGCAAAGAGGTTCTATTTTATCACATATGTTGGGATGCTCGGAGGATCTTGATCCCTTCTACATGCATCACATTTTGATTTGTTCTTCAAACTGGTGTCTGGCAAGTGCGAATCCTTTCAGCAGTTTTGCTTGTATACTACCCTTTAGCAATAGATAATCTCTCTTGTGAAAAAAGTTAGAGATAATTTTTCACAAATACTACTGCAGTTTTTATTCGATATCACACAAAAGTTCTCCACTTTTCCTTTTTTTTTTTAGAAGTTCACCACTAATTAGGTTATAAAAGGAATACATGAATGCGATATCGCACATTTTATAATTTTATGCCTTATTGCAGGGTTAAAAACATTTTAGTCTATAAAAATTGCATGAGTAGTTATGGAAAAATATTTCAACTTGGTTACCTTATAGGGAGAACCCGGCCCCTCATTTTTAAAGCTTACACCATTTGAGTACTCCAATGTCTTCTCTTTTGGGTGGGTTATATTCTTTTTCGTTTTCAATAGTACACAATGCCTCTTCCCATGCATGGAGGATTGTTCTATCTCACTGGATAAGTACATATTTCCCTTATCAAAGGGCTCCCTCACCTCATTTAAGATCTACTTTTCTAAAGTAGGGTATCCAAAAAGAACAGTATAAATACGTACCTATTACTCTCTCTCTCTTTTTTTCAGACGCATGCTTATCTGTCCATCCCTTCTTCCCTGTTCTTCTAATTCCATGTGGGATGGGCTCTCTCACATGCATCATCACACCACCCTTTTCTTCTCGTTTTTATTCTTTTTCCCTGAAACTACCTTTTCTCTTTTCATTTGTATCTTTGACCTTTTGTTTCAGATTCGAGTGGTAAGGTTGCAGCTTGCAATTAATTATGCTCAATCAACATGTTTTTTCTACTTTTCCTATCAACAATATTTAATCAAAATATATATTTTTATCTTAGTTTTATAACATATCATACTGTCCAATCAAACTGATTAAGATGCACGTTTTATTCCTTTCCACGTGATGATGTTGGGCCTATGAATATTAACTATGGGTCCATCACTGAACCGATGGGATCTTCGATCCATAGCTGGACTGTGTGAGCTTTTATTAAGCTATTGCTACCACAGCGAAGCGGGGTTGTGACCATTGTGCTCTTGAGCGGATAACTAGACCTCGGGTGAGATGAAGAGGCCTCTGGTAAGGAAAAAAAACCTCGAGGCTGACGGAAAGAGGAAAGAGGAAAGAGGCATGGTGAGAAGTGAGAACCGACTAATAAGATCCGTTCTCAGCTGGACTACAAAATTGTGGATGCCCATGTGCTGCACGTTGCACATGGTTTAGATTTTTCCCCATTTTGTAATATGATTTTCTCACAATATTTTATTTTTTCGGCAGTGTTTTGAAAGCATGTGATGCTAACATTGCAATTATTTATTACACTGCCATTATGACAATTTCAAGAAATCATCGATCTCATTAAACATTCAAACGATTTCACTACTATTTCAATTTCTTTACATTCAATTAGGCCCATCCTCCGACTTGTACGTGTACAATTTTGTCTTCTAAAATATTCACAATAAAGCATGCACAATTTTAAAATTTTAAAATATTAAAGACCAAAAATGACTTTTCGTATGGACATTCGTGCTGAGTTTCACCATTTAAACTCGATAAATAGGGAAGAGCAACAGCAGTGCTTTTATATATATAAAAAAAATCTCCTATTAAAAATGCTCTCAAACAAATAAGCCGATTGGATCTTGCCGGTTGTAAATATTATTCACCGTAAAATCTCACAGCAATATAATTTTACATCATATACTCATTACATTATGAGGACTTGAAAGGATAGGAAACGATTATTTACTATGCTTAATATCTCATTCTCACCTAATCTTGGCCCTAATAATTATTCGCCTTACCTCCTCGATTCACACATTCAAATGGGCTTTGTGGGAGCTCGCTCAGCGCGGCACCCTTAACCATGCGGCGTAGCGCTTCAACTACAAGCTTCTAACGGAGAGTCTCCGCTACGCCTGCTTACAAGAAACTTGGTGGTATTTCATTCAATGGAAGTTTGTGAAATCTGAATTAGGCCCCCTCTTCTTTTGGATTCACTGAATTTCTTCCGAGCTTAGCCCATCATCAAATTGGTTACATGTGTAAAAGCTTGAATTACATAAATATAATATTTTAAGTATTTTGTTCGTAGTCCCATATGTTGGTCGGCCCAACCCCAACTCCCTATTTTATTGAAATTTGAAAGGACCCTATGCTATATAATACAACAGTCACTTTCAAAATGTCTAAATCCTAACATAAACAGGTCCGATCCATGGAATCAAAGCAATGGTTCTCTGCAGCATTATTTACTCTCCTCCTAGCACTAGCAGGGTTGTCAATCTCTCTTTTGAGGTATGTCAGTTTTCCACTTATTCTTGGCCTAGTCTTTACATGGAGAAAACAGGGCAGAGAATCCAAACTCCAGACACTCTTTGCCTTTGTTACCATCGCTTTCATTTGATGCCTGCAAAATCTTATCTTCATATCTCTTGTGAAAGTTGGGATTCAAGCTAACTGTTAATACAACTTAGAAACAAGGGTTCTTTATGAAAGCTCCTATAGAAGTTTTTTCATTTTTATGAAAAAATAATCAAACAGGAACTAACCTTTTTGTATGTTCTTGATCCTTGTGAAATATATTGTACAGCAATGGAAATGGCTTCGGTGAGCAAAACCCAGCTCCCTACGTCTCCAAATCATTTCATTTCATTGAGAGCTTGATCCTTTCCTTATGGGAAGGTCAGCTCTCGGGAGATGGTGTTGCAGAGCAAGAGCAATCCAGTGCGAAGCCAGTAGCTCCCGACCTCGCCTCATGCCACAGATCAATCACCAGTGGGGGTCGACAAGTCAATTGCTGCCCACCAAAACGTGAATACGAAGAGCCTGTCATGGAGTTGAAATTCCCAAATCCTTCCTCACCCAAACGGGTTCGCAGACCTGCCCACCTCGTGGACGACGACTACATCGCCAAGTACCAGAGGGCCGTGACCTTGATGAAGCAACTCGACTCCAGCGACCCTCGCAACTTCATGCGCCAGGCCAACATCCATTGCCTCTTCTGCACAGGAGCCTACAACCAAGTCAACTCCAGCCTCCTCTTGAACATCCACAGATCATGGCTCTTCTTCCCATGGCACCGTATGATGATCTATTTCCATGAGAGAATCCTTGGAAAGCTGATAGGAGATGACACCTTCGCGCTCCCCTACTGGAACTGGGACAACCCACCCGGTATGGCCTTACCTCACTTCTACATGAACGGCTCTTTGTTCGACAACGATCGGAACCGAGACCACCTCCCACCTCAGGTTCGCAATTCAATATTTCAATTATTTCACGGTCGAAATGAAAATTCGACCGAGTTCGTTCGTTTGATTTGCTTTTCGGTTTCTCCGGTTCACTCGATTTCACGTCTAAATTTCAAATCGCAATAAAAATTTTGATACGCGTATTTACTTTTGGCTAAATTTTACTCCAACTGGAAATTTGCTTATTCTGTATATTTTTTTAATAACATAGGAACCCGCCGACCCTTCCTTCGGAAAATCATTGATAAACCTAAGGATACATAGAATCACCCACTAGTTTATGTATCGGTTAAGGTCTTAAAGAGATTCGAAGGCAGGATCTCCACGTTAAAATTAGACTTCCTAATCTCACGAACATTTTAAGTGTAGGTCGAATATTTTAAGACGGGCCGAATCTAATTGTATTTAGACAGACACTATTATTAATGCACAATGGTGTCATGTTTTTTTTTTTTTTTTTCTCCAAAAATGGTAATGCATTTGAGAAGCTTCAATTTTAGGTAGAGCCCGTGAAGGATTTATAAAACTTTTCGAGTAATAAAAGTCCACATTTCAAAGGTGTTATTTGGGAATTAGGTAAGTACAGTGTTTCTCACTTTCTTGCGCAAGGACCGTGGTCCTGACCATGCATGCTCATCTCCAATCTTAGATTGCAGACATCAACTACAACCTAGAGGAGAGTGGGCTCGGGCTGGAACAGCAGATAGCTTCGAACCTCCACTTGATGTACAATCAGATGGTGTCCGGTGCGAAGAAGATGGAGCTATTCATGGGCTGCACGCGCACCGCTGGACGAGAGGGTGACTGCGATGGGCTCGGCACCATTGAGGTCTCACCCCACAACATTCTCCACGCCTGGGTGGGCAGCGATCTCCAACCCGAGGGGGAGAACATGGGTTCCTTCTACACGGCCGCTCGTGACCCGGTTTTCTACGCGCACCATGCCAACATCGACCGGCTATGGATGGTTTGGAGAAGGCTTAGAGGCAATGTGCCCGAGATCACCGACCCGGCTTGGCTGAACTCCTACTTCTACTTCCACGACGAGAACGCCCAGCTCGTTCGGATGAAGATTCGAGACTCCCTCGACATTACCAAGCTAGGATACAGCTATGAAGAGACCGACCTCCCATGGCTAAATGCCCGGCCCAAGCCCTCCATCCCACCCAAAATGGCAAAAGCAGTACTGCAGATGAGAGAACAGAACCTGGACCCAGCCTTTTTTAGCCCTAACTTCGGCCCGGAGGGTCGGACCCTAAGCAGCACCATATGGGTCAAGGTCCAAAGGCCGAAGAGGTATAGAAGCAAGAAGGAGAAAGAGGAGGAAGAGGAGGTGTTGGTTGTTTATGGGATTGAAATTAAGGGGATGTACGTGAAGTTCGACGTTTATGTTAACGCGGTGGATGAGACGAGCACGGGTCCTGACGCTAGAGAGTTTGCGGGGACGTTTATTGACGTGCATCATGGGGTGAGTGTAGTGTTGAAGGAGGGTGATTCGAAGAGGAAGATGAAGGGAGTGCTCAAGTTGGGGATTTCGGAGCTGTTGGAGGAATTGGAGGCAGATGAGGATGAATGTGTTTGGGTGACGCTAGTGCCGAGAGGAGGGAGTGGTGACAATACTAGCGTTGAAGGGATACGAATTGAATACATGAGATGAGGATGATTATGGTGTGTGTATGTGTGTGTTGTGGGATTATTGGTTAAAATACTTGAAAGTGTAATGCCCATGTCGTGACACGTCTCCCAATCCACAGATCCAACAAGGATGGATCCCTGAATGTGTTGTACATGGACTGGGGTTTTGTAATAAAATAAAGGTGCACATTGGTTATTTAAGGGTTGAACATGGACTGTCGTTTTGTAATAAAATAAAAGGTGAACATTGGTTATTTAATGGTTGTCAGCCACGCAGGTAAAAAGCTTTGACTTAAGCTTGGGTCATCTAAAAATAAACTCCACCATGAGGCTCGCTTGAGGTGACAGACTTGAACTCCACATTGGGACTTACTTATTTAAAATCTAGGTCATTTAACCCCAACATGAGTTGGTCACAAAGAATGATTGTTTGATATAAAATATAATATTGAATTTATAAACCTGAATTAATCACATTTTTTTACCTGTCAGCTTCATTGTGGGAGCAAAACTCATGGCAGAAGCAACTCCAATAGGAGTAAAACTTACATATAAGTACGCCAAATATTTGAAGGGCATTTATTTTAAGTGGTTTCAACTTTCAACAAGTGAACCTCACCATGGAATTTCAATCCTTCAACGTAAGATTTTTCCTGGTGAGTACCTCCAAGAGGAACCAAGCTCAAAAAATGGAGAATGATTGGATTCTATGAATATTCAGGCTATTCAGTCTAGAAGAATGAAAAGATATATCTCACTCTTTCGTTGACTAGATCATTTTTAATCTAACAGACATGGGCGGACCCAGGTTATGTCCATCTGGGGCGGACGCCCCTGGTCCGATCAGGAATCTCCCAAAGGGTGGAATGCACCCCTGGCGCATCATCCCACTTGTGAAAAAGCTCACCCCACCTTGCAGAAAAGAAAACCCTCTAAGAGCTTCTTTCCACTTTTGGTCCAACACAGATCTCTCCAACTTCTTTCTCCTTCATCAGTCCTTTCTCTCTTGGTAGTGGTTTCAATATTATAACTTACTCTTTCTTTCTAAGCGGGTTCCATACATTTGTAGTGTTTTGACAACTAGTTATTCGATGAAAGTCCTCGTAGAAATGTTAGCCTAGTTGAGTTACTTCGTTTTATTTTTTTTACAAGGGGCTAAAGTTGTGTTTCTCGTGCTTGGAATAGGATTCATGAGCTTGAGTGTTTTACTTTATGGTTTTGATTTCACTATGATTGTAGATATCTTATGATGCATAATCATCTCCAAATTTTTGTTCCAGTATGGATGCTCTGATGTGCACATTAGTTGTTTGTTCAAATTCTGCAGAGAATTCTATTATTTTTCTTTTGATTTCATTGCATTGATGTGCTATTTAGTGCATGGATGTGAATGACTTAAGGGATTATTGGAGCAATGCCAACAAAATCTACTTTTTTTTGTTTTATGAAAACTCATTTAAGTGAGTTGGTGATGAACTTTTCATAATAAACATAGAGCAATATCAGATTGATTAATGATCCCCTTTGGGTGAGGAAGGTTGGGGAAGAGAGTAAGATGAAGATAAGTTTAAGGAAGATTCCCATATTTCTTATAGTAAAAGGAGGAAGGATTAGATTTTTTTTGAATTCTTAGTTGGGGATTTTTTTGGGCCAACAAAACTATGAAAAATTATTCAATCAACAGCTAAAAGCAATAACCAAGAGTGAACAAATATCAAGGACTTTTAAAGAGTTCCGGGAGACTATTTAAACAAGGAACTTTTTCACATTAATGTAAATCTTCTATAAATTTGTATTTTACTACAATTAAATGTATACCATTGTGGATTTTTTTTTTAATTTGCAATACATTTTCTCTTTTACCATATTAATGTGAAGAAAGTCTAACAAAAGAATGGCTTCCTTTTTCAATTGACCATTGTCCACCCCACATGAACAAGAATTCTGAGTCCGCCACTGCTAATAGTGTTGGGTTTCCCTCGCAAGAGAAGGTCCCGAGGTACTAGGAGCAAAGGCACAGAGGCTGAAGACAAAAGAAAACTAAGGTAGCGTTTGGTTCGCTGGAATGGTTATAGGCGGGAATGGAATGGAGACCGGAATAAGTCTGGAATGGAATGAGGCAGGAATAGGCATTTCCATTCCAGCGTTTGGTATGCTGAGGAATCAACCCAGTTGATTCATGTTCCGGCGTTTGGTACGCTGGAATGAGTCCTGGAATGGAATAAAATTTACATAAGATTGACCAAGATACCGTTTTTAGATTTTTATCTTTGGCTCGGTCAATGTATAAATTATATTATTATTATATAGGCGGGGCCCACACAAGCTCTTCTATTTTATAATCTTATAATAATAATAATATATATTATATTATTATATAGATGGGCCCACACAAGTTCTTCTATTTTATAATCTAATAATAATAATGTATATATTATATTATTATTATATAGGTGGGGCCCACACAAGTTCTTCTATTTTATAATCTTATAACAATAATAATAATGTATATATTATATTATTATTATATAAGTGGGGCCCACACAAGTTCTTTTATTTTATTATATTATAATAATAATATATATTATTATATTATTATTATATAGGTGGGGCCCACATAAGTTCTTCTATTTTATAATCTTATAATAATAATAATAATAATATATAGATTATATTATTATTATATAGGTGAGGCCCACACATGTTCCCACACATGTTCTTCTCTTTTATAATCTTATTATTATAATAATATAAATATATATTATATTATTATTATTATATAGGTGGGGCCCACACAAGTTCTTCTATTTTATAGTCTTATAATAATAATAATAATAGGTGGGGGCCCACACAAGTTCTTCTCTTTTATAATTTTATTATAATAATAATAATAATGTATAATAGATTATATTATTATTATATATGTGGGGCCCACACAAGTTCTTCTCTTTTATAATTTTATTATAATAATAATAATAATGTATAATAGATTATATTATTATTATATATGTGGGGCCCACACAAGTTCTTCTCTTTTATAATCTTATAATAATTATAATTATAATAATAATAATGTATATATTATATTACTATTATGTAAGTGGGGCCCACACAAGTTCTTTCTCTTTTATAATCTTATTGTTATAATAATATGTATAGATGTGAAAAATGGTATTTTGGTCTCAACAAAAAGTAGAAAGGAATGGAATGGCCATTCCTTCCCATCCCGGATGGAATGGCCATTCCTCTACATAAGGGAATGGGATTCCGGAGGTAATGGTAATTACGCCACTTTTTTGCGAACCAAACGCTGTAATGACCATTCCATTGGAATGACCATTCCATTCCGACCTTCATTACCTCGAACCAAACGCTACCTAAGTTTTTTTGTTCTTGGCACAGGGTGCACTAACATTACAGGGTACTCAACACAGGGTGCGCTCATGTCTATTGTGTTGGCACTGGGTGGGCCCATAACATGGATTATTTTTCCTTGAGAGGAAAAGTCTTTATGTATAAAAAGGAAATAGGGTTCTCGGTCTTGTATTCTTCTTTTCTTGAGTTTTTCGTGAGAGAGAGAAAAACAGCAAGCAAGAGTTGGAGTGGTTGATTCAACAAGTGTGAATCAAGGTTTGGGAGAATCATTGAGTGAGAGAGAGATTAAGGGAAAAATCCTTTTTTTTTTGTAACATCTTCTTTTTCATTAGTGGATTCTTGTTTCCCCTCCCGTGGATGTAGGCATTCGCCGAACCACGTAAATCTTCCTGTTGTGAATGGCTGTTCTGTTTCCGTGTGGTTAGTCTGTTATCCATGACAGTGGTATCAGAGCTTTAAGGTTACGTTTTTGAGTCATCAGGTTCGCGAGGAAGATAAAGTATTGGTGTGGTGCATGCTAGGTGTTTGTTGAAATACCCATGTGAGGTAAGAAATTTTTCTTGGCCTATTTTGCTTTGTTTTATACATAGTAATCATGGATTCAGGTAAACCTCGGATGCTCAGTTTGAATGGTAACAATTATAACCTGTGGAAACAAAAGATGGAAGATTTATTATATGTTAAAGAATTGGCAGACCTAATAGAGCATAAAGGTGTCAATCCCAACTCGGAGGATTTTACTGCAAGTGAGTGGAAGAATCTGGATAGACGGTGCTTGGGTTACATCCGTCAGTGGATAGATGTAAGTGTGATACACCATGTCTCAATGGAGACAACGGCCTATGATGTTTGGAAAAAGTTAGAAAATTTGTATGAGCGGAAGACTGCTGGTAACAAGGTATTTCTGGTGAGGAAACTAGCATTTCTGAAATACAATGACAGTTCTCTAATGGCAGAACACTTAAATGAAGTACAAAACATCATAAATCAAATGCATTCCATGAAGCTCTACATGGATGATGAAATGCAAGCTTTGTCCATACTAGGGACTCTACCTGTTAGTTGGGAGACACTCGCAGTGTCATTGAGTAATTCTGCCCCAGATGGTGTGCTCACGAAGGCTGGTGTTACGGGTGCATTATTGAATGAAGAACTTCGAAGGAAGAACTCTCCTTCTTCGACTTCGGTTAGTTCTGAAGCTTTAGTGACTGAGAACAGGGGGAGAACCAGAGGCAATAAGCCTCATGCTCAGAGGGGTAGACCCAAAAGTAAGTCAAGAGACAAAGACAAGCCGTGCCATTATTGTGGCAAAGCCAGTCATTGGAAAAGTGATTGTTGGAAGCTGAAGTCTGATAAGTCTAAGGGCATTGTGAAAGAATAAAGTGACAAGGAGACAACAGCAGTGGCTGGAGATTTGCTAGTAGTCTCTGAATGCCAAGGAGATTGTTTGAGCACTACGTGCCAGGATTCTGATTGGGTCATTGACACGGGAGCATCGTACCATGTGACTCCTCACAAAATGTTCTACTCTTCCTACAGAGCTGGGGACTATGGTGAAGTGAAAATGGGCAACAGCGGGGTGTCCAAGATTGTTGGTACTGGTGATGTGCGACTTGAAACCAATATAGGCTATTCTTTGCTGCTCAAGGATGTCAGACATGTACTTGATTTGAGATTGAACCTCATATCTGATGGGAAGCTCGATGATGAAGGTTTTATGAATACTTTCGGTGGTGGTCACTGGAAGCTTACCAAGGGATCTCTGGTGGTAGCTAAGGGTAGCAAGTGCTGTACCCTTTACAAGACTCAAGCAAAGTTGTGTAAGGCTCAGCTAAATGCAGTGGAGTCATCTGTTGATATATGGCATCATCGCTTATGCCACATGAGTGTGAAAGAAATGCAACTTCTTTCTAAACGACAAGATCTACCGGATCTTGAAGGTACGCATTTAAATAAATGTACCGATTGTCTTATTGGTAAACAGCATAGAGTTTCTTTTGTTGGAAAGTCTAAGAGGAAGACAGAAGTTCTTGAGCTCGTCTATTCTGATGTTTGTGGTCCCTTGAAAGTCAAGACTTGGGGGGGTTCGTCTTATTTTGTTACCTTTATTGATGACTGTTCTCGGAAGCTATGGGTCTATGTGTTGAAGACAAAAGACCAGGTCTTTGAAGTGTTCAAAGAGTTCCACGCTATGGTGGAAAGAGAAACGGACAAGTCGTTAAAATGCATCCGAACAGACAATTGAGGTGAATACATTGGTCCTTTCGATGTGTATTGCAAGCAGAATGGGATTCGACATGAACAGTCAGTTCCTAAGACTCCTCAGCACAACGGATATGAGTGGTTGAAAGAATGAAGCGAACACTGGTGGAGAAAGTTCGATGTATGCTATCTCATGCAAAGCTACCCAGGTGCTACTGGGGTGAGGCTTCGGCTACAGCTTGTCATGTGGTGAACCTATCTCCCTCTATTCCCTTGAATGGAGAATGCGCAGAAATGGTTTGGTCTGGAAAGGAAGTGAATTATAGACATCTAAGGGTGTTTGGTTGTCGTGCTTTTGTGCATGTTCCTAAAGACGAGAGGACTAAGCTTGATGAAAAGGCAAGACAGTGTATTCTTGTGGGTTACGGTGATGAGAAATTTGGCTACAAGCTGTTTGATCCAGTTGCAAAGAAAGTGATCAGAAGCCGTGATGTCGTGTTCTTTGAATAGCAAACAATAGAAGATTTTGTTGATAAACAGAATCTTGAGGCCTATGTTGATGACCTGATTGATTTAGATGATGACCTAGAACCAGTTGCTTCCACTGAGGGGCATATTGCACATGGTATTCCGCTTAATGAAATTGTGCAAGAACAGGGTGATACTCATGATGCAGGTCACATGGGTGAAAATGTTCATGATGATGAACAAGAGGTACAGCCTCAAGATGGGAGAGCTATCCAAGCTCCACAAATTCCTCATGTTCGTCAAGTTGAGTTGAGGAGGTCTACAAGGGTAAGACAAGCTTCAACTAAGTACTCTCCTCATGAGTACGTTTTGCTTTCTGATGGAGGTGAGCCCGAATGCTATTCAGAGGCTCTTGAAGACTCGCACAAGAAAGACTGGATGGGAGCTATGAATGAAGAGATGAAGTCCCTTCATAAGAACCAGACTTACAAGTTGGTTACCAGGCGTAGCGGAAAGAAGATCCTTGATAACAAATGGGTCTATAAAATCAAGAATGAGGAAGGTAAGACACAACCGAGATACAAGGCTCGTTTGGTGGTCAAAGGTTTTGGTCAAAGACATGGTATTGATTTTGATGAGATATTTTATCCTGTTGTGAAAATGCCCTCCATCCGTGTAGTGTTGGGATTGGCTGCATGCTTTAACCTGGAGGTTGAGCAACTTGATGTGAAGACAGCGTTCTTACATGGTGATCTTGAAGAAGATGTGTACATGGAACAACCATAGGGTTATGAGGTAAAAGGGAAGGAAAATATGGCGTGCAAGCTTACTAAAAGCTTGTATGGGTTGAAGCAGGCTCCGCGACAGTGGTACAAGAAGTTTGAGTCTTTTATGGTACAGCATAGCTATAAAAGAACTGCTAGTGATCATTGTGTGTTTGTGCGGAAATTTGAAGATGGTAACTTCATTGTGCTTCTCCTGTATGTTGATGATATGTTGATAATGGGACAAGACCTGAAAAAGATTTCAGATTTGAAACAAGAGTTAAGTAAGTTTTTTGAAATGAAAGACTTGGGGCAAGCAAGACAGATTCTTGGCATGCAGATTTACCGAAATAGAAAGGAAGGCGAGCTTTGTCTCTCTCAAGAGAAGTATGTTGACAAGGTGTTGAAACGGTTCAACATGGACAAGGCTAAACCGGTGAGTTGTCCTCTTGGTACTCAATTTAATTTGAGAAGTGATATGAGTCCTACTACTGAAACAGAAAAGGATGAAATGAGAAAGATCCCATATGCTTCAGCTGTTGGGAGTTTGATGTACGCTATGGTGTGTACAAGACCTGATATGGCATATGTTGTTGGTGTGGTTAGTCGGTTTCTTGTGAACCCGGGTAAGGAGCATTGGGAGGCAGTTAAGTGGATTCTAAAATACTTGCATGGCTCTTCCAAAGTTTCTATATGTTTTGGCGATGATGAACCAAAACTTGTTGGCTACACATATTCAGATTTTGCAGGGGATGTGGACACCAAAAGGTCTACATTTGGGTACTTATTTACCTTTGGTGGGAGAGCTGTCTCATAGCAGTCCAAGCTCTAGAAGCGTGTGGGCCTATCTACGACTGAGGCAGAGTATATAGCGATCACCGAATGTGGGAAGGAAATGTTGTGGATGAAGAGGTTCTTGTCTGAACTCGGGGTCAAGCAAGCACGGTTTGAGATGTTTTGTGACAGTCAAAGTGCGATCCATGTTAGTAAAAATCCAAGCTTTCACTCACGGATAAAGCACATACAGGTGCGATATCATTGGATTCGAGATGTGCTAGAAGAAAAAGAACTTTTTGTTGAGAAGATCCATACCAGTGAAAATGGATCTGACATGATGACAAAGGTGTTGCCTAAGGGCAAGCACGATGTCTGCTGTGCCAAAGCCAGTCTCGGTTTGGCACCTTCTTCTCATTGATCAGATTTTTTTTTTGGATCCCCTCTCCTAGCTCGGGAGGGGGAGATTGTTGGGTTTCCCTCGCAAGAGAAGGTCCCGAGGTACTACGAGCAAAGGCACAGAGGCTGAAGACAAAAGAAAACTAAGTTTTTCTGTTCTTGGCATAGGGTGCACTAACATTACAGGATACTCAGCACAGGGTGCGCTCATGTCTATTGTGTTGGCACTGGGTGGGCCCATAACATGGATTATTTTTCTTTGAGAGGAAAAGTCTTTATGTATAAAAAGGAAATATATGAACCTGGGGTTCTCGGTCTTGTATTCTTCTTTTCTTGAGTTTTTCGTGAGAGAGAGAAAAACAGCAAGCAAGAGTTGGAGTGCTTGATTCAACAAATGTGAATCAAGGTTTGGGAGAATCATTGAGTGAGAGAGAGATTAAGGGAAAAATCCCTTTTTTTTGTAACATCTTTTTCATTAGTGGATTCTTGTTTCCCCTCCCGTGGATGTAGGTATTCGCCGAACCACATAAATCTTCCTGTTGTAAATGGTTGTTCTGTTTCTGTGTGGTTAGTCTGTTATCCATAACAAACAGAAGTTGAATCATTCTTAAATTCTTGATGTATGAATGCCTGAACGTGTTTTATTAACCATCTTATTTTTCATGAGAGGGAGGTTCAGCAAACAAAAGGACTAAAAACATACAAAGGCAAAAGGTATAGCATCATAAACATTTTAGTCTAAAGAGTAGTTGGACAAGTTAAACAATAGGATCTACTTGATTTAAAACTAATCCAAATATTTTTAGCAATAGGATCTTTCTCCGCATATTATGTCAACATTAAAAGGGAAAATTAAGAAGTTAGTCATAGAATTTTTCCCGAGTTCTAATTTTTCTTTGGCAATCTTGCCAACACTACATTTAATATATTAGACGCTCTGAATCAGTCATTCTGTGCCTCTTACCAAGGGTTTATTTATAAATAAATCAAATAGCACTATTTACTCTGTCTCTGACTAGCAGTTCATGCGCTGAACTATGACTCATTGTTCTTGACTAGCAGTTCATATGTCCATTCAAAACACACGTCCCACCACCTTTTACACTGTGCCCTAAAGTGAAAACCTCTCGATCGAACTAATGTGGATCTTATTTTAAACTCAAAGTGACTTATAATTTAGGTCCATGGGTGGTCCAAAACCTGGACTAGAAATTAGGGGAAACATGGCCATATTAGTAAAATCCCAAAACATGCAAGATAAGAAAATGGGCTTTTTAGACTTTTAGAGGGTTCGATTGCTCTAATTCGGTGGCTCCAATTAACACTCAAACTACCAATCCTTTGAATTAGGTAGGGAGGTGGAAATAGATTGAATTGAATCAGCTCAATTAAATAGTCACTTTTGATGTTGTTGCTAGCAGTCCATGTGCTGAACTATTTACTCTGTCTCTGACTAGCAGTTCATGCGCTGAACTGTGACTCATTGTTCTTGACTAGCAGTTCATATGTCCGTTCAAAACACACGTCCCACCACCTTTTACACTGTGCCCTAATGTGAAAACCTCTCGATCGAACTAATGTGGATCTTATTTTAAACTTAAAGTGACTTATAATTTAGGTCCATGGGTGGTCCAAAACCTGGACTCTAATTAGGGGAAACATGGCCATATTAGTAAAATCCCAAAACATGCAAGATAAGAAAATGGGCTTTTTAGACTTTTAGAGGGTTCGATTGCTCTAATTCGGTGGCTCCAATTAACACTCAAACTACCAATCCTTTGAATTAGGTAGGGAGTGTTAGGAAATAATATAGGGTAAAGCACGCGTCAATCAATCACAAGCACACAAGACACAAGAGATTTACGTGGTTCGGCAATTGCCTACGTCCACGGGACTATGAGCGTTCCGCTCGATTTCACTATGCAGGAAATTGGGCAACTCGTTACAAGGGTATACCTCTAACACTTAGCCTACTCTCTCCCCCAATAGATCTCAATCTTGCTCTCACAGTCTCTCCCCTTACAATGCTCTCTTGTTCTCCCTTGCTTTATGTGATGTATCTTACAAAGAATAACCCTAGAGAGTATATATAAGAACTTTGCCCTAGTTTACTTAAGCCCTAAGTAAACTATCCATCAAGGCCCAATGGACCTTTTGAGCCAAATCCAACAATCTCCACCTTGGCGAAAAATGTCCGACCTTTTGAAGAATTGTTATGCTGTGTTTATAACACCTGTACCGTGTGGGAAAGCTCTCCCACCATATCTGCACCTCACCAAAGATGGGGTGCACCTTCAATCTCTAACAAGATGAGAGATTGAGCAAGTCCAAGCAATGCTTGAACTTCTCTGTAGTGACTGGCTTAGTGAAAATATCAGCTGCATTTTCATCTGTGTGAATCTTCTCAACGGAGATCTCGCCTGTAGCAACCCAATCTCGAATTCTGTGATGCATAACAGCAATGTGCTTTGTTCTGGCATGATATACCTGATTCTTCGCCAAACATATGGCGCTTTGACTATCACAGTGTATTGAGATTGATTCTTGCTTAATCCCGATTTCATTCACCAAACCTCTCAGCCAAATTGCTTCCTTAGAAGCCTCTGCAAGTGCCATGTATTCTGCCTCTGTAGTGGATAATGCTGTTGTAGACTGAAGCACCGATCTCCAGCTTATCGGTCCGCTTGCTAATGTGTAAACATAGCCTGTGGTGGATCTTCTTTTATCCAGATCCCCTGCAAAATCAGAATCTACATATCCCACTACACTTTCTGGTCCCTGTTTTCTTTCAAACAATATACCCAAGTCTTTGGTGCCTTTTAAGTATCTCAGAATCCACTTTACTGCATTCCAATGCTCTTTCCCTGGATTCGCCATGTACTTACTCACCACACTGACTGCTTGAGCAATATCTGGTCTTGTGCAAACCATGGCATACATCAAACATCCCACCGCATTAGCATACGGTATCTTGGACATATCTTCAATTTCATCGTCCGTACTTGGAGATTGACTGGCACTTAAATTGAAGTGACTTGCAAGTGGAGTAGACACGGGCTTGGCATTCTGTATGTTAAACTTTTCAAGTACTTTTGAGATGTATTTCTTTTGTGATAACCACAGCTTTCCAGCCTTTCTGTCCCTCCTTATTTCCATACCCAACATTTTTGTGGCCGACCCAAGGTCTTTCATGTCAAACTCCCTTTTCAACTGAGATTTCAGTTCTTCTATTTTTGACATGTTCTTACATGCAATAAGCATATCATCCACATAGAGTAGCAACATAATAAATGAATTATCATCATGCACTTTAAAGTAAACACAATGATCATACTCACATCGATAGTAGCCAATCCGCAACATGTAGGAGTCGAAGCGCTTGTACCATTGCCTTGGTGATTGTTTCAGCCCGTACAATGATCTCTTCAATTTGCAGACATAGTCTTCTTTTCCGACTTCTCTAAATCCTTCAGGTTGCTCCATGTAAATTGTTTCCTCCAAGTCACCATGAAGAAAAGCTGTCTTTACATCTAACTGTTCAAGCTCCATATTGAACTGTGCTACTAATGCCAGCAACACCCTGATAGATGTGTGCTTCACAACTGGGGAAAAGATCTCATCATAGTCAACCCCTTCTTTCTGTGAGTACCCCTTTGCTACTAAACGGGCCTTGAACCTTGGTGTTTCGTTTCATGTGGGACTTCCTTCTTCCGAAACACCCATTTGCAGCCAACTGATTTTCTATCTTTGGGTTTTGGAACTAACTCCCAGACGGAGTTCTTTTCGAGAGATTCTATCTCATCCATCATAGCACCCATCCAACCCTCCCTATCACTGCTGTTCATAGCTTCTTGGAGTGTGGTTGGATCACCACTACTGGTGATAAGAGCAAAATGGACTTCATCCTCATCCCATCCAAACCTTTGAGGTGGTTTGATGCTTCTCTTTGCTCTTCCTTGTGCTAGACTTGTGGGTTCCTGCTGAACCTCTACTTCTTCCTCACCACCAGATGTACTGGCCTCTGTTTGAATCTGCACTGATTTCTTGCCTTTATTATCTGTAAGAGGAATAATTTCAACAACTACTTTCTCAGCACTGTGCTCTTTGACTTCACCATCTTGTTCCCTGTGTAGCATAGACTTTTCATCAAACACTACATCTCTGCTGATGATCTTTTTCATGTTTACTGGATCCCATAGCTTGTACCCTTTCACTCCCTTCTCGAATCCGAGGAATATGCATTTGAGTGACTTGGAATCTAGCTTGGATCTCTCATCACTGGGAATGTGTGCGTATGCTGGACATCCGAATAACTTGAGTGTGGAATAATCAACTTCTTTACCTGTCCAGACTTCTTCTGCAACTTTGCAATCCAAAGCTGCTGATGGTGACCGATTAACCACATAGCACGCGTGATTAACTGCTTCTGCCCAAAAGCTTTTAGTTAACCCTGCATGTAGTCTCATGCTCCGAGCTCTTTCCAAAAGAGTTCTGTTCATTCTTTCCGAAACTCCATTTTGCTGAGGAGTCTTTGGAACTGTAAAGTGTCTTGTGATGCCTTCATCCTTGCAGAATTGTAGAAAACTTTGACTTTTGTATTCACCCCCATTATCTGATCTGAGATACTTGACTTTCCTTCCTGTTTGATTTTCAACTTCTGCCTTCCATTCTTTGAATTTTTCGAAGACCTCAGACTTGTGTTTCATGAAGTAGACCCAAACTTTCCTTGAAAAGTCGTCAATAAAAGTCACAAAGTATTCAGCTCCACCTTTTGACTTAACCGGGGATGGTCCCCACACATCTGAGTGAATGTAGTCAAGAATGCCTTTACTTCTACAATCTTTTCCTGCAATTTTAAAAGACACTTTCGTCTGCTTGCCATAAACACAGAATTTGCAAAAATCCAGCTTGCATGTTTTCACACCCTTCAACAACTGTCTTTTATGAAGTTCTAACATGCCTTTCTCACTCATATGCCCTAGCCGCATATGCCATAACTGAGACTCATCAACGCTGTTTTTGTCTTCCGTGGAGACTGCAGCTCCACCTACAACTGTGTTTCCCATTAATTTATAAAGGTTGTTACCCACTCTGGTACCTTTCATTAATACCAGAATACCTTTACTCACTTTAAGCAAGCCATCCTTTGCACTGAATGAACAACCTTTGGATTCTAGTGTGCCTAAGGATATCAAATTCTTCTTGAGTGAGGGAACATGTCTCACACCACCCAAAGTTCTAACAACTCCATCTGCCATTCTGATTTTTATGGTTCCCATTCCAATGGTTTTACATGCAGCATCATTACCCATTAGAACACTACCACCATCACATGGCTCATAAGTATCAAACCAATCACGATTAGGACACATATGATATGTACAACCGGAATCTAAAATCCAGACTTAGCCCGGAGAATCCTCAGATTGCCAAACAAAAGGTGGTGGGCCCAGTGATGCGTAGGAAAAGCGCAGTACTCACGATTGGTGGATCCGTGGTGAAGCTCTCGAGTTGGCTCTTCTCGATGGAGTGGACGGATGGATGATCGTTTGAGGGGAGGCCCGGTAAAAATATCCAAAGAGATATGGTCCTTTGTTTGAGGGGAGGATTGTTGGGGATGTGCAACCAAAGTCCCACATCGGCTAGAATTGGGAAAGATCATGGGCATATAAGTTGGACTAAGTACTCCATTGGTATGAGGCCTTTTGGGTAAAACCCAAGAACAAATCCATGAGGGCTTAGGCCCAAAGTGGACAATATCATATCAATGTGGAGTTTGGTAGATCTCGTCGACGCGAGTCTGTAGGAAAAAACGGAGCTCAAATCGGAGTCCGGATGGCTCCGAAAAGTGAGAATGAATTCTGGCAGTCAATCTGGTCAACCCTGTGGTTTGACCGACTGCTGACGTGCTGCTGACGTCAGCGCCTGCTGGCTGTTGCACTGGGCTTCTTCTGCACAGGCTGGGTCAGGTCAGAACTGACCCACGACCTGAACTGCTGAGCTGGGCTTCCTTGACGGACTAGGCCAGGTCAGAACTGACCTGGACTGGAGACTGACCCGGAAATTATATGTTGGGCTGGGCTTCCTGCGCGCGGATCAAAACTGACCTGCAAACTGACCCACGACCGGGTCTGTCTTCTTCTTCTTAGTCTGTTCTGCAACAGTAAAAAAGGAAAAGAAAAAACGCAGACGCAGGGCTTGCGTCTTCTTCTTTCTTCCACTCCGGTGATGACGCAGCGGCGGGGACAGCACGGCGGAGACTGTCTCCGGTCAGGCGACTTGCTGACGAGACCAGAATGATTTCCGGCGACGTGCGGCGTGACGTCGTGTTGCGCACAAGAAACATCGATCTGCGTGGTTTGGTTCTGCGCACAATGAAGGCAGTCCGGATCTCTGCTGTCTTCTCCGGCGACGGCGACAGCGCGTGGTGTCTGGGAATTTTTGATCTGGGGCGGCCACAAGGATTGAAAAAACCCTGTTTGGTTTTCCTCCTCTCCGGTATGCAGATCCGTCAGTCTGATCCACGTGGCCCGCCTGATCCGACCGTGATCGTCGGATCACAGTATCCTCCAAACCTTGATCCTCGTGCAACCCTAACCCTAGGAAAACCTAACTTCGCTCTGATACCAATTGTTAGGAAATAAACTAGGGTAAAGCACGCGTCAATCAATCACAAGCACACAAGACACAAGAGATTTACGTGGTTCGGCAATTGCCTACGTCCACGGGACTATGAGCGTTCCGCTCGATTTCACTATGCAGAAAATTGGGCAACTCGTTACAAGGGTATACCTCTAACACTTAGCCTACTCTCTCCCCCAATAGATCTCAATCTTGCTCTCACAGTCTCTCCCCTTACAATGCTCTCTTGTTCTCCCTTGCTTTATGTGATGTCTTACAAAGAATAACCCTAGAGAGTATATATAAGAACTTTGCCCTAGTTTACTTAAGCCCTAAGTAAACTATCCATCAAGGCCCAATGGACCTTTTGAGCCAAATCCAACAGGGAGGTGGAAATAGATTGTATGAGCCTGCTGAGATCAGCAAACCCAGCCTGCGTTAGGCCAATGTTTAGAAGTTGGATCCTGTTTTTTCTTTGGATCTCATGGAAGCTTTGAAATTGAATTGGATGCAGAAATGTCAAAACTTATCCATGATCATCTTTATTGAAATATTTGGCCTTGGGTATAATTTTCAAAGCTGGATTCTGGAGTAATAATCACGGAAACAAAAATCAAAGAAAAGCTGAGCATACCTGGATACACGTGCTTTGTCGTGCTATGACTTGTAAGAAAGAAGTGGATCTTTTTTTATGGCGGCCTAACGTGCTTCTATGCATTTCTTCCTAATAAATAGAGTTGAGGGGAAAGATGGCTTTCTCTTGCCCAATTTTTCTTTTTCTTTCCCTTCCTCTTGCTGAGTTGATGAGGATTTTTAGTAGGAGCATGTGCACTCGTCTGTAGCGATTTTCCACAGTTCTCTAATACAAATCTTGATCGCCCTGTATATTACCCTTGAAATTTACTAGCAAAAAATTCATTCAGGTTTTAACTTTTTCGATCATTTTCCAAAAAAAAAAAACCCATAAAGATTTGAATAGATCAAAGATGTACAAAGAATTTCTCTGTCTCCTTCATAAAAATGATAAAATTACTCTCATGACAGATTTTTGTTTTTTCCTCCCAAGAACCCACCTTCCTTTACCAAAACTGTTTTATTTATTTTATTTTGTATCTTTTCCTAACTTCAGATGCCCCTTGAATTTACTGTTAATAAAAAAAAAATGACCCCAAAGTTTTGGAGGAGGAATGAGGAAGAAGAAAGGTAGTGGGTTTTAGGGAGGAGTGAAGAAAAGACAAAATATATATATATATATCATAAGGGCATTCTTAATATTTTTCAGATTTTTTTATGAAGAGGACATGATTGAAATGAAGATGGAAAATTTTATACTTCGTTAAAATATGAATGAAGAGTTATACATTTTTTTTGTACATTTGTGGAAAAAAGAATGAAAAGTTATATATATTTTTTTGGAAATTTCCTTCACTTTAAGTTGGATGACTGGAAATTAAAAGCCTGTTTTTTTAGTGGAATTTCTGCCAGGAATTGACCATGTCCTGAAATTTCTAGACATGATGTGACATGATGTTTCCTGTAATTCTGAATTCCATATTTTGCACAAGCATTTCTGGATTCCAGCCACATGAAATGTCTCTTTTAACCTTTGAAAATCTAGGAATTCTACTCCATTTACATTTTGTTGGAATTTTTGAATGCTCAAGCCCAAATGAGCATCCAAGAATTCCACTATGTCTGGGAGTTCAAGAATTCCTTGATATTCCAATAAAAAAACAGGCCCTCGGAATCCAAGTTTTACTTGAATAATAAAAAACTTTAACATTTATTTAATTATGAGACGGAAGTAAAGTAGAGTCAGGGTTGAGACGGAAAGACTCACATATAATGGATGATAGAAATGGCTTGGATAAGAGATCCTTGTCGATGGTTTGGAAACTTTTTGGTTATTGAAGGCTATTTTCACACCAAAGGTAATCAGAAGGATGTTTTGGGTGTTTTATTTTAACAATTTTCTTAAAATCAATGAAGATTTAAGATAGAGACTAAATGTTTTAAAGTTTATATGACATAAACATAAGAGTATTGAATGGTTGCAAATTGAACAGTTTGGTTATAAATATGGGCCAACAAGAATGAAAAAAATGGTGGTTCGTGGGAATTGATCCTATGACCAATTGCCTAAACAAATGGAATTGTCATCTCAAGACTTATACCAAGTGGGAGGTGTAAGAGTTTTAAAACTTTGGTGAAAATAGCCTTATTTACTTTCTGTATAGACACTTCATTTACCCCTCGAATGCCTTTTTTAAATGTGATGATGAGTAATGATGCGCAAGTGAATCATGGAATGGGTGGGAATCGAAAGATCCATATGGGGCCAACCTATACATCAAATTTCAAGTCAGTTTTGTACCTTTAGCCCATTCTCCGTCGTTTACAAGTTTAATGGATTTAAATATAAAACAACAAAATTGACCCTTGATCCAACGGTCCACTCCATTCATATCTGTTAAAACTCAATTGGACTCGTGAAATAAGGGGTGGGTTTGGATGGACCAATAGGTGGTCCCATAAAGTAACTTATACGGTAAGACGGTAAGAAAAGTTTGTACAAGGAGCATTACTTTCTCTCCCTCTCTCTCTCTCTCACACACACACACACACATATATGAGTTATCAGGTGCGCCCCGTGCACATCTTGCGCACCGGGGGTGGAGCACACCTAATGGTCCATCTGAATGGACCACACACACAGCCCCCCCTAATTCTCACACGTGGCCCACCAATGCATCCATATGATGTACTGTACACCCTTGTGTCGACTGCACACCTATCTGAATGGATTATATACCATTAAATCTATAGGCCCGGATGGAGGTGATGATGATCGTGGATGAGGCTGGTTTTTTGCAGAGATGAAGGGCCAGGGGAGATCTTTCGATCTCCCCTATCCTAGTCCGAGGTGAGGCCATATTTAGGCCCCATGCTGAGGTGCGCACAAAGTATATATATATCTATATAATAAGGGAGCTCAGTTTTTGAATTCCCCATATTTTGGACCCTTGGGTTTAAGAGGAGAATGAAAAAAGTGGCTAAAAGTTAGAGAAATTTACAAGTTTTTGCCATCCCCATCAACAGCACGTTCACATCTTGATTTGTACGGCGTAAAAATGGGCAGCAAGTTTGAGTTATTTATAGGTATTGTCATTTATTCTTCATTTAAAAGAAAAGTAAGAGTGTTTACTTTCTTACTGTTCTGCCATTGATAAAAAAAAAGGTGTCAAAAGTAAAAAAAAAAAACTTCTTTTATAAGGGAGCTCAGTTTTTGAATTATCCATATTTTGGACCCTTGGATTTATGTACATAAATCGTATGGCTGAGATTTAGAGGAAAGGGATTTAGGGGTTAAGGGGGTTTGAGAGTCCAGAGATCTGGGACACTATTTCCCCAGATCTCTGGACTCTTTGTCCCTTATCTTGGCGACGGGTCAGATTTGAGTTCGGATTGATTTAGGCTAGAGTTTGATGGGTTGGATTGGGTCAGGTTTAGGTCAGGTCTGACGGGTTTAATTAAGGGCCCAATCAGGGTCTGGATTAGAGGTTTAGGGCCCAAAAGGTGGGCTGCAGTGAGGTCCGATTTGGGCAATAATCACCGCGACCCAGGTTTCACAAATTTTGATCCGCCCGTCGGATTTCAAAATTCTATAAATGGATGGAAAGGCCTCGATAAGTAGATTGTGATGAGCCAACTTTCGAGGGCGATCAGGGGTTTAAAAGTGATAGGTAATTTCTCAGATGGACACCCCGGGGGTGCGGGACCTGCTGTTATGATTTTTGATCCGCCCGTTGGATCTCGAAGTTCTATATATGAACGGAAAGCCCTTGACGAAAAGATTGCAATGATCCAATTCCTATGCGAATCGGAGGTCCAAGAATAATAGGGTGATCTTTGAATCAGGACCTAATTAAGACATCTTTTAACAGGGTGGACCGAATTACCCCTCATAGGGTGCCAAAATTCAGGTTAGTTGTTATGTGGTTAAAAGAAGAGTAATTAGATTTAGTTGTGCTCTAAACATGGTGCGTCGTGTCTTAAGGTACGGGCAATCACTAGTATATATATAGTGTAAGGCATGGGCCAACCTTAGTACCAATTTAAATAGAACGTCTTTATGATTTTATATATCCCAAGTTCTATAAAGTTTGCACCCATCTAAATGGAGTAGAATCCTGAATTGAGAGTGAATACGTTCATTTAAAACTATTAAGTTTGTTTACCACAAATCAAGGAGTTAGCATCATTGAATTGTCTTAAGATTTGAAGAGTAGTTCCTCCCCTACAGGGCTGGCTCGAAACAATTCGAGGCCTAAAGCGACGATCATAAATTAGGTCTTTTCTATGTTATAATATTATTATAAATATTTTATTTTTCTTTCTTTTTTGTGATGTGAAATTACTAATTAAGTTTTTATATTCAAGTTTTGCAAACCTATCTTAAGCTACCTCCAAAACCCACATGAGAATTTTGGGGCATCCCAAAACTCACATGGCAATTTTGGGTCACAAAATCCAACTACCTATTTGGCTCCAACCCCCCCGCACCATGAGTCAGGACCATCCAATATGGACTTCAGAGGTGTGCCACACGTATTGGATGTTCCAGATACACAATACTCATATGCATTGTGGGCAAGTGAATAAATTCCGACGGGGGCCCATTGTTTATCTTAAATTTTAAGATCTATTATTAGGGTTGAAACCCCAAGCTATGGATTTATTACAACCACATCATGGATCAAATTTGAATGGGCCCCTAATGAAATAGGATGCACAAAAATAATGAGGAACGCTTTTGAAATAAGTTCATGACTAAATGTATGGATGAGATTTGATACACTAAAAATATAATGGTGTGTTAAAATCAATTGAACTCCTAGCCATAGAAATATAAGGGGCATATTTGAAAATATAATGGGCATAAATGACACTTTAAAGGCCTCATGAAAATCTTGATCATATGTTTTCAAATTATTATGGAACCTTATATTTTGGGGAGAAAAAAAGGGATGACAATTAACAAATTTTTTATTTTAAAATTTTAAAAAATATCATTTGTTATTATGGAATTTTTTTTTTATATCTTATTTTTTTGTGGCTTAAAGTAATTGCGACCTTATATTTCTGGCATCTTTGATCTCCTCATGCTCTCCTTTGTTGTCATCGAGTCCGGACAAATTTGTAAGGTACTATCTCACGTAATCCAACTTGCCACAGGTGTAAAATTCTATGCTAATTAATGCACCATCTCAGTTCCGATTTGATAAATGAAAATTATTAAAAGAGAGATTTTACACGTCCTCGGAATTTTGATGGTGGTGAAATAGTAGGGGATGTCTTTGTTTCTACCAACCTCGATCCCCAACTCGTGTTCGCAGCAGCGGTGTTCTCGTCTCTCACCATCCACCTGTGTTCACCTCCTCCCACGTGGGTCGCGTGGGTGTGTGGGTGCGTGGGTTGTGGTGTTTTTTATACCAGAAAGATAAAAGACTTGTGGACACCCACTACGCGCGTCACATTCTGAATTGCTGTTCTTTCCAGCCAATGCTGCCAAAGTACAAGCCCGTCCATTTAAATAAATGAACATAGCAACGATTCATTGAAGTACTCCGAATATCATCCCATCTCGTTTCGTTTTCTCAAATATAACCACATGAACTCCACAATTGTCATTTGACGCGAAACGTGCAGCATGTGGGTGCCCATCATATATGACTCGCTCATAACAATCCAACTTTACACAATCCACCCAGACAGACGGAGATTTTATTTTAATATTATTTTACCGTCGTCGTCATCATCAACATCATCATCATATCATCAAAGGACTAAAAATATATGTAAATGGTCGCTTATATGCCATCCTTAGAATTAGAAAGGCAGAAAGAAGATTTTGATCGCGCATAAATAATTGCAACCCCACCACCAGTACTGGAATGGAATCTGAAGTAGAAGGACAATGATAGAAATGAAAAGAGAAAATGTAGTTTTGGCTTAAAAAATATAAAAGATAAAACGTTGTATTTGTATGGACAGATGTGAAGGATACTAATAAATGATATTGAAAGCAACACAGTTTTTTAACCATTTGACTATTTGAATTTTGAGTTGTGATTTTCATACAATATTTTTATTTTCCTGGCCTTATTTTGTAAAGATTGTGATGTTAACATTTCTATTATATATTACACTGTCCCTGTTAATTTATTTCTATCCAAGTAGGCTCACAAGATGTGACTGTTTTTTTCCAATGTAGGCATCCCCGAGATCTTGACCCAATAAAACTAATCCTTTGAGTGGCAGCCGTTAAATCCATTCAAAAGCACACCAAGCAAATTTGGACAGATTACAAACACAAAGCAATACCCAACAAGTTTCTTGTAACTACCTTAACATCCAAATTTATAGCAATATGAATAAAAATGTTTATTAGATGACTTTTCCAAAATACAAATAAATGAGTACACAAAAACTTACAGCACATATTATGACATAGAGAACAGTCTCTCTCATACAAATTCAATAAAACAACAAGAACCCTCAAATCATCCCCTTCAAGTGTCTCACATGATCTAACAATATCTGATTTCTGCAAAACAAAACCATGATTTAGATTATATCCCATATCAATCCCACCAATCTTCATCGCATGTACTCAATCCTTATTCCATCAACAGTAGTATTGACACCAGTCCCTCCTCTAGGCAACAATGTAACCCAAACGCTCTCATCCTCAGTCAGCTTCCAAATCCTCCAACAGTTCCGAAATCCCCAACTTGAGGGTGCTCTTCATCTTCATCTTCGAATCACCCTCGTTCAACACTGTTGTCACACCATGGCGCACGTTAACGAAGGTCCCCGCAAACTCTCTACCCTCAGGACCCGTGTTCTTTTCATCAACTACGTTCACGTAGACATCGAACTTCACATACATATCTCTTTTAATATCAATACCATAAACAACCAAAACTTCCTCTTCTTCCTCTTTTTCCTTCTTGCTTCTGTACCTCTTTGGCCTCTGGACCTTGGCTCTTATGGTGCTGTCAAGGATCCGACCCTCGGGTCCGAAGTCAGGGCTAAAGAGGGCTGGGGACTGCAATCCGTTCTGGTTTAGTTCTCTCAACTTCAACACTGCCTTTGCAATTTTGGGAGGGACGGAGGGTTTGGGCCTGGCATTTAGCCACGGGAGGTCAATATCTTCGTAGCCATAACCGAGCTTGTCCATGTCAAGAGCATCTCTGATCTTGATCCGAACGAGCTGAGCGTTCTCATCGTGGAAGTAAAAGTAGGAGTCGAGCCAAGCCGGGTCCACAATCTCGGGCACGTTGCCTCTGAGCTTTCTCCAAACCGTCCAGAGCCGGTCAATGTTGGCATGGTGGGCGTAGAAAACGGGGTCACGAGCAGCCGAGTAGAAGGCACCCATGTTCTCCCTCTCGGGCTGGAGATTGCTTCCCACCCACGTGTGGAGAGCGTTGTGGGGTGCGACCTCGACCGTGCCTGGACCATCGCACTCGCCCTCTTCTCCAGCGGTTCGCTTGCAGCCCATGAAGAGCTCGACCTTCTTCGCACCAGACACCATCTGGTGGTACATGAAGTGGAGGTTCGATTCTATCTGCTCCTCAGGGCCGAGTCCGCTCTCAACGTAGTCGAAGCTGATGTCTGCAACCTGGGGTGGGAGATGGGCGTGGTCCCGATCCTTGTCGACGAAAGACCCATTCATGTAGTAGTGAGGGATGATCATACCAGGTGGGTTGTCCCAGTTCCAGTAGGGGAGCGCGAAGGTGTCATCTCCAATCAGCTTTCCAAGGATCCTCTCATGGAAGTAGATCATCAAACGGTGCCATGGGAAGAAGAACCATGATCTATGGATGTTGAGGAGGTGGGAGGAGTTGACTTGGTTGTAGGCTCCAGTGCAGAAGATGCAGTGGATGTTGGCCTGGCGCATGAAGTTGCGAGGGTCGCTGGTGTCGAGTTGCTTCATCAAGGTCACGCCTCTGTGGTACTTGGCGAGGTATTCGTCGTCTACGAGGTGGGCGGGTCGGCGGATCCGTTTGGGTGTGGAAGGGCTTGGGAATTTGAAGTCGATGACGGACTCTTCGGATTCGCGTTTGGGTGGGCAGCAATAGACTGGTCGACCCGCATCGGAGAGCGATTTGTGGCATGTGGCGAGGTTTGGAGCTATTGGCCTCCCACCTGTTTGCTTTGCTACTTCAGGACCTGAAGACCGACCTTCCCAGATTGAAGGGATCATGCTCTGGATCAATTGAAATGATGTCGAGATGTAGGCTGTTGGGTTTTTCTCATTCAATCCCCTTAGATCCCTACACAATTGTTACAAAAAAACCAATTTAGAAAACTTCAATTTGTGTTTGATTGTATCTATCAAAAATCTATGCAAGTTCTGTAAAAACCCTTTTCATATTTCTATTAACAGATCACTTGTACCCCAACTTCCACAGAAAAAGAAAAGGACAAAAGACAAAAAAAATATAGAAAAAACTGCAAATACCTCAAAAAAGAGTTTGAATCATGGAGAAGACTTATGGACAGCCCTGCTAGAAGGAGAGTCAGCAGTACTACAGAGAACCAATGCTTTGCTTCCATGGCTGAGGGTAGTTGAAGCTGGAACCAATAATACAAAAGAAGGAAGAGAGCTCTACATGCACCGATGTCAACTCAGTAGTCACCACAAGGAGAGATGAGCGGGGGAGAGAAGATGAGGGAGACCTGCTTATCACCCAAGTTATGGTGGGCATGTAGCTACTATCTATTTCTCTTATTTATATAGTGGAGATATAATCACGTTCCTTTCCCCCTCGGCTCCTCCACAAAAATGAATAAAATAGATGAAGTTTTCTCTTATAGAGACCGTCCTCGAAAGTTCTGCAGCCTTAATTTTCGTCATGTCCCACGTGCTTTTATGTATGATGACTTTATATCAATCAACGCGCTCGAAATAATTTGAGGCTTGAAGCGATTATAAATAGGCATTTTTTATATTATAATATTATTATAAATATTTTATTTAAATTTTACTTTTTTACGATGCGAAATTACTAATTAAGTTTTTATTTTTAAGTTTTGCTAACCTATCTTAAGTCGCCTCCAAAATCCACATAAGAATTTTAGGGCATCCCAAAACTCACATGACAATTTTAGATCACAAAATCCAACTACCTATCCCTCCGCTCCATGAGTCAGGACCATCCAAGATGGACTTCCGAGGTGTGCCACACCTATTGGATGTTCCAGATACCCAATACTCATATGCACTGTGGGCAAGTGAATAAATTCCAATGGGACCCATTGTTTATCTTAAATTTTAAGATCTATTATTAGGGTTGAAACCCCAAACTATAGATTTATTAAAACCACATCATGGATCAAATTTGAATGGCCCCTATTGAAATAGGATGCACAAAAATAATGAGAAACGCTTGTGAAATAAGTTCCTTACTAAATATATGGATGAGATTTGATACACATGGACTGCTAAAAATATAATGGTGTGCTAAAATCAATTGAACTCCTAGCCATAGAAATATAAGGGGCATATTTAGAAATATAATGGGTATAAATGACACTTTAAATGCCTCATGAAAATCTTGGTCATATCTTCTCAAATTATTATGGAGCCTTATATTTTGGGAAAAAAAAAAGGAATGACAGTTAATAAGTTTTAAATTTTGAAAGTTTAAAAGATGTCATATGCTATTATGGGGCCCTTTTGTTGGGCCGTATTTTTTGTGGGCCTAAAGCAATGATTTATGGCCATATGGTTCAGCCGGCCTCTCAATCAATAAAAAGCTGTTCTAACATGAAGTTTTAAAGGCCTCATGAAAATCTTGGTCATATCTTCTCAAATTATTATGGAGCCTTATATTTTGGGGAGAAAAAAAAGAATGACAGTTAATAAGTTTTAAATTTTGAAAGTTTAAAATGTCATGATGAAGCCTTTTTGTGCTTATTTTGGCCTAAGCATGATTTCTTGCATATGTTAACCGGCCTTATCGATAAAAAGCTGTTCCACATGGTTTACAGGCCTCATGAAATCTTGTATTCTTCTCAAATTTATGGATTTTGGGGAGAAAAAAGAATGACAGTGAATAAGTTTTAAATTTTGAAAGTTTAAAAGATGTCATTTGCTATTATGAAGCCTTTTTTGTGCTTTATTTTTTGGAGCCTAAAGCAATTGTTTTCTTGGTCATATGGTTCCGCGGCCTGTCAATCAATAAAAGCTGTTCCAACATGAAGTTTTTAAGCAGAAAAATCTAGATGTAACTTGTAAGAGATCAAATAGCATCTTTTTTTCAAGAAGAGCGGAACGAACACATATCCCAGGATTATAAATTAAAAGATCGTTTTTTTCAAGAAGACCAAAATTTCAGTGTCGTCTCAATTTATTTTGGAAGTATGTACTAAATTTCTTCAAGATCGTTTTGATCCGACTCGTTCCGTCGAGTTTTCGGCCGACCAACTTTGACAATCTATATTTGTAACAAATGAAATCTCCCCTTTGATAGTCAAGCTTTTGACTGCAAAACCCTATTTATTTGAAACGGGGAAGTAATTATTTGTACAAGGGATTTTTACAAAGAAAACCCCTTTAAAATATATTATAAAAGGGAAAAAATTTCAAAAAAGAAATTATAAAAGCGAAGAAGTGTAAAATAGACACATAGTTGATAGTAAAAAAAAAAAAAAAAACAAGAGCCAAAATTTGCCTAACTTGAGTTTATTTTTTTCCGAAGGCCTTTTGACCCAATAAAATTGATCCCATCATAATGTAGCTAATTCATATAAACGCACATCAAACAAATCTGAATAACTTAGAAAGCAAGACAACATCCCTTGTCCCACTTTACTTACTAGTCCCACGTGCGTAGAGGATATTAGAATTCAACAACAAAACGGCAATGTATGAAGTGTAAACTGATTCAGACCGAATTCATCTAAAACTCGTCACGAAATTTGGTGGCGCAGGCTCGTTAATTCCTTTGTCCGTGCATTCGTGAAGTTGTTTGGATTGAATTCATTCAAAACGCGTCAGGAAATTTGGTAGTAGAGGACTCGCTGCAGTGCACGCTGCCTGCCACCTGCGTGAAAAACTGGATAAAAGCTCCTCCTCGCGCGTATTGCACCTCCCTCAATCTAAACCGTCCAAATTGAGGGATCATCATGGGACGGACAGAGGAATATTAGCCATATTTTCACATTTGCAGGGTTTTAATGGTTAATGTTATTCTGTTTGATCTGCAATTTAGTCATGTATCAATGCATGGATTTATGATTGAATTGAGGGTTTGGATTCATATTATGTAAGATTCAGGGTTTGATTAAAAATTAAATGAACCCCATCTTCTTGAACTTTATCTTTAACTAAATTATAACTATTGTGGCGAATCATGAAATTACATGGATCAAGGTTGGAAAACTGGTATTTTGTACTAAACTCGTCCTATGCAAAATATTTGACTCCAATAGGGTCTATGCGGTGACTCGAGAGCATGGTTTAAAATATTGGCTGATACATATTCAAATCGGCCGAACCGGTATCGGTCCGAACCGGTCTGATATTTTGGTGCGATACTGGAATTGGTATCGGACACCAAATATCCCCAAAATATTGGACCATCTCACGCCGATATTTTGAAAATATCGATTTAGCAGATATATCAGCCGATATTTTAAAAATATCGGCCTAGTGGAATAAACTTTTTTTTTCTTTTCCCTCATTCCCTCATCTTCTTCCTCTTTCCTCGCCTCCTTAGAGCAGCCCCTCCTCCTTGGCTCATTCTCTTCCATATTTTCACTACTCTTTCTTCAAGAAATCATTTTATTTGGTAAGAGAAAATTAACTTAACTCCTTTATTTTTACTAGTTTGTGTTCTTTGATTTTTTAGTTAAAGCATAGAAATGACTGAAAAGATCATTGATATGTTATTTTTTTATTTGAGTTGTGTTCTTTTTATAGATCTACACAATTTCATACTAGATCTATTCATATATATGATTTTGCGTGTTGAAAAATATTTTTTTAAAAATCTTCTGATTTTTTTAAAAATAATTGTTGGAGTATTTATGATACTAAATACTAATGTCTTAATAATAGTGTGTAGATGATAGATCTACTCATACACATGATTTTGAATTTTTTTAATTCTTTTATTTTCAAAATCTTTAATATTTAAATTATAATATATATTTTTTATTTTACCATAATAAGACAGCGAGTCAGCGACACATACAGGAGTCATGACTTAAAGTGACCGATATTTTGATTTATTATTATTACTAGTGGAAAAAATATTATTTTCCATCATTTTCTAATATTTTTGATTTTTTGTGTATTTTGCAGGTTTTTTTTATGAATAAAAATTTTCACACCGCGACGACCGCTACGGATCGATAACCACGTCCGATATCGATAGGATATCAATTTTTTGTTGCGGCCGATATCGCGACCGATACCGCAATTTTGAACCATGCTTGAGAGTCATGGTTTTTTTTTTAAATATTTAAAATGAGTTATACACTTTCTAAATCAAGGACTACGATAATTTAATGAGGCTGTAATTTGCATTATCCTTATCCATAAAGTGACCTTTCTATCCTTCCCACCTCATTAACAGGAATACAACTAAGTGGGCCTCATGAGCTTTTAACTCCCTTTAAGTTTAACAACATAACTAGCAACAAAGGCCCGTGCTTAGCCCGGGCCCAAAAGCGAGAATATATTTAGAATTAAAGTAAGAGAAAATATATTATTTTATTAAAATAGATAGTATCATATAGACACCGTTGCACAAGTATAGTTGCAAATAATTGTCATACCATGATAATATAATATGAAAGAATCTTTAAACTAAAAGTTTATGAAATAAGTATGTTTATGCACAATAATAAATAAAAAATCCTACTTCAAACGTAAAAGTGAATAATGAATAATTAGAATTTTTGAAGAATTAGAAGATTGTGCAATTCATCCACTTGTTTCAGCATTAGTCGCTGAGGTTGTCTCTTTACTTTCCAATTGACCAAGTGCATTACTTGTCCCAATGGCTGAATTGTTGATTATATCTTTCATCTTCAATGCTGTTGACATAAGTGAAAATAAGTTAGTGAAATGAAACAATATTTTCAAATAATAAATATTTTTAAAACAAAAGTGTAAAGGCTCACAATGTTCTATTTCTGATAGTAAGAACTTTCCCTCATGATTTACGTTTATGAGTTTTATTTTTTTAATTGGAACTCTACTATCCAAAGTAGACTTGGTCTTGTTCGATCCTATCTTGAGATGGAACAAGTATTCCTGCCATAGTGCTATATGGATTTGAGGTGCAAAATGGGTGTACCAATCATCCTGAAAAATGTGATAAAAATAAATTTACAAGACAAAGAATTAGATAAATGAGATTTAGATATATTGTATATGATAGTAGCATATTAAAAAGGAATAGAAAGAAACAAACATTGTGTCATTACCTTAGCTGCATTTTCTTCTAATGTATTCAGGAATTTCTTAACAACATTGTCTTGGAGCAAAAATATTGCACTTCCAGTGTGATCCATTACCGTTATTGTTACAATGTATCTTTAGTTATAAAAGTTAAACATTATAAAGTTTAAATAAATATATTTAATTTATAAATCTAACATATTACATGAAATTTGTGCATTATTAATAACTTACCTTATTTTGTTTGTTCGCGTGGGGAAAGTACAATGATTGCATTGACCATTATTTACATGTGGATCGATTTTTTTATCACACATACTACAAGATACGAATGATAATGGTCTATCCATGTGCAACATTGCGACGGTAGCTTTGATTGCAACATATTTCATCTATAAATAGACAGGATAAAATTTATTAATATATTTCATACAATACAAATATAAATGTAAAATGCACATAATAATAATAAAGAAGATGTGAATGATAAGTAACTTACTTCAGTTACTCCATTCTCCACTATTTAAACTAATTCTTCCAATAAAATTCTGTTATTCAATGATCACCACTGTGGCCTTCATTCCTATATTTTAAATTTCAAACACATTAGAATGATGTATTTTATTATTTAATTTATTAAATTTGAAAAGATGATAGTTTTGACCACTTTAATAAAGAATTTCCCTCTGGAATATTTGGGTTGATCATTATCCTGGTAGCAAATGATGTGCTTAGATAAATATTTCCTGCACTTACTTTTAACATTAGCGTTAAACCATATGTTTGAATAAATAGAAGAAAGTTTAATTAATTACCATTATATTCCTTAAATACGGTTGATGTTGGCAAGAGGACTCTTCCAACATTTGATGTTAAAGAATAAAAGTGGTATGATGCCAAATCTCCCCATAACATTAGATCCAATTTTTTCAAACTACAAGAATACAGGAGAAAATGAGAAATTAGTATATTCATCAAATAGATGATTTCAAATAAACTTTTAGGTTGTAAATAAAAATAACTTTCATCATATAATGTAACATCTAGTTTTGCTAGTTTCGTTCCATCTTGTTTTCTTATATAAGATATGCCTGTTACATCTTCTATAATTCTGATGATATCTATATAATGAGAAATAATGCAATGAATAATAATTTAAATAATAAAATATTATACTTAAAGTTAAAATTTGAAGTTAATACCTGGAAGAAATTTGACTTTGTTTAGTAGAGATGGAAGTGTATAAATTGGAACAAAGTAATACTTGATGAATGGAATTTCAGGACATGCATCAGTTATTTGTACGATTGATGAATCTCTTGCCAATGAAAGCTGATAATCATGCTTGACAACATTGTATGTATCTGGAGCTAGCTTAACCCGAATATTTATTATTGTGTAACAGCTACCCTCACATAAGTTGTTACCGAATTTTGGGTTCTCATCATTATATAATGCCAGAAGAATTTGATCGCCCTGTAATTTTAAAATAGAAAATAGAAATTAAATTAGCTTTATATTAAATATTTAACGTCATAACAAATTTATGCAGACTACTTTTTACCTTTTCATCAATAAGAATAAGTTTATTTATTCTTCCTGATCCTTTTCTTGTATCATACTCTCTATCTTCAAGGGCTCTGCTAAGCCTTACTTTGATATGCCATCTATCACAAAAACAGTGGAATTCTTCTAGGCGTTGATATCTCTTGGACAACATTTATGATTGAATGATTTTGAGATCCTGTAGTAATAGGAACAAAGTATTATGATCCATTTTTAATAAGAAGTATTATATGAATTATGATGACATATTTTATAGGGTCTAAAGGAAAAGAAATTACCTTTATTATTAGTTTGTGGAATGCCTTTTTACTTCATTCAACACTTCATTATATACGACATTTTTTGTATAGCCAAAAGGGATGCCATCATTTTTCTTCAGTAATATTTTTAGTCCAGATTTTTTTGTGACTTTGGAAATAGCTACATACAGTAGGCCATGAGAGAATACTGGTCTAGGGAGATAGATGCCTACTTTTTGTAACATTTGACCTTGACTTTTATTAATAGTCATAGCAAATGCAACTTTTATTGGAAATTGCCTTCTGTTTAGTATAAATGGCCATTCGGTATCAACCGTTGACATTATAATGCGTGGTATGAAGACACGTTCTCCTGTATTTGTTCCTATAATTATCTCTGCATCTATTACCTTGTGTCTCAATTCCTTGATAATAAGCCTCGTTCCATTGCATAACCCAATAGACTGATTTAGATTTCGAATCAGCATTATTGGAGTTCCAATCTTGAGGTCCAGACGGTGATTTGGCAATCCACTAACATTTAATGTATTAAGGAATTCTGTAGTGTATAAGATTCCTTTATTACTTTCATTGCTATCAGACTCCACCATTATATCGGCGCTTAAATATGTTTGCCCTTGTGTAGGAATCATTGAGAGAACAACACCATTAATCTTATCAACATAATCATTTAGTGGTGTTAAGATGGCTCTATCCCTTAGATAAGATGGATCTTTATAATTCTTATATATGTTCTCATAAACAAAGTTTATCAGTGGCAGAATCTCATCATTGTATGTATAAATTCTTAAATCAGATGGTATCTCAACCAAGTTGTCATCATCATCATCACTGGTAGAGTTGCATTCTCCATCTCCAATACTTAATGCTCATCTTTCAAACTGTGCCACATCATCATCGGTATTTAAATTTTGGAGCCGCATATTTTCGGTTAGGTTTAGAACTTTACAATTCTTCCATATCAAAGATTTTGTAATTGAAGAAGAAACTATATCCTCTCTACTTCATTTTCTAATTATAGGTAGAATTTGTCTAAAATCTCCACCGAATGCAATAGTTATTCCTCCAAATAATTTAGAGTCTGCAGTAGGGTTAGACACATTGAGTATGTTACGTAGATTTCTATCAACAACATCAATGGCATGCTTATGCATCATTGGTGCTTCATCCCATATAATCAAAGTTGTATTTCGAATAAGATCGGCCAAATTTGGTTTTTTACTTATTGAGCAACATGAAGTCTCATGAGGTTGCAGTGGGATTTTGAAGCGTGAGTGTGTAGTGCGACCTCCTGGCAACAACAAAGATGTTATTCCTGATGATGCAACAGCCAAGACTATTTTGCCATCACTTCAAAGCTTTGTAATAATAATTTTCCATAAGTATGTCGTACCTGTTCCACCGCTGCCATTGACAAAGAAGATTTCACCTTTTTTTTCTTGACATGATGTCATGATATTGTGAAATATTCTAGATTGTCCCTGATTTAGTTTTGTATATAAGATATCAAACTCAGAGATAAGATCTCCAGTATTGTAGGACATTTCTTCATGGAGTAGCCTATTTGAGATGTAATCGGCGTCTTCATAGCGAGGCAATGGCATATTTGTGAATTCCTTCAATGATCTTCCATTCTTATTTAAGATGGTTTCGATTTCAATAAGTGCATGATTTTGAATTTCAATTATAGAATATTCTGAATTTATTGTGCAGCCTTGTCTATCTAGTCTCATTGCTATATCTTCAGAAAGTGATTCACAATTCTTCTCTCATAATTGTAATGGATTTGTAACCTTATAGAACATTAGTATTTATGCAAACATGTTCCTTAATTGTTGTCCTCTAGCCCAAGTTGATGCTTCGCAAATCGCAATGTCCCACTCATTGTCATCATCAAGCAATCCAAGTTCTGAGCACGCCAGTTTAAATGAATCATGCACAGTACCGTTGACTGTCCTTAGATCTTTATAGCTTTGAGCGCCACATTTAATATGTAGGAGCATTATCAAATAGTACCGGCTACTAAAAAAATGGCTTGTTGTGTCGGTTTTTGGTGTGTCGGGTATGTGGAAAACCGACACAACAAACTTTTTGTGTCAGTTTAAGTTATTTATGTATTAATATCAGGTTTGTTGTGTCACTTCATTGGAAAGAGACACAACAGAGTTTTGAGTTGTGTCAGTTCTACTAAACCGACACTACAACACAAGCTGTTGTGTCGGCTGGGTTAAAATTTAAGTATAATATTTTATATAATTCATCATACCGACACATCAAACTTCATGCTTCCGTAAAAAATCTCATCTGCCAAATTAATTTGGCGCCGAGCAAGAACTTTGGCTCCATTCTTCATTACATCACCTGTATTAGGTGGAGCATAATATAATCTCCCAATGCATTTCCGACACTTTCTTTTTGACCATATCTTTTCATTACTTTTCCAAGTGTAATTCATAGGAAAGTCCACATATCTAAGACTTCTGGCTTCAGGATCTTGGCGATTTGTTGTAAACCACTCTGTGAATATTGTTTTATTCACTCCTGGTCTATTTAAAAGAGACGATAAATTATTGTTATCGCTGAAAACAACAACTTGTTGATTTTCGAGATGGTATTGTAGGCGTTCAACAGTAGGGTTTCTATGGTGCATTCAGAATTCAAATATTCTCCAGCACGATTCTAGTGCTGAAAGATAACGACAATCAAAGTACTATTTTATTTCATCAATTTCTTTATATCTCAATGTACCAGATGCATCTCTTGATTGACCACTTTCTTCAATAATGATAGTTGCTCGATCCGATCCTTCGTGTATATATTTATACAAATACTTTATCACTCGTATCTGGCTGCAAATTTCAACATTTATGTGTGCATTAGATTTTCTTGATAGATATGGGTTATATGGAACGACCCATCTATTGTCTAGCATAACACCACCTATCTTAATAGTTCTTCCATCATCTCTTCTCCTGTAAGTTGGATAACCATAATTATCAAGTGATGTACGCTCGTTGAAACGCTTGGGGTATTTTTTTGCTGCATTTTCCATCCTGCATACACACACATTTTTTATTTAGAGATCCACATGGACCATGGATTATGCACCTCTTATTCGTGTCATATAACTCCGCATCTTCATTTATATCAGGTATTTCTGCGGAAACAACATTATCTATGTCTTCAGTGCTCAATATCTTGTGATTTTGATCCAACGTTATTAATACATGTGCATGTGGTAGCCCTCTCTTTTGAAATTCGATAGCATATATATCTGTAAAAAAGACAATTATTCTAACTATAAAAAATCGTAAACAATGTATATGGAAATTGAATCATCATAAAACTGAATAAAGTTTTACCTGCAATAACTTTGCCAAAAATCTTCCATTTTTTAACCTCTTCCATTAATTCATTGAGCTTTATATGAAATACCCTTGCAGTAATATCAGGACGATCTTCAATTTTTTGTCCTGGAATTAAGTCTATAAAATGTTGGATCTCTATCCATTTTGGGTTACTTGTAAATGTTAAGAATATATCAGGACACCCTGCCCATCGACAAATAGCCATTGCATCTTGATATTGTTAGATCATGTAACGTGGACTGCCAGTGAATGAAGAAGGTAGTATGTACCGCTGACCAATTGTTGATGCTGTAGTGTCTCCTTGAACAATTGCATCTTGAATACCTTACAAAAAATCAAGTCTAAATGTACCCTGATTGGCTCTTATATAGGAAGCTCTGTTCTGTTCAATACATGCAAATGCATCAACAATAAACTGATGGAGGAGTTTTCCAGATAATAAGAGTCTCTTTCATTCCTCTTGTCTTTGTTGTAGTCTGTAATAGTAGTATTCTCTCATTGAGACTCTAGACTTTAATGATAATGATGACATTGAATAAGATATATTTATATGCCACCCATCCTCTCCATAAGGAAAAAGCAATGGGTATTGTAGTGGCATATAACTTGGATGAAGTTCACTTATTCTTTGCAAAAGTCCTGAGACGCTCTCTGAGATGATATCTCTATTGGAATGGCTTGTAGATTCTTAATGCAGCTACCTCTTCCACTGATGGACGATTATATCGTCTTACATCTTTAGATCTATAAAAAAAGTATTCTCATTGATATATTTCATGGAAGTTCTCCTTGAAATTTATCCTTCAATGATGTGAATTTTTGCACATATGGATTTACTTCATCTAGAACCACTTTTAGCTATTCTATAATAGACTCATCCAAATTTATTCCACATGTACCATCTGCCAAGGCTACTCTTCTGTTTCTAAGCTCATGAGATGTGTCATGCATATAGAGTTGGGCAAACTTTAGCTGCTCACCATTTAATGGTAACAGAGATCTAATTCTATGATGTGTCTGACCATGTATACGAAATGCAAAAGGACCGCCTCCACTTAAAATGTTGTTATCAATTTTTGCTCCCAACGAAGTGAATGAGAATGCATTATTATATGCTCTTATTGATTTTTTAAATTTGGAGGCAGTTCTACTTCTGAAATCTTCCATGAGTGATCTCAAGTACAATGAAGGATGCTGCAACATAGGTAAAATGATTTTTCTATCTCGACAACATTTGTTGAATATATAATCCGGATCAGTTGCCCTTCTTTTATTCCCCTCTTGTTCCCACATTATTGCTCCACACTTACTACAAGTTTAACTTGGAAACCCAAAGTCTCTTCTACCATCAGTACGACCTAAGTAAAAATAATTGAAATAATTAATTGGACGATGACGTTATATATAGAAAAAAGGAAGAACTTCACTAACACGAAAGTACTTTACATACTTCTTTGAGTTGGAGATTGATATCTTGATGCACGTAAATCTCAAAGCCTCATTATTCTTTGTCTTCTAGCAATCTTGCAAATATCACGTTGACTATAAACTGAAGATTGATTTTGTTGAATTACACCATCAGTATAGTATCCACCTGCATCTGATGCTCCTTGTTCTTGACCTTTTTTAAATGAGAATTGTTGTAAGCATAAAATACGTTATTTGTAACATGTTTATTATAATTTCATGAGTAGACCATTCATTATTATTACCTGTTGGATTTTCTATGGAGCCTACAATCGCCGACAAAGATCAAGAACCTGAATTGGTTGTTGTCGTTGCTAAAGAATGAATCTTTATTAAACGATGATGTCTTATTGATAATATTCTTCTCTGCCGAGCTAGTTTTGAATAATGTTTAATGCCTAGATGAGAAAATAAATTAATATATTTGCTATGTATATAAGAGTTAAAATATATAATACAAAAATATTAAGTATATAGGACGTGCTCATACCATCATATCGATTTAACCGCTTTAGTTGTAAGGATAGTTTGCATTGTAATCTCGCAATTTTGCATATATTTACGTCTTTTTGAAGCACCATACTTGGTTGATGTTAATGAAAAAGTATATTTATTTCGGTCAGCAAAGGAAACTATATAAATTATGTAACTACAATAAAAGGTATAAGAATTAGACAACTAATATAAATGCACTTTATCTGATATAAATTCAACAATTGTGTATGTTAAAAAGAAACAATTGATAATGCCCTACGTGACAGGCAATGATCCCATGTACTTGGACAAATCACAAAATGGAGTTGAATCCAGAATTTGAATGGTTGGATGAATTCTCCTCAGCAACCCTTAAATTGAACATGCACTTTCTATGATATACATTCAACAATTTAGTAGGTACAAAAAATATATATATAGAATTATATATATAATTATAAAGCTTACCCAATTTGTCTTTAACAATTGATCTTCAAAGCACCTGATTGTTTTCCAACTTTAATGATGAAGAAAATTTTTCAACATACCTAATTTGTGAAAAAACAGAGGTTCGGCAACAAAGGCACCTATAGTAAAATATATTAAATATTAAATATATTATTTAATACATACAGTAACTACGATAGAGGTATTGGGTGAAAATTATTTTTTTCATTCAGTCTGGCTCACTTGCAAACCCTTTTTTTATTTCCATCTGTCTGAGATGGGGCTTTTATTATTTGGAAAAATGGGTTGGTTGTGCAATTATTTATAATTTGGAAAAAGTAGTTTATATTTATTATATATATAACTTTAATAAAAAAGAAAAAATAACTTGGTGGGGTCATATGATGTAACATCTAACGATGGGCCTCATATCCTAATTCCTTCAAGGTGTGTCCAATTGAATAGTGGGACCTTACTAATGTGTCATTCCGAGGATCCTTAGTGGGGTACATGATGTAACATCTAAAGATATGCCCATATCCAAATATCTAAAGCTGTGTCCAATTGAATATTTGGTCAGTAGGCCCTTATTGATGTGGTGTTTCAAGGAGCATTGGTAGGGTCACATGATGTAATATTTAAAAGTAAGCCTCTTATCAAAGCCCAAGAAAGGGACTTGAATCAAACAATAGTAGGATTTCAAATGTGTGGATGTGATGCACATTTACATATCCAAGTTACATCCTGTTGGATTAACTGTGTCCAAAGATGAATTGGTTAGGTTGCAAATGCATGTTTAATGTGAAGCATTGAAGAACTTCCTATCATCCATTTATTTTGAAAAGAGCGAATTGACCTTTTTACTGGGTCATTGCACATTCCATTTCATTTACCGTTAACATCTCGCCCCTCCTTTTCATGGAAAGAGGCCGGAATGACACAAACATGCCCTTAGTGTTATGTAGACAATGCATGGACATATCCTTATTGTATCATTAGGTTAGGCCTTAAATCCAACATATAATAGGCAACACATTTTATTGGTTGATGTTTTAATCTATGGTCTGTAACTTCTGTTGTCCTACACCAGTTCTCGTGTCCTACTGTGCAACCCATCCTTCCACCACTTGCACCACTTCCCTTCTATCTTTCTATCTTGATAACTGGGCACTTTTTGTGTTTTGGGAGATAAGGGGATTACGGGGTTTTATGATCAAAGGCGTATTATGAATGCGGTGCAGTAAGTGCCATTTAAAGTGGAGAAAAGATAGGTGTGATAAGGATGGATGAAGTTATTTAGAGAAATTATAGGAGATATGATAAAGATGTGAGTTAGGGAGGAGATTTGTTTTAGATGAGTGTGTGGCCCACTTTTTCTTCTATATTTTGAAATGATAGACTTTTTAGGGATGATGTGGGATGACGTGGCACCCGTCACAGCCCACCTCTCACACCTAAAGTTCTGTGTGATTTTATAAGTATTTAAGTATTTTTATGAAAGGAGAGACTTTTTAGGGATGAGGTGGCACCCCTCACAGCCCACCTCCCCCTTTGCTTTAATATATATAATAAGGTTGTTGACTTATCCAAGTGGGCTGTTCAACAAAGTAATCTGATATGCGTGGCATTCACTGACACCATTTACGACGACCGACGGATGGAGGTAAGCGGCCGATCTAAACCTAGCTATTCTTCCTTTTGTGAGATTGTGGGGTGGGGGAGTGTGGAATTCTTGTGGCCATCATAGAAGATCATCTTACCTTCATTTAATCTTAACTATAAAACAAAACTGAGATTTCACTAATATTTGTGAAAAATAGAATAACAGCTTAGCGACCAATTGATAAGGTGTAGATTCTGCGTTGTTTAACTTTTTCGAAGTCAATGTTATAGAGTCTATGAGGAACATGGACAAGATCAAAGTTATTCTTTTAATGCTTGATCCATTATGGGTATTTTCCTTTATCAAGGAATCGGGAATCGGGATCCCCTGTTTGGACAAAAAAGGGTGGGGGTGCCATATGAAGAGAGGACATTTTTTGAGAAGTTAGAAATTTTTTTAAGAGATGAGATGTGACATCTCTCTCCATGTGGCAGCCCCTCAAGGGATCCATTTCCTTTATCAAGGGACACCAGCAAGCCATGTGCTTAATTGTTCGAATATCTTGTTGAGATCTCGGCCAACAGTTCAAATGACATGTATATGCACTTTTCATTTAATTGAATCATTTTGGTAAAAATTGCCAGCACTTTCATTGTAATAGAGAAGTGGGTGCAAGTGAATCTCACTTTAACTCCCTTATGAAAAAGAGAATTTGTAGGAATAGTTATTTAAAAAAGATGACCATATTGGAAATGATCACCTTTGGCGTAAATGATAAGCAATCAACGGTTGGTAAGTCATGTTGCCCTTCAATCGTTTAATGGGATTTTACCAAAAATAAATAAATTTGTTTAATGGGGTGTGCTATTTTACGTATGATGAATTCAACCAAACCTCTTTCTCGTACTGATTTTCTGCGGGTAAAAAATTGGAACTTCTTTCATCGCCACTACAACCAACCATTAGAGCAATTTAATATGACCTATAACCTGAATAAGTGACTACCAACTCCAAAGAAAAGATTTGACAGATCAACAACTTGTGAAAAAAGAAAAGAAGTCAGACAACAAATGTGAATGTACAGAGTGATATAAAATCTTCGTTTATGAAGCCGATCTTTTGTACTTAGTAGCCCCCACTTTCATAATTCATACGGAGGGACGGAGGCCACCTTCATTCCATTTTTTTAGGAATTCAACAATAATTATGATAACAATAAAAGGACACCCTGACACCTCTATTTTTAACTTAGTAAAAAGTATATACTGACAACTTTTCCTCCGTGGACAAAGCAAGCAATGATGTTACATGTTTTTTCCAAGCAAAGGATTTGGGCCAAGAGAGCACCCACACATGGGAGGAGAGAGGATAGCACAAGTAAAAGAGAAGGGGGACTACAGATAGGGGGAGGAGTACTTGCTCATTGGAGGAAATGACACCCTCACATAGGTGGTGAGGGAAACTCACACATGCAATGAGAAGAGACTTGCACATGCAAAGAGGGAGAGACCCCATGATTGATTCCTAAACAACTAGGTGAGAGCCGGGATTCCTAACTAACTAGGCAACTTCTCATTCTCAATAACTTGACATTTTAGTAGGTCCATTGGGTTTTCCAGTTATATGAACTTGTTAACTGATTACCAATATGGAACAAAAAAAAAAGTTTCATTGAACATTTCTAACCACATGAGCAATGGTAAAACCATTGGTCATCCTAAGACAAAATAAAAAATTGCCTACAGTTGATATAATTCACTTAGATAAAATGGCTAACCCCTTGTGTTTTGCATCTCTATTTCCAGGCAAAGGTTTGAAAATAAGATAGGGCAAACATTTGAATATAAGAGCGTTTGACAGTCATTTCCACCCTCTGCCCGTTTTAGAGAAATATTAGCAAAGCCTCTTAAAATTATAACCCCCATTTGGATGCAGCTGAAAAGTAAAAGGAAAAAAAAAAAAAAGAGCGTTTGACAGTCATTTCCACCCCCTGCCCGTTTTAGAGAAATATTGGCAAAGCCTCTTAAAATTATAACCCCCATTTGGATGTAGTTGAAAAGTAAAAGGAAAAAAAAAAAGGAGGCGGATGAACAATGCTCTCCACGTCCACAACGCACAGTCCAATTTATTTATTTTTTTAAGAAAGTCTAAGAGAGTAAATCAATATCCAAACGGTTGGAAAATATTCACAATATTAAACACGACTATGAGACCAAATTTTAGCTGTTATATCATCACCAATCTCGAGATATTTGTAAAAAAAAAATGAACCATTTGATATTTTTTTCTAGATTATGTTCTCCTCAGACACAAAATCTAAATCATTAAATCTCTTTGGAAGGCTGAACACGACTATGGATTCAAAATTTGAAGCATGATACCTCATGGATCTCGAGAGATTTGTAAACAAATATTAACCATTGATGTACCATGCTTAGTTATAGATTGGTTTAATAGGCATTTCGATTTCTCTCTTATTTCTTTTAGTTTCTGGGATAGTGAATTACAATCTAAACTGTTGAAATACTCATAAGGTTAAACATCTCTATGGATCCAAATCTTGACCGTTGGATCATCACTAATCTTGAGATATTTGCACAACAACATGGACTATTTAATATTATTTTCTGGATTCTGTGGGCTCCAAACAGAATATCCAAACTGTAAATCTCTTTAGAAGGCTGAACACAAATAGGGGTCAAATCTCAAAGCCTGATACCTTGTGGATCTAGAAAAATTTGTGAAAAAAATTTAAATATTAATTTTAAAAGGTCATTTTAAAATATATCCTTGCATTATCAAACAGTCCTTTTGATTCTATGTCCTTTTGATTCTATGCTCTTTGTAAATGGCTTTATTTTGATGGATCCATAAAAAAAAAAAAAAAAAAGAGTAGATAGAGATATCAAGCATGCCTAATTACTAGTGAGTTTTTAAGGATTCATGTCAATAACCCCAACCTTATCTTGTAACAGGGGACATAGGCAGATATACCCATTCATAATGCCTCATGTGTGATCATAATCGTTCGAAATCTAGCATGTCCTTTTAAAATACTGATTAACATTTTGATTTATGTTTTGTCCATTGTAGTGTTGTTTTGCACAATTTCGACAGTAATGCAAGGAAATAACTAGCCAGGAGCAGACCTATCAAGGTGATAAAATCAGGCTGCAACCCATGTCTGGATTAATGTCAAACTAAGATTAGTTGTGAATTCAAAGATATACATGTTTGTAAAAGGGATCTAATTGATCAAAGGCGAGAGCTACTCAAGAAATTTCTCCAGTTCTTTGCCTTCATTTCTGTGCGTTCTATATTCTATATATAGTGTCATATTATTGATACGCATGACATTTAGTCAATGAATATTGAATACAGGCACGACATTGATGGCCCATGTAGAATACCTATACCAGTATATAAGCATATAGTTAATCTTCTAAACCAATTTTATATATATGCTTGGATGTGAATCACAGAACTTTATGTAATATAATTAATATAATATTGTGCTTACAACAAAAAAGTGGAATCCCTACTTAATATATAAACATATGTTAATATTCTTAACCAATATGATTGATTATTAAAAAAATTTGGTAAACGATTGATTATAAATTAGTAAGCCTTAGTAGAGCAAAGAAATAGAGAAGGTCAAGGTGATATTAATTTTAAAGTGTGGATCCCTCGATTAGTATATTAATGCGGAAAGCTCCTAAACAAGGAAAATGTTCTCCTATGAGCGGGACTTATGTGCAAGTCAGCTCTTTAAGGCCCACTTAGGCTTTCCTTTGATTAGTCAACCATTTTCATATACTCTTTTCATCTCATTAGGGGTATAACGGTTTGGTTAACCGTGTGTTTTCGGATAATCATTAATCAAACCATAGTTTATGGTATTCAGTTTTTAAAAACGTAACCGTACCCTAAAAAACCATTAAAAAATCAAAGCGCATATTTGTCATAATGCAAAATACATGTTCAAAAGTCATAACCAAATATCCTAAATAACAAATTACATAATTCCAAAATACTAAAGTAGCATTAACATGTTGACATAGACAAATGGAATAGGAAAGTGCACTTTTCCAGCAAACACATCCTTGATTCTTCGCTTTTCTTTCTTTTTTTTTTGTTCCAATATTAGGGCTCAAAAGTTAAAAGAGACTATTTAAGTTATAAATTTACACAATACTCCCTTTCTTCTTTTTTCTTCTTTTAAACTGGGTGTAACTATTAGGTTAACCGTGTGTTTTGAAAAAACGGTTAACCGAATCATATTTTACGGTTTGGTTTAGTTAGTACCCGTGAGTTGAGACTGAAAACCGAAATAGAACCGTGAAATACGGTTTTTCGATTTTAATAACCGCAACCGAAACCGTGAAACATGGTTATTAACCATCGGTTCGGCCGGTTTTTCGATTTTTTTTTTACACCCCTACATCTCATAATCTGGCATGAAGCCCAATTTAATTCTACTCCCATTGAGCCTTCCTTCATCATTGGATTGAATCTCAAAAAGAAATGCATAGTTAAATCGATATTAAACTTTGAGTCCGTTAAATCGATGGTCGGATAATCTGGTGGGGGCTAGTTTTTTAACTCCCCCTTTAAGGAATCCTTCCATCTGCCCTACTTCAACTTATAGACATGCATCTACACAAGTTGGGCTTCATGTGAGCAATATCAATCTGCTCATGGCCAATATCAATGTGTTCGTAGAAAAACATTGTCCCTCAGCAATACATCTCGTTTATTGGCAAAAGAGAGTGTTTATTATTATTATTATTATTATTATTATTATTATTATTATTATTTGGTCAGAGGCAAAAGAGAGTTGTTAATTGCATAGGCCTCCTGAAGAATGAAGTTATTTATTGACATAAACCCAATGTTGAGAGCATGTTTTTAAATGGAAAGATCCAAGATTAAGATTTTAAACTAGAGGTTTTGACTGGTAGCTTACCTCTAGAGTTGGCTTTCTCCTTCCCCTTTCTAAAAACTCTAATTTTTCCCACACCTTCTCCATGCTATAGTGGAAATGGCAAAATTGCCCAAATTTAAGTGAATTTGTCATTTCTGTTTGTTTAATACAATATCGCACAAGATGCCTACCCATGGCTTCCATATAGTCAAGGTAAAATGATGGTGATGAATGAATGATCATAAGCTTCTTTCCTAGATTTTGAATGGGATTCAAGTTAGAGGTTCTTTGCAGTTATGCTTAATTGGTGATTTTAAAATGCTTGAAACCAATGTTTCAAGTATTCACGCAGTTTGAAAGAAGAATGGATGCATATGGACCCTATTGATACATAAAAGTATATAATATATCACTATTGGTTTCATATCAATGTAAATTAAAAAGAAGAAATAAATTTAAAAAAGTAAGTATGCTTGAAAAATCAAGAAAATGGAAATCTTGAAATTAGTATTTGACAGAGATTATTTGCCCCGCTTTGTGTGAATATAAGGAGTCATTTTTAACCTGAAAAATTTTGCATCATTTTCAACACTATTTAGAGTAAATTCTTACTTGTTATATATAATTAAATTAACTGCAGATTTTGTGTTATTTAAGGTTAGGTGCATTACTTTGTAGTTCCATTTTTTTAGTATAAGCATAATCTCTTAATTGTGACATTATTACTTTTTATTCTTTTAAAGTTGTAAATTAGAATGTTAGATCTTTCATATAAATATAGCTTTTAGAAATAACTGATCAATTATGCCATCATAAAATTAATAATCTTTAATATTGTGAGTGACTGAAGATAGATCTCACTTATACAACACCCGCCAATCTAATGTAAGCATTTGTCATGCTAAATACTGCACGTTCACTTGTTTTGGTTCTTAATATCAGTCCAATAAAATGATAGTAGCCCTTAACATTAATTCCACAAGATTTAATGGATATAATTTTTTTAATAAAATCTAATGGGAAACTATAGTCAAATTACTCAAAAATTTTCATAGATAAAAGTTACTTTTATGCAATAGACCAGAAGAAATATAGGTATTTTTAGTTTTAAAATAATGTAATTATAGGCGTTGTAATTATAGGTGTATGGAAATATTCAAAATCCACCTGTATAGATTCATAAGCTTTTTGTTGGTCAAAACCTCTTTAAACTATAGACATAATGGCGCGCATATGACAACTATTTGGAGGTTAGAAACCAATAATGAAAATGACAGGAGCAACAGCAGAAACCATTTATTATGGGATTTTAAACGGTGACTGACAGGCTGGATTATTCCTAGCGTTTGGGAATGGACCGATTTAAATTTTAAGCACGAGACATGCGTGGGAAGAGAGAGAGAGTAGAGATGATTTTATTTATTTTACTTTGGGTGCAGTTGCAGTGCAGCACAACGAGAGAGAGAGAGAGAGAGAGAGAGAGAGAGGGCAGGGTAGGACTGGAAGTTGATCCAACCATGAAAAGTTATCTGCGTGCTGCACGTGGGAGAACGGAAACGCTGCGAATTACCTACGTTACCCTCTGGACCAAAGTAAACTTTGGAGTTCGTTTCGACGCGGCGAGAAGGTTGGAGAAACATGTGCGAGTGATTACTTTCAAATATGTATGTCAGGTGGACACCGAGCAGGACTTTATACACTTTCTGAATCTGAATTTTAAATAAATGTGCGTTCAAATATGCATGAGAATATTGGGCTTGTTTGTTTGGATTAAAGCGTATAAAATTGGACACAAAAGATTTACGTCATAAGAAGTTACAAATGAAAGCCCTAAGTCAATATTAAAAAATAAATATCAATTAATTTTTTTCCTTTTCCTTTTATGGCGGTGGAATCAAAATAAGACTCAATATTTCTTTGATTTTATTTTCATAAACGGAAAGATTGTTTGATGTTGTTTTTTTATTTTATGATCCACTGTTAATCTTTATTTTTAACTATTTATGGAGGTTATCTTGATTATTCACTTTTTATGTACTTTAATGCAAGCTAACCGGCCCTATATAGTGTTCCTTCCTAGATGTATTTGGATATAGATTTGCATTTATAGGATTCATAAGTTCGTTAAGTCTTTTGAGGGAAATTATAGAATGGAGAAAGGGCACATTTTTTGCACAAGACTTTTAGCAAAAAGGTCCTCTTTGGGGCCGTTGTGTGTGCATGGAAAGTAGGGCCGTCAATCGTGTCTTGTGAACGAATTCGTATTATGGTTTAACGAATTCGTGTTAAAATCACCTCAACCCGTACACGACCCATTAACTTAACGAGTTAAAAAATCCAACCCGAACACGACCCGTTAATTTAACGGGTTACACGACCCAACCCATTAACTTGTTAAATAATTAAGTCATTTCGAAAATTAAAATAAAACTCATACAAATATATATATAAGCCACACGAATCTATAAGTGAGGATCTTGAGTGGATCCCACCTAAAATCCCACTATAAAAGAATAAATCTCAATTTCTTCTTTATAAATATAAATTAATTCTAGTTACACTTAGAGACTAAAAAAATCTTAACAGATTGAGCGGGTTGTTAACGGATTACTGATTTAATTCGTACACGACCCGTTAACTTAACGTGTTAATGGGTTTGACCCGTTAACGATCCGATCCCATTAAGAGCCCACCCAAATCTGTTAATATCGTGTGGGTTCATATCATGTGGCATTTTGATAGCCCTAATGGAAAGGTTTGCAAAACTTTGTCCTTACTTTGACTTTTTAATAACCTTTAGAAAAGGAAAGAGGTGTTGGCAATGGAACATGTTAGGGTTTCTACAATTTAGTATGATTCTCATTTTGAATGAAAAGAGTGTATAATTTAGGGGGTGTTTGGTTGTTGAAATTCAAAAAACTCTAATTGCAAGAAAATTTCAATTCTACAAATGTTTTTCCTTGCAAGTCCAAAATTTTTCGGTACACTCCCAGTGTGCTAGAATATGATGAATTTAAAAGGCCGAAAGTTATATTTTGAAGCTTGGGTTATTGAAAATTCCGCTACTTGAAAAAAAGTTTCAAATATCTTACATAATTACTGTTAAAAATTCAAGCATGTACCTGTTAAACCCCCCCCCCCCCCCCCCCCCCCCCCCAAATTTTTTTTAAATAACCAATGTAATTTGAGGATTTTCATTAATTTTTATATTTGGCCCTCCAAGAAAAAAAAATTCTACCAATGACCTCAGCTATCTCATCTAAGATTATAAAAATGGATAATAATCAAAGATTCTATTTTGACTATCCATTTAATAATCTTTGAAACGATAGCCAGCAAAATATAATAACCTGTTTGTTTTTCAATTGGAAGACATGATCATAAAACCCTCTTGGATAGTCGGTGAAGGATACCTCTATGGATCATTTCTTTATTGGTAGTTCCTTTTTGTTAGAAAACTAAGGTAGCGTTTGGTTCGCTGGAATGGTTGTAGGTGGGAATGGAATGGAGATCGGAATGAGTCTGGAATGGAATGAGGCAGGAATAGGCATTTTCATTCCAGCGTTTGGTACGCTGAGTAATTAACTCAGTTGATTCATGTTCCTGCCTTTGATACACTGGAATGAGTCCTGTAATGGAAATAAAAGTTACATAAGCTGACCAAAAATTCCCTTGCTGGATACTATTTAATCTTTGGCTCAATCCAATGTATAGATTATATTATTATTAATAAGGTGGGGAACCCACCTACTCTTTATTTTAATAATCTTATAAATAATAATATGTATAGATTACTATTATTATTATCTAGGTGGGCCCACACACTCTTCTATTTTATAATCTTATAATAATAATAATATATAGATTTATTATTATTATATAGGTGGGGCCCACACACAGCTCTCTATTAGAATCTAATAATAATAATAATGTATAGATTATATTATTATATATCCTAGACTGGGGCCCAAACAAGCTCTTCTATTTTATAATCTTATAATAATAATATATATATTATATCATTATTATATAGGTGGGGCTCACACAAGTTCTTCTATTTTATAATATAATAATAATTTATATATTATATTATTATTATAAAGGTGGAGCCCACACAAGTTCTTCTATTTTATAATATAATAATAATAATAATAATGTATATATTATATTATTATTATATAAGTGGGCCCACACAAGTTCTTCTATTTTATAATAATAATAATATATTTTATTATTATTATATAGGTGGGGCGCACACAAGTTCTTCTATTTTATAATCTTATAATAATAATAATAATGTATAGATTATATTATTATTATATAGGTGGGGCCCACACATGTTCTTATCTTTTATAATCTTATTATTATAATAATAATAATGATGTATATATTATATTATTATTATATAGGTGGGGCCCACACAAGTTCTTCTCTTTTATAAACTTATTATTATTATAATAATAATAATGTATAGATTATATTATTATCATATAGGTGGGCCCATGCACACAAGTTCTTCTCTTTTATAATCTTATAATAATTATAATTATAATAATAATGTATATATTATATTATTATTCTATAGGTGGGGCCCACACAAGTTCTTTCTTTTTTATAATCTTATTGTTATAATTTTAATGTATAGATGTGAAAAAAAGGGTATTTTGATCTCAACAAAAAGTATAAAGGAATTCCATCGTGGATGGAATGACCATTCCTCTACATAAGAGAATGGGATTCCGGAGGTAATGGTCATTACGCCACTTTTTTGCCAACCAAACGCTGTAATGGCCATTCCGTTGGAATGACCATTCAATTCCAACCTTCATTACAACGAACCAAACGCTACCTAAAGTAATTTTCTGACTAATCAGTGGCAATTCCTGCTGACTATCAAACTCAACCTCTTACAAATATCAACTATAATTTGAAGACATCTCAACAATATTGTTGTACTGCATTTATGCAATAACATCATCAAAATTGATAATATCGGGAGAAAAAGATAAAATCATAACACATTGAAAAATGGGAGGATAGATGAAATAGTATTTAATATTTGTTAATTATTTCATACTTTGTTAATTATTTAACATTCAAAATAGAATGTTTTCCCAACTTTAAAACTGCAATTCATAAATATCCTAACATTTTCTTGAAATGATAATTTGGCCAATCTTGGGTTGGCATTCAAAACATGCAACCCAAGAATTAGGTTGCCAATTGGTTGGATATCTTGTTTCTCACCCAACTGCCTAGAGATTGATCTCTACATTTCTTTCTTCATGAGTGAGCTTTCCTTCTGCAAGAAAAGGCTCCGCTCCCTATGGTTGGAGTCTCTCATGAATCCCACCGCCCTTGCTTGGGTGCAAAAAGATTAAAAAAAAAAAAAAAAAAAAAGAGAACCTCACACATTGGTTGTTTTCAAGTTGTGTTCATTCCGTAATTTTCCTTGCCAAATTGACCGAACACAATTAATTGTAGTAAATGTGCAAACCTACTTTGAGATATCGCACTTTGTAATATTCTACATCCATAGGATATTGCACAATTTCCTCTTCATTCGTATTTTTTTTAGCCCCTTTGTTGTACAAAAAACTTTTGAAGAAATTTTAAACTTTAACCACTGCATGGCAAATGTCAAACCTTAGTGTAGCCATATGGTCAAAATCCTTATTTTCCTTTTTGGTATTAGCCAAAGGCAGCTGGGCCCTTGAGAGACACTGGAGTGACCCCCATTACACGCTGATTAAGAAATGACCATTTGCACTCGAAAGAAGAGGACCAGTTGCACGAGAAGACTTGGGCATTAAGCTCTAGGGCCTGTTTCTTTATAAGCATTTCTGACAGGAATTCAGGCTGTCTGTGAATTCAAGAATTCCTGTCAGAAATTCAATGTTCTTTTGGTGGAATTCCCAGTATTCAAGGCAGTCAGAATTTTCAAATGCCAAGAAAAAAGTGGAATTCCAAAATGCTACCCCCTCCAAGAGCATTTCAGAATTCTGGAACCCGAGAGGCTTGGTTGGAATTCTGGGAACCCAACGGTTGAGGCCTATCCTAACACGGCGAGGAATTTTGAGGTTCGAATATCTGTTCTCCATAATCATCTTCATTTTCTGCTTGTATTATTAAACTGTTGTGTATTTGTGATCATTTGGACAGCTTTGTAGTTTGGTTTTCCTTCACTTGGGCTTTCCCCCCTCTTTTTTCTATTATTTTGATTGTTTTTTTTCATTTTTTTTATAGAATTCTACTCAAGAATTTGAGTAGCTATGAACATGAAATTTAAGAATTTGAGTTAGATGAAATTCTCAGGTAGGAATTCCTGTAAGAAAGAACAGAAAATTCACAAATGACAGAATTTGTATCATTTCAAAATTCCAGTGTCTCGAATTCTGCAAATCCCAGCAGACATGAATTCTAGGAATTCTTGCAAAAAAACAGGCCCCTAGGGAGTTGGGTGATAACAAGACTCCAAACGACTACCAACCATTGGGGTGTCCATCCAGTTGAAGGATTAACAATAATCATCCTTAATAAAATAAAGTGTAATAAATAAATGTGATTGGGTCCAAACGGTAGATTTCACCCACCAGACTCTTTTTTTTTTTTGTTCCCCAACCTAGGAAGCTAGGATTAAAGAGAGTTCGCATAAGTGGTGAAAAAAAAAAAAAAACCAGCTCACACATGTGAATAGGGTGGCATAAGGGGTGCCATCAAACTGAGCAGTTTGTCCACCCAAGGGACTCATCTTCTTTTCAATTGGTATTACAATGTTGATGAAGTTGCACAATATATTACTCCCGAAAAAGTGGAGGTTTTTTTTCTTTTTTCTTTGGCTATTGGAGGGTTCCCTTTGGATAGGGCTAATCCCTCCGGATCAGAGGGAAGCCGGGTAAACTCTCCTATAGCTCCAATGCAGTTTCGAACCTACAACCTCCGGGTGCAAACCGTGGTACTAAGCCAACTAAGCTACTCCTTGAGATTTAAAAGTGGAGCAGTTGAACCGATAGCATTATGATCTGTGACACAGGTAAAACCATATTTCAAAGGAGTCCGGATCTGGCCCATGGTGAGCGTGGGTGGACCAACCACGGCCCACGCTCGCCGTGGGACAAATCCCTTCATAGGATCCCCATTCATTTCAAAGTCTCACTTGTCTAAGTGATTCATGAAAAATCATGGAGACCAGCAGGGATGTTTGCGAGCTGAGTTGGCCGAGCCAAAGCAAGTATAGCCCCAGCCGGTTTAATTATTGGGCCAAATGTTAAGACTGGATCCAGCGAACAGAATGAAAGTCAGGCCCAGGCCCAGGCCCAGGCCTATCATTTTCCATTTATATACACAGAGGAAGCCACTCTACTGAGTGCCCGACTCACCATAATGGGGCTCACTTCAGTCCCCACCTGGGGACCGGAAGAGATCAAAAGACCTCCCCAACACGGCTCATGTATAGTGATGGAGGCTCCAATCATCACTGGCCCCATTTGTTATCACCACAGCCAGAAGTTTTTACAATCCAAAATAAGTGCACACTTGATCCTACTGGTTAGTTCATTCGGATGGGTGCAAAATCCCATGACCCATGACTATCAAGGGATCCCTGTTTTATGATCCATTCGAATGGATCAAAACATGGGCCCTGCCACGTGTTCCAGAGCACCGGCGCACTTGTGCTTAACATGTCAGGCCCGGCTGTGCCCAATTAACTAGACTCAGAAAGTTCGGCCTGCGTCCATCCCGCCAGCCTGAGACACAGCCCAACTCCGGCCCAATCCAGGGTGGGCTCTTGCCGTCCCAACTTAAGGCACCTGTAGAACCCAGTATGATTATTTGAAGTCTGAGCCCAAGTTTGATAAGATCAGGGATACTCATTCAACTCACTGTCTCTGAAGTTGGCTAGACTTCTTTAAGGGCAAACCAAGCCAGTGATACTCATTCAACTCAGTGTCCCAGTGAGGTTTTTATTTTCTCCCTCTTGAACTACTCCCGTTGATAGACATGCACTTGAGTAACTAGGGGCGGACCCAAATACAAGGGTTGGGTGCTCCATACCTGAAAAAAGTTTAAAATTCATAAGAATCCCTGCAAATTTTGAAAATTAATATGCTTGTTTTTTTTCTAACGTTTACCCCTTCCCCCAATATTTTTTTTTAATAGAATCCCCCCATGTTGAATTTCCTAGGTCTGCCCCTGCGAGTAGGCCCCACAAGCTGGGCTGCATATGACCAATATGTACATGTAGGCTGCTGGTAGAAGAATATTCTCCCCTAAACAATAATACTAGGCAAGGGGATTTCTTAATTGCTCAGGCCTCCGACCCATGCAAGTTATGTTTTAGATGTGGCGAAATGGAAAGAATCAAACATTTCAAGCTAAAGGCACATGTTAACAGTTGTTACTCTTTGGAGGTTAGTTCCAAATAATGAAAAATGAGAGGAAGGAAAGAATCAGAAGCCACCTTTTAGAATAGGTTGGGACTAGGGAGACGGAGACAGCTACAGAATGTGGATTGTTTCCAGTTATATAACTAATGGACCGAATTCATGTTTTGAAGTCCAAACTATTGATATTTTTGGATACTCTTCTGGATATAGATTCTGCATGTTTGGAATCCGTAAGTTTTGTTGAGTGCATTGATTTTTTTTTTTTTTTTTGCTAACCGGGGGTATCCAAGATCTCTTAGAGCACCTGACTAAATCCCCCGAGGCGGTGGCCTCCCCCTGTTTCCACTCACCGGGCTCGTTGGGCTAGGAAGCCTAGCCTGGGGTTCCAACACTTGGTGGGATTCGATGCTGAGACCTCCGGGTGGTTACGGAGTGCCCCAACCAACTACTCTACCAAGCGTTGAGTGCATTGATGAAAATATGAGCGAGGGGGCACATTTTGGTGCAAAAGTTACAGTAAAAAGTTTCCTCTTGGGTGTGCATGAAAAAGTGGAACTTTCTCTTGCACTGCCTTATTTACCATAGCGGGGAATTAGAAAAGTAAAGGGGGATTGGTGATTTAGCATGTTAATTGTTAGGTCAAAAGATTCACAGCCTTAATTCCCAATTGTGAGGTATACTCCGTATTTATAATGAGTCTGAATCCCCTATTTTGTAGAAACAGGGAGATACTGTTTCATCCATGCACAATCGTCAACTGTGTAAAATCTCATGCCAGTATACAAAATAATATACATTGCAATAAGCTTTACAATTTTGCTCCTTCAGCCAAGGAGTGATAGAATACAAATGACTTCAATTAAGGAATGACAGTATACAAAAGAGTAAGTCAAGATATTGTCAGCGGAGCCTTCAATGAATTTTACATGAGTTCAGCCTGAAAGTCATCAGAATAGATTGGATTATCTCTGGAAGCAAGTGCAACCGAGGTGTTGAACAATGAACAGATTATATGCTGGATTGAGAGTTGAGACCACTTGTAATATAGGAATATGAAATCACCATCATCACCTGGCTTTCCAACTGCCACTAAATTATTTGCCAAAAGCATAGCGTGTTGAATATATTATGAGCATGTTTGAGGCCCCTGTTTGAGAATTTCTAGTTCTCGCTTGAGTTGATCGATTCAGGATCTAGATTGAAAGGCAAATCAAATTCGCAACAGAGGTCCAAACTTGTCGTGCCGTGTTCAGAGACTATAAACACTGGAGAGAACACTATCTGATTAGGTTGCATTAAGCCAACTTAAGAGATATTGATCTTTCTTATTCCAAAGAATAAAAGCTGGATTGATATCTAGAGTTTCCTATCCATTAGAATCAAGTAGATGTTTGGGAGGATAGGGCTCAATGCCATCGATAATGCCCATAAGATCATGGTTGGAAAGAACTGGAAGAAATTGGGAAACACATGGCAAATAATTGTATCGATCCAATTTAACTGACACTAAATGAGCAACAGTTGGTGTAGTGAAAGAAGAAGAAGAAATTCAGCTGAAGCAGTGGTGGTGTTGGCTGGAGATGAGGGTCTAGGTTCAGGGACAGCTGGAGATTTTAAGGTGAAGTTATGTGGTAAAGGTGAAGATGTCACACCAACAATGGAGAGTATTCTATACGGTTAATCAAAAACTTTCCTCCCTATCACAAAGTTCTCTTGTGGCAAAAACACACCCTTAAATATGGGGTAATCCTCTAACTGGATTTTCATAGACAATAAGATCCCATGTAGGGAATCCTACCATTGGATCCATGTAAGTGTGGAACCCACTGTAATCCTAGATTTGGTTAAAACTTTAGAAAGGATGAATTTATATCTCCCTTTGGCACCCTTTCAAGGAATCCTTCTGTGCTCATGATCGTTAGTCCTCCGTAATCCAGAACACTAGAACTTCATGAACACAGATTCCATGCATCCAGAAATCTAAAATAGGACATACCTCCACCCTTCTATTTTTTTTGAAATTCCACACTTACTTTCCTCACTTTCTTTTCCTGAATGTGCTGTGTGCAATCGGAATGCAATGTTATTAAGATTAATGGCTAGTTCTGTCATAATACTCATAAAAAAGATTATATTATGCTCTAGTTTCTTGATATTTTGTTGAAATTGTTATAATCTTTGGGGCAAATGTCTCACATCCATTTTCAAAATATGAGAAAATAACAACTAGACAGACATCTTCAGGCCTCACTAGGGATTGCAATTTCATATAAAGCATTCAGCATAACATTCATGAATCTTTTACAGAGAGCCGAAGATGCTAAAGAGATGATAAAGATAACATCCACACAGATACCATATTGAGTTAAGTTTAAACTATTTCACTAACATGTTTACTTCTATATTTCTGCTCCAAAGTGCATGTGAGAGATGAACTGTTCCACCTAACCGACAACCAAATGTAGCCAAAACTTTTAGTGAAGTGTTACAACATGATTGATTTCTCCTATGATATCCGAATACTTCAAAACAGGCAACATATTGTGTTGTATTGCACCTAACGTTTCACCTCTCATGTGTGAAATCAATGTCCCTGCCATATCCACTGTGTGTCCCAGCTATATCTATGTCGTACCTGTTCATCATAGGATTTACCTGTATTCTTAATATGCCTTAATGCACGTGAATTATGAGTATCCTAAACAGGTTACACTATATTTAAGCATGGAAAGAGGAGATAAAGATAGTATTTTTTTATTTTGATAAGAGGCAACTGAGCAAGAAACAATGATTGGCATAAACAGGAAAATAATGAAAGAAACATTAAAGAAGTAGAACGTTAAGGACTGTTCAATTGAACCCATGAATTATTTTGGTTCTGCACCACATGTGAAATGCATCAATTTCAAATTTTGGAAGCACAAGCAAAACCAAATTTAATAAGCATTTTCCAACTTCTTAGCCCCAAATTGAACGAGAGCTTATTTCACTTTCATTTATGACAAACAACAGGAGCTCTTCAAGATTATATGGTTGAGGTAGTCGAAAGAAGCAATAGGGTAATAGATTATATTTCTCAGGAAAGATAATCAAAATGCAAGACTGAAGCAGTGAAATCATAAGACATTCAACATTATTCAAAGACTTGGAGAGTTTTCCATGAATGAGCGAGGCATCATAAACTAACCCTCCACAATTGGTGCCCATAACTCATCAAGAAAGAATGTAAAACCACCATCAACATTCAATAGAGAAAAAACAGAAGATTGATGGCTAGCTAGGATCTTACGTACTGTAGGAATTTGCTGTAGATTGGCCATTCACTTCAGGGCCATCATATCAACACTCTGCACTAATAAACTTAATTGGCTTGATTGTACAATTGAAAAATCAAGGAAACTGCACATATCATTACCGGTCAGGCGCTATTTCTCATATAAGAAATCAATCACAGATTTTCTCCAATGACAAAACAGAGAGATCCATTTCAGATCAAACCTTATTAGAGTTCCCAATGTGGTAATATCTGATACAGAAGTGTGTGCAGGATATTGTTTTCAACAAGATGAAGTGATGAACTGGAGAGAGTTTTCACAGCAAACATGCCCAGGATCCAAGTTACTGGTCAGGTGGAGCCTGTTGCTGGCCCATAGTCAGGCCAGTCCACTCATCACGACCATGGGCACAAGAGCAATGGGTTGTTAAAACTAATAGAAATACCATCAATATTGAACATACTAATCTGACCCAAACATTAAGTAGAATGGCCTACTTCTGGTCTTAAGCACATTTATGGGGGATCACAGTATCAATAAATACATTTACTACGATGAAAGAAGTAAGAAGGTTTTTACTATGGTGTTTCATGGTTGTGGAATTTTACTATGGCGTTTCATTCTCTTTGCCATCCTTTGGAATGTTTAGCAGGAAAGAAATGAGAGGATTTTCAGAAATTCTTCGGCTTCAGTGGAGGACTTGATTTCCAAGATTAAACTTTCAATTGCCACGCGTTTTCTATAATTGGGAAGCGACCAGCAGGCGTGTTGAAATTTTACATCGCTGGTGCTACTTAAGAAAAGCAGGGGCCAACAGGTATTGGTGGTGTGCTTTGTAATGACAATCGTGAGGTGTTACTTATGTTCTTAAAAAATGTAAGGGTTAGAGATTCCACTGAAGCAATAGTGTTGGTAATTTTGGAAGCCCTCCAGATCTTGACAGCTACTTTCCATGGGCAGGTAGCCACTGGTGGTGGAGATTGATTCTTCTAACGTGAAGGGTTGGTCCTTAAAGTGCACAGTTCTTGGCCTTGGAAGTTCCAATTTCACTTCAACGAGATTAAGGAGTTGTCATCTTCTTTGTTCGACTCCTTCCAGCATGAGTTGACGTCCACTAATAGCATGGCAGACGCATTGGCTAACCAGTAGGGGATAGATCTTCTCCATAGGTGGGGTTATTAATGTAAATCTCGATTTGGGCAATATTTTGGGAGTTCTTCTTTCTTTGTCGGGTCGGGTGGGGTATAATGCTCTTATATCCATGTATTTTTAGTGTTCTCTCTTGTGTTCCTCACTTTATGCTTTCTTAGTCAATAAAGTTTCTGCTACTGATAAAAAAAAACGATGAAAGAAATAGGGAATTGATGAGACAAGTCAAAATACAATTTATTTCCCAATTACAGAAGTCACCCTCGCATTTTAGTAATATGAAATCACAGATTTATTTATTTACTTCTGTTCCCTGTACATGAATTTTAGACACTCACATATCCAAGCTACTAACAAGTATCACTTGAGATCTGTACTAAAATGTAAAGGTTCCTGGATCTCCCACAGTTAAGACCAACTCGAATCATCCTTTTATATGTACACTTTAACAGAGGACAATCAATGAATAAAGTAAGGAATATTAGTGTGTCAGAGAAATAGGAATCACTTCTGTATGCCTTCAAAAGGATGCAGCAAAAACCAAATGAAATCACCTCTGAAAATCAGTAAAGCTAAACAAAGGTTTTTCATGAGTTCAGAAAAGCACATTACATCAATAAAAGTTCTTCATGAGTTTGGTAAAGCACGTGAAAAAATGTATTTACAGACAATTTTGATCCAACAGGATTTAGGATTCTTGAATCACCTAGTAAAAGTTAGACCAACCTATCTTCAAAACCCAATTTGTCGATCCAAATCCAAATCTGATTCAAGAACTGGTAGAGATGAGAACAATGCCAACCAATATCAATATCAGCACCAAAACCATAATCCAGACCACCCATTTCCGGTGCTTCTTTCTTGTTGCATTCGCAGCAGCAAGATGTTGAGTCCCACCACTGATGTAAACACCAGCACGGACCACATTTTGCTCAATATCATCGACGTGTTCGCCTTGTGCCTCAACCAAAAGAGCCATGTCTAGAAAGACCTGGTGCAGTTTCATCAAGCTCCTCTGTATCTGTTTCACAGCCTCCTGTCTCTCCTGGTTTTCTAAATTCAACTCCCCCTTCTTTTCAAAAGCCTCGATTTGCCCGCCTCCCAGGAGCATCTTCTCAATTATCTCCTCACTTGCTTCCTGGCCAGTTGCATTAAAATACCTCCTTTGCAGGTTCTCTTTATGTTCTGCAACTATTCCCTCCCTCAATGAATTAAACTCATTCATCATATCACGAAGCTTGCTTCTTAGACCATTTGTGACTGAAATCCTCGTCCTGTCAATGGAACTTCCCTCCTTGTATACTGGTGATATCCCACGGTTGGCAACGTTCGATCGGTCCAATGCTTCCAATCTTGCTTTGATAACTTGTGCCTTGCGCAGGATAGTGACCATGTCTGAATCCATCTGATCTCTCAGACCTCGAAGGATTTTTGTGCTGTGAGTAGATTTTGTATCGTTGTGTAGCGCTTGAAGATCGAGCAAGAGATTGCTGATTCCTTCCATATCGACTTTCATCACACCGATCTCTTCAAAGAACTGAGCCAGGTTCTCATTCTCTGCATGGCTGAGTCCAGCTGTCTCAAAATCGAGCCCTGTTTCAAGGTCCTTTGATGCATATTTCTTCAATTCCACGTAGTCTAGGAAAGATTTTGTCATAAGATCATTCATCTTGACAGAGATATATAAAAAAAAAAAAAAAACCCTGCATAAAAATCCAAAGAAACAATGGAATTAAAGCCAATTAGAAAAACAAATCCCAGTGGCAAAGCAATCAAATGCATGTTATACATTCAGTTTAGAATCTTCTAAACAGATGCTGGTGAAGAATACCCCAAATTCATAAAACTGAAGTAGAGGCTAGAATGAACCCTAGTGCAAAGCAATAAAATCTACAAAAATATATGAGAATTAAACAAGCTTTTTGCTTCAGAGACTACTTAGACACCCTTCAGATATTAATGCAGAAGAAATTTTACAGAAATCTGTATAGAAACTCAATTCTCAGGTGACGCTGATGATCTTCCCAGGTCTCAAAATTCCCACAGTGAAGAGATGTCAAAGAAACTGGTAGAAACATTCAAAGGAAAGGGAATTCAAGGAAAAAGAAGAAAACCCAAATTCTTATAATCAGAGATGTCGAGCAAAACCCTAAAAAATTAAGGTTTAGTAAATCAAGAAACCCCAAGAATCATGAGATAGAAAAAATGCTGCATGATCTTGAAGAAACTGGAGAGACGGATTTCCTTCTCGGGTGTCATTTCCCACAATGAGAGATCAGGAGACTCATTCATGAAAAAAAAAAAAAAGAAGAGAGAACTATTGACTTTAAGAAATCAAGAAACCCTAAGAATGACAAGATGGCAGATTTTATTCCAGGATCTCAAAAAATCCCACTGTGAGACATCAGAAGAGAACAAATTCAAGAAAACGAATAAAACCCAGATCCTTGTAATCATATCCTCTAGAGAAATCAATCAGCCCATGAAAATAATTTCATTAGAAAAACCCTAAATGCTAAAGATTTTGAAAAACAAAGAAACCCCAAGATTCACAAGACATCAGATTTTCTTCCTGGGTCTCAAAACTCCCACAGTGAGAGATCAGAAGGGGAACTGGTAGACAGATTCAAAGACCAAATGAATTCATTTCAAGAAAACCCCAATTAGAAAAAAAGGATCAGATTCTTGTTATCGGAGATGCTACTAAAAACCATTCCATCAATATGGGTTTCAAACTCTCCAAAGAAACATTGGGGGTTTTCATAAAACAAGAAACCCTAGAAACAGAAAGTGAAAAGAAGAAGAAAACCACATTACCTTGAAGAAATCTGGCTTTGGGTTTGAAACGAGACTGAAATCTTCTTCTGACCGACTTTTGATTTTGATTACAGAAGGCTCGTTTGCCCGTTTCTGTTTGTTTGAAAAACTTCAATTTGAAAAAGAGCGGGAGCAGGACAGGAGTTGCGTTGTGACGGTTACAGGATGAATTCCAGGGTCCTGATGAGCCTCACATTTGATTGCATTTTGCCGCTGCGAATATCCATACACTTGCTTTGACATCCGCGGTGGGCCTCAATTCAACATGGTTTTAGCCATTTGTCCTAGACATTACACATTCATTAACCACACTCAATTAGCATTGACACAAATTCAACACTCATCTAGGTTACAGGCATTTTATTTCACGGCATGAACCTTCTATGGAAAAAAATTTTTGAGTTGTCAATTCATAGAATGAGATATCCGTAGAGTTATTTTAGTAGGAGTTAATCACACCATAAAATTTATCATGGGATATGAATAACTTGATTAATGTTTATGTATAAAATTGTGCAAATCAGGCTTTCAATCAAATAAGTAGTTTTAAAATTTTGGGATGAAGGACATTTATTTTGAGCAGCTTTTAATAGGTGAACCCCGCTGGGGAGTTCCACTTCTTCAACTTAGGATCTCTCTAAGTCAGAGCATTAGAGGATTCAGACTATTCATTTGATTCTAAATGCTTTACACCATCTAATATTAACTTAAAAAGAATTTAGAAAAAATAATGACTAGATTTAGGCAATTTTGAGGCCCTCAAAATTATACTTCTTCTAATTAGATAGTGATAAATTTTTTTTTCCACAGATGCAAAGACCTTTTGAGCCCGGCCCCGCCTCCAATTGATTTTTCATGCTTTTAGATCGGCTCCATGGGTTGGATCCTTTCAATCTTAGATACAACATGGTCTTTTGCGTAAATGAGTTGAAATTGCATTCATCTATAAAGAAAAAAAGAAAAATAAAAACAAGGCCCTATAATTTTTCTTGTGATTTTTGTGGTTTAAGTAATTTTTTCTATTACCACTATGGGTTGAATATTAGGAAAGTCAGGATCTTAGCCATGTAAGGTTGTCACCTTCTTATAAGGGTACCCGTTTTGGCCAAGCCTTCTAAAAGCCCACAAACTGAGAGCTGTTTTTATTCTTAAAATGTCCAACGGTAAGTAGGGACCCATTTTTGCAGGCAGACCAATTTGCTGGCTGGACCCAGCCCAATCCGGCCCTCTCATGCTTTTTTGGGGCCTTGCCAAGTATGTTATATGAATAGACAAAAGTGATAGAAGTTTGATTCTTTGGTTCTACTGTTCAACTGAATGTAATTTAGCTGGTCTAATCTTCAAGAGCATGAAAGCAAATTCTTCTCATTCTTTATGATTTTGTGGTGGCCCTCAAAAGTGATTTTAGGGGAAAAGAAAGGGATTTTGAAGTACACATTTGTCATGACCTCATGACCTAGGATTACATGGGTTGGGCACATATCCTACGTTCATTTGGGTTAGTCATTGACACCATCTCTTTGATTGGAAATGACTCATAATGATTTGAAACTACACTTTTCTTAAAACTGAAGCAAAGAAGTGCAATGGTGAAAAGGAAATTTTCATTTCCACACAACTTACGAGATTCAGCCAAATGATGCTCAACTTTTGTCACAATAGAGTGTAGACATCTTTCAGAACTATCTTATGATATTTTCAACTAATTTCCTGTATGTCGCACACTTCCTCCCTCAATTCCTCTAATAAAATTTTACAACCAAACATGTTTTAGAATTGCAAGGATATATGAGATCAGTGAACACACTTCATAAGCACTCATACATATTGTTCAGTGGTGCTGGATTTGACATTTTATCTGCTAATACACATTTTGTTGAATGGCTTGGAATTCAAGGAATCAATACCGAACATGGGGAAGAGAAAATCCAGGACCAAGCCTCCCTCCAAACAAGCAATTTGACAACCTTAATGCTATCTTCAGTGGTCCCTTCTGCGAGCAAATAGAAGACACTCCTGCTCCATAGCAGCGTTGAAAGAAATAAAAAAAAAAATTTGATTTTCTTCTCCCCATCCTGGCCTACGAGGGTACGAGATAAAGGCCTAAGTAGTGCTGGCCATACAAGGGCTTTGACCTGTCTTGAGCCTAGCCTGCATATGTTAAGAATAGGGTAAAGTCCAGCCTGGTATCTATATGTCTCCACCTTATATTGTTTAGTCCTTGCCTCTTCAATCCTCCTTCCTTTTAGAGCTGAGTTTACTGTAAATTCGCTAAAAAATATTATTACTCAGACACAACCTAAATCAAATCCTAGATAAGTGAGGGTGTCATTTACTTCCCTACCTATTATTATTCACTCAGCTCCTCTTTAAGACTCCGTTGTTGTTAACTCACTTCAAGCTTGTTATGGCATTGGACCATGGTTGAGGTCGACCTTATCCATCGCATATATATATATATATATATATGATATCAGATATGTTGTCGCATTCACTGGAACCAAGTCAATCAACTTTCTCCAATATGACATCTGAAATGGAGAAAGCATCCAATGTTCTGTCACTGTAGTTGCTGATGGCAGCTATACTTGGATGTTACTCCTTGTGTCCAGCCAGCCCGGAGTCTTGAATCCTCTTTAGCAACTATTAAATTGAACTCCATTCTCAAGCACAAAGGGGTTGGCGAGTGGTCTAGACCACGGTTCATTTCTCTTCCAGAGCTAGAGATCTTGATATCAATTCCCGATTCCCCTCTCCCCCGATTCCCCTTTCTTCAGGAATCAAATGTTGAGTCCACTAGTACTACCACTTGGGGGCCACAGGAGTTTTACCCGACTTCTCTCTTGGCCCAGAAGGATTAGTCCAGCCCAAAGGATTAGGAACCCTCCGTTAGAAAAAAAAATAAAATAAAACTCCATCCTCCAGCCCACATGGATAGAATTCGAACCGTTCAAGGTGCTCAATTGTTTTGTAGGACCCAGTCCTTTTGAATTAAAACTCAACGATAAATCAATGGAGGGGATCGGATTCATCTTGAACATTCCAAATTATATCTATGTGGGCCCTAATGGAGTTCCAAACCTGTGTTACACGGTCCACGCAATAGCTACGACAAAGGATCCGGACTCCCCTAGTATGACCCAAATAGATTATATCATGAATATGTCTTGGGTACGCTGCACTTTTCCAAAGGGGCCATTTTTTTTTTTTTGTGTGTGTGTGTGATTGAAATTCTAGTAAATCCTAGAAATTTGAAAACATGTTTTATTAGAAGTTAAATGGAGAAACAATGCTAAATATTTAAAAATGACCATCAAATCTCTCTCTAGAAATTGAACTAGGAGAGATCGGAAATGAATACCAACAAAACCTTGGGAAGTCAAGAATCCATCAGTATCTCTACTTATATCCATCACCTCTTTAATAATATTATTTTGGAGCCCATTTGACCAATTCCAACTATTTTTTATGCAAACAAATTGGGCCATGTAATTGAATTTCTAAGTATTCTAAGAGTTTGTATTTCTATAAAATGATTAACAATGAAGAATTAACTGTGAATATTGAAAAATGAGTATCAAATTAATAACCTCCCCTTCGATAGAAATTAATTAATGGGAAAATGAGAAATGGATACCCCACTACCACCCTTGTAATTAAAATCAAGGCCCATCTACATTATCACCTTATATCATTTACCTCTCACTTCATATTTTTCAACTCTCGCCTCTTTAATAATCCTCTATTTTCACGGGGAAAGGAATTATACATTTCTACATCTAGTTGTGCATAATCAACCAAGTCTAGATGCCCTATGTGGTCTCCCACACGCTTCATGTGGGTGGGAATGTTTACAATTCCATTATGGGCCCTACCTGTTGATAATTCAAACCGTTAAAACTGATTGTCATCCCTCTATAGTGGCATGCCCTCAAATCTTACGTCAATAGGATTTGGTTCGGATTGATCAAATGACTAATAACATGATTAGCACAATCTTAGATATTGTTAATTAATGTATTTATGTGTTCAATTGTACTATGTGACCAAATCTAAGTGAAATTTAACGATATATTACCTATTATAAGTGATGAATTTTAATTCCAACTATTTGGATTATCAACAGGTGGTCACCACTAGTGTTGTTCCACACATCCTCTCAAAGGGAGCCGTGGGAGACCACTGAGGAGATCCGGACTCCTGATCATTGTAGTCTTCACGACATCAAAACGCCGCAAATTTCGTTTCTTATGGGCCGATTCCCATCCCATTTTTCCTGTTCAAATGGCAAATGAATATGGGGAAAGAGTCAATCAAGAAACATGTCACATCTAGATGGAGCCAGCAATACATCCCACAAACCCCAGAAGACAAAGTCACGACACCAAGATATCCAATATCAAACCCACCTTCATTTCATCTGGATCTATTAAGATATTCGAGTACCAGGTAGTAGTGGTGGCAATCACCCAAGCTGACGAATACGTGCACTAACTACAGTTAAGTTGGCGTTTTCTGTCTCCTTTGTGGATAAGAACTAAGTAGAGGAGAAAACTCCCTCCCACACCTCAATTATATCTGTCTAGTTTTTAGCAGAAAAAAAAAAGTAATATCTATCCTTAGCTTTCCATACATCAATTTAACAGATCTTTTCTGTGTTAGGTTCAGGAAGGAAAGAGGCATTTGGGGTTATGGGTTCTCTTATGGCAGGATGGGATTCACATGTTCCAGATCAAAAATCTGGTAATTTCATCTAGTAATTTGATTTCTTGGTTTGTTGTATTATAAGCTTTTTTGAGGTTTCTAATAGTGGCTCTTTCAGTAGTGTATCAAAGGAATAGATCATTCACCAAAGGAGAGATTGAGGCCTACTGGAAATCAAGGAAGAGGACAGAAGATGAACATCTCAAAGCAATTTCTAATGTGCTGGAGAATAGTCAGGTCATTTATTTATAAGATCTAGGCTTGTTTAAAGTAATAGTAGCAATAATTAAGATTTGTTTCAATGTTAGAATCATCATCTTAGTTTTACCCATCGATTTATGAAAACCCATTTTAAAGGACTTTGTTATATAATCTTTCGTAAAGAAAACTCTAGACAACTTATATCACTTGAGAAGGACATGCATATAACAGAAGGCAAGGAAAATCTGAAGTTTTTTCTTTGTTTGTAATTCCTCGAATTTCGAAAAGACCAACACCATGTCACCCCAAGTCTGACATCCTGCATCTAACAACTTCATTATAAAGGGTCATCTGGGCACGCTTGTGGACCCTTGAAATCTGTTCCAGCTGCTCCCCTTGAGAGGGGGAATTCCATAAAATCGAAGAAAAATTACTTGCTTTCCATTTTTTATTTTTACTGGTAAGCCCACAAGCCCCATGTTTTTACACTGATCCGAATGAGACGCACTATTGGATAAAATTGTTAAACTTGAAGGCCACGAATTATATGGTTAGGATGGTCGTACAGACACATGTAGGTCCTATTTAAATCTTTCCATCTCCCCCACCTTCCCTATCATTGGTGGGGTCACAGGTGGTGGGGTAGTCCTCATAGTGCTCTTTGTAAGAGCCCAGACTTCTTGTTTCAGATCTTATATTTAATTGTTTCAAAGAGAGGATGAATAGATTCTACCTTCTTGTGGTTTTGAGTTTCCCATGGTTTGAATGAGTTTTTTTGGTCATCATTATCGCATCTGGTTACTATCTTTAAACTAATCAAATAATAATATATTTTGTTTTTCCTTTTTCAGCTGATTGTACCATTCTTTTCTTATTTTCTCTCACTCGAATTTATCAACGATTTTGAAAAATCAATATTTTAAAGGATGATATTTTATACCAGTTCTCGGAAGTTCTTGATCTATAGAGTTCATTTTATGTTCAATGATGGTTAACATGTCAATGTTAAGGTCTGCTTCAGTTGGTGTAAAGGCTGTTATTGAAAGAGATTCTTCCTTAATAGATACTGGATCTGTAATTCCAGAAAGGTCTATAAATTGGCTCTCTAAATTCTGAGGTAGAGAGACCTACTATAGGATTGATGATATGTAGAATGTTTACAAGATGAAGGGCAATTGAAAGAAAGGGTTGAACTACTTCATTTAGTAAACTGAATTTCTTACCTTTCCATTGGCATGTTTTGGTGTCATTAACTTGAGGTTGTACTGGCTGGGCATCTTCTATTTGCCATTGTCCAGTTAAATTAACCACATTCCATGTAATTGGTTTTGGGATTATTACATTATTCTTCTAATTAAGAACAATGGTTTATGTTGTGACAGGAAAGTTTATACACCGGATCAGGGGCAACCCTCGAGAGATCAAGCTCCTTACCCCTGACTAATACAGGGGGTAATTTCCTCATCGCTGATCCCGAAGCAGATCTTGAGATGCTCAAAAAGACAAATGCTTGGTATGTGATCCTTTTTAACCTATCTATCCCAAAAACCCCTTTCTACTTAGAATTCAAATAATAAATGCTAACCTTGGGGTGGCCACAGGTGGACGAGGAGCAACTGGGCATTTCTGAATGAACCTCCTGTAACAGCAATGGAAGGCCCTGCTTACAAGTATGCAGCACAGTACCATGTGGCCGATGTTCACAAATCCAAGCCAGAGGCACATTCTGTGATAAAAAGCATAAATGGCCCTTCAGTATTACCACCATAAACTACCCCGACAATAAGGCAGTTATTTCAGCTATCATTAACAATATAAGGAAGTGTCTATAGATATGAGTGAAAATAAAAGCAAGGAGGTCTGTGTATAGGTTTTGCATTGAGTTTCTCTATCTGTAAATATCAAGGAGGTGAGTAACGTGCTAAGTGCTCTTTTTTTTTATATATATATATATAATGATAAATGCAGAGTTGGGTGAGATTGTTTCTATCATTTATGTTTTGAAGTTGTGATCATCTGAAGCATTGATTGTCTTGGAGTTTCTTCGGTTTGTTTCCTCTGTCGTCTCTTTCTTCTTTAATGATTTCTTCTCTTTTTACCAAGAAAAGATGTGGGCTGCAATATTTCAGTATATGGTTATAGGAACCGTGCACATGGTTCCATTGCGAACCTCACATGATATCATGATTAGGGGTGTGCATCGGTCGGTCGGTCGATTTGGTTATTGACATATTTTTAACCTAACCAAGATTTTTCGGTTAATTTCAACCATTTAACCAAACCAAAATTTTTTAGAGGATTAACCATCGGTTCGGTTAACCTAAAATATCGGTTTGGATTTCGGTCGGTTCGTTTAACCTAAAATTATTAAGTTTATAAATGACTATAGTTATCTAGTTAATAGAGTTTAGGGTTTATATTCATAAGGTTTATATGGTTTATGGTTCCCAATTCAAATATATATATATATATATTTAAGTTTTAAATTGTTGGAAACTTTAACCTTAGGATTTAGAGTTTAATGTTAATGGTTTATATTTATTTTTTTTTCATATTATTAATTTCATTATCATATTTAATCTTGATAAATATAAATATATAATATATTGAAGGTGCTACATTACATGATAACTTGGTAAGTAACATGAATTAATACTTATTAATTGATGTATGTTATATTTATTTTGGATTTTTTATATAAGTATCAATAGATTTTCATATATATATACATGTACACATTTTATTATATGTATTATATATTTATATAGTTTACTATAATTTCGGTTTCGTTTCGGTTAATTTGGTTAATTTTTTCTGTTAACCGAACCGTTAACCGAAAACCGAAATATTCAAACATCTTTAACCGAACCGCCTGATCGGTTAAGAATAACCGGTAAATTCGGTTAACGGTCGGTCGGTCAGTTAGTCGGTTTTAACCAAACTATGCACACCTAACCATGATCTCCATACAACCCATCTTTTAATATAAATCATCTGTGTTGGTCATCATAGAATGAGTTTTTTTTTTTTTTTTTTTTGGTAAAATCACAGAATTGAGTTAATGGACGTGATTTCAAGTAAGCTCCACCCTAATTAATTAAGAGGCTATGAGATTGTTCTGTGCACCGTCCACAGGAGGCGTTTTAATAATCCTTGAGCTTATTTCACCATAATTTCCTAAGTACTCTATCAAACAAACAGGTGCGAACACTTTTCTTTTCTTTTTTTTTTTTTTTGTATTTTTTCACCTTAATTCAGGCAATAGCAGCCTATTTCCATTGAAATCCAACCATCCACTGTGTGTCCTCCTTGAGAGCGGTATAATTTTAAAAGAGAGGTTACACTCACCATCTCCTTGCTCCCTGTTTTATTTTCCTCTTCCTCTTATTAGATTTGCAGTTACCTTTACAAATAGTAATTACACAGACCTACTAACCCGGCAAAAGAATTGCACAGAGGGCAGTTTTAAAACCCTGACGAGGATTGTAATGAGGGCAGTGTTAGAAAACCAAATCAGAGATTAACCTAGTTCACAGTCCACAATTTGATGAACCAGGCAGGTCCAGCCATGATGTCAAAATTTAACATCCAAAATAAACATAAACTCCTAGTTGAAACTGGACAAAACCGTCAGGTCATACATGCTCGGTGATTGTTCCTTACAGGTTTAGATGGTATTCAACAGTTCTTAACCAGATGAAGGGTTTTTTTTATTAAGCCAAACCATTCAAGGCATTGGTCATTTTGAATCGGGCTCGGTCAGGACGTCAGTTGTATATGGTCTTTAAAACACAGAGAGCACCACTATGCAAGAGACCAAATAAAATAAGGACACACTTTGCTCAAAAATGCAAGATCATTAAACAAATCAAAATCAGCTGAATGGAGATAAAACATTATTATTGCCTTACAGCATTGCAATAACAAAATAATTTTCTATGGGTTTTTGCTCTCTGGACTAACCAGGGGTACAATTTTCGGGTTGTGGTAAGTGTACAAAGCAATCTGAGATACACTCTTTCAAAAATTTGTGAAGCTCTGTTGAGTATATACGAGGGAAGCTCCTGTAATGGTCGACATGCGGGGATGAGCCAAAGTTATAAGCCCATATCTTTTTCCCAGACAACTTCTGCTCCTGAATAAAAAACTCAACCGAACGAACTGGAATGACCTGGTCAGCTGTGCTATAAAGATAAAGTTGGGGACAGGGAGGCTGGTTGTTTGAAAGGATGTTGATGACCTTGGTTAATCGCCTGTTAAGCAAAACATACACACACACAAATAAACAAAGAAAACGTCAGCGTTTAGGGGTATTTTGTTTATTTTTACAAACAGGTAGCTTCATCCAGATTGAATTAGCTGAGGAGCATAAAACCTCTTCAGAATAAAAGGTTCGACATTGTACTTAAGGAACCAAAACAAATTCATTCTACAAGCTCCAACATAATAGCAGGTTTTCAAACAGTGCTTTCAGCTTTGAGTAAAACAAAGGTATCTAATATGATAAATTAGACAACCACACAAGTAACATGTTGGATGACGAATTCAATAGCAGATATCGCCGAGGATCATGTTTGGTCTTACATTAATCAATTACAACATGAAAACTAAAAATCAATTGCCTTTTCACACATCTGATATGTCAAAGGAAAATGACAACCCCACACACACACACACACATAAAAAAAAAAAAAGGCATGCACATTCGTTCAACCATAAATATATTTTTTCCAATGTAAAAGCTTCTTAAACAGGAAGAAAAAATACACATACAATCCATATCACAGGGCACAATGTATTTGTAAAAACTGTAATGTACATCAATGGTCATGTGACATTGACTTCAGCTAGTGGAGATTACATACCGATTTACATCAGGCAACTGCAGAAACTTGGAGAAAAACTGATCCAAAATACAAAGTAGCATGGTTTCAATCAAAGAGGACTTGGTATCTTGCAAATTTATGCTATTCTTTTCACCATTTATTGCAGTCTCTCCAGCGGTCTCAACTGAAGAATTTGTAAATGACCTTCGCTTTTTCAGTAAGGCGGCAGAAAATCCTGCTGCCCAGACCTATTGGGAAAGGCAACAAAATGAATCAGCAGCATACAGTCACCATTAAACTGAAAATAGTTTTCAACAAGAAAGGCAACAATATGAATCAGCAGCTTCAAACCGATTTCAAAGGTATTCAACATCTGATTCAACTAACTATGAACTGAGAAGACATGTAAATCAAAGTATCTATTTTAAGCTACATTTCCAACAGGTTAAATACAAATGCATTCTTTTTTACAAGATTATTTTCATTAGCCTTTGACTACTATCAGAGTATCCGTGCTCCAAATAGTTGATTTTATGTTGTTTGCAGATGATGGGTGATTAGGGTTTCGAACTAGAAAAGGAAGTGAGAGAGAGAGAGGAAAGTTCATTAGTATCTTAGGGTGATATGTACGATCATTTTATTAATAAAGAATATATATCACTAATGACAAAAACACCCTATAATATAACACATCACAAGTATACCTGCCAAGGATGCGAAAGTAACAGTTTTTCATGGGATATCCATATTCTAATGCTCCCTCTCCCTCTCAAGCTGGAGCGTACATGTTAATCACGCACATCTTGACAAGTAAACTCTAAAGCTTAATTAACAGCCTAAGTAAATCTGCTAACTGATCTTTAAATCCAACAAACAGAGGATGACATTTGGTGGAACTTTATTTCTTATAAAATGGCAAGTTGGCAACTGATTTCATTGTTTTTTTCCTATCCAGGTAGATAGACTAATAGAGTTCCCCGAGATATAAAAAGATACTTGATTATTCCTTTAAAGTAACAAACAGAGTTGAAGAACTCCCAAGTCAGACAACAATATCTTTAGCCGATAAACCCTGAGACATAGACCATAGTCCTGTAAATTTCAGCACTTGGTCAAGCCACAACATTTCACACACCCCACAAATATAGCAACCCTCTTACAAGCAAGGACTTCAAAATATTGTACTATCCAGTATAGAACATGATAAAGCCACTTGCCCCACAGGAGAAGTAATATCAATTATCAAGTCCAGTAATGTTGAGATAAATCAAGTATCCGTCAATATCTGCTACAGACCTATATATTGTATGAGTTCATCTTCCATTAAATGGAGTGTAATCCAATAGGTGCATCTATACTTCTGCAGACTTTGTGCTACCTTCCCTATCTCCTTCAAAAGATCAAGTGCATACCCTTTATTCAGCCTCTAAGATCAAGTACATAATTTAGCTATTAGACACCTTTTGATCTACCTATTTCAATTCCTAGAATATACTGCAATGGTCTTACGTCTTTTATCACTTTGGTCAGATGCTTTTCCACAAAGATTTCCCAAGAATATCAACTGTAACAAAAACGCCATCAACATAGATGAAGTAATGTAATTCCATTGCTACGCTTAACAAATTGCACTACTTTGTCTATATCCAAATTGGAGAAACACCACACTTTAACTTTTCAAGCAATGCTCAAAGAGACTATTTATGATCATATAATGGCTTCTTTAGTCGATGCACATTCTTTGAATCTCCTAAACAGCACTCATAGATGCCTATATACAACTGTTCATTTCAAGTTGGTAGAGAGGTCAATCCTTGTTAATCTAAAGTGACAAAATAAAGCACATGGAGCTTAACTTAGCTAAAGAAGCAAAAATCTTCTAGTAATCAAGATAAGACTTTGTGGCACAGTGGAAGGAGCTTACTATTGCAACCTTGAGGTTGTGGGTTGAAGTCACATTACCAATATAAATAAAAAATAGGTCAACCGTATGTCTTGTCTGGACTCCTCCACAACTAACCCAGCCTTACAGAACCAAGTCATCAACCTTATGCTTCACTGGAAACATCCGCATGCATCCAAAATTCCAAATACCTTATTTTCTTCAAACTACTAAGTTCCCAAGTCTTATTTCCCTTGAGAGTTTTCATCTCTGACCATAGTTGTTCTACAATTATTGAAACATGATAGATAGAAAAGAAGTTAATAATCAGATGAGATGTGCAAGCACCCTCACCCTTGCCCAAGTCAACATGTAATTTATTATTATTATTATTATTTCCAAGGCATGGAGGAAGAGAATCAGGAATAGGAAAACAAGAAGAACAACACAGGCCAGCTGGATTTGGGATTGCGCACACAGTTAATGATCAAACTATGACTTCGAGTTCTATTCGCTACCATGTCAAACATCAGTTTTCAACCATTTTATTTCACAACCATTAGTGGCTTCTTTTTTATCATCATGTGCATGATCACCAGTTGCATTGTTCAGATTGCAGAATGACTCCTATACTGAAAGGAACAACTTATTAGTAGATAGGTTTGAATTTGAACAAAGTCCTAATAAGACTTGCCTGTTGGGCTTTCTGGATTTCTTAATATCAGAAAATACCTATTTATATAATTCTTTTTTTATGAGGATTGTGATTCGTTTTATTTAGATATGGTTGGTTGGCGGCGTGTTTCCTTGTGGAAGAGAGGGGGAGGGGGAGGGGGAGGGTTGTGAGAGACTTTTGGTTAAGAGGTTTGTAGCGCAGGGCACATGGTTATATTCTCTTGTTTTTTCTTAGAGAAAGCTCCTTTTCCCTTCCCTTCCCCCTTTCTTTCCCAAAAAAAAAACGGTATAAGACGAATTGGGTTGAATGCCCTTTAAAAGGGGTTTCTTTTCTTTTTTTTGTTTACAGCTATTTTGGTAAGTGGGCTAGCATTGAGATTAGTAGGTATCAAGTGGGTCCCACTTATTCAAAAATCTAAAGCGTTGAAAATACATGTCCCAATCATATATGGGCCCTAGCCAAATTTCACTCTAATAGGAAATAAGGGCCTAACCAAATTTTACTCCAATTGGAAATAAGCCCCTAGCCAAATTTCACTCTAAATAGGAAATGGACTCTAGTGAAATATTTAATTTTTAATATTCTTTTCTATTTTTCTACATATACAGATTTGGATTTTTTTTATATATTTTATCAAAACAATTCCCAATTGTCCAAAATATTTTGCGTTGGAGACCAAACCGAAACAGTGCCCAAAACAATATTTTCAACTATGCACCCTACGCAGATCCTATTTACATATTGTCCAACTCAAATCCTCCTTTTTAATCTATAATTGACCCTTAATGCCAAAATCTATCAATTAAAATACTATGATACTATGTTATCTTCAAATTTAACTAACTCAGTCTTCACTACCAGACCCATGTATGTTATCTTTCACCTTCTGATTCTCAATCCATTTGATTCAAGCACCTTTCCCAAAGTTCTAGCTTATCATTTACTTGCCATCTTTTGTACTAATGAATGCCATTACAACATCATAGGCAAATATCATACAGCACAGAACTTCAACTTGTATATCTATCATTTTGTCATCCATAATTAGGCAAATAAATAGGGGCTCACTGCAAAACCTTGGTGCAGTCCTACACTTCTACTTCAACCGGGAACTCAAACATTGCCCATGTAGTGCTAACAACTGCCCCTTGATGCATGTCTTGTATAATTTGGATAAAATAGGAGTGTCGCCAAATTAACTGCCTAGGTACCTTGTAGTTAGCCTGCTCCAAATCAATAAAGACCATATGTAAACTTTCCTCTTTGCTCTCAACTTTTCGATGAATTTTCTTGCAAGGAAAATAGCTTCCATGATAGACCTTCCTAACATAAGCCCAAACAGATTAAATATCAAATCATAGCTGTAAGCATCGTTCCATTAGTGATTATTCTGTCCCAATGTTTCAACGTATGAGTCATAAGTTCTATTGTTCAATAGTTTGCATAATTCTAAATATCTTCATTGTTATTATAATAAAGAATCACTGCTCTCTTTCTCCATTCATTTGGCATGTTTCCTAAAATCAGTCCCTATAAGATCCAAGCCTCCATACATATATCACTAGTCCTCATGCACTATTTCTCTTCAGCTACTCTGGTCCAATCTATACTTCCATTCTCAATACTTGGTACTCTTTGATTTGTCTACAATATAGCCTTAGTTATAAACCACGTAAACTCTTGCTCTAGGATGACACATTATTAAGGATACATATTATTAATGAAACACTTGTATGCCCATCAAGGCTATACTAGTAACAAAAACTTCATTAAAAAATGATTTCTAACAAACAATAATTAATTTTGACATTTGACTTGTCATTTCTCAAACAATGTAACGTAAATAATTCAAGTCATGAAGACAGGGAGTATCTTTTTCTTTTTTGAACACGAAGAATTTTATTAAAAAGTAAAAATAGAAAGCACCGATGAAAGGAAGCAACACAACTAGGACCAAGCCCACCCCACTACATTGGAAAAAGGATTTCCATTCCCATAAGGTATGACTTATAAGCTATGATGCCAAGATACGGTAGGGTCAAGCCATGGACATGGCAGGGACATGGATTTTATATATAAAAAGTGAAGTAACGGATACGATACAACACGATACGTTGCCCATTTTGAAGTATCCGTGCATCATAGCTTATGAGACATTAAAAAAGCATCTTTGATCGGTATTTTCTCCATTTTCTGAATGTTGAAGATATTGTTTGGTCGTGAGATATAAGTAAGGTTGCAATAATCTATCCAATGTTATGGGGTAGGGAAAGAGGAACTATTGATTTTATACATATCAATAAAAATTGTTTGTTACCAATAAAAAAAAGGGCAATCAATAACAACAGCAACAACAATAGTTGTTGTTTTGATAGAAACATTGATTTAAACCTGAGGGTTTATTTCTGGGTCTGCTCCAGAGTCAATCACGCAACCTTTAATCTTCGTGACGAGATCACCTCTGTGTTGCAAGTTCTCAAGTATGGCACCATAACTGCACATCAAGCAAAAATGGTTGTCCATTTCTCATTAGACACAATGATATGACTCCCAAATGTGGAGATTCAAGAAAGGAACGGAACCAAAGAAGGGAAAAAAAAACCTATAAATCATATAAAACCAGAAATATCCACACATTCATAGTGGTCAGCCAGATAAAAAGCATATTAATGAACAAGTGTAGCAAGCATGCTTTGTGATGTTATAATCTGGGAACCCATGGTTAAGGATGAATTGGGAACCCTGCAAAAAATGAGATGACATTCCCCCACACCCAAAATTAATATTCATGTGCATGATCTGACACCTTTGCTATTAGTTTAAAATATAGAGGAAGAGAGACTGCATTTCGATAAATGAGGTTCCAGCTTTCATATGCCATGTCAAACAATTGGCACAAGAGACACATGCACGCACGCGCGCACACAAGTTTTGAAATAGACCTACTCCAAGCCCAAAAAAATCATACTTATATTAACATTCTCGAACATTCTACATGGCAAAATATATCATCATGAGCAAGCAAAATATATCATCACTTCTTAAAACTTCTGAGTCCCAGAGCTTCTTCTGACTACGGCCTCATTCTCAATTTTACCCTTGAAGTTTCTTATTCAAAAACTAACCTCAATCTTTTCAAATAAAATCATAATACAAAAATCACTCATTTTTCCTGTTTATCAAGTACTATGATGCCCCAGATCCGGCATGAATATGACAAGGGCACAGCATGAACACAGATTTTACACATAAAAAGTGAAGTATCGGATACGATACGTTGCCCATTTTGAAGTATCCGTGCATCATAGATCAAGCAATGAATCTGTTCATTCAAAGATAGAAACTCATTCAGCTAAGGAGAGAACTAAAGAAATTCAGCAAACAAAAGAAAATGAAGAAAAATGGAACTCTTAACACACCATGTTCTTAAAAAGTTTTCTAGTCGCATCCGCATCACCCGCCCACTACCTACAAGGTTTTGGCCATGACCACAACCGGTTTCTTGTGAGATTGGTCTGAAACCTAAATGTACTAAAACTCCATTGTCACCACCTTTTTTTATTATTTTATTTGCATCTAAAATGCCGTAAATCAATTAAAAATGAAGATATAAAATTTCTTATTTTCTTGCCATTTAAAAAAGATCTCTAAGAAGAAAAAGGGCTTAAATAAATCGATAAATTAGTTCAAGACAAGTGATCATAATTGGTTAATCTTATCAAGGTTCAAGAGACAAAGTAAGCTCAAGTTAAATCAGTGCAAGTGGTGTCACCTTTTACGATCTAAACTACTCATATGATGCTTCAACCTATTTCTGCCTTCCATCATTTTCAACAAAGCAACATTCAACACAGATTGAGAAAAATATGATTAAACTAATAATAAATAATTACTTTCTCACATATCCAAATCTTCCATATGATCTATGATGCCTAGGCAGCTTAATGGGTTGCAAATGGATATCCAATTATCCAAGTAACTTTAGTCCCCAGTTCCGAATAAAGCGGGTCTTGAACCACCAATCACTTTCTTAAAAACAGATTTGAATTATTAAAAAAAAATTGACATATAATTTGGAATTCAATCACTTTCTTTTACCATGACCCACCAAATCAATCCAATAGTGATGGTCCAACTGAAAGAAACTAAGACCCATTCCTGGGCTTGCTTGGCAATTAACTAGTGAAGTGAAAGTAAAGTGAATCCGGACAAAAAATGACAAGGGTCATATCAAAAGTATATAATTTTAAAATTTCCTCCAAATAAATAAATAAATAAAAACTCCTCCTTTCTCTATTAAAAGATAAAAAAAAATTATTTTTCCATACAAAAAGTTAAAAAAATTTCATACCAAACAACTAAAACTAAAACACCATCATAACCCACCGTATTTTATTATATCTTGATTTCATACTTCACCACACCATTCAATTCACCGTATATCCAAGTACACCCAAAAAAGTAGTTGGAATTTCAAAAAGTGGGCCCACAAAGGTAAACATTACCTAATCACTGCCGAATCCCCGTCAGTCCAGAACCGATACAAAATCGTCTGATACCAAAAGATTTCGTCTTTGACCAAAACAGTGTCCGAAACAAAAGTTCCAATTTTCAAAACCATAATCAGTTCCAATAACCCAAAGACCTAAAGAAAAGACTTACGCTAGCCAACCAGTGTTGCTGAAGGTGTGAAACACCAACCCCCGTTCGACTCCGTCCTTGTCCGTCTCCGACAGCCACTCTATCAGCTCCTCCGCGAACGCTGCAACCCGCGCTTCGATCCTCTTCCCCAAATCAAACCCTAAAACATCTCTCACAGGAACAACGAACGACACAGTTCGGACCCCCCTCGACCCGTACAGATCCGCGTACCTCTTCAACTGCTTCTGCTCCGCTCCCAACCATCCCAACAACACGGCCATAAGAACCGGTCCTTTCTCCCCAAAAAACCCTAGGTCATCTCCGTCCGAGCAATTCAGAGGTCGGTCTCCGTCGAGGACTCGATCCTTGGCGTCAGATGCGGCGGAGCTGAAGCAGTTAGAGCGGATCGGAGCGGAGAAAGAGGAGGCGGAGAGGGAGAGGAGAAATCCAAGGGGGTTTGGAGATGGAGGGTTGGAGATGGAGGCTGAAGGAGAGAAAATGGACGGTGGAGATGGTCCGGTGGTTTTGAGAGTTTTGAGGGGGAATTTGAGGGTTTTAGGTTTGAGGATTGGATGGAGGTTGAGGTGGCGATTGAAATGGTGGGTTGACGAGGTGATGAGTCTGACTGAAGCTTCCATCGGCGGCAGCTGAGGAAGATAGAGAGGGGTTCGGAGCGGAGGGGAAGTTGGTGTTTTAAAAAGAGGAAGGTTGCATTGACAGTGTCGCTGTCGGTTGCTGGGCCATTAATTAGGTGGGACCCACTTCCTTTGATTGGACCCAGCTGAGCAAGTATGGTATTTAATGAACCCTCATCTAGACTTAAATGCCTAAGTATTAGTAGGGTACTAGGGTGGGTTATATGAAAAAAGACTATACAATAGATAAAGGTAAATTAAATTTAAAAAAAAATTAAAAATTATCTTCGCTCTCGATTTAATAATATAAATTTAAGTGGCTGTATGCCAGCAATAGGCCGGCCCAATAGTAAGGCTGCACAATCGAATTTCAAATCCAGTCCGATTCGAAACGATCCAGTTAGACCACTTATAAGTGATCTAGACCGGTTTTAATTTTTTTTTTTTAAGCTTTTTTTTTTCATTTTCAGCTCACATCTTAAGATTTTTCTATATCTTTGTTAGGCCATGGATAACTTAAGCATTTTTCTATATCTTTAGTGGGCCATAGATAATCAAATAATAATCATCATCTTATATTAAAAAAATTAAAAAAAAAATTATTATTTTAATAAACCCGGTCTGGACCAGACTGGACCCAAAAGGCTTGGACCGGACCGAATATAACCAATTTTCCAAATCCGATCAGAACTGTACTAGATTTGGACCACTAAAATTATAAATTCGGTCCGATTTTATGGTCCGATACCGTCTTAGCCCTATCCAAAAGGGCTCCATGAATGTATACTATTGTTTGTAGGAGAACATTTCTGTTTTTTTTACTTTGTTAGTGCTTGCATGTATTTCAAAGCCTTTTGCACTAGACGTATGAAAGCATCCAATAATGAGTGTTATATGATTGGATCTAAAATCATATAAAATGAAGTAACTCAGCCGGTGGTCGGTGGCTCTACAATCTAGGATGTGTTTCTAGTGATTTAAATTAAATGTCCATGCCAAGGTCTCAAGGTGGGTGGGAATATGACAGATCAAAAATAGATTGGTTAGTTGGGAGAGGGCGAAGTTGCTGGCTCACTTTATGCTGGAACTGAAACCAGTCAGATATGGACTGGGTCTGGAACTCCACATTAATGGGAGTTGACGAACAGCAAGGCAATGTGTGGGCCGTCTTGGTAAACACAAATTCCACATATCTGAAGGTTCCACATATATGAAGGGGCCGTGATTTTACCTGGAGACAAATTGGGAAAATTAGCGTATGGATGACTTAAGATTCGACATTTATTCAATACTATATGAAAGAATGTAATTTATCATATGAAAGATCATACCCGAAAGGACGTCCAAAATAAAATGAAAATACCCTTTTTTCTGCGATATCCTAGGTGTGTAAGATTCTCAGACACTTAGGATATCACCCAGTTCATCTATGGGATATCTCTAAAAAATTCACTTTCTCATTTCAACCTTAGGTTAAACAGGGACGGAGATAACTCGGTAAAAAACTCCTTTTACTGTGATCATCTTCTTCGATCCTCCATTGTTTTATCCTTTGTGTTCTCGTCATCGTCTTGCTATGGATATTGCAGGAACGTTCGAACCTCCAATGGTTTTTCCTTCGATTCTCCTTCGTCGTTCGCTGCAGCGTTGTGGATCTTCAACTGCGTAAGGTTTTAGTGCAAGAGATATACCCATTCTTCAACAGGTTTAGGTATGAAAAACATAAAAAGAAGTACTGTTTTTTTTCCTTTATCTCTTTATTTGTTTTACCATTTTTCCATGGAAGATATTGTTATGAGTGGGAAAGGAGGTTGAAGTGGGGACACGACGAGGTAGAGCATAGTCTCGTTATAGCGAGACCTGTGAATATGGTAATTACGTCTGTACTGATACGATTGTGGTAGTTGGCCCTTGGGCATGTGGTAGTTGCAGTTGGCCCTTGGGCATGTAGGGGCCTGATTTAAGCGTACTACTTTTGCTGCAAAAAATTAGAGAGCCCGCCCTATGCAAGTTTGAAACTCATTGGAAACCAAAAGGGGCTGACCACGTCAGACAACCACATACGCCCATTTGAAGGGATATTCTCGTCTGGGTAGGATTATGGGTTGTCTTCTCTCCAATCCTCGCCCATTTGAAGTGGGATCTTCTCGTCTGGGTTGGATTATGAAGACCATTCTCCCTTCTCCATGACTATGAAATCGGACTGTCAACATCAAGGAGGCTATTTTGAGGGATCATCTAGTAGCCCCAAGGCTGAGTTCTCACCTGCCTTTGCAAAGAAACTTGATTGAGAAATAGTTTTTTCCCTGTCATGTAAGCAAGTAGAAGTTTTGTTTGAGGGCCAAAAGGTAGAAAAAAAAGGGCGAATAGCCATATTAAACGGAGCAGGGAGTTTGGTTGTTTCTTTCTCTGTGCCCACTTTCATTTTTTTTTTTGGTTTCTGATTGAAGTCATGTTTGTAGGAACGGAAATGGCTGTGGCGCATTTATATGGAAAGATAAAGGTCAGAGAGAAGAAGTTCCTTAATCAGGTTTAGTGTCATGTGACAGAAATGATATAAACAGAGATTTACAGAATCCGGCATTGGTGATCACAGACCTCAAGCTTGCAATTGAGATGCACAATAGATTATTACATGCAACACTAGAAGAGAAAAAAAGAGAAGATGAAACTGGGGAGTCTAAATAATTTGTATTTGCACAGAATTTACCATGCAAATGTTATGTTTTGTAATCTTGATAGTAACTTGGACCCATTTATGATCAATGAAAGCCTTTTTATTTTGATAGTAACTTGGATCCAATTTTTAATGTTATGCATTCCAACAACCTCTTGAGGTGTATTAAAGTTGACAAAAATAGGGTAAGTTTGGATAGTTTGTCATACTTGATTGTGGCATCCCTCTTATTTTCCAGAACAGCATATGGAAGAACAAAGTATAAATGTGTTATCCATGCAACTTGGGTCATGATTCTTCTTAAATGGCAAAACCAATTGGCAAAACAATGTCTGCTGTCATTCTTGTTCTTTTTCAACTTCTCCAATATCCTCGGACAGACTATTCCATCATATTTGCTCATTCCTCTAAACTTTACTTGAGTTCTGTTCATCAGCTTCCTCCTTATACACTCAAGCATACTAACTATTGGTTTCTCTCTTGCATCAAGTATGTAACTATTAAAAGACTCACAAAGGTTATTTGTTAGTGCATCACATTTAGCCCTTGTGGAAAAGTGAGACCTGACCCATCTGTTTGGATTGGCAGCCATCAGCCAATTATATGCAGCCTGGTCCATCTCTAATATCCTCTGCATGTGACTATCAAATTCTCTTGGTGAACCATATGATGCTGCAGCCCACATAGCATCTTTTAACAATTTGCCTTTGAACAGTTTTTTGAAATTATCATACATATGCTTCAGGCAGTGTCTAATTTCAGCAGTCGGAACAACTATCTCAAATGCTGCATCAAGTCCTTTCTGTCTATCCTTTCTGTGTATCAGACATAAAAGTCCAACCCATGTCACCCCCATCTCCGATGTCATCAATTAGTGATTTCAAAAACCAAGTCCATGAGTCCATATTTCCAGCCTCTACAACAGCCATTGCAATTGGAAACATATTCTCATTCCCATCTCTACCTATTGCAGCAAGTACTTGTCCACCATAAATGCCTCTGAGGAAGCACCCATCTAGACCAATTATGGGTCTACATCCACTCACAAACCTGACCTTTTGTGCCTCATAACAGACATACAATCGCTGGAAATATGGAATTCTATCCATTTGAGGTCTTTGTGTCACCACAAATAAACTTGTATTCGGATTGTGCTTATGGACAGTGACACAATAGTCCCTCAATTTAGTGTATTGCAGTCTAATATCTCCAGATATGTTATCTGCTGCCTTCCTCTTTGCTCTATACAACTTCTCCTTAGACAAATCAACCTTCAAATCTCTTCTCAGCTCTTTTTGCATTGCGGGGATTGACCATTTCGGATCATCACTCATTCTCTGCTGGTATTTATTAGCTATATAACTTGAAGTGACCGGGTGACTTTTGAATTTCATACCACATGTATGTTTGGGTTTGAAAGACTTAATTTGAAATGTCCTCTCACCCTGTATGGGTGATGCATGAATCCTAAATCTACAATCATATTTACAGACAACAGTGATTCTTTTGTTCTCATTTTTCAGATATTTAATGTCATAGCCCTGCCTTACAGACCACTCAACAAGTGCTTGTCTGAATACCCGTGGACTCGCAAATATCATGCCCAACTTGAGTTGTGGATTCCCCATATCAGTCAACTCATTAAATTCAGGCCATTCCGCCATGTTGTTCTCATCAGATGAGCTATACAAAGAATGAAGCTCATCCCCTCCCTCATCATCTGCAAACCAGTTTTCATCAACTGGTACTTGCTGGTTTTGGGTTTGTTCTCCCTGCTGGTTTGGGGTTTGTGTTTCTTGTTGGTTTTATGTTTGTTCTCCTTGCATATACTTAGCTTCATGAGGTTGTCATTCTTTCTCAGGAGGTGCTCTGACGATATCCTCATCATCAGCCTTCTTAACATCCTCATACAACTCCGGAGGCTCAACCTCACACTACAAGAAAGTTGGGGTTCAAGGACGACACAAATTTGTCCCAAAATGTACACATTTCGTCACCAAAACTAATTAAGAAGAAAATTTTTCGTCACCCATTTTGTTGCCAAAGCCTTGTCTCTAAAAGGTATTGGAGACGAAAAAAATTCGTCATTGAAAAAGGTAAATTTGTGACGATTTTTTTTGTCCCCAATAGACTCTGTTGGAAACATACTTGTAAGTAATTAGTGACAAAATATTTTGTCATTAAAGGAAGAAATTAGAGACAAAAATATTGTCATAAATATAAAAAATAGAGACGAAATAGTTTTGTCGCGTTTAATATAAAGGAAGACAAAAAAAATTTGTCAAAGAAGCTACCAGTGGATGACGATTTTTTTTGTCTCCAATCGACACTGTGGGAACATACTTATAAGTAATTAACGACAAAATATTTTGTCTTTAGAGGAAGAAATTAGAGACAAAAATATTTTGTCATAAATATAAGAAATAGAGACAAAATAATTTTATCGCGTTTAATATAAATGAAGACGAAAATAATTTGTCTAAGAAAGTACCAGTATATGACGATTTCTTTTGTAAAATAAAAATTCATGTTAACATTCTACTATGTACCAGCATTCAAATGCCAATGAAAATTTAAATATTCAAATATCCTTACAACATTAAAAGCACTTTACCATTACCATTACAAAATAAAAAACCATGCTAACATTCTACTATGTACCAATATTCAAATGCCAATGAAAATTTACATCTTCATATATGTTCATTTCATTGTTATGACATTCCAACACCTGCAACATTGTTTAAAAAAACTTCATGCATCCCATTTTAACATATAGCAATCTGCTACTCTGCATGCATTTTTTTTTTCATTTTGGCTGCATCTTTCCTACATGGAATCTTTCAACAAAAAATTTTCTTCAATTCTCATTCAATCCTGCATAAAAAAAAGAGCAAGATTAATATACGATTACGAAATGAAAGGCACAACGACTAATCCTTTTTCTTTTCTTTTACATTTAACAAGATCCACAGTTTAACAAGAAAGGCTGGAAATATCAGTGAAAAAAATGATAGGTTTGAAAAAAAATGTTAGCTGGTTTAATTCTTGTCTGATTGTTCTTGGAAATTTCTACCAAAATAATTAGTTGAGCTATTATAGGTTAGTGCATATAAGCAAGCATAAATTGCTCAAGTGACAATTCCAGTATGGATGAGACCAACAGTGGTCCAGACCATTGAATCCTGGAACCAACCATTGACTGGATAACCCAAAATAATCTCATATGTCATAAGATCCATGTCATACTTTGATCATTTTTAGGATAACTGATACTTCCTCTTCTTAATTGTCCATTTGTAGTCCAATAATTGGAAGATCTTCCAGTCTATGAGATTTAAGGTCACCCTAACTCAGAGTATGCCAAATCGAGAATCTGCTCCAAACATCTACTGAAATGGGCACACAGCCTCTATAATTCATCTAGCTAAAGAGCAACTCAGAAATATATATATATATATATGGATGAAGTAGACCGTTGGATTGAGGGTCAATTTTTTTTCTTTATTATAAAGCTATTAAACCTGTGGACGTTGGATGAAGGGGTTAGAAATATTAGATTGACTTCAAATTTGATATGTAAGTTGACCCCACTTGGATCTTTCAATCCCCCCCTGTCCCATGACAAGTAGGGTCTCACGGTGGGCCCCAATAGGCGGTCCTTACGGTAAACCGTAAGGACCGTCCTTACAGGACCTTTACCCTATATATATAACTGTAACTTAAAAAATGTATACCTCTCTTTGTATGTATTATGAATAACACAAGCCACTGAAGTGAAAAGGAAGGTATAAGATGACAGGAGCCTTTCTATACACAATTGAAGCATACATTTTAATAACAAATGAGTAGTTCATGGTTAAAAAGTTTGAACAACAAAGATAAGTGCACCCCATTAATGCCTGATGCCTACATGATCACAAAAGTAAGGTTTATCATGACGAAGACAAACTACACACACACACACAAAAAAAAAAACAGAGAGAGAGAATGGTGGAGCGCTCATCAGTCAGCAGAATCAGAAGGCCTAAAAGCCTCTGCTAAATTTCTATTCAGCCACCTATCTGGTTGTTCAGGTACAATGCTGAAAGAGGGAAAAAAAGTACAGCTAGGCTCATAAAGGCATAAGATTTGTACAGGTAAGGCCCATGTATCAGTGATCCTAAGTCCTATTAATATGATGGCAACACCAGGGATGGCCCATTAAAAGAAATGTTGCAGGTAAATATTGAATGCAGAATATACAATACTGAGAAAAAAATGCAACTTTTGTCACACAAACTAATCCATTTTTTCACGTTGGGCTACTGGTCAAGAAGTGATACTTTAACTTGAATACCCAGAGATCGGTCTTGGGGCATGTATGTAAACTAAGATGCCAACACCACTCAACCATGAGTGTGTTAGCCATATCAACTAATCATCTAATCCATTATCAGCAATAGCAAAGTAACAAAAAATGACTTATATATGCGCTGAAATGTGGCTTTACCTGCACAATAAAAACATCTGGAGGAGGTATCCTAACACAGAGAAACCAAAGAAGCAACAAAAACTGGACCAGTGCCTTAAATGGAAGCACCAACACGTAGCATCTTTGGCAAACCTGGTAAGATTATGGGACTCTACAAGAAGTAATAACAAAGAGAAAATAAGCCAGTTCTCTATAACCATTTGACATTATTGATAAGAAAACTGAACAATATTACTTATTTGTTAGTGAAATTCACTATTAAATTTAGGGATATGCAGTCAGTACCATTTTGTGAATGTGAATAGATGGGTTCTCTAATACAGCACTGTGAGGATCAGTACCTGTCAAAGATATTCAATGCAGCAAGAAGTATACAGTGAAGCAAACAATCAAAGGATAGAAGCACCGAAAATAGAAATCATTAGGATAATCAGGAACAGTACCATTAAACACCACCACCATTAAAAAGTTTTCATGAGAATTGCCAAATTGCTTTACAGCAACAAATGACTAAGTTCAAGCAAAAACATACCCCTTCTTTTTTATGATGACAATTGACAAGAACTTGCTATGTAGAATTTTCTCTCAAATAGGTTAGGGGGGAAAGCCATGACAGTATATATCAAATCTTATCATGTAACAAGTTTCTTTAAACATTATCATAACAATTATGGGTGAGAAAATTACCCTTCAATCAATTTATATATATAGCCAACCTATGAATAGGATGGCAATATAGACCTGAATTTCCGGTCCAATAAATGAATAGGATGGCAATATAGACAAACATAATGGTATGGGTATACAATATACATACCAATGCTATAATGATCAACTTCCCTGCCCCACTAGAGCCACCAATAAGTGCAACAATTAGACTTGGAACTATTGCCAAGCATCGAGTTAGTAAATTTCGTAGCCATGGCTTGAGCCGTAGATTTTCTTGTTGGAAAGTTGATGCTATGGCATCCTTCACAATAATTTGAGAGGGAAGTCTATAGAGAAACCAAAAGAAGTAGACAGGAGGACTGCCAATCACAAAGACAAATTACTTTATCAAAATCATTCAGGGTTTTATCCTGTCATTGATCTACCATAGGATCCACCATAAAACTTATACAGAGCACCAACCATCATGCTATGCACCAGAGTTTGAGTGCAGTGCGCTACATAAGTTAATCAGATCCCATGTAAGGTTCTTCCAAAACTTAAAGGTACAGAGACAACATGTCTCCAAGGAAAATTTATCAAATGCTCATTTGGGTATACACACAATTAGTTATATAGGGCTCAGTGAGAAAATCTCACTCAATAAAAAAAAAAAAACTTCCTTGATTACGCAGCAAAGTTTGAAACAAGCAGCCTGTGCAAGGTATGGTGCCTTTAAAAACTGAATTAAGAACATCTGGTGCATTAATTGAATTTATTCAAATTCACCATAAAAAAGATCTTTACTTTGATTCCATGGACTGATCGGGGTATCTTCCTGGAAAGAACCAGTGCTGAATGGAGGAAGAGATTGTGCCTACAACAGTTTCACATAATCAGTTAAACAGGACAAGATTGATAAAATGAAAGTGGACAGTGATAAGAGGAGACAAGAACCATACCGCATAACCATGGCTCCAAGAAGTGAGATTGCAAGGGCAGTAGCCCCAGTTTCTTTGAGTTGGGGGACGAAAAGTCCATTCAGAACTTCTGATGAACTTGGCTTCGCATAAATGAGCACCACAAAGAAACAAGCAGCCATAGTAAATACCAGAAAGGTTATCAAAAACTCAATTTTCCGCACCTGAACAGAATGGAAAACTATATTATGAAATGATATCTCTTGATCATAGAACAAACTGTAACAAATATCAGTACAATCCAGAGATTTGGTTTGTCGTTGGTATTTGAAGAATCAAAGCTGGAATTTGCAAGACTTTTCTCTTCGTCAAATTAATAAATCTAATAGATGCAGCAACGTACCCCATATTGCTGTAATGCTAATAGCATCAAAGTACTAAGACCTGTGAGAAGAACCCCACACCATAAGGAATTTTGAAAAGCATGTGCAATGCAAATGTTGTTCCAATCACTGAAGAGAAAAGGAAAGAATATTAAGAGTTCAGTTAAAAAAGGAATTTACTATTTTAAATAAAACAGAGTACATCTTTCCATTCATCAAAATTTATTCCAAGCATTATAACATACACTTGATATGCATGGTTTAGGCTCGTGTTACATACAACATACACATCAAATTGCAATAAATCAAACCACAAAGAGATGAAATCACATACCACAATAAAGATTGATGGGGCCGGTATTTGTTTGCAACCAAACCAAGCTGTAACATTCAAAAAAAGAAGAGAATGCCTCAAGAAAAAAGATAGAGAAAGAGAAAGCACCTGCTGTTTTGGCATGGAGAGACTGGGCGGGAGGGATTTGTAGAGAGATGAGTGGATTTTAAGGGTCATCTTTAAATCCAATTTCAAATGTTTAAGGCAAAAATGCAGAGACAGAGAAAAAAAGAGAGACAGGGAAAAAAAAGGCCCATGAACATCTCACATTTCTAGTCATGACAAAAAAGACTAGCTTCCTTCCTGAGTTCAAATTCAAGTGCTGACTCTAAGGCCCTAAGCAAACCATTCCCATGTGCTACGTACATGTCATTGTTGGAATTTTAAACTTGAAATCTTTGTGTTCCAATAGGATTCCTGACATTTAACTTGGATTTGAATTTCTTACATTTTTTTACTATTTCAGTACATACAGATATAACTATATGAGAGAAATTCATTCAGATAATACCTACACCCTAAAAAAAATCTTGCATATAGATTCACTCCACAATTACCCATGACATGCCAATTTCTAGCATAAACCAACATTAATTGGAACCACAAATTATAATCTCAAATCAAATTATAAATCCAAAACCAAGTCTCAAATTGAATAGGAATTCAACATGCCCAAGCTCATGTGCTACAGTAACAAATTACTGTCTAAATAACATGTTCTCAAACACCAAAACCAAAACCCAGATCACAAATTACTGACTCCAGAACAGAGAAAATCGAAAAAAAAAATGTAGAAAGGAGGAAATTAGAGATGATGGAAGGCCGAGTTTTGGCCAAATATCCAGATCTTCAAAACTACTTGTACACTAAAGGCCAAATATCCAGATCTTCAAAACTACTAGCACCGATTTTTTTTCTTTTTCTTTCTACGAGAAGAAGGCCATAAACCTAGATCTAGATCTCAATCACATTCACACCACATCCTTCAATGCCAATCCAACTCCATTAAACAACTGGGATAGATAAGATCATAACAAACTGTGGAAAACAAGTCAAGAAGTTGCAGGAAACACTCAGCTGCTTTTAGGATATGCTTCTAACAAAATTTCTCTATTTGTTCACCTTGCTGTGACATGATATACTTAAGAGTGGGTGTTGCTAGGAACTAACCCAAATCATCACAAAATCAAAATACAAAAGGATAATTTCTACATCTAACAATCTATTGAAATAAAATATAAATAACCATTAACATCATACAAGATCAACAAAACCAAGCTCACCCCTTTCAAATATTCTAGCCCAACAAACGGTTCTCCATTAAAAAAAGTCCTGTTGGGGTAACCAGAAAATCCAACTTGGAGCTAAAAATGTAGAGAAAAAAAAAATAAACAGAGTGGGGGAGGAAAAACAGTACTCCCCCAATGTAGGTTCCATTTCTGTAGAAACCCCAAATGCATAGTGGAATGAATAATCATCTGTTCTAATAAAAGTACCCCACATAATGTCAAATACATAGAAACAAACCATATCACCGACATGAATCAAAACTATTGGCATAAGCAAGATTCTACATAAAACCCAAAGAAACAAACAACAAAAAAATTGAAAAAAGAAATCTTACATTGCTTCCTCTCCAAACTTGATAGACCCTTTTCGACGGGCCATTGGTGTCAATGATCCTTCGATTTGAATCGGACATCTGAGGCACTCGAGACACCCCATACATCTTCCCCTGCATTGCGACACTTGAAACAGAAAAACCCTCCAGATTTCAACTCAAACACTTCATTTCAACCCTCTGCAATCCGAGATCTGCAACTGGATATGTATAAAAATCACTCGACTCAGAAAAAATGAGGGGGTGGAAAAGGCACCCAACCCCACAGAAATGGAGAGACAGAAGCAAAATGAGGAAATCTCGATTTGGGAAAAGCTTCAAGAGAAACAAGATTTCATGGAAAACCCATAAAGAATCAATCCCAATACATAAAAAGAAGAGAGAGATTCCGGAAAGAGGAAGAGAGGGATGGAGATGAAGATGGGAGAGAGCGAGAGAGGGATGGGGATGGCGTGCACAAGGAGACGAGGGCCAGGGCCAGAGATGGAGAGAGCGAGAGAAATTAAAAGGGGAATGAATATATATTATAGTGAGGGGGAGAGTCCCAAATGAAGGCGCGCAGGAAATATTAGATTTGGCGGGCTGAATATTATCTAACATTTGCCGGCGAAAACAAACAACCGCCGGGAAAAATAGGATCTTTGCCGGCAAAAATAAAGAACGCCGGGAAAAATGGGTCCTTTACCGGCGAAAACAAAAAAAAACGCCGGGAAAAATGAGACATTTGCTGGCGAAAATAAAAAAACTACGGAAAAAATGGGACCTTTGCCGGCAAAGGAATATCGCCGGGAAAACTATATTTTTCCCGGCGAAATAAGCTTTTTGCGTCGGCAAAAGCTATACTTTTCCTGGCGTTTTTTTATTGCGCCAGCAAAAAACGCCGGGAAAAATGTAAATTCTTATAGTGTTCATTTTTAGCGCGAGAATGAAGGAGGGAAGAAATAACTCCCGCTTTATTTTTCATTTTTATTTTGTAATGTGATTTTTCCTTTTTTTATTTAGTAACACATTTCTAATCGTCACAAAATATCCAAAAAATGTTACAAAATAATTCAAGTATTTGCAGATATACTTAGTGACGGTTATGAATATTGTTAACGAATAATAAATGTGACAAATTACCTAACAGCCAGATATGCGTTACTAATAAGAAATCTCAAATGTTGCAAAATCACCCAAATGGTGTAGTGCGTTGGGGGTCCAAAACGGGTAACGGCCCCCAGAAATAGCAGAAACCGGCACGAGCACTTCACTCGAGGGTAAAGTAACTTGTAGGAACTGATGATCCGCAAATAGGACTCCCGATTAGAGAAATATTAGAAGCGAAACATAGAATTTTCCAACACTTAGGCTCGAAAACAGCCCGACGGGGGTCTAGAATGGGAAATGGGCCTCGGAAAAAAAAAAAAACCGGCACGAGCACTTCGCTCGAGGGTAGAATAACTTGTAGGAACTGACGGTTCACAAAAAGGACTCCCGGTTAGAGAATTTTGACTCCCCCTACCTTTTTATCCTACACTAAAAAATGTGGCAGCTTCATATAGGGTGTAACTAAATGATCGACAAAAAGGGGTGTACAACCACATTAAACGATCAAATGATAATATAACATAAAGGGTTGGAATGAAAGGAGAAAAACGATAGGTTCTTTAAGCCTATTCTTATTCAGATTCTCTTTTGAATGCAAGGAGGTTGATTCCTCCATATAAAGAACAAAATTAATCTAACACTGAAGGGGACTAATGAAATATTTTTTGTACAAATCTTATGAGGGAAAGTTGGAATCTAAAATATAATTTATCCAATTGATGAAGACACATTAGCAAGGAAACAAATTTGTAAAAAAGTCGCTAAAAACGTCGATAAAAGTGCAACTTGTTGTAGTGCTTCTTGGATAACAGCTTCAATGCTGGCATGCACGAAGGGCTTAAGAGTGAGGCAGAAGAGAGGGGCTTTAGTGCGAAATAGAAGAAATGGTTTACAGAGTGTCTTCTTGAATCACGACTTCAATACTTGCGAGAGAGGAATAGGCTCAAGTGCGAGAGAGAAAAGAGGGTTTGTAGACAGTGTCTTCTTGGGTCACGACTTCAATACTTGTGAGAGAGGAATAGGCTCAAGTGCAAGAGAGAAATGAGGTTTTGTAGAGATTGTCTTCTTGGGTCATGACTTCAGTGTCCGTGTACGTGAAAATGAGTGATAAGGTTCAGGGTGTCTCTTGGGGGCATGGTTTTAGTGCTCCGAAATACAAAACCACGGCATTTTAATAAAAAGAAATAATTAGTGATAAAATATTTTTGTCTCCTTAAATACAAGAACAAAGGATTTATTATTGGTGACGAAATATTTTTGTCTTCTACAACTAAAGATTATGAGAAGAAAAATATATTCATCTCGTAATCAATCACAATCAACATTACGCAAGTAGAATTTATTAGTGACGAAATATTTTCATCTCCCACAACTTGTTCTTCTGAGACAAAAATATATTTGTCGCCCATTTAACAGGAAGAAGAAATGGCATGATGGAGTGTTTATTGGTGACGAAATATTTTCGTCTTCCATAACATATCCTTATTAATGACGAATTACGTTCGTCGCAAAAACAAATTATATTTTGTGATAAAAATGTTCGTCTCCAATGAGCTAAAATAATTCACCCCACAACTTATTCTTCCGAGACAAAAATATATTTGTCACCCATTTAACAGGAAGATGAAACGGCATGATGGAATTTTTATTGGTGACGAAATATTTTCATCTTTCATAACTTATCCTTATTAGTGACGAATTACGTTCGTCGCAAAAAAAAAATATTTTTTTATGACAAAAATGTTCGTCTCCAATGAACTAAAATAATTTGCCCCACAACTTATTTTTCCGAGACAAAAATATATTTGTCACCCATTTAACAGGATTATGAAACGGCATGATGGAGTGTTTATTGGTGACGAAATATTTTTGTCTTCCATAACTTATCCTTCTCGGTGAAGAATTACGTTCGTCGCAAAAGCAAATTATATTTTGTGACAAAAATATTCATCTCCAACGAGCTAAAATAATTTGCACCACCGCAAATGAAATTGGCGCCTTACTTTGGTTACGAAATATTTTCATCTTCCATAACTTATCCTTATTAGTGACGAATTACGTTCATCACAAAAACAAATTATATTTTGTGACAAAAATGTTCGTCTCCAATGAGCTAAAATAATTCACGCTAACGCAAATGAAATTGGCGCCTTATTTTGGTGACGAAATATGTTCGTCTTCCATAACTTATCCTTATTGGTGACGAATTACGTTTGTCGCAAAAAAAAATATATTTTGTGACAAAAATGTTTGTCTCCAATGAGCTAAAATAATTGGCACCAACGCAAATGAAGTTGGCGCCTTATTTTTACAGACGAAATTTTGTTTTCGTCTCCTATACTTTTGAAAAAAATTAAAACAAATGACAAAATTTATATTTCGTCTTCTTTGGGTGTTATTTTAAGACAAAAAAAAATTTCGTCATCAAATTTTGTCACAACAGCCTAGATTTCTTGTAGTGTCACTGTCATCATCATCTTGGTCATCATCACTGCCTTCATCAAAAGCAGACACATCCTCAACATCAGCAGCATAATCCTCCTCAGAGTTGGTTTTTCTACTACTTGACCCAACTTCTGCTGCAGGTAACTTTTTGAAGACACCTTTGTTGTCAACATTCTGCATCAAGACATTCCCCTTAGGTGACACTACCATCAAAGGTTCATGTCCCCTCTCTACATAAATGGTCAACACCTCACTGCCTTTATAATGTTCCAACAGGAGAAATACATTATTATCTGATTCAATTGGCCTCATACCATCATCAAAACCCAAGTCTGGCACCTTAAAATACATCATACTGTTATTTGGGTACCCTAATTCCATCATATAATCCCTAAACTAAAAAAAATATACTTTATCAATATCAAAGTTAGTGACCTCATCTACCACACCCCCAAGGTATACAATATTTGGTGGCTGTGTGAAATAACCACCATGGTGAAAACGTACTGTCACTTCTTCAAACGAAATCTGCATATAAGAGGAGGCAAATCCATATACAATAAGAAAGAAAATTGGTCACTTGGTCACTTCAAACGACATTTGCATGTAAAAGAAGGCAAATCCATGCACAGAAGATAAGAACGGAGTTTTTTTTATCACTGTAGTCCCCTCCATGTGTGAAAGGCAAAAGCACTCGACATAGTGCAGACAGGTGGGGATCATCTTCCACCAACATTCATAAAAAAACAAACAAACAAAAAAAAAACATAAAACAATTGAAATAGATAGCATAAGAGGGGACCATTTTCACAATCACTATCACAGACAAGGAAATTTCCTTATCCCCATTCACTAAAATGAGACAAAAAAAGACAGAATGAAAAAAATGCAACTTTACAATCCATGCACCTAGAGATGTCAACCCATAGAGATCTTTTTAATCAAAATCCAAACCCAAAACCCTCGGCATCACACATTATTAAGGGTTTGATATAAGTACATACCTCTGAAATCGTTAAACCTTCTTGATGGATTCTGATTGACCACTTCTTGATCTGAACAAAGTTTGAAATAGGGGTTGATCGCTTCTTGAAGGAGGTCTTTGAAGAACCCTAACCTGGCTGCGGTTTCTCCCAAAATCGCTGCGTCTTTGAACAACCCTAACCACATTGTGAAATAAATCTATCTTATTGATGGATTTTCAAGAGGAAAAACGCCATTGATCGCTTTTTGCAAGCAGTGATCGCTTAACCTAGCCGTTGTGGTTGCTTTCTCCCAAAATCGCTACTTCTTCGAAGAAAATCCAAAAAGAGCGAAAACGATGGAAAAGTGCAACACAAGAGTTATATATAGAGGGGTAATTTCGTCATTCATTCTTTTCCGTCACGGACGTCTGTATTTGCATGTTAATTACAAGTTCAGGTAGGTTTAGTAAAAAAAAAACCAAATTACAGGGTGGTTGTCTGAAATCCTGGCAAAGTACAGGTAGGTAATATGCATTTATCCCTTTTTAATGAGAAGTACGAGCGAGTTGATGATGGGGTACTAGGGGTACTACATGCGCTATTTGCTCCAAATCTTACTAGCTGGCTGTGATATAACCATCATCCCGATTTCTTCCTGATCAACTTGATCTCCTATATCTTCTCTCTCTGGTCTACCCATCGTCTCATAGTGAGATTGTTCATCACATCTTTCCACCTTGAGATTGCCATTGCATCTCTACATTTGCATTGCTGCAAATCAAATTCGGATTAATCCAATGCAACCTTTGCTTTGCTGCCATGAGAAATGGATATGTATCTAGCAATGGGGCTCTTCCTCCATATGAATGAGTTAATCTCAACGCTGAAATGGATATATTTTCGAGTGGGACTTTTGTTGTCCATGTGTTGGAATTGAAGGTAAAGAAGGCGGCATTTTTTCCAAGATGCCGAGATAGTTGAGATGCGAGGATAGGAGAAGGAAGAAGTTTTTTTTTTTTTTTTTTTGGTTATGGGAGATGTAAAGCAGGAAGAAATGTGAGGAAGGGATGAGGAGTTTGATAGTTTTAAAATGTCAAACCCATGAAATTGAAATTTAGGATATAATCAAATCAAATATACAAGAAAAACTTGTAGTTGGGAATATTTTATTTTTTTAGAAGATTTCTCAATATTTCAACATGATTTTTGGTGATATTAAATGCATTACAGTAGTAGCCAGTAGGTATAGAATGTAAGGCATTTCTTTCTAGAATATTGTATTTTCTATTGCTTTCTACAATATCCAAATTCCTCCTTAGTAATGTGAAAATGGTGCTTTAAATAAACATGTAATATGCTTCAAGTATGAATGAGACATCCCCTTTTTATAAGTTGTGATCCTCTAAGTGTCTCACTCACATTTTCCATGAGCAAAGGGTGTAGAACTCCATGGTGTGATTCATATGTTGGAAGTTCGAGCTGCTCAAAATAAATGTCCTACTATATAATAAGGTATCTTTAAATTTTACTTCAGTAGCATTCATTCAAATCTAAGATTTAGCATATGTGCTCCTAATCATGAGATCGATCTTGTTGTGGTTCCTATTCCAATGGAATCTGAGAAAATCCCGTTATAGGGGAAATTATTTATTTTAAATTTTTATATTTTCAATATGTAGGTCCCACCGTAGAATTCCATTCCTTTCAATATCGGAAATGTGGGTGAAATTCAAGAATCATTGATTTTGGTATAACACTAACAAAAAGTTATTTTAAATGAATGTCACACATGTGCCATATTTACATGTGTAAATGAGTGAGCAGCTCTGCTTATTGGGAACATTAGTGGGTGGGTCTTAGCAAAAATAACAATTACGATCCATGACAACACAACAACTAAGTTAAACAAGCAATTGGGCCTGAAACAGTGGACCAGACCTAGATAGAGGACCAATCAATGAACAGGGAGGGTTCGCATAGTAAATAATAGGTGCCTTATTAACATCCCCACTGCTCTTTTTGACAAGACAATTTTGTCAGAAATTTGGTTTGTTGGAATTCTAATTAGCAGGTCAGGTGGCTTGAGATTCCCAACATTCTCTCCATTTAATTATAAGGAAGCTTTTAAAAAGGTAGTAAAGCTTTTGGTCATTTTAAAAAAGTACATAAATATTTTAAAAAGATATAAAATTTTTCCACAATTTTTTCAATCAAGTCCTCTCCATAATTTTTTTTTGAGAAATAACAGAAAGTCCCTTATATTATTTTTCAAATTCTTTCATTTATAAATCATTTAAGAGTAATGATCAAATCCAACCAAAATGAATCTAAATATGGTTAAAAAGGAGATTCCAAATAACTAAATAAATAACTTCATCAAATGATTATGAACATCAAAATCAAAATGACAGATTGTAGGGATGAAAGAGGTTAATAAAGATATTTTTTTATCATTTCTTAAAACAAACTTACGGGAGGACTTGATTGAAATAGTTGTGGAAAACTTTATACTTTTTTTTGTGAAATATCCAAATCTTCTTGTGGTTTTTTGAAAACGAGACAATTTTTTTTATACATTTATGGAAAAACTTCCTTTAATTATATAATAAGCCCTAATGCAAAATAGAGTGCTGCTATTGGCACACCAAATTTTTCTTTTCAAACACAAATTCTCTCTACACACATTCCTATAATTTAAAAAATACATTAGTTCTTTTCACATACAATAAAATTTTCTAAACTACCCATCTGTCCATTTCCCTCTTTCATCCCATACACATCCTCATCCCTTTCTTCCCACACACAAGAATCACCGTTTTCTCCGGCGTTCCTCCGGCATTCCTCCGGCGTACCAGTCCGCTCCACCATCTCCACAATCCTCTGCCATTCCCTTTTTCCTTCACCATTTATTCTTCTTTCCCATCTCTTCTTTACCATTTTTTCTAACTTAGATTATCTTTTTTTTCATGGAAACTTGTTATGGGGATAGATTCTCATTCAATGTAAGTTTTTAGAAACAATGTTAGTGTTTTTTTCATGCGTTTGGGTGCGTTTTATCCATCGTCGCAAGGGTATTAGAAATCGCGACTCTGTTCGGTCTTTCAGGACCGAACATATTGCATATGTTCGGAAGTACAAGACCGAACAAATGCCTTATGTTCGAAACTGTATATCCGAACATATACCATATGTTCGGTCCTGAAAGACCGAATATATCGGGAACCTGCAACTCGTTCCAGGCGATAAATTTTTTTAAAAAAAGAGGCATAAAACTGATTGAAAGGCACCATTTGATTATTGTTTTCTTCCTTCATTGCACTAGAAATCCTTTAGTTATAGAATGAAAAAGATAAAGTATAAGAAGAATGAAAGATAAAGGAGATGGAGGAAGATGAGTTGCCCAAAGAGCATAAAATGGAGAAAGATGAGTTGCATTTTGAGTTTTTCTGAAAAGTGAAGAGTGAGATGGGTGGGAGGGAAGAAGATGAGCTTGTGTGTGAAAAGAGGGGCAATTGATATTTTAGTCATTTCATAAAAGGGTAAAAATATAATTAAAAAAAATCAAATTTCTTGTATTGAAAAAGAAAAAAGTTGTATGCCTATAGCAGCACTCCCAAAATATTTGCTACAACAAAAAGTTACCAAAATAGCCTCCTTACAAAAGCTTCAAATTCTAACTTTACCAAGCACATGACCTCGTTGCCTTGTTGGAAAGACGAGATGGGAAATAGCAGAATCCTAGTCGTTGGAGCAACAGGAAATCTCGGCCATCATCTCGTGAACGCCAGCCTCGCATCCGACCATCCCACATTCGCTCTCGTCCGTCGCTCTGCTTTCTCCGACCCCCACAAATCCCACCTTATCAACTCCTTAATCGAATCAGGAGCCCATCTCATCAAGGCATTACAAATATTTTTTTTTAAACCCTCTCTCTTGGAATCCTCAAAACAGAAATCTTATTTGTCATTTGCTCTCTTCTATTTCCAGGGATCGTTGCAGGATCAAGCAAGTCTGATTGAAGCCATCAAACAAGTTGATGTCGTGATCTGCGCCGTTTCTTCCAATCAGGCCCTTGATCAGAAGCTCCTGATTCAAGCAATCAAAGAAGTTGGATGCATCAAGGTAAAAAGCATTTTACATTACAACATCAGATGTTTTTGGTATCTCTCTCCTTGGCCTACTAAAGCTTTCTTGGGACTGTTTGGATGTACGGTGAATTGAATTGAAGTAGAGTGCGGGCGAAGCATCAAATTAAAAGCTTGTTGTGTGATTTACTATGTGCTTCATATACTCTGGGAACTTTCTTTGTTGAACTGATGCAATTATTTTAAATGGTTGAAGAGGTTCATTCCATCAGAATTTGGAGTTGATCCTGACAAAGTTCAGATTTCTGATCTTGCCCAAAACTTCTATTCGAACAAAGTGGAGATCCGGCGTATCATAGAGAACGAAGGCATTCCCTACACCTTTATATCCTGCAACCTTTTTGCAGGGTATTTACTTCCATCACTTGTGCAGCCAGGGCTTAAAAGCCCTCCCAGGGATAAAATCAGGATATTTGGAGATGGAAATACTAAAGGTCTGCTGTTGAACTGTTAGAATGGTGACTCTATGATTATGATTTGTTTAATTCTGGTGGCTTTGGTTGGAGCTTTTTTTCTTATATTTGAGGAATGAGGAGGTTTCTGTACTGCCTTGTTTTTCAACTGTTATTGTTTAATAGGGCTTGTTCTCTACAGCTGTGTTTGTGGAGGTCTGTGATGTTGCTTCCTTCACAATTAGTACTGTGGACGATCCTAGGACATTGAACAAAGTGTTGTATCTGAGGCCTCCAGGCAATGTTTACTCTATGAATGAACTGGTTGAGATTTGGGAAATGAAGATTGGAAAAAAGCTCGAGAAAGTTTATATACCGGAGGAAGAAGTCCTTAAGATCATTCAAGGTATGATACTGCTCATGTTCAAAAAAATTTTTGTTGATACAATTTAATTAGGCAAAAATCTTTTTGGTTAACTCGGTCAGCATCTACTTTGAGCTGACTCATAAATACTGAGTGGACATGGCCATGTCCGTGGCTAAAAATTCTACATTAATGTCAAATAAGTTATAGAAAATGAAAGATTAAAAAATATTAAGAGAACAGTATATGCATCAAAAACTTTGAGGGCCTGTTTGTTTGCCATGGAATATAATAAAGATAAAATGAAATAAAATCTAACGGTGGTGTTTTTTTTTTTTACTCAGAAACATGTTTGTGGAGATAGCAAGCGACAAATCATTACCTCCATCTCTATATTCCCTGCTTTCTCGATCTATGATGTCCAGATAAAATACAGATATGAGCAAGGATCTAGACAGGGATATGGCTTTTCTCAATCACCTTTTTCATCTCAACACACACACACATAATTTGTATAGTATTGGAATTCCATGTTGACATCATAAATTTGAAGTAGTAAGGTTAGACCTGAAGAAGTGCAACGTACTCAAGGATTGGGTCCATATAGACCAGAATGGAGAAACAAAATTCATGTAGTTGATCCCAACATAGTTGGGATAAGGTTTGATGATGGTGATTAGAATTCCATTGAAAAACTGATTGGAACTTCATGCAGACATCATAAATCTGAAGAAGTAGTAAGGTTATTGCAACTTATTTGAGGATTTGGTCCAGATGAACCAAAATCGAGAAACATAATTCATATAGTTGACCCCAACACAGTTGGGACAAGGCTTTTATGATGATGATGATTAGAATTCTATGTAGACAATTCATGATTTTCGACAATCAGCTTTTCAATTGGGGAGTTTGCTGTAAGATCTTCATCCTTCTATTCATGGTGACTTGATAGGTGACACCAACTCATTCACCTGACTTCTGAAATGTCTGTAACTGAATTTTCACATTTGTTCTTGACTTGTAATGGAATGAAATTCGTCAATTCCTTATTTGTTTTTTCGAACACGTGAGGAGCAACTTCGTACATTTTCCCACTTGTCAAGTTTTTTCACCTTATTAATAGGACCAGCATTAAAACAAATTTGACATGAATGATTCTCAAATCTCTCCACATTTTCCCTTTGTTCATCTACGCAGCACATTCAGTATTATTAGAATGAACAATCATGTCGCTGTTGTCCTGACAATCTTCCTAGGTAAGACTGTCTTTTTTTTTTTTATCAGTAAAAAAGGGAAAAATAATTTCCTAGGTAAGATTGTCTACTTCTTGTAGCCACTGTGGGAGGTTTTTGGGAACTATGTGAGCTGTAGAGAATTATTTACTTGTTTTGGGGTTGGTTCAGGTCTGGACAACAACTGTATACTTGCTGTTTGATGGTGTATAGGTTCTGGCCAATTGGTTTTATGGATGTTGAAAGTAAGCTACTGATTTGGGATAAGTGTACCTGGCTGGGTTTATGTAATGTGCATTGTGCGGGACCACTTGGCTTGGGGTCGGCAACTGGTAGAGTGCTGTTTGGGTCTTCATAGATGCTGGCTGGATAGTCAAAGGGGCAGAAAGTGAGGGTTTGCAGAATGGACGTGGTTAGAAGTTAGGACTGTTTTGGTTCAGCTGGTCAAATTGGGACTGTGGTAAGGTGACTGAATGGATTGTATTAGAGTGGGATTGGGAGTTGGGACAGTTGGAGTTTGGGCTGCAATAGGACTGTTACTGTTTGCTAATTTGAGTTGAACTGGATCCAGGACCATGAAACCAGCTACGATATTGAATGGGACAAAGGTTTAAATGGGGAATATTGACAGGGACCGATCCCACCACCTGTACTGGGCAGATGCCTATTGCAAGTTGCAACTGTACAAGCTCCTTTTCCCCATTTACATATATAACCATAGACCACCTCCTCAGGTATGAAAATGATTCACTGAAAATGGTTTTATTTATCCAACCATTTTCACACTTCATTTACGCATGTGATGCACTCATTGATGCATAAATGAGTGTGTGCATAAATGAGTGTACAAAGGTGATCATGCGTTAGTGTTGCACATGTGCATCATTTACATATGAAAATGAGTGCAAACAAATGACCCCTTAGGACTCATTATTGGACCTCAGTATTTCAGTAAGGGTAATTATACATCTTCCTACTGGTTTACTTGGAAAATGAAAGAGTGGGACATTCTTGGTGAGAGAAATGGATCATGACTAATTAGAACAGGCAAGTGGATGGTCAATTTCCATAAGAAAATGGTTTTCTACTTCACCCTCACCTTTAACACTTTAATAAAGGTGTCTGGATCCTTTGATATGGTATAATAAAGAAATCCTATGGCTAGCATATAAATCTATAGATGGAAACCCATTGATAATATCCAAACTGCTAAAAATGAATGCTCTCTTGTGCATTGGCTGTGCCAAATTTCACTCTAATGTTGGGCCCACAATCAAATTGATCATGCATAAAACATGTGAAAATACACAAAACAGTTTGAGCCAAATCACTTGTTCTACATATGTTCAATCTGATGATGGGTCCAACACTTGTTGGAGTGAATTTAAGCTAGAGCACATTCCTAACGGAGATTTGTTTTAAGCATTTATATATTTTTAGGTTATGAGCCCACTGATGGGTTTATGACTTCTAATGAAACCATTAAAAAAATACTAAAAATGATCTCAACTTGACTGTAATATAGGAGCAAAACTGGAGAGTTTAGATTCGTCCAGTCATTTTATATGCAATTTTCTATTGGAATTTCAAAATTTTGAAGTTGGTTCCTTATAAGGACTTTTTTTTCCATTAAGTAAATTGTTTTTAGAACATTTGTGGTTCCAAAACATGTCATTTCTCATTACATTTTTAGGGCATGTTTGTATAGCATCAGCGGGAATTTTTATTTTATTTTAACTTTTTTTTGCTAACAAGGTGTCCGGGCATCTTATACCTAACTAGTCCCTGGGCACTTGCATTCCCCCTCCTTAATGCCCCGGTTAAATGCAGGAATAAATCCCTGGGGTGGCCCCAAAGGGAGCGTTTTAAACTCAGGATCACTGCTTCCTTGAGCCGTGAAAGTTGTGATTTCTGCTTTTTTTGCACTGCTTCTTTATGTTTTTCTTAGTGGAAATGCATTCGCACCAAACGATGGAAAATATTTTTTGTGGAGGAACATTCTTTTTTTCCTTTCCATTTTCGTGGAAAAGTGGTTGCACAAACACGCCCTTAGATTCACTCCTTGTTTCTTGACCCTTTTATTTCATTTTATCCTCTTTGTATATCACATCATGACCAAAGTATTATACTATTGCATTGCAGAAACTCCATATCCAAGCAACAGGGACATGATTTTTATATATTCGGCTTTCATTAAGGGGGATCACACCCACTACGACATAGAGACTTCCGGCATGAATGGAACAGAACTGTACCCACATGTCAAATACACCACAATCAGTGAGTTTCTAGACACCCTTCTGTAAGGATATCTCAACAGTAAGTGGAAAAATACAGATTCATCAAAATGAAAGACAAATATTCTCACTAACCCTTTTAAATAGGGTATGCCCTAGAAGGGTAGTGCAGGACAATTCTTTGCATTTTTATCATGAGAATCATGCCTCGGTGACATGATTGCCTCTGTGTGGTGATTAGCTACATGTCTATCAACAATGATGCATTTTCATGTGTTTTGTAATCAGTGATAATGACAAGTGACCGTGGCACAGTTAAAAGGTGCTCATTGTTGCAATCTTGTTGCGGTTCAAGTCATGTTATTAAAGAGAAAAAAGTCCTCATGGACAATTGGTAGGAGTCCTGGTTACTTCGCAACACACTTACCCACCATTGTCATCAATATGTGTTGCAATCTTGTTGTGGTTCAAGTCATGTTATTAAAGAGAAAAAAGTCCTCATGGACAATTGGTAGGAGTCCTGGTTACTTCGCAACACACTTACCCACCATTGTCAGCAATATGATTAATGACCAAATATAGTCTCGATACTATTGTGATTTCTAGAAACATCATTGGAGATAGTATTATGATATAATTCTGCATCACTTTTAGGAGAAAAATCTCTCCATTATGAGGTTTTAATATATCCTATTTTTAACAAAGCATTTTACTGAAAGGCCCATATATTTTTCGCAAAGCCTCAAAAAGTCCCTTATATTTGTTGGTTGACTAAAATTCCTGTGACTAACATTCAAACTTACAGGAAGTAACCAGCACTGTTCCCACTTTTTTGACTGACTGACCCCTTCTCTTTATTCAAAAGATGAAAAGGACATATATGCCCCTAGGATTTTCTGATAAATCTCATATTTGCTTATGTTCCCTCCATATTTGTGAACCATGATTTGGACAGTATGTTTAATTCTGCGCTCATCATTTGCGACATAGCTTTCAATAGGATTGAGTAGAAGAGTAGAAATCATATCTGCAACCTTTAATGGTTGGTGGATATGCTGACGATGATTATGATGGTTCCTTGATGGATAATGGACGAGTCTAATATTATTGTATTTGGTGGTTGAGGGTGACCTAGTCAGTGATTAACAGATACTAGTTAGAGAGAATCTCATATTATGATTTGCTGTTATGAGGTTATTTGATGCAGATCATTAGTTTTGTATTTATTTATTTTTGAATTTGGTAAGGTCATTAGGTTTTCCCTTTTGGAAATCACTCGTTAACTTTCTTGTGCGCTCCTTTACTTCCTTATGACCAAACTTTGTGCAGAAAATGAGAACCATAACGGCACAAATCTCATCAGCAACAACTCTTATCTGGGTAGAGAAGAGAATCCAAGAGAGCAAAGAAAACAATCAAGAAAGCAAAGAAAACATAAAGGAGAGTGATGAAATAATCAACACTTCAAAATAACTAATGCATCATGAAACTCTCTCAGCAGCAAAAATACAGTCCATAAAAGCTGGCCATCCGGATGCTGCAAGTGAGATAATGGTGATGAGAATTATTCAGAGAAATATGTGAAAATCCACATGTCTTTGGTGAAAATGGAGTCTTCTCTACTAACATAGGAGTTGGTGCTCAAGATGAATTAATCCTAGGTGGAAGCGAAAAGTTTTCAACCATTTCACATTCCAGCCCATGTCACATTGGATGGGCCCGGCAGCCCAAAAGGATGGACTTTTGGGGGCTCACAAGTCACAAGCCCAAACAAACATCAAAAGGAGACGGGTCCCTGTGTCGAGGTCGAAGGGACCTAAGTCGCTCAGTACTCCATTGACTTCAACCACACGACAACACACTCTATATATTGCTTGATTAGTGCTTTATTAAATGACATTGTTCCACTTATGTTACATTGTTAGATAGTACTTGCTTTTAATTATTTGTAAGGCTGAGATTAGAACACATTGAATCTATTTACTGGTACATTTGTGGTTAGAATTACTTTCTTTTTTTCTTTCTCCTTTCGCTAAGTTGGGCTACTACTCTAGGGGCAGGACGGCAGGAGTGATACTTTCACTTGAAGTCCTAAAGATCGATTCTGGATGTGTTGTGACTAAGGTGCCAATACCACACTACCATGAGTGTGTAGGCTACTTTTTAGGGATGTAAATGGGTCCCCAATTTTTCGATTATCCAGAGGTTCTAACTCATTAATAACCGAGTTTGGATCTTTATTTAGGTTCCGATAAGCAAACGGGTATGAACCCGGGGTGTGTGACTAAGGTGCCAATACAACACAACCATGAGTGTGTAGGCTACTTGAGTACTTTTATTGCTTCTTCACTTTGTATGTTCATATATAATCATTGATATAGCGAGTTGTGTTGTGTTTTGAAGAGAGTCCCGTGTCCTAGGAGCATGTGTGAACTAGGATTGGGCATGTGGAATTGTGGATCTCCTTGCATTTCCACAGGTACGGGTACGATTCTGAATGTCTCACTCATGTATCTGTTAGTGGTAAGAGTGGAACTCCACAGTCAGGCCCACGTAATGAAAACTCAAGCCACTCAAATGAGCGTCTTCCTTGTGTACAGGATGTTCTCAAATTCACCCCAACAGGAGTCAGCATCATTGTAAGATTGAGCATATTATTAAGAATGAGATTAATGCATATGATTCATATATTTAAGATTGAGGTACGAGTGTTGCGAGTTCATTTTCCTGGTTCTAACTCTTTTATTGTTGCGGTTATGAGTTTTTTGGCCCTGGAAAATCTGGCCGATCAGTCGACCATATATTGAATGAGGATAATTTTCTATTGATGTGCCTTGACATTTTGAGAAATCGACACCCAGGGCTGTCAAAGGGATGGGTTAGGCTGGGCCAAACCCCTCTAAGGGCCCGCACTAAATATGCCCTCACTCGCCTTTTAAGGGCCAGGGCAGGTCAAAGCCCTTAGGTAGCCTGCACTACCTAGGCGACCCTGCCTTTGCAGATTAGTGCCAGCCTAGGGCCTGAAGAGAAAATATTTTTTTATTTTTATTTTTCAAAAAAACCTCTTACTGATAATGGAGATTTATTGGAAATTTTTCAAAAAAAAACCCGCTTACGGTGGGACCGTGGGATTGTATATAATCGACAATGAAAAGAGAAAAAAAAAGAAAAGAAAAGAAAAGGAAGGCTTTATTGGAGTTGATTTCAGTTTGGCCAAATACTTTGATTGTGAATCACTCGTTGTCCTCATATGAATGTTTCGCGTTGTCTTTTTATCACTGTAATATGAGAGCTTTTTTTTTTTTTTCCTAAAGACAACGGCACACTTATCCCAAGAGTATAACTTGTTATGGGAATGAAGGATAGTCATCCTTACTTTAGCAGTACTCCACAATGGTAGTGCTCACCTTAACAATGTACTTCAGTCATTACTAAAATGACAGCTGACTGTAAAACATTGCATGTAGTTGAGGCTGTGTATAAACTTTATATTAAAGAAAAAGAAAGAAAGAAGAAAATAACTTTATTAGAGTTGATGTAGAGGTCTAGCCAAAGAAGTGAACTGTGAACACTTTATGAATGGTCCACTTTCATTGTCATTAATGGTCGCCTAACATTGTTCAAATGTTACACTAGCAAGATTCTACTATAGAAAATTCTAGCATAATGACAACCTGAAACTTTCATCTTTTCTGGAACAACACGCGAATAGAGAATTGTTTTGGTGGAGTGGGGTGGGGGTCTTCACTTTTCTTTATATAAATAGAAAATAGTTTCTTTGGAGTTGAAAACAGTTTGACCAAGGATTCTGTTTATGTAATATCTACTTTCAATTATCTTGACGGCACCGCACAGCTTTCAGTTTTGAATGAGGCTGAAATTTTATTGTTAGTTATTATTCCAAAATCTCTTTTATACAAGGGCATTTGAAGACCATTTGTTTTTCTTTTAATAGAAATGAGGATCATCAATCTTCATAGAGAATTCCTATGGTCTAAAATCAAGCCTAATTTTATGTTCATCAAACTTTTACTTGCTATTGAATTGAATATTCAAAAAATCATAGTTAAAAGATCATTAAACTTTTAGACTCTTAAATCAAAAATTGATTTTTTGTATGACCTTTAAGTACTAAAGAGACCTTTCCATCCATCCATCCCAACCCGAATGTATCCAAGTGGGCCTGTGAGCTGCTCTTAATACGCTATGCAGTGCGCTTTAGGTGAAAATTTTCCCGGTCTTCACTGCGCAAGCAAGACCGACATAAATGATAGTGAGAAGTGATGCATTATTGTCTACTGCCATTAGCCTAACATAACAAGTGAATACTAGACGTGGTCATATGTGGGGTTGTGCATCACTATCGGCTACAAAGTCCGCCTTATCACCCTGGGCAGCTGCTGTCCAGACATAGGGAAGCAGCCCTGCATGCATGACAGGCTGCCCTTGGTGATACGGCGGACCATGATAGGTCCACTCAAGGCCACTATGGGTAAAGCCTCGCAAGATCCGAACTCTTTGTACCAATGTGGCCCAAGGTATTTGATTGTGAACCATTCAATGTCTTTATATAAATGGGGTCTCACTACACCTTTACTTTTCAACAAGGCTAATCTTTTTCAGTGCCATAATGTTCTTAATGCAATTGCACCCCTGGGCCTTTTCAACTGGGGCATTTTGCAGAATTTCCACACACGCATATGGGTAATTCTCGATAATAGAAGCTACTTGATTCCGTTACCTGGCGATTGCTTAATTAGAAAGGGAGGAAATGAACTGTTTTTCAATACTGTAAGTGGTCCTCATGTTATGTATAGCCCTTTTTTTTTTTTTTTTTTTTTTTTTTTTTTTTTTTTGTTTTTTTTGTCAAGAGAAAGATAGCTTTATTGAAGAAACCAATTGTAAACCATGTTAGCATATGGTGGCCCATTCACCAATTACTTGTGGGGCCACACACATGTGAATTGCCACTCCTCCATTTATTCCATAGTTGTGTGGTTGTTTTTCAGAATTCCCATTTTAAACATATTCTAGTTACAACTATGATCCTAGGGCCTGTTCAATCAGGTGCTGCCACGTGGGATTGGACATTTGATGGGAATCATCAATCCCCATTCTATATAAGACAGACTTTTCTGCCCCCTCTCATCCAACTCTGATCCTAAGATCTGGTCAGGAGCTTTCATCTCTTCCACTGTAATGGAAAATCAAGGTATGTCTAACATGGTGGCAAATCTTCAGGATTTAGTCATAAGCATGATCTCCATCTTTAGATCAATATATATATAGTCATCATTTGGTATCAAATCTTTAGGATTTAGTCATAAGCATAATCACGAAGACATGATTCTCTTCACTGTTGTTCGATCAGTTTGTGCGGGCATGATGGGTTCAACATCCCAATAATGGGTTGAATTTGTGTGTCTTGACTTTGTCATTTAGATGATGAAGGTTTCTTTTCTTTTTTCCTTTTTCTTTATATATAATCCACTCTTGTAAGATAGATAATCTGAGATTTTTGAACATCTGATATTTGTTTTAATATACTCAATTTTGACCCTATTATGAATGTATAATCAGATCCTGTGTCCCCCCCCCCCCCCCCCAACGGCTGAACACAGAAATAAATTTAAATACCAAAAATACCAAAAGTTTGAGCTGTTAGTAAACGGCATAACAATTTATATCAACAAGTTTTACCTAAACGGCATTCACGATAACCAAATTCACTGTTATTGAAGAGTGGGCTCCACCCGAGGGGTATATTGAAAAGTATTTCCGCTGCCTCTGCTAACACCTTGATGTTTGAGTTTTAATCCCAAAAAAAAAAAAGCGTGTCACCAAAAGTGCGTCGGCCGGGCTCCACCCGAGGGGATATATTAAAAAGTATTTCTGTTGTCACTCCTAGATGATGATGATTAATGCTTCACAAACCATATTTTAAAAATTAAAACCATCCTGACGCTTTTAGGGCCTGTTTGGATAGGCAAAAAATAGAGTAGAGTGAAGTTAAATGGGCCCTAACTGTCTAAAATTTCAACTCTACCCCGTTTGGATGAGTCCGGCCTAATAGATGAAGTAATGTTGTGAGCCATATGTACTCCATTTCACTTCAACTCTAACTACTTCCATTTCCTTGAGTAAAAGTAGATTGTACTTCAAACCTAAACTTCAAAATAAGCATCCAAATGGAATGAAATGAAGTATTATATTTTAACTTCAACACACTTCTCTTCACTCCACTCCACATGTAAAATCCACTTCATTTCATTCCACTCCTCATTTATCCAAACAGGCCCTTAGGATTCGTTCATGCAACTGCACTGCCGTAGAAATGAAGTAGAAAACGCACCTGGTTTTCCACGATTTGGGTCACGTGAGTGTTTGGTGTGCCTGATTCTCGTAGAAAATTCTTTTTTTCGCGTGACTTAAGGATCTCTACCACCTAGGTTGAACTGGGACATGTCAAGTAAAGTTAAGTCAATTTAAATATCACATCAAAATCACTTTTTACCAAAACTCCCTCCATCATTTAAAAAAAAAAGTCAAAAAGCAACTACAGTTATTAACTAAAAGACAAAAAAACTCCTTCTCCCATACAAAAAGTCAAAAATATTTCATTCCAAACAACTAAAAATAAAATACAATCATAACCCACTACATATTTTATTCATTCTTTTTTTTTTTCACTTCACTCAACTTCACTTTAAAAGTAAAGTGCCAAACGGGCCTTAGGAAATGATGGGAAGGTTCTACATGGGCTTTTTTATCTTAGAACGAGCACTAATTAATCCATAATTTCCCATTTCTTGAACTCTGCATTCAAATTCTCCTGCCTTTTACCTCCTTCTAATGGCAATTATTTTGCCAAGAAGAGCTAAAAGTTCTTCCTTTTTCCGTGTCAGAAAGTCACTCAATGGAAGGAAAAAGCAAGGTTCTAATCATTGGTGCCACTAGCTATTAGTTTTATGGACTCAATCCAGTAGATGATATAATAAATTGATTAATTTCTTTATTTATCAGTGTATTCATGTTTTCCGTTCATGAGATGAATGATGATTTATTATATACTTGCACATAACCAATACGAATGACATAATGGTTCATGAGATGAACCGGAGTCCATAAGTATATTAGATATAACACATGTATATGGATGAGATCCACACACGGGAGACATGTGTAACAAATCTTATACTTAAATATCTTTACAACCAGTGATGAGACTGGATATCTCATACTGACAAGGTTGCAGCACTTTGATCACTATGAGATAGTGTGATCTGTCTCGATCATCAGAATGGAAGATTCTAGATCATAGTGCTGGTACATTGGATGTATTGAAGGACCATGAGAAGCACCTTATAAACACTGTCTTTACTTTAAGGTCTGCTCTCATAATTCCCTAGCAATAGGCTCTCAATCCTGAGACATTAATGAACTCAAGTTTCTTTCTATTCATTTGTTTTGAGTCACCAATGAGTGAGGCCAACTGTAGGTCAACACCTCGGTGATTTGGGTACGTGGTAGTAGATCTGTGGGAACATTCAATGGTCAAGTTGGAATCTATTTATAACATCTCCTTGTGCCAATTAATGGATTTATCATTGGTAAGTGCGTACTCATTCCGATTAAGAGTTAATTGGAAAGGTTCCTATGATCATTTTAATTAATTGGGGCTTAAGGATAATAAGATATGGATCTAGTTTGGAAGACAGGTCCAACTGATCCATGGATATTGATAGAGGGGCCTACTTGTGGTAATGTGGAAGTTCAGGGTCTTCTATGTAATATTCCTAAGACTGGAGTTTAATTGCATTTATATAATGGAGTTATTTGTAATTAACTGTGGGCCCGGATTGCACATGAGATGTGGGGTCGCAAGTCCCAGTTGGAGCCAGCTTTCTAAGGAATCCCTAGTGGTCCCCAAGCTAGCCCCCACGCTAGCCCAATTATTAAAAAGTATCTAATTCTAGTTGAACTCTAAAAAAAAAGTTACTATTTCTATTTGAAGTGAGACTTCTAATAGTGGTAATAGTAGACTTACTAATTTTAGTAAGTGTGAGACTTCTATTTTAATTAGAAAGGAATTAGAAAGTTACTAATCATATTTGAAGTGAGAAGTAAGACTTCTATTTTAATTAAGAAGAGATAGTTACTAATTATTTGAAGTAAGACTTCTAATGGAAATTAGTAAGTGGGGCTTGCAAAAGCTATAAATAGAGGAGAGGAGGGCTGGACGTCCATGCATGCTCCATACCTAGGGATTCACGCCCAGCCCTCTTTAGTGCAAGTGTTGCACGAGCTCTTTCTCCTCTCCCTCTTCTAGTTCTCTTCTAGTTCCTCCTTTGAGTTCCTGATAGTTTTCTCTTGGAGATCTCACCATCTTCTTGAGAAAAGGAGAATCTAATACGGGTCATAGCGTGGAAGATCAAGAGGTCTTGAAAATCCCTATTTGATTCGTGAAAGCGTTTCATCATCAAAGAAAAACGCAACTTCTTCATTAGAGCACAACCGAGCTCCAAATGTATAATCCACTTCCTTGTATGTTGTAGATTACTATGGATGCTTATTAGTTGCTATTTTTATCTTCTAGATAGATTGTATTTACTGATCAAAATGGGTGAGATTAAGGATTTATATCCTTGATTGGGTTTTGTAGTATTCTGGATAGTTGATCCCTGCATCAAGTGGGTCAAAAGTTTTTGAAACCTATCTTAGAGGCCCACCCTATTTCCAACACTGGCTATTTGGGAGAATTCATAGTTACAGCTAGTGCAAGAGCTGGGCATTCGACAGCTAGTGCAAGAGCTGGGCATTCGACTTTTGCTCTAATTAGAGAAAGCACAGCTTCCAGTCCGGAGAAGGCAAAAACTATTGAGAATCTCAAGACTTTTTGTAACGACTCAGCCCAAATGGTATAATATTGTCCGCTTTGAGCCCTTACGGCTAGGGCTGTCAAAATTAACCGTGAAAATCGAACCGCCCGGCCGAACCGACCGTTTGGTCGGTTTATATATATATATATTTATATGTTTTTAAAACAAAACCGACCGAATGGTTTTTATAAGTTTTTTTTTTCAATGGTCGGTTTTTATAATTACGTAGAAACCGTTCGGTTAAAACCGAACCGACCGAACAAAGTCTTTTATCAAAAGCACTTGAGGCCATGATAGTTGAATAGTGTGGTTGGCTGGCACATGACGAAATAACAACATAAGTTATTAATTTGTAGAACTGAAAAACAGACCGTGATTTGTGTACATACTTGTATGATTACATTGAGCGCACCGTTTTTTTATGTTTCTAAAGTGACGTTATTGTCTCCATGTGGATTGCTTGTAACTGTAGGAATTTAGATCATTCAAGCCAGCCCTCACAGAATCTTTGAGGCTAGCCTTGTATCCATCAGTAGGGCCCATCTCTTCATTGTAAACTACTCATAAATCATACTATCGTCTTCAATTTGGGTTAAATTTTTCTCTCTTTCCTGAACACCCCCCAACCCAAAAAAAAAAACACCCAATTAACCGAAAACCGACCGAACCGAAATGTCGGTTTCCAATGTCCAGTATATGTACTTTGGTCGGTTTCGGTTATCGCAAAATTGTAAAACCGAAAGTTTCGGCCCGGGCGTCATATGTCGTTAAACCGACCGAAAACCGACTGCTTACAGCCCTACTTACGGCCCTCACGGCTTTGTTTCTGGGAGCCTGGCTCACCGGTATCCAAAACGCGTTATACCAAGTAAATTATAATGACTCAGCCCACTTGGTATAATATTGTCCGCTTTGGGCCCTTACGGCCCTCACGGCTTTGTTTCTGGGAGCCCGGCTCACCGGTATCCAAAACGCATTATACCAAGTAAAGTCTGCCCTCGCACTAATAGCCCAGTCTCTGGTAAAGTCTGCCCTCGCACTAATAGTCCAGTCTCTGGGCGGTCTCATAGGCGATGTGTCTTTGGCTGGCCCGGGTTCTCACACTCCCAACCACTTAGAGGAGAGCCGCCCTCGGCTCTGATACCATTTCTGTAACGACTCAGCCCACTTTGTATAATATTGTCCGCTTTGGGCCCTTTAGGCCCTCACGGCTTTGTTTATGGGAGCCCGGCTAACCGGTACCCAAAACGCGTTATACCAAGTAAAGTCTGCCCTCGTACTAATAGTCCAGTCTCTGGGCGGTTTCATAGGCGATGTGAGACGTTCCCTGCGTTGCTCTTTGGCTGGCCTGGTTCTCACACTTTTGGTGTTACTTTGCTTTATGTAAGAAAGCCTAATCTCAACGCTTTTTAGCTAGTTTTCAAGCTCTGGGGATCTATGGACATTGGTGGAAAAGGAATGGACATTATTAATTTCAAATGCTTCTCCTTTTTTCTGCATTTTGACAGGGAGATCTATATGATCATGAGAGTCTTGTGAAGGCAATTAAGCAGGTTGATGTTGTCATTTCTACACTCGGACACCATGATCTAGAGTTTAAAGAGATAGCAAATCAAACGAAGATCATTGCAGCCATTAAAGAAGTGGGAACAGTCAAAGTGAAATCCTCTCTCAATTATATCATGGTCTTACTTTCTGGAGACCTCCGTTTTCTATGGAAATCTAGAACAAACGTGTTTTCGATAGACGTTCCATGCATGGTCAATGGTGGACTCATGGGTCAAGTGAATTTATTAAATAAAAAAAATTAAATTATTAAGATATTAGGAAAGGCGTTTAAATTCTTGAATCATGCGGGTACAACCGCCTGCATGCCAACACTTGGGTCCGTCCCTGTGAAGCATGGTAATGGGCATGCCTCTAACTCTTTTTTCTTTGGAGGGTGCTACAAAGCCCGAAAAAGCTTCCGTGCTGTGGCACGGTCCTCGATCCCAACTGACGTTGGCGTTAGGATCCAACGGTTCTCAGGGGGGACCATGCTGCAGCCCGGGCACTTTTTTCGGGCTGTGTAGACTTTTACTTTTTCTTTTTATTATAGCAGAGGTTCTTTCCAGCAGAGTTTGGAATGGATGTGGCCGGATCGAGTCCATGCGGTTGATCCAGTGAAATCCGCATTCGAAGTGAAGGCAACAATTCGACGAGCCATCGAGGCTGAAAGGATTCCCTACACCTTTGTTTCTGCCAATCTTTTCATGTCCTTCCCACCAAGATTGGGACAATCAGATGCCACAGTACCTCCTACAGATAAAATTGTTATTCTAGGGGATGGACATGTCAAAGGTGATGCAATCTTCTTAATTACCATTTACAAATATCTGTCCAGAAATAATTATTAATTTTCATAATATAAATTCTGGGCACAGTACAGTTGCTACCCATATGTATTGAATTTTTATTTTTATTTTGAATCTATAAACCTGTTGTGAGTAGATATCTTACTTTCGATTTTTATTTTATTTCACTAATTGTAGCTATAAATGTAGTGTTTATATATATATATATATATTAGATATCAATTGATCGGATTTATATTTGTAAGATTTTTAACTCCAAGATTAATGAATTTCTTTACCTTTCTTAATTTCATAGCTATTATTAATTTAATTTTTCTTATTTCAGAAACTCTCAGCACAAATTCATATTAACTTATTAAGTTCTGATCTAATTACATAATACTTTACGCCAATAAAATTTTAATTATGATTAATTTATATGATAAATTATAATTTAATATTTTTGAATGCTATTAATACTGATATGACTAATTTATTTTCTAACTTTTAGTTATTGATATGCATATACACGCCATCCTTTACAAGTATTGGTATTGTAATATGGTTTCATAGTCTATCACTTTTTGGTGAAATATGCTGTCATATGCTGACTAAATCTTTGTCTTACCATAATCCGGTTAACACACATTATTTTCGTTTTTCGATGGGTTGTCAGTTGTCATCACTTAATTATAGTTATATTTCCCCTTCAGCTGTTTTTGTTGATGAAGAAGACATGGCCACATACACCATCAAAGTTATAGATGATCCAAGAACCTTGAATAAGATCCTCTACCTAAGACCACCGGCCAACATTTACTCCATCAATGAGCTTGTCTCTCTGTGGGAGAAGAAAACATGCAAGTCCTTTGAAAGTATCTATGTTCCGGAGGAGCAAGTTCTTAAGAACATCCAAGGTTGGTAGAAGTTCAATCTAGCATCATATACAATTGTTTAAATTTGGTTACACTTGCTTTAATTTTAGTATTTATTGATCTATGTATCTTTTGAAAGAATGGCAATGCAAAACAACTTGATCCTTTAAGGATGGAGAAAATGACATCAATTAGAGTGTTTTACCAATAAAATATCAAGGCTCATTTGTTAGCACTTATTTACGTATATATATAAATGATATACATTCATAATATTTATGCATTATTACGTTTGAAAATCACAATTATTTTTTTTATGTGGACCCAAGAATTTATTTTCTACTTAGTGCAAAAAAAAAAGAAAGAAAAAAAAGAGGAAGGATTCCTGGGTCCACCCCTGTTTCTATTATGTGTTCTAGTCAAATTTCACACCACTTTTATAATGATCGCAATAAATTAATTATTGGAAGAAACAACTTAACTCTTTTCTACTGGGTTCACCTATTTTAGTAGTTTTCAATTTGAGGGTGGAGACCAACTCCCATAAGTGGCTGAGATGAAATAGAAAAGATATTTTTAATATGTGGCACTCCCAAGAATTTCTTTTCTACTTAATTAGTGCCAAAAAAAAAAATTTCCTGGTTCCCGCCGCTTCTATTATGCGTTCTAGTCAAATCTCACGCCACTTTTATAATAATCACAATAAAATAATTATTGGAAGAAACGACTTAACTCTTTTTTACTTTGTTCACCTATTTTAGTAGTTTTCGATTTGACGTTGGAGATTAACTCCCATAAGTGGCTGAAATGAAATAGAAAAGATAGGCACATCTTTATATGTACAATGTATTCATTATTTAGTATTGATCGCAGGTTTGTTTTTTGAAAATAATGCATGATTCCTCGTTTGCTAAGATTCTTCTTCCATTTTATATACTTTTTTCATTTGTTTTGCAGAGGCTCCAGCTCCCATGAACGTATTCTTATCCATTGCTCACACATGTTTTGTAAAAGGAGATCAAACCAACTTCGAGATCGAACCCTCTATTGGAGTGGAGGCTTCTGAGCTTTTTCCTGAAGTAAAGTACACAACAGTGGATGAATTCCTCAATCAGTTTATCTGAAAATTGTGCTCGTTCCAATAGTTCTATCTGTTGGACAAAAGTTTATGACTCTTACATGAAGAATGAGGCCAAACTCTAGGCCATATATACAATTTTACTAAGATGATTAGATGTTAAATGAAACTTATCATCAGTATGATATATACCCCCCTACCATCTGCATAATTCTCCATGTCGCAAAATAGTAGCATTGCTTATATGATAAGTTAACAGGGTGTGGAGCAACCTGAGCTCACCCCTTGTGTATCTTTCCCATTTTTTGAGGGGGGACAAATACTTAAAATTTACCACAACACGAGAGATTTTTACCTGAACATGAGAGTTGTGTTCCACTGTATGATTGAGCGCAAGTTGCGAAAGGTTTGTAGTGGCGTTTGAAAGGTTATGATTAATCACATGATGGAAATTGTGGTTAACACATGTCAACAATAATGCCACATCAGTGTCCACTAGACATTTTCCATCTTATGATCACTCGAACGGTGGGATCCACTCCTTTTAAACTGAGATTTGAGGGTCCAGATATAAAGAGGATGTGATTAATCATGAACAGTCCAAATTACTCAATGTGGACCCCACGATGGAGTTTGAAAACTGTTGTACGCTTCCCATGTAATAGTTGTGAGAGAGGTTCCTGGTTCAAAAAAGGTATCCCATCTCAAGTCCAGATTCTTTGTCGCAGCCATCACACGAAACCTTTTAACACTCTTTTTTGGAATTGCAACATAGAGCCCACATAGAGATCATCCCGACCATTCAAGTAGAATTTCATTCCCATGTATTTATATATGAGAAATATTTATGTGCATCTATCCCTCACCACATTATGGTGAGGGACAACATAGTCGGGCCACTTTATGATTCATCTAAATCATCCACACACATGGAACCCCCTAAACCACAATGTATCATTGACTTTTCATTAATCCGATTGGATTGAATATTGCCCTATATATATACACATAGGGGGATATTCCTGTGCATCCTTTCCTCACCATATGGTGATGGATAAACTTAATGGGGCCAACCTAGGGACCCACTGATCATGGGACTTGTGGGGGATGGGAAGAGACACCTTGGATGAGACCATATATCAAATTTGGTGTCAATCCCATGCCTCTAACCCCTTCATCCATGGTCCATAAATTTAATGATTTTATATTAAAGGAAAAACTTTGACCCTCAATCCAATGGTCCAATCCATTTAAATAGATGAAAATTCAATAGGTCTAGTGCACTTAAGGGGGTTCCATATGTGTGGATGGAGATGTCAAATGGGCTGGGCTGGCCAGTTTCGGTACGACACGGCCCTCCAATCAACGGCCCGACACGGCCCACCCAGCATGGCCCGTGCCATGGGCCATGCTGGGCAGAGGGAATGGGCACGGCCGGCCCGTTTCGACACGGCCTGCTGTGGGCTGGCCCGCCCCAACAGCTATTTTCATGCATTTTGTCCATTTAACACCTCCCCCCCCCCCCCCCCAAACAACAATCATAAAACGGTCATATAAGGGGTATTTTGTGTCTTTTTGAATTTTACAAAGTTTATAAATAGTCTAACCCTCATATTCTTATTTCTCACTAAAGCATTCAATTCTTTCACTCTCTAGCTCTCTCTCAAAGCATTCAACTCTTTCACTCTCTCCTGTTTGTTTATTTTAATGATTTTTTTAATTCTTTTTTCCGTTCATTCATTATAAGTCTAAAGAAGCAATTATTGTATGTTGTCATGTTTTCTTTTCTTTTTATTCTCTGCAACGATGATATATATATATAAATGTTTGAATGTTTTCTTTGAGACTTCTAATGATTGGGGATTTTGATTTCTTGATTGTATTGAATGGCTGAGATTTGGAGCTTCCAAAGTTTTTTTTTTTAATTTCTACGTACTTGTTCAATTAAAATGTTAAAAGGGGAAAAAAAAGAGAAGATGAACATAAAAAGGGTAGTAGTACGGTAGTACCTAGAAGAAAAGAATCCTACACTTACATCATCAAGGTTCCAGGTTTCAGGTTCTTTATTTATTTTCATGATCATGGCCCACCTTTGATCAATTAATGATTTTATCACGATGATCATCGAAGCTGTAAAATCATGAGGTGTGATTTTATCTGATCTGTTCATTGTGTGTTTGTATCACTGGATCACTGAGATCACTTATTCCGATTCTCAATTTGTCCATTAGAAGATGTGTGGCACCACTAATTAAACATAATGATTAATCTGATGTTGAACATTCTAATTGTATATGAACCGTTGGATCATGATAGTCATGTGAGAACATGCATTCTAATATATATTGACAATAAAACTCACCTAATGAGATATTGTGTGACATGTAGTTAAACTATATCAAGAATCTTGTTAAGCATTATATTATATTTCACACCAATACTTAATCATAAGTTATATAACATATCATAATAATGGTCAAATGAGTCTTGAACTTTTAAATCATAAGTGTGCTGGCTATTAAATCTCAGGAATCAATAAAAAAATTAAAAGAGGCACGCTGAGCAAGGCAGGCACAGAGGCACAGCACGGCCCGTGGCCCGTTCAGGCCGAGATTTGGACTAGTCAGGCCGGCCCTTTTGACATCTTTATATGTGGATAGTTCGGATGTGTTATAAAGTCAACCCTATTATGTTGTTCCTCACCATAATATGGTGAGGGATGGATGCACATGAATATTTTTAATATATATACACACGCTACAAAACTCCCCGAGTGTTTTTCTTAAAAAACACTCCTCTTTTAGCCAATAAAAGTGTGACACGTGTCATGAGTGATACACATATCCGATTCTCTCTCCTAAATATTCTTCTACAAAGGTGAATCTCTTAAAATACTAACAAATCATTGGCTATTAGATAGGGGCAGGAACTCCCCTTTTGAGATAGGGGAGTTTTTGAGAATTTTCATATATATATGGGAGCATCTCCCACATTACTATGGGAGATAAGGTGGGGGCCCTTACATTTAAGTTGTTGGCATTGGATATGGATGTGAGGGCCCTCACCTTATCTCTCATAGTAAGGTGTAAGATGTTCTTATAGGAACATATCTAAATAAATATATAAATATATATATGAGCATTGCTCTCTTAAGCTGCAACTTACCTTAGCCTAAGTTGAAACAGTGCTGATATAACAAATTAAAGTTAATTATCTCTATTTTTGGCATGTTGGAAGTGGAAAATTCAGTTTTTATTGGATTTGACTTGATTTTGAACATGTCAAAAACAGAGATAATCGAATTTAATTTATGGGACCAGTACTGTTTCAACTTAAAATAAACTAATTAAGTTGTAGCTTAAAAGAATATTTCTCATATATATAGGGGAATGTTCATACGCATCTTTTCCTCACCATAGAGTGAGGGACACTCCCCCTTTTACACATGAAAAGTATATTTTGTACATCACCCTATGTACTTGAATAGTACATTTTGTATTTATATATTTCCAAAAAGGGAAGTGTCCCTCATATTATAATGAGAAAAAGATGTATATGAATGTTCCCTATATATATGTGTAATATTTAGGTGAGAACTAGTTCTCACAATTATATGAGAACTTTTTTATGTGGCCCAATTATGGGCCCCATTTAGGGATGGGACGGGGGGTGGAAAGATCTATGTGAGACCACCCTAACTGTCAAGTTTGACTCCAAACCCATGCCCCTACCCACTTCATCCGTGGTCCACAAATTTAATGGCTTCATATTCAAAAAAAAATATTCATCCATCGATCTAACGGTTCAGTCCATTCGGATGTGTGCCAATCATTGAGATTAATGACTATCAGGGAGTTCCCTATTAATTGTTAGTTGATCTCCATAATTTTTTTTTCATATAATAGGTGATAATTAATTCTCACTTAAATATTTTCTTTTATGTATATATTTATATACATACGCCGCTACAGCCTCACATGCTAGCGGACAATGAAATTATTAACTCGTTTCCTTGCAAATAAGCACAGAGAGAGCGGGATGCCTAAAGTTTGTCGGGTATTTGTCCTCTTTTGATCATGCAATGCATTCATATGCTGATTGACAGTGACAGCTCCCTCGTGGAGATTACCCTTAGGGTTGTAAACGGGTCGGTTCCGGTCCAGGTCCAGGGTGGAACCGGAACCGGAACCGTTTTCTAAGAAGGGGAACCGGAACCGGAACCGTTTGTGAGGCGGGTCTGGTTCCGGTTCCGGGTCTAGACTAATACCTGTATTTTTCTTTAAAAAAATTATGCTTTTTTCACATTTCAATTGGATCACGTACCTACAAACACTAATGTGACATTTTGTCTATCAATAACAGACACTTTTAACCAAAAACTCAGAAATCACATCCAAACAGGCAATGAGATGTAGAAAAGTAGAAAATCCTAATGTAGAAAAGTAGAAAAGTAAAAAGGGTTCTGTTCTCACATAATAAAGTTACCTTATGTTAGTATATATTGGGTCAGGTCCCGGGTCCACGGGTCTGAGCCACTGTGGATCCGGAACCGGAACCGTTTAGGTATCGGTTCCAAAAAAAGGATCCGGAACCGGAACCATTTTCTTATCGGGACCAAAATAAGAACCCAGACCCGGATCCTAACGGGTCGGAACCTTCGGGTAATCGGAGAATCGGGTACCCATTTACAACCCTAATTACCCTGCACCACTCACTTCAATCAACTCGGAACAATCAACTCGGAACAAGGATCACGTGATATCCCAATAAGTTATTACTCGAGTCCGATCCCTCCCCCCCCCCCCCCCCACCCCAGCTATTGTACGGTATCTTGTAAAACTTTTTTGTTTTAATTTATATTGAAGCGCATAGATCATCCTGAGTTCCCGACCATTTAAGTTGAATTTGATCATCTATTCCATTCATGTTTTCTCAAGCTCTATCTCAAAAGGAATGGGACCTGCCATCCAAATGAAACGCAATTCACACCATTTCAGCATTGATGGTATGCCTGCGCCGGTCACGTTTCCATGTGGTGCTTCGTCGGATAGTGTATTCTCCTACTGAGATGAAACTTGAGCATACATGATTCGTGGGGATGAAATTAAATTTACAGTGTGGATGATTTCTATGTTGTCCCGCAATAGGATTTCACAAACCCCAATGATAGCAGCCCCAAAAGATACAATTATATACCGGACACAAAACTATAACAGCCGTGCTACACAGTTCGGAATTTGTGTCTGGACTGTAACACAGTCCAGATTCCAGTCGTTCTCTGGGATCAGTGCACGTCTGTATCGAATTTCTGACACGCCAGTAAGGCAGCAATATCAGTCGGTCTTTTTCTGTCACGGAGAATTCCTATCCGGTTTGTCCGTTTGTGTGATGTGCGAGATACCAAAATTCAGCTCTTAATTTACATGACGTGCAACAATCATAATATACAGTTTTTATTATTTTTTAGATTTAAAAATATGCTAAGTTTATTATTCTTAAAATAATAACAAGTAAAACAATACTATACATAATAAGAAGGAAAAAAAAATCTGTTGCAGATGGAGAGTCTAGATTAAATGAGATTTTAGTTATTAAAATTGAAGTGCAAAAGGATGATACTATATGGATGTTCAGCCCTAACCCACTGTAGCCCCGAGTTGGGCATAAGTGTTTGGCCGGAGCTCAGCCCGCCTAAAACATGTTGGGGGGCTTTATTGGCACCACAACAATTTCTCTTCCCACCGCAAAAAAATCTCTCTTTCCGCCCGCCTGCAACAGCCCGATCTCCCTCCCGCCGGCGACTGGGAGGGGGAGGGGGAGTGGGGGAGTAGGGGAGGGAAGGAGAGGGAGGGAGAGAGGGAGAAGAGGGAAAGAAAATGGAAGGGGAGGGATGAAGAAAAAGGGAGAGAGGGAGGGAGACAGGCCAGCCAATAGATAATCTTATCCTCATTTTAAAGGGGTGGTTATTTGTCCCCATGAGGTAATGGTAGGAATTTAAAGGTTGGATAAGGTGTGACAATACATTACACAAGTGAGAGAACACTCATCAAATTTTTTTTATTATCACTAAAACAACTTATATAAAGACACACTAACATAATACAAAAGAATACCCTCACATGTAATATGTATACACTAACTTTATAACACTCAACACATGTCAAAAACTACACTCAAATCTCACTTCACTAGAGTGAATTTCACATCTTACAACAATAACAACCAAACACCTCTTTATATAGACACTTGGGATGGTGGCTTGGGATGGTGGCTTAGGGTGGCTTGGGACGGTGGCTTAGGATGGCTTGGTTAGGTGCTTGGGATTAGGACGGTGGAGATGGTGCTTTGACCATGTGATAAATATGAAAATGGGTAGATAGGTACTAATTAGAAATTTTTATACTTTTTATATTATTAAGCTTACTAAAAAAGACAGTACTAGTGGCAGCTCACATAGACAACTTCTATCCACAAATAAGAGATCAGGTGCATAACAGAAACGACCATCCACTAGAGAAAGAGAAGGGAAGAAGCAGGAGCAGAAGAATAAGAGGTATGCATGTCATGTTCTTTCTCTCTTTGAACAATACATGAGTTGTTTCTCATAGCTCAGATGGAGGTCATGTAATGTAAGTTCCATTTGAAATAAAGAAAGCACCAACTTGGAATGGAATGAAAACATCCTTCTACTTGAGCTCCATCTTTTTTCTTTTTCTTTTTCTTTTTCTTTTTCTTTTTTTTTTTGTTTCTTTTTTTATATTTCTGACGAGGGAGTCCGTCCTGTTGAGAACTGGTTATTCCCAGGCACATGAAGTCCCTCTCTCCCATGCACCGGATAAGCCAAGCTTTTGCCTAGGCAAGTGGCCTCAACGAGAGAGCCCGAGTTCAAAAATACAACCTCCAATTCCTAAGCTGTGGTCCTAACATCGCTATCTCTCGAGGTTGAGATCCATGCTTTCTGAGCCCTATAGTGTAAATATCGGATTTTAGACTGAGATTTTAGGCCTACACACCAAAAATATATGATCCGACTGAAAAGGGGTGCGCAGGGCCTATCTTGATGTAGGATGTAGGATCTTACACCCCATTGAACTACTACTTATCCCAAAATCAATTGGTGATAGGAAACAGCATAACAATAGTTTTATGGTGAGGGGCGAGGGCTTGACCATAATTATGACTGCTAATGAATGAGGGTGGACGTTGACCTCAACATAAGAGAGACACTGGATAGAGAGGTATGTATGCATTAGATTTACTGATCTTTTGATCTTAATTCTTCAAAGTTTAGTGCTTGGGATAATCAGTTTCTTCCTCTTTTTCAAACTTATGGTAGATAACAATGATATCCATGTCAATGTGGGTTGTGATGGGTTCTCACATAGTCATAGTGAGAACAGTTCTCGCATAGTCACCGTGAGAACTTTTTATGGGACGCATTTATGGGTCCCATTTAGGGATGAGACCAGAGGGGATGGAAAGATCTATGTGAGATCACCCCAAGTGTCAAGTTTGACCCTAATCTCATGCCTCAAACCCCTTCATCCATTGCACGCGAGTTTAATGGCTTCATATTAAGAAAAAATCTAATCATCCATCCAACGGCCCAATCCATTTGGATGGGTGTCAAACCTCAGGATTAATAACTATCAAGGGAGGTCACTGTTTATGCACGGTTTGGATTGGTTTCTAAGTGGGCCCCACCAATAGTTCTCACGGAAGCATGATGATAACTAGTTCTCACTTGAATATTTCCCTTTAAGTTATATCGAAGGCAGTGCTTTCGAGAGGAGGAATTAAGGAAGAGAGGAGGAGCAAGTATACGTTGTTTTTATAATAACAAACAAATAAATAAAAGTCACAAGTCAAAACACTTCCCCTTGACTTCATGATTCTTTGGATCACGATTTCTATTGAATATTCTTCATGAACATCATCAGATTTACATATCCACATACAATAGATCTTTAGATTTTTACAAAAAGCCATTGTCTCATAAACCTGCCCAAGCATTTCCCAATCTGTATATTCAAAGTCGGTATGTTGGCTTCAATATCATCCTACGTATTAAAAATGTATTAAATTAACTACTTAACACACTTTTCCGTATAGAAATAAAACAAAGCTAATGTTTTTTTAGCAGAAAAAATAATTATAAAGAGATTAGAATCTGTGTAGGCACAAAAATAGATTTCCTGGGGGAATCTGATCGACACTACACGAACATACCCTACATCTATTCTGACCCACCATCTACATCTGGCAGAGTGAGTACACTACTGAGTAGGCAGCACATGACAAGTTCTTGTATTGCTACCTTGCATGCCCCTTGCCAATCGGCACGCCTTTACGTCCATAGCTCGGGATCCAGCATGGTCTAACCATGACTGAGCGATTGCTGTAGAGAAGATTTGCATGAAGTTAAATTTCTATAAATTCATGCTAAAATGATTTGAAACAGAGTATTAAAGACGTGATGATGGATAAAAGATATAAGGTACGTACATATTGTGATGTGGATAGGATTTTTACTTTCTTAAAATTTGATTATCATGGTGAGTAGCGGGTATTTAGTTTTGATCTTTCTTAATTAATTTTTCATTAAAAAAAAAGATTATTGATGGCTTGACCAGTTCTCTATTCTCATGGTCTCCTTCACGTTCCACTGGTACACGCCCCACTACTCTTGAATTTGATCCAACCTAAGTGGGACTAGTTGTCCATTTGAAAGTATGGGAAGACTTGGCTTGAGTGGTTCATTTGAAAGTATGACAATAGTGAGGGAGCATGGAGTTAGATGGTTGCCAAATTTACATCACAATTCAACGGCCAACAAAACTTGGATGAGCTTCAAATATTGGGCGAGAGCTAATTCACTAGGATACAATAAACATGAGGGGTTTAGATTGATCATAGTGTGGATCTTGTTGGCCTCACAGGTCAGGCCCTTCCATGCTTAGGGACAGCCTTCAATATTTTGCAAAAGATAAAAAACAATATAAAAAATATATTCTTCAGTGAGGGCAAAACAGTTTAGTTCTTAGACGAAGAGGAATTGTAGAACACACCCAAAATTTTTTTGTAGATTCTGTGGTTGTGATTGTTTGAAGGGCGCCATAATTTTCTGATTTGTTTCATAATTTCATTCACCCTACATGAGGGGCATCTTCCCTAATACAGAAATTTCATTTAGTTTTACTAAATCGGGATAGTTTGGCAAGTCAAATCCGTTTGAAATAGCGCTTATTGAAGATTTTTTTTTTTGTGTGTGTAATAGTGCTTTTTTTAGTTAGATCCTTCTACAAAAGCAATCCTCTTTCCCTGCCTAGATTATTTGTATCCGGATTGAGATGCATATCAATATCATAATGGGGTTCAACTCTATAATGGCAGACTCGGACCCAAAAAAATCTCTTGCCATATTGGGGGCTCAAAACCCGGATCCTTGTTGGATTGCGGCCTAGATTTCTATATCGATCTAGTCAAATCTAAGGAACATACAAGAGGAAATTTGGTCTGCAAACGGGCCTGTTTGGCATCATTCTTGTGCTAGGGATATTTCATTTTTGAGATTAGTTTGTGCTAAGAATGATTAATTCTGAGATTAGGCAGCCCGGTTGCCTTAGTCAGGCTTTGAGGCCGACCTTGTTTCAAAGTAATCTCTTGGTAGGAGTCGACCATCTTGGTAAACATCAATTTAAGAAACCCAACATTGTAACCGGGAACATGGGGTTGCCAGTTGTTTGGGAACATCGCTTCTCACCCAAATGACCATGGAGAGAAATGCGGCGGTCGGGCTCAAGAACTAGGTTTGCAAATCTAAGAAGATAAGGACTTGTTCGCAACCAAATTATCCAAACATAAAGGGTACCTTATTGCAACAAGAAGATCCTGGAATAGAAAGGACAATCATTTTGATTTTCCATACAGCTGGCTCTTCGATCATTTGGTGCAATACTTCTTTTCGGTGAAAAACTATAAAAAATAAAATAAACTAATTTTCCTCGGTTGGGAGGACTTCCAATTTCCTATGATAAGAACGCGGGATTCCCCTGTCTAGTGGAAACAAAAATCAGGATAGTGCAGGACTCTCTCACAGCACAAACACATCCAGAAGAAAAGATACAAGGTATAGAAAACTAGATAAAATTATATAACAGTAGTACTGCGTATGGAGAAAATTTTATAGTATGAAAATTTTAGATTTTTTTCATGAGCTTTTTTTTTTTTTTTGTTATTAAACCCCTCACCCCTTCCACCATTTATTCAACGGAAAGCTGATATTCTCTCCTCTTTCTTTGCCAGAAATGCATTCATTGGAAGAAAAAGGCAAGGTTCTAATCATTGGTGCAACTGGCTATTTAGGAAGATTCATGGTTGCAGCCAGTGCAAAAGCTGGTCATTCTACTTTTGCTCTAATAAGAGAAAGCACAGCTTCCAATCCGGAGAAAGCAAAAACTATCGAGGATTTCAAGAATGCTGGTGTTACTCTAGTTTATGTAAGGAAGCCTCAACTAGGATGTTTATGGGCCTCTTTGTCAGCTTTGTATTGAGTTTCTAAACATTTATAGAAGTAATGTATAAAGGAATATTAAAAGGGTCATGAATATTCTCCTGCGCCCAGTTCGTATGAGAATTACGCAAATAATAAGGTGATAGAGGTGGAGCCTACCGGTAGAACACCTCCTCTGCCATGCACACTATGCGCAGGAAAACAAAATCCATATTGAAGAAGTCAGTCGTGACGATATAAGATGGAGATGTTCATGGGCCCTCATTTTTTGAGCAAAGATATGGCCTGTTTGTTTTTCAAATTCTGGGGGTTTTGGAAGATTGGCGGGAAGGAATGGACTAATTTAATACTTTTCTCGTTTACATTTTGACAGGGAGATCTATATGATCATGATAGTCTAGTGATGGCAATTAAGCAAGTTGATATTGTTATTTCTACCCTTGGGCATCATGATATGGAGTACAAAGAGGTAGCAAATCAAATGAATATCATTTCGGCCATCAAGGAAGTTGGAACGGTGAAGGTGGAAGTCTCTTTCCCTCATCTTTATCCAAGAGTGAATATTTTATTTATTTGTTTGTCAAACTCTAATTTTCCTTTAAATGTTTTTTTTTAAATTATTTTATTAGTAACGTTACTTGAACTCATAATCTCAAGGCCTTGCAATAGTGAGCATTTTTTATGTCTGTGCCACGAGCTCTTGGTCTATTTCAAGGATTACTTGATCATAGGGACCTTGCAATAGTGAGCATTTTTTTCGTCTGTGCCACGAGCTCTCTTGGACTTTTTCAAGGATTGCTTGATCATACGGGTCTTTTGTTGAATGGCTCAAAAGTGGTCCATGTCCAAATTTTTGTGGGTCTGGTCCTCCAGGCAATCGTCTAATCAGGGTCGCCTCTACAGCTTTAGTTGTAACTTGTAAGTGTAGTTTTTGCCGCGCTCATTGGGCCTTCAAAACAATAACCAAAAGATGCTGGAGTTAGGCTAATGTTCCAAACTGTTGGATGACCATGTATGTAGCTCAGAAATATTCATAGACATATCAACTTTGCGATCTTGTTAATTAAACTTGAGAAGCCTTTTTGTTTTAGAGATTCTTTCCAGCTGAATTTGGAATGGATGTGGATCGAGTCCATGCCGTTGAACCGGCAAAGTCCTTATTTGAGGCGAAGGCTAAGATCCGACGTGCCATTGAGGCTGAAGGGATTCAATACACCTTCATCTGTGCGAATCTTTTCATGTCATACTTCCCACCTAGGTTGGGACAAACAGATGCCACAGTACCTCCTACAGAGAAAATTATTATTCTAGGGGATGGAGATGCCAAAGGTAATGCAATCTTCTTCATAGCCATTTATTTCTTCTTGATGTTCAATATAATATTTCAGAAACATAGTAAATGGTGTCAAGGCATGCTGAAAAACTTATGTTTTTTTTAAAAGAATTTCTCCATATTAAGCAATCAAATTGAGTTCGCAAGTGAATTGCATCAAAAGCTGCATTTACTCTTGACTTTATACTAATTGTGCTAAGTAAATAAAACTAGTTTTAGAATAATGGTAGGACTTTAGAATTTAGATTGGCATACCCAATGTGCAAGATTATGTGTATATAATTGTTATCACACATAATCTGCCTAGAAGATGATATTAATTAGTTCAGTCTTACACTTACGCCCCCTTCATGAAAGGTACTTTATTCAACTTTACAAAAAGTAAAGATGACTGGATTCTTCTAATTTCACAAAGAAGATTTTAAATCCCATGAAGAAATTTTGAATACAGAGAGATATGTGATTAAAATCATTAATAACTCCAGTTGAGTTTGGAGATGGTGGGTCTTCTCTATTTAAAGAATTTGAATGTGTTGATAGAGCTGTGAATGGAATTTTAAGTTTCTCAAACAGTTGCAAAACCATCCCAAGAAGTAATAAATTAAGTGAATAATTCTGTACATGAGATCTTTCTAGACTTGCAACTGAAGGTTAACTAAATTTTCTTCCCCCCTAAAGTTTGATGAGTGCCCCCTGTGTCTCTCCCTCCTTGTTCTTCTTTTTCTATTTCCACTGCTTTAATTTGCTTAGAGAAAGAGAGTGTCCCCTGTTTTTTTTTTCGTTTATTGAAAATTGTACCATCTTTTCCTGCATACAGCCAAGTATAGTTACCTGAAGTACAAGTTAAGCCAAAAAACTCTCAATCTTTTGAATATCTATTCTATTGGACGGGTGAAAATGAAATTAGAATCATCTATAGTGAGATGTCCAAAGTACATGTGAATTGTGCTGGTCCATGCTACAATAATGGGGTTAAAGTTAGGGATTTCGCATTCATCACTTTTTAAGTAAAAGATGCCCCATGTATAGACTACATTCATCTTTCCAAATTCATTCTCGTACTTTAATTTCATATTTTGGTAAACATGTCTTCTTTCTTTCTAACCATTATATTTCCCTCTTCAGCTATTTTTGTTGATGAAGTAGACATGGCTGCATACACCATCAAAGCTATGGATGATCCAAGAACTTTGAATAAAATCCTCTACCTAAGACCACCAGCCAACATTTACTCCATCAATGAGCTCGTATCTCTTTGGGAGAAGAAAGCTTGCAAGACCCTTGAAAGGATCTATGTTCCTGAAGAGCAAGTTCTTAAGAACATCAAAGGTTAGTAGAAGTCTAATTGACGTCTTGCATTCAATTTTTTAAATTTAGATAAAGATTTGCCTTTAATTTTGTTGTGATGCATCAAATGGCAAGGGAAAGGATCGAGTACATATAATAATTTCAATTCCTCATCAATTAATCACAAGTTGTTGATAGGCAGAAGTAATGAGTATATGATTCCTTAATTTCTACTTTTTTTTTTCTTCTTTTATGATGTTTTTCTTTTTCAGATGCTCCAGTTCCCACGAACTTCTTCCTATCCATTGCTCATTCATGTTTTGTAAAGGGAGACCAAACCAACTTCGAGATCGAACCCTCATTTGGAGTGGAGGCTTCTGACCTTTATCCTGAAATCAAGTACACCACTGTGGATGAATTCCTCAATCAATTCATCTGAGAATTGATATAGCTTTAGCTCTGTCTTCCAGCGCTCTTGTTTTGTTGGATAAAAGTCTATTATTCTATGAAATTATTTGCTTGTGGGTCATGTAACCTTCCAGATGGTAGGGAGTGCTTGTAAGTGTGTGTTCACTTGTTGAACATGTACACCAGTTTAAGCTCATTGCTTTCATGAGAGCATCAACTTAGTAAGAGTCGAGCTTTTTTTTTTTTGGACGTGTCACAGTTGGTGTTGACATTCTCCGTGTGCAAGGCCCCACCAGTTACTAACAGAAGGATGTTCATGTGATTGGATTAAATATGGAAGAGGAGAAATGGGACTATGAATCCCACACCAAGCTATAATTTTTTGATAACATTGCATGCTGCAGCTACATCGAATGGAGTGTAAGTAAAAAATATCAATATTGCCTTTTAGGGATCCATTTGCTCGCTCAATCTTAAATTCCAAGGATTCATAGCAAAGTAAAATCGACCAAAAGAACAACAAAAACTTGAAGAGTTTGACATAGAGTAGAGAGGTTGACTGGGCCCCCACTTTTTTTAGGATTTGATTAGCGAGGGTGATGATTGGATATGATTTCTTACTGGAGGGGAGACCAATTGATGCCTGTTGATCTTTACTTACTTTTTCGATTTTAACACCTTTGTTAGGGACTGTAACTTAGAACTCTTCGGGGTCATTTGCCTTTTAGGCATAAGATATGAAAATGGATTTTAGATATGTAAAGCGTTCCTATTTAACTTTTTCATAGGCATATTACTTACATATGTCGAAATACATTGCCAAAATCACCTATTTTCATATTGCAAATGAGTAAATCACCCGTTTTAGATATGTATTTAGTTGTGTTTGTTTATTCACATTAATCTTAAAATGAATACATGAAGGTTTACGATATGAAACGAGCCATTCAGATCATGAATTGGGGTTCCAGAAAGGTGTAGAAAATCAGACCTCTAGCTTTAGGTTCATTTAGACCTACAAAAAAGATGAATGGATCGGTCGATTATCTATTTGGGGCCCACAAAAGTGCAAAAAAAGATTGTGATGGAAGGGTTTCAAACCCACAACCAATGCAAGATAGATGACCTATTATCTCTTATTGGCCTTTTTCTCCTCATATACATATGTAACTGTTTGACACCTTCTCAGCTATGTAAATGATTCACCAAAAAGGGCCTCGTTTATATACCATTTTGACACCTCACTTGTGCATATGAGCACAAACAAACGTGATGGTGCACGTGAATAACTTACATAGGTATATGCGTGCAAACAAAGGATCAGGAATTCAACAACCTGCAAATAAGTAAGCCTTAAAGATCCATTTGTAAGGAAATTATTTTTAGGTCTTTTGCTTAGACCACAAGTCCTTACCTTTCCATAAATTATGGTCATTATAGGAATTCCGTTTTCATAGGATACATGCTATCTTTTAATTAATCATATAAGGTTTCCTAAAGAGATATATTCCATAATAAACTCTACCTTGATGGACGGTTGAGATTAAAACTAATGGAATCCTAATTGGAATATATTTGGTCATCTCTCCACCTATAAAAAGAGTCTTTCCTCCATCACAAAGACTCATTCACAAAATTCAACACATTAAGGCTTATAGGCAAGGAGAGAGAAAAAACTGAAGTTATTCCCTAAAGTTTTCTCGGCGGATCTCAACATCAACATCAGATAGCAGGATTGGAAAGCTCTCTGCATCAGGATGTCTGGATGTAATTTTTAATCCATCTAAGATTAAATCCTATATGTGATAATCATGATGTTCTCGATCTTAGAGTTCATGTTAATAAAAAACTAACACCATTTAGATGGGAGAAAATAGGATGAGAAAATAAGTGAAAAAAAATGATCGACTATTTTCTCCGCCTTCATTTTATGCAGCTTTTCTTCTCATCCAAACGAGGTCTGTACATCTCTTAAAAAGACAAATAATTATAAACCTGCCTGCATGTGAAGCACATGTTCCCACTAGTATTACTATTATCTACGTATAAAGAAGCAATATCTCATATCCAAAAACAAGAGTTGAATTATCAACCCACTTAAACCAACTAATTGCTCGTGAACACTACATCTACTTCTTATAAATTATATGTTTCTTTCATAGGAAATGATAGGTTTATAGGGGTACATATGGGTCAAATTCAATTGCCCTAAATCATCAATGTGTGGCCCGACTGATAGATAATCCCCAAATAATCTCCATACTATTCCATTTTTGAGATATCATAAAAGTTTAATAGCCATTGATTTTCATACCTTGTGACCAAAGTAGAGATATTTCCCTAGAAGTTTTCCGCACTACTCCATTTTTTATATATATATCACAAAGCTTTATGATATCACGAAACTTTGATTGAATTATGCAATATCGCATGAAACTACACATTTTTTCTTTATATCTCAATGCCCGTTTCCAATAATCTAATAAAGCATTGGGATATCGCAATAAATTTTGGCGATATTGTGAAAAATGTAGTAGTACAAAGAATGCTTGGAAAAATACCTCAACTTTGGTCTCCAAACGTGAAGATAGTCAGTTAGTGGTGACCATTCAAATTAAAAAAAATCTTAAAAAAATGTATAACAAAAAGAGAGAGAGCTATAATGTGGTGTTGATGAGGTACCAAGTTGGCTCGGAGGGAATAGGTAAATTTTTTTTTTCCTAGTCCTTAGTATATATAGAATGATTACTTAGACATGAGATTTGCAGCAGTGCACTGCAAATACATGTGAATCTCCGCAATGGGTAAGAATTGTACCAAACTTCATAGATGTACCGGCCGGGTTAGATGGGGGATATCTTTATTGATGTCTCATTTCTTTTGTCAGCATTTGTAATGCTTATATGGGTTGCAACTTGCAATGCCTACCACATGTTTGGAACCAGTTGAGGAATCACATGATCTGGATCCCAAATTTGCGACGTGGGCTTTTCCAAATGATTATAGTTTATACTTTTACGTCGTCCCTGCAAGAGTTGCATGTTACATATACAAAGGAAATTCATCCATGGCTACCCTTTTCTCTTGCACAATGTTCCTACAGCCACAGACAATATTGTCCCTTTTTATTCTCATATGGGGCCCATTTATGATCATCAATTAATTGGTCTCTTCACATATGCTTGCTCCTTTGAAATGACAATGCTCCGTTGATACTGATTTTTGTAGTGGCGGATCCAAGATTTTTATTTGGGTGGGGCAGATAATGGTCAACTAAAAAAGTGTACCATGCTTTTTGCTAAGACTTTTTTCACATTTACACTATAACCATGATTGGAATTTGCAGACTTTGGGTTTGAAATTAGGATTTGGACAAATGTACATAGGGCGATTATTTACTTTTGAGACAAATGTGCATAGGGCATGTGGGGGGGCATTTAAATCTTTGCAAATTTCAAGATCAACCCGGGGCGACCATCAAAGCCTGGGTCCGCCCCTGGATCTTTGTATACAATCTGCTCATGTATTTTATCCCAATAAATTTGCATGATAGATAGTCATTCAACGTTGAAGCAAAAATCAAGGACTAGAATCATTCGATCATGCTTATAAAAACCATTTAACCATAGGTCTAGACCTTTCACTTTCACTTACCTTGCATTACTTTAATTGTCATATATACATCCATATGGTTCCAAGATATGGGCGTTAATTAGGGTGAGTAAATAAGTGCATCGTCAAACAACACCAGCGAAACCATGGGAGGGCCGGCCCCACTCCCACCCCAAGATTTTATGAATCTTCCTTTTTTCCTTGCCTAAGAATGGTTCACATTTTAAACATAAGAATAAGTCATTTTTCTTATTTGCCTCCTAAATTGTTCTATGATGATGAATTGCATTGGATTAAATTCTTAAGTATTTTGCGCTTTCAAAATCATGATTCATGGCCATCAGATCCAAAGATCCAGGTAGTGTGAATATCCACACCTCTTGTTCCATGGATCAGAATTAAGAACATTTTATTTTATTTTATGCTATCCAGTACTGCAGTTGATAAACAGTAACTGTGCCAGGTGGGGCCCACATAAACGGTAACAAAGGTAGACTTTTGAGCTTTTTGTATATAACCGCGTAAGGTTTGTAGGATTTGTAAATAGACCCCTGAAGTTTTAGTATATATAAATAGGCCCCTGTCTTTTCTCTTTAATACATTTTATGTCCCCAAAATCAATTTTCTTAAAAAAAGTGGATAGCACCATGAGATTTATCTTGATTTTTATATAAATCACAGCTTTTCCCTTACATCTTTTAACTAAAATGAGTATATTATTATTTACAAAAATATCATTATTATATCTCAAGTTCCAATATTGATTTTTCTCAATAACTTTCTCTTGCATATGACCAGGGGTGGACCTAGGTAGGAGGACTTGGGGACCGAATTCTCAACCAATATCTGAGAAAAGTTTAAATTCCCCCCGCTCCCCTTAAATTCTAAAAATTAATATTTTTTTAATATTTGCCCTTTCCCTCAATATTTCGTCCCCACCCCACCCCACCCCCACCCCCACCCCCACCCCCACCCATTCTAAAAACTACATCTTTTTTACATTTGCCCGTTCCCCCGATATTTCTTTTCACCCCCTACATATGAAGCAGAATCATATATTTTAAAACTTTTCATCATTCCAATAGTGGGTCATGTATGGATTGGATTTATCATAACCAAATATAAGTACATTTGTTGATTGTCGTCCTAATCAATTTGGGATTAATGAAATGACCCCCGTATTGATAAAAAAAAAAAAAGAATTTATGTAGGGTTGTTTTCTCTCACTAAGTGCAATTATTAATGTTACATACTTTGTTAAAAAAATTAGGTCCAAGCTTTTAAAATTATGCAAGGTTAAAAGAGATGGACAAAAATATTATTTCGCACTAAAAACAAATGGTCGTTGGTAGTATATTGATTTTGAAGACACGAAAGGTATTAAAATAAGAATACAGGGGCCTATTTACAATTCCTATAAACCTCAGGGGTATATATAAAAAGCGCTAACTTTTTACTGTGACGGGTAGCAGGGAGGGAGGGGCATCATGAGAATCACTACGCCCACATGTGAAGCACATGTTTCCACTTGTTCTACTTAGGAAATGATCATGTCAGATCTATTATAAATATACTTCTAGTGGAGGAGTGTAAGTAGAAAAACTGACGACGAGGAGGAGGGTGGCCGCCGTGGTGGTATGCATATAATTTCGTCTCTCTATATAAAAAATTGATGTAAGATTGCAAGTTTTCTCCCACTTGAGCTAACTGCTTACTAGGACCTCTGCTATGGGTTTTTTTTTTTTTTCACCCCAGCCAAGAAGGTTAGAACCTATTTAGTGAGCTTCCACACATCAAAAGATAATGCACTTACGTGAAAAAAAAGTTCGCAGAAGCAGAAAAAAAGCCCGCACATGCGGAAAGAGGCAGCATATCCAGGGTTTAAACCTAAATAGCCACGTTAGAACAACCACTGATCCTTACCACTCCGATAAGGAGCCGTTCTCCTATGTTATTTCCTTAATAAGAACATAAACCCAGACTCATCTAAAACCAAATTTGAACAGTAAATATAACCCTCAAATCTAGAACCCATGGGCTTAGGATTGGGCCAGCCATCAGCCTATCTAGAACGCATTGGCTAAATTGGAAGACAAACCCGCTTATCCTTTTTTTTTTTTTTTTTCATTTATGAGCCTCTAGTAAATAGTCAGAATCCCAGGCCCTCCTCGTAGGGAGGGTAACAAAAAAGAAAACTATCCAACCCACTGCTCATCTTTAAAGCACAATGGTTAATAGGAATATAGGAATTTCCTCCCCCGAGGCTCAGCTTATGATCTATCTGAATAGACAGTAAAACAAGGACCCCACCGACAGTCACTAATCCCGAATTTGACAGGCATCTGAATGGATTGGACTGGTGGATCTACTTGCACTCGTTTTAGATGGTAAAAACTTATCGGCGCATGATCAAGTAGTGAGGATGATAATTCAAGCCTCTGTCACCATACAAGAGTATGGATGTTGAGGGCGAAGGAGATCTTTTGATCCCCTGCTCCCATCCGCAAGTGGGCAAATGGTCAATGAAAAATCAACCTCATTAGATCCCCCTATGTGTTAGGAAAGTCAGAACAAAGATGCAACCAAACAACACAAAGATAGATTTACATGGTACCCTCGAGATTTAGGTACGTCCACGGATCACACCGATTCCACTATGTTCAAAGGCAAAAGATGAGAATACAAGATACTAGATCTCCGGCGGCTATTCTAGAGTTACATAAAAGCGCGGGGTAATATGATTAAGGAAATACCCTTACACGTTTCGGTGCTTATATGAACCATGATTGATGCCTGATCATTGCTAGTTTCATCCTGTTGTCCATATAAAATAATTCTTGGGCTTTCAACCGTATGAATTGGATTAATTCAAAATGCATTGGATGAATAAGTCACCAAAACTTTTTGATGTACAAAGGAGTTACACCAACATCCGCCTACCTAAGTTAATGAAGGAAAACGAGAATTGCCACAAAAAGAAAAGGTAATTGATATTGGTATTCATTTTTTTTTATGGGTGCACTCCAATTCAAGCCAATTTTCTTCTCATCATTTATCTTGAAAATGAGTGTCTCCATAAAAAAAAATGAATGCCAATATCAATTACCAAATAAAAACACAAATATCTTATTTGGTGTATGTATGTCCTCACAGACACACGTAGTGACAAAGAGTCAAGAAATCGCAGCAACCACATTATGCATGTGCAGTAGGCATAGACTTTACGTGTCACGACAGCCGTCGTTGTTTGAAAATATAAATATAGTTGGATCTGCGACACTGGGTCTGAGTTACAAGTCTGTCCCGGATATAATTGGGCTCCACACATAACACAATGGTAAAGATGCTAAAGGATCAAAATCTAAGGAAAAAACTAATTGAGAAAGTCAAATCAAAATGCAATGGGTAGAGTTCGGCGAGTAGTAGTTCTCACTTCGCTGTTCAAGATTCGAATTTTGGGTACGCCACCTCTTTCAGCATGTACAGGTTGTATGGGCTTTTTCCCCACGTGTGCGGGCTCCTTTTCAACTTGTGTGGCTGTCTTCCCATATGTGTGCGGGCTCTCACTTGGTCCCAGCACCTTTGTGTGGGTTGAAAAAAAATCCAATGGGTAGATACAGTGCAATCAGGTGTTAATTGCGCTGGTGCAATCCAATGAGCTAGTGACTGTTAGAGGTTGGGTGAAGGTGGGCCACACATTGGTTGCCACCCATATCGCATCGTTCACGTGATCAATCCTCTGTACATATATAAAAGGTTTGGTGGTGATCAATAAAATTTTATAGATAATCCCAGCGTTCGGGCGCCCAAAAGCATGAGTTGGCTCATACTCCTCCAGGGTCAACTCAAAGACTTGGGCAAGTTTTGACCAAGTCAAAACTAGGTCAACATATATCATTCAACGCTAGCTCCACACTATTTTGTGCTACATGGGTTTCATATCTTTCTTGCAACATGCATTCAAATCCTTCCCTCCACCACCATTTATTCTCTAAAGAAAGCTAAAATTCTCTCTTCCTTGCCAGAAAGTCCCACAATGGAAAGCAAAAGCAAGGTTCTAAATTCTAATCATTGGTGCAACTGGCTATTTAGGCAGATTCATGGTTGCAGCCAGTGCAAAAGCTGGGCATTCTACTTTTGCTCTAATAAGAGAAAGCACAGCTTCCAATCCGGAGAAAGCAAAAACTATCGAGGATTTCAAGAATTCTGGTGTGACTCTGCTTTATGTAAGAATGCCTAATCTCAAAGCTTCATGGGTTTACAAGTTTTGGGGGTTTATGGAGATTATTGGTTAGGAATGGACATCATTTCCAACCTCTCTCTCTCTGTTTTCCGCATTTTGACAGGGAGATCTATATAATCATGAGAGCCTTGTGAAGGCAATTAAGAAAGTTGATGTTGTCATTTCTACCCTCGGACATCATGATAAGGAGTTCAAAGAGATTACAAATCAGATGAGCATCATTGCAGCGATTAAAGAAGTTGGAACGATTAAAGAAGTTGGAACGGTCATTTTCATTTAGTGCTTTAGTCACATTTTTCTTCAATCCAATTGTCAATTTGTCTTCTTCGTGGGGAGAAGTGCTACAGCCTACCCACGGTAAGTAAAAGGCTGGGGGCCAAAACTCAAACGGTTTGGATCTTAATCACATCAAGTGGTCAATCTTCAAAAATTACCACTTATCTAACTAGTAAATGGCAGCAATTCTCACCTGATTGTTCAGGTTGGAACTCTGAATATGTCACATTTTTTCATTTATGTAAACCTTCTTTTCGCTTGTACGGGCTCTCTCTTGGGACCTAGCCCCTTAGCTGGATTACCATATATTCATTTCTTATACCTGGTTTCACAGGCAAATGGATTCATAAATAAAAATGCTAAAGTAAATTAAAGGGTATTGAGTATATTGTTGGCCGAATGAATTATTCAATAGGGTACTCTGGGTAATTGGCTACTTAGGATCACTTTTACAACATTAACTGAAAGCATAATATTTTTTTTTCATTATTTCATAGTAGGCCTTTTGCACAAACAATAACCCAAATGTTTTACCAAATTTTTTTTTAAAGACTCAAATGTTGGAGCCATAGTTGCCAAGTTTTCTAATAAAGCCTTCCAATAGCAACAGTTTGATTCATGGACTAATCTCCTGCAATTTTCTAAACTAAGTTCTATAAACCGTCAGTGGCCCAACCTAATAAAACCATGAGCTATTGAAAAAGGACTGCAGTACCCCTAATGTACTAACATCAGTCCGTTTCCAACTCCAATTGGAGTTGGCTCCACCTTAAAATCGAACACCTGTAAATATGGATTTTAATTTGGTTTGTATATTAATCTTGTGTTTTACACATGTAAAATATGGAGGTAGTTGAAGTAAGATTTCAGATGTGGGCCTAATGCGTGATGGATTTATAATGTCAGTATGGTCGAATTAATTCATGGAACGTGAAGAACTCAAACGCTGAATGAGATAACAAATCAAATGTACCGACTCCATCAAATTCTCTAAGTCCAGTCTCGAGTTATAAATTACAAATTCAAACAAATATTGGTCAAATTGCAAACCAGCTAGCCATAATATTTGCAGTTTGGCTAATCCAAACTGATAGATGTCGACCATGTTTGTAGCTTAGAAATGTTCAAAGACATAGTAACATTGTGATCTTGTTTCTTTTTTTGTTAGAAACATTGTGATCTTGTTAATAACACCAAAAGCCTTTTGTTCTAGAGATTCTTTCCAGCTGAGTTTGGGTTGGATGCGGACCGAGTCCATGCAGTTGAACCGGCTAAGTCCCTGTTCAAAGCGAAGGCAATGATCCGACGAGCCGTCGAGACTGAAGGGATTCCATATACCTTTGTCTCTGCCAATCTTTTCATGTCCTACTACATACCTAGATTGGGACAACCAGATGCCACAACACCTCCTACAGATAAAATTGTTATTCTAGGAGATGGAAATGCAAAAGGTACTTAATTAATGCATCTTCTTAGTTACTTCTTCTTGATGTTGCCAACAAGTTCTATCTAATTCAATATTCGGAAACATGGGATTATTGAGAATCATGTTTCTCTGCCAAAATTTAGTCATGCTACTTGATATATATCTAAGGTAAACATGGGATTATTGAGAATCATGTTTCACTGCCAAAATTGAGTCATGCTACTTGATATATATCTAAGGTAACTGCCAAGACTAATACTGATTTTCAATTAATTTAGTCCGAAAGTTCAAATTTACTGGAACTGATCAATTCTCACTATGTTTCTATTCTATTTTATTAGTTTATTTCCATTTAATATACCTTAAAAGTAATTAGTGTTGAGAATCAACTCTCTAGAGGCATCGGGGATGAGAAAAAAGAAGTTATTGGGTTTTGTTTTACTTGGATTTAAGTTTAAATTGACTCACATGCAAACCTAGTTGCAGTTGCGTGTGTGCATTTGCCACGACCCGAGCCCGAGATTATGATAAACATCGAGTTAACCCCAGTCGCGCTACATACTTACTCCCGTGAATTTCAATCATTTAAAACTCACAAAGGATATCACAACATACATTATGCGGAACATTAACTTATAAACAATTGTACATTGTTCAGATTTAAAAACAAAACTTATTTACATCTTCATTTGCATATTTACATACAATGCAAGGATTCAAAAGTATGAAACGTTTTTCTCAAATCAACTCTCATCAAATTTATTTCCACTCTACGAGTCCTCCTGGAGGATTCTGACCGGTCTCCTCCTTTGTCGTTGTGGTCTTGGGACAGGTAGAGGCAACTGGGCCTGTAATGCCATCAATAACACAATGTGAATTTAACAATTCAGCAAAGTATAAACACTGCCATGATTACACATGCTAACCATTTTATATGTTTATTCCAATGATAGATTAAATCAATAAAATTAGCATTAACAATATGAGTTTAATTAAAAGTTTGGCAACTCACATAACATTTCTAATCAATACCATCTTCCTAAATAGGAAGGATTACCATCTTCCATATGGAAGGATTAGTGGAAATTATCAGTGACCGGGCCAGGGACTACTGACATCACCACGGAGTTCCGGAACACTCCCAAATAACTGCTGCAGCCAGTATCAGCTCAATGAGCTTATCGAAATCATTATGTAGTGCCAAACTCAATACACAATATAATGTCATTTAATTTCATTTACTTTAATTACAATGAACGAATATAATCTAATACCAACCAAATAAGTGAAATCTTCGGTTATTTAATGTACTTGTATTATTCTCGATAGACATTACAATTTATGTACATTAAAGTCCCCTTAATTAACACCTATGGAGGTATAAACAGTGCAAACTACTTTGATTAATTTGTAGGCTTTAATTTAGAATTTATCTTTAAAATATCACTTTGTCGGTTTGTTCTTCGGTTGACCTGTCATGTCTCGGTCAGGGTCGGTTTAAAAACCAGAGACGAGATTTCCTTCCATTTTACAACATCGGTCAGGTTGTCGGTTAGCTGACCGACACTATCCAAAATTTTCTACAAACTCCGTTTCAAAATTCTATTTCTCTTCAAATCAATTCCAACCCTGCATAAAATTATGGAACCTCCTGTTCCCTTCCTCAAACACCTTTTCAACACAATTTCAACATTTCTATTCCATTCCATTTATTCCAATTCAAAGTAATTCTATTTCCATCACAAAATTGTTAACTTTCACAACATGAAATTGAAACTACAACAATTAACATATTAAACATAAAGAACCGTTTATACTTGCCTTAGTGTTGATTTCAAGTACCAAAAACCCTCTTTCTTTTGAGATTCTCAATCTAAATCTCAGACCTTGACTAAGAAATCCAACTTTAACATAAGTTTGCAGTAAATAATTCTTTCTTTGACAAACCAGAAAACCAAGTAACTAGATGATGAAGACAATAACAATTCACAATGCAACATACTTCGTTGATCACTCTCAACTCAAAACCAAAAGAAACCAAAATGATACTGATGAAAACTCCATTGATCTGTGCTGGGACATTCAATACAGACACTTGGTGTCTTTTTAATGTGCTGGAATAGTCAAACAATGACATTTGGCTTCATTTAGTTCCAGCTCTTGGTTCTTTTGAACCTTTTTAAAGTAAATCTTACATTGAAACCCATATCTTAAACTTTATTCTCATTTTGAGTCAATTGAATACTTATTTGATTCGGCTTAAGTCAATTAATGTCAAGTGTATTATGAGAATTAATATACTCGTCGAGATACACACGATGGTATCAAATTTTTCTACATTCGATGAAATACGTATAAACTAGTATTTACGTAAAAGTCCTCAAAACCACTAATTTGAGTCTCAAACCCAAATTAATTCACTTAATCTCTTCCAACGTATCTCATTAAACTTAATCCATTTAGTTGTGACTAATTTGATCCATTTCAATCTTTAATTACACTTAAATCAACTAATCACACTTAATCCATATTAATCGAGATTAATTAGAGTTAATCGTGATTAACTCGGGACGAGGTGTAACAGCATTGTTCCTTTCTTTCTCTAGTTTTCTCTATTTTAAGAAACAAAGGAAGTGGAAACAACAAATTGAAAATCTTCAATTTTCAATTTTTTGTTTTGATGCCATTTTTAAGGTTTTCTATTCAGAAAAATGAAGCGAAATAAATTGAATTTATCGGCCTATACATAAAGGTTCTGGACTTTTACGAATTTAAGATTTGAAACTATGTTCTTAAACCATTATTAATTAATATACATATAGAAAGGAATATGAAAATTCAACATATTATCCTCATTGATGGATAATTCAACAAACCACATATTCATACATGAAATTGGACATCCAGCATGAAATTAAATGATATGTTTTATTCCCAAGACGCATATTCCACCCTAACAATAAGATATGAGTGGGTGCCTAGAGTGCTTGAACTTCATGTAAAGACATATATAGATACATGGACTGATTTTAAGTCCCATGATTAAATATTTTGAATGTAATTCTTACATTAAGTTGTACAACTAAACTGTGAGGACCCGGGCCAGCCAAGAGCAAGGTAGGGACTCCGTCCCACATCGCCTATGAGGCCGCCCGAAGCTAGGCTTATATGTGCGAACCCCCCTTGACTTGGTACGACGTGTTTTGGGTCTCAAAGGGGCTCGAGAACAAATCCGTGAGGGTATTTGGCTGCGAGCTAGGCCCAAAGCGGGCAATATCATACCCGGGGATTGGGTCGGGTGTCGTTACAAATTGGTATGTAAGGCAGGGACTTCGTCCCACATCGCCTATGAGGCCGCCCGAAGCTAGGTTTATATGTGCGAACCCACCCCCCTTGACTTGGTATGACGCGTTTTGGGTCTCAAAGGGGCCCGAGAACAAATCCGTGAGGGTGTTTGACTGCGAGCTAGGCCCAAAGCGGACGATATTATACCCGGAGATTGGGTTGGGTGTCGTTACATAAACCTAGCTAGTTGTTGCAAGCTAGATTATGCATGTGAACTTGATGGCTTGGTGGAGTCGATTTAAATAAGTCCAATAAGGAGTAATTTAAAAAAACTGATATCTTCTTCATCACTTTCTGGTGTAATATGCCCACAAGTAAACTGTTTTTCAATAATTCAATTTTCATACCTCAATTTCCTTATTTTGGGGCATTGTCACCTATGTCGCCAACCATTACATTTTTCCTTCAGCTATTTTTGTCAATGAAGAAGACATGGCCACATACACCATCAAAGCTATGGATGATCCAAGAACCTTGAATAAGATCCTCTACATGAGACCACCGGCCAACATCTACTCCATCAATGAGCTCATATCACTATGGGAGAAGAAAACATGCAAGACGCTTGAAAGGATCTATATTCCAGGGGAGCAAGTTCTCAAGAAAATCCAAGGTTAGTGGGAGTATATTCGACACCTTTTCTATACGATTTGATCTGTAAGTATATTTGACACAATATTGGAAGCAACTTTTTTTAAATTCATATTATACATATGTTTTATTTGGGTGTTTTTTATATCTCTGAAAAGAAAGGCAATGTTGAACACTACATGTTTCTAGGATGGACAAAACTTAGATGTTTCTATTTATATAACAGAAATTTCACACAAAGAAGCAGCTAAAACACAAATTTCAAAACTCCAATTTACAGAGAATTGTTTCCCCAATCTCAGTATTAGTTTAGGCAAGATTGAAGTATTAATTAGGAAGTCCTCGCAGATTGGATCCAAGACCTTTCATCTAGTGGCGGCACCTAACCAGCTTGTGAGTGGCCCTATGGGTTGTATAGAGGTATAAAAAGTATAACTTCATTATTTTGCAGCTGAAAAAATGAATTTCCACTACTACATGGCTAAATTTTCAAAAGTATTTCTTGCTTTTTTTCTAGTTGAAATGCTATTTTTATGGATTCCTAAATGGAAGATGAGAAGACTACTCTAGTAATAAACATTTTACTCATTCATTAGATTTCATAGCTTCATTCCCAGGGCAACCCCTTGTTCTCAAGCTAATGAATGATTAGGCTAATTAGGGAGTGAGTTGTCCATTGACTAATATAAATTTAGAGTTCTCCTCTTTCGGTTTATAGTATATAGATAGCTCTCGTTTTTAACTTTCAAAGTCAAGAGCTCATGAGCCGGGCCAGATGCGCCAGAGCCAAGTCTAACGCTTTTTGGGGCGGCGTTCAGGTCTTGGGTTTTAGTACTCAGTCGGACCTTGATCTAAAATCTGGGCCCATTTAATATTTGAGCCTCGTCTGAATTAAGTGATAAAAAGCCTTGAGCACAGCCTCGCCCGAGTATGTAGTGGCTTGTAAATTTAGTAACTGATTTGCCAAACATTTGATAAAAAAAGCCTTAAACCTGGCCTGGCCAAAATACATATAAGCTTGTAATTTAGTTACTGATTTCCCAAACATATGAATAAAAGGCCTAACCAAGTAAAACAATGCAAGATCAAGCTCAGTGATGTCGGTGTCAGCTTGGGACAGATACAGGTCTATTTATTAGGGAGCCATGCTACACAGCCTGGGAAATGGTTCCGCGGGCTGTGTGGACTTTTCCATTTATTAGGCCATGCCTATATATTGCCTCATCCTGGCCTGACCCCGGTCCATGAACAACGTTACTCGAGCAATAATTCTGTTATTCATCATTAGTAGTAATAATTGTTTTTCTCTAACAGTAATCATCATTAATTAATCACAAGTTGTTGAGAAGAAACTAAATTGGTGAACAATAGTTTGGCTATTCAAGCGTAGAAAGCTTGATTCTTTGTTTGATAATATTTTTCTTATGTTATCTTCACTCTTTGCAGAGGCTCCAGAGACCATGAACTTCTTCCTTTCCATTGCTCAAGCATGTTTCGTGAATGGAGACCAAACCAACTTCAAAATCGAACCATCATTTGGAGTGGAGGCATGTGAGCTCTACCCTGACGTCAAATACACTACTCTCCATGAATTCCTCAATCAATTAATATGATAATTGATTACATTAGTTATGAAACATTTTGACTTTTATTCAATGCCTCTTCATTATGGTATGATGATTAGAAGTCATCCCTTCAACGGGATCTACCATCCACATAATTATTTACTTGAAGAAAAATTGGTATTATTTTGATTTTTAACATGAAATTCATAAGATTAGATTATCTTGTAAACATTACAGCATTGTAAAAATGTTACTAATGTTTGAGAATCAGATAATATTTTTGCACAATGATATTGTCGCAAGGTCTAGCCTAAATTTTAACGAGTAAAATATTTGTCAAATTTGTGAACTATCGTCACCATTTAAAAAGCTAATCTATCGGTTGCTTAGTGATGAGGCACCAACCCTCCCACATGAGTAATAATTACAACCCTCCCACATAAGTAATAATTAGAGATCAATCACTCACTTTAGGCATCTGCTTGCGGGCATATTTGTTTGGAGGAATTTCCAATGAGAAATTGATGTGTTGGTTGAAGTTTTTATGTATAATCCACATTAAATACTGATAATAAATAAAATAAAAAAACTTGATCCCGACTCAAACCCAATAGAATCGAGAGTGGATTCAACTAAAACAATATCATTCCTAACAAAAACACATTAAGCAATAATATGGGGCCCATTTCTTAATTTAAATAAGGTAGTGAAGGTGATGTATAAGATATAGGGATTAGGGTCTTTATCATACCATTCATATAAATGCCTCATAAATCTCAAGGGACAAATAGGTTTTTTAATCCAACCACCCTCTACATTGATCTCTTTCCATGTCATGACGTGCCATTGTCCTGTCACCAAGAAATCAGATTAAATGAGAGAGAAAGGTGCATTCATTTCTTTCTTTTTGGAGAGAGAAATTTCATTCAAGTGGGCCAACTTTTGATTGCATCACACACTATCCAGTCAATAGGTGGTTGAATTGAAGTACAGCTTTGAATTAACAAATGCTTATAAAAACTTGATATTTAAATGTTTGTTCCCAGATTAAGTATGTATTAGTTCTGCCCTTAGTGTGAAATCAGATTAAATGGGTTATACTAATAAACTCATGAAGATTACCAAGCGCTGGAAGGGGGTGTGTGTATGATGCCTTTCTTTGAAGGCTTACAACCAAAGGCACCATCTATTGGATTTAGGCCATCAAACAAAAGGAGAACCACAGAAGGCAGAAGCTTTTCCATAGTCAGAGAATCAAATGATGACAAGTAACTTGCTAAGCAATCGTGGCCTCTCTGTCTCTGCCCAGTAATGGATATCTTATATTTGTCTCTGTTTTTTTTTCATTCGGTGAGAGGACGACTGCAGAGCTAATTATCAAGAAAAAATTTAGTATGGTTAGGTCCTCAGGCATGTTCTGATGTGGGACCAATGCTTGAATTAAATTATGATTTGTACAAACCTGTGGCCTAACAAGCTCTACATGGGCGTTTAATCCTCCTAAATGGAGAAGGAAAAAGAAGAAGACAAAAAAAAAATGACTAGGCAGCAATGTGTTAGTAAGGATAGACTGAGCTCAGTGACACATGAGTCATGAGTCATGAAATCTTTACCCCGCCCAAAATCATTGATCACTGTACCAGCACATTGTCACAGGGCTGAACTTCACAAGATGGGCCTCATCAAAAAGTACAAGATTTCAAGCATCATCTCTCCAAAAAGCTGTGATCACTATAAGATTATGTACAAAGAGGCTTGTGATCAATTAATATTACAAATAAACTGCAAGTGGGAGTAACTTTTGGGTCCATTTCAAAGAATTTGTGGAGGGAGGGTTAGGCAAAAGTGGTAATGACTTGTAATCACTGTAGAATTATGTAAGTAAGAGGCTTGAACTCATGAGAAATTTCTCACTCTCCGAATAATTACTTATCTAATTTAAAGAAGAAACCTTTTCTTTTATTTTGTTCCTTTTTTTTCATTCTCTTATATATTCAACAGTTTAAAGAATAAATGCTTCTATTTCATATGCGTCATTTTCAAATTTCACTCAATTTAGACTAAATCGATCGATTTATAATACAAATAAACTTTGTTATTGAAAATACCATCCTACAAGCTTACCAATGGTTTGAATATGCAGTACAATTCATGAGCCACGCATGATGCATTCCTATCAATTACAATGGGATGAATAGAAAGGTCTCTTCAGGGATGATTATAATAAAAAAATCAGTCTTATAAGATCATCTTGATCATTAATTTAACTATTTAAAGAATTTATTTTATTTACCATAAATGTTTGTAAGTTCAATTCACCTACAAGTAAAACTTAGATTAGGTAAAAAAAAAAAAACCCAGCTGATGGCCGGATTTTGAGGAATTAATAGTGTGAAACGGGTGGCACTCAACACAAAATTAGCCTTGTTTTCCAGGTTAATTAAGTAGCAATGGCTTGGGAGCATTATCAATTTATCATTGGAAAGCGAAATGAAGGAATGAGGACGCTTTTCGATCTACACAAATCTTGCACCTACTTTGAGAATCTGGACGACATGTCGGCCAAATTCATTATTGACAACAAATCTTGCCCCTACTTTGAGAATCTGGACGGCATTTCTGCCAAATTCATTATATGACATTTTGATACCTTTTAGCTTTACCCTCTCCCAAAAGAAAAAATGGTAGCGGCCAAAAAAATATTTGGCTGATAATATCACCTGATGGGATTGATATTGCAATAACTTTAAGTCAAAATCTATCCATCTCCATGTGCTCGTTGACCGGTATGTATCCAAACAACTTTGAAGATGAAAGTACCGTATGAATTCGGGTTGTAAATAGGTTTGGTTTCGGTCCGGGTCCACGGTGGATTCGAAAAAGGAACCAAAATCATTAAAGAAAAAAGGTGGAACCGGATTCGAATTCAAAATCAATTCGAAATCGATTTTTTTCTTCTGGAACCGAAACCATATATAGGACGGGTTTGGATGCGGATCCGAGTCTAAGTAGATAATGATATTAAAAAATATGATTTTTAGAATAGATTTTTAAAAATTGAGGTAATATGTCAGGTCTTGGATCCACGGGTCTGAAACAAGGTGGAACCAGACTCGGACCCATTTACTTATCGGGACCTAATTAAGAACCCAAACCCTATTTTTAATGGGTCGGAACCTTTGGATATTCGAAAAATCAGGGACCCATTTACATCCCTAGCACCAAGTAACACAAATAATTGATATATAGTCCTATTGTACGCTCTTCTTTTAAAACATCACCTCTACTTTTCACTATTATGTTTCAAATTTTGTTGCTTTCTTAGTCCATATAAATCATGCTCGGAGGATTCAAGATTTTTATTTAAATGGTGCGGGCAATAGTCAAGTTAAAAGTCAAATAATAAAATAAAATAATTTATAATATAATTTAAAAATTAGAGGATTTTACTTAAAAAAGGACCCAAGATGGTCACTAAACAAAAAATGGGCTACTAGTAAATATGGCACGGAAGTGGTCCTCTGGGACCACTTCCGTTTTTTTTATTAATGATCGAAACAAGTGACGACGTCGTCGCTTCTGAAACATTATTTTTCCTATTTTCCCATCTTCCTCCCATCGTTTTCCCCCATTCCCTCTTTTAGACCACTCCCCTTTACCCCTCTCCACAACACAGCAGCCCTCATCCCTCTCATTCTCTTCCGCTCATCACTCTCTCTCTCATTCTCCACTCCCTCTCCTCGCTCCCTCGCCGCCGTCGGACAAAGTCGCTGCCATCACCATGACTGAGCTCCTCTCTTCTACCATCTCTCATTTTTCTCACTTATCTCTCCCTCACCCAACCATGCTCCCGGAGCTCCCTGTCGCAGTCCGCGACCACCACTGGCACCATCACCGCCGGCCACCATCATCTCCGACGAAACCCCCCCCCCCAAAACCATCTCTTTCAGAACGTTTGGTAAAAACCATCTGATAGGAATCCATAGCGTGTATCTGTGCTATCACGGAAAACCCATGTTTGTGTGCAACATGGACAGAATGAAATCCCCTAAGTCTCCCGATTTCGAAACCCTATCTTTCGTCTCCAATTTTCTTTACTGCAACTGCTACTAGGGATGGCGACCCGACCTTCTGTGATGGGATGCGAGCGCACCTGCTCCGACCCGACCAGAGGTGGCCGGACTCTGTGTCGTGCACGCTCCTCCCTCCTTCCTTATTCTTCTTCGTTGAAACTTCCGGCTTCATCCATCCATCCCGCAGACTTGTTTGTTTGGCGGGATGCTTCCTATCCGTTCCCCTCTCCGCATGATTCAGTTTCTATTTTATGGAACTTACCAACTCCGTACATCGCCACGGTCGAAGATCTAGTGGTTTGATTTTTAGATATCCAGCAGAGATGAAGTGAGTAGATAGATTCCTTTCACCTTTTTGATCTTCAAGCATCTGCTGCTCCTCTTGTTCTTAGATTTCTTATTTCAATTGATGATTTATTTGTTTGGAGAAATGAGAAATTCAGTTTGTCTTGGAGATTTAGGTTTCAGCTGGATTTGATTTGATTGGATAGATGATTGAAGAAAATTTGATATAGTTATGGATTGAGTGATATGGTTATGGATTGAGAGATATTGTTGTGATTATATTAGACCCTGTTGTTGTTGTTTTTTTTTTTTTTTTTCCCTTAGATTGTGTTTGTTTTTTGTGGTGTTGAAGATTAAAATGATACCGCTGTATTTTGAAAAGTTACATAGAACCTGTCCAACATGGTCTTATTTAACCTGACTATCAAATTTTGCATGATTAGAATGAGGACTGAACTTGCAGGACTGAAAATGGATAAGTCTCTCCCTCTGTTTTCTTCAGTTCTGTCATGTGGGAATGGGCATCAGAGATATCTCTCTCTCAAACCTATTAACATTTTCCCTAATTACAGTTTGCTTGCAAGTGCCTGATGTTATTGACAAGCAGTGCTTGATGTTATTCTTTGCTATTTTCGTGTTCATTAGGTGAATTGGTGATCTGGTGTTTTAAAATCATAACCTGTTTGCAAATGAATCTTCTGTTTCCCTTCATTTTTTGTTGGAATTCAATGAGCTAGTTCTGGTAAATGGTATAATATTGCTATTATTTTGATACAGGCAAGACTCGTGGCCTCAAGAAGAGTGGATGAAGCACATAAGGGAGCTTTGGATTCTGAGAGGAAAACTCGAGAAGCTACGGAAAGGGAGGATAAGCTAAATATGAATCTGAAGAGGGACACCAATACAAAAGAGGTGAAAGAAGGTGGCCAGCCTAGAAAAAGTGGATCTGATCGATCCACTATTGTGCAGTCAACATGTGTAGTATAGATTTAGAAGGGAAACATTTTCTATTGTGTGAGATTTACTTCTGTGTGTTTCTGTTTCACAACAAACAACTTGGTACCCTAGAAGGACAAACAGATACTAGTGGAGATGATACAATTCGAGATGCTTTAGCTGTGGAGTGATGTTTAATATTTTGTAATGGAGAAAGAGTTGGGGTTTATTTTGTACCAACCAACTTATTCTGTAAGGCTATTGATGATTATGACTTTTTATGTAGATTGATGATTTTGAAAGATCAACATTTTATATTGATGAGGATTGATTAATATGAATATTTGAATGCCAAGTTATGTGCTTTTTTATGGCAAGAAATGAAGCTTGTGTGTCCATGTCTTGTATTGCGCTCGCACATAAAACTAATATGCACATCATTTTTTTCGATTTCAATGGTCAGTGACGACGTCGTTGCAACACAGAAGATAAAATTTGAAAGAAAGTGTGCTCTAATATCTGACGACGTCGTTGCTTCACAGAAGCTAGTGGAAGAAAGTGTGCTTTAATATCTGACGACGTCGTTGCTTCACAGAAGCTAGTGGAAGAAAGAATGCTTTAATATCTGACGACGTCGTTGCTTCACAGAAGCTAGTGAAAGAAAGATTGCTTTAATATCTGACGACGTCGTTGCTTCACAGAAGCTAGTGGAAGAAAGTGTGCTTTAATATCTGACGACGTCGTTGCTTCACAGAAGCTAGTGAAAGAAAGATTGCTTTAATATCTGACGACGTCGTTGCTTCACAGAAGCTAGTGGAAGAAAGTGTGCTTTAATATCTGACGACGTCGTTGCTTCACAGAAGGTAATGCGAAAATTACTGTGTTAATCTATGACGACGTCGTCGCTTGTAGAAAATAAGCAAAAAAAAAAAAAAAAAATTGGCGGGAATACCGGTTTCGTAGCATCTAAACTAGTGTCCCCTTTTTCGTCTAGTGACCATCTAAGGTCCTTTTTCAGGTAAATTCCTCTAAAAATTATATCTAACCTCCAGGGTGCGGTCACACCCGCATAGTTACATATAGGTCTGCCCCGCCTATGATTGTATGTCACTCGTACGAAACCACTATATTTTATAACTCCTGGCTCACAAAATATGTTACGTGCGGGAGTTTGAGTTTTGGAGGGCACTGGCTTATTAGACATAAAGAGATCTTTCACATCAAGTAATCTAAACTTAGAAAGGGGAAAAAATCCAATGGATGTGATAAGGAATTTAATAGACTTTCCAATAAAAAAAAAGGAATTTAATAGAAGGACACATGAAAACAGCAATGAATTTGACCTTTTCTTGATAGTTATATCCAAATCCTTTAATTTTTGGAAGGATGAGATGCCATACAAACTTTGTCACATGACTTATTTTAAGATGCAAGAGACTCAAAATCCATATATATTTCAAGTCTTATTTTGAAAAGCAAGAGACTGCTAAAAGGAACTTGGGTTCTCCCTTTAAAAGCAAAACCCACAATTGGAATGGGCCTACCTAGATGTATACATAATTACATATCCAAGGGGGAGGAGGGAACAAATGCAAAGATATTAATTAAGTTATATCAGGTAAATATTCATATACCCACACAAGCACTACCGCAACCAATGATTAATACTTATTAGTTTTTATGTAAGGGAGGTGCCTCGCTATTTAATTATTAAAAAAAAAACGCCCTTCACTAACAATCAAATTACACAAAAAGTAATTGATGTCTGCAATTCTTTTTATTTTTGACCAATTTCCCCCAAAGAAAAGTCAAATGATCTTTTTTTCAAAATGCCCTTTCCCCATTAATTCTTTCTTTGGGCTTTCGTGTGAAGGGCTAACCCTTAATCAATCAAACCCATTCAAATATCTAATCTCTTTTCACACTATTTGGATATTATTCGCCATTAGATTTTATTACCGCAAGAAGCCTGCATAATGTATAACCAAGAAACCTTTGGCGACCCAAAACTAAACTAAGATCATTTGATCGGTTTTGATATCACATGTTTTTTTTTTAATCATAAGCATTTTCATCGCGATGCCTCCCTTGATCATCATGGATCTAGTCACACACTAACTTGAGTTGAGTGAGAGAGAGATTACTAAATTTGAAAAAAGGTAGACACAATAATTATTCATTATCAAATCCGGAAGGTTTTAGCAAACATACCAAGTATGGGACGAATTTGGGGCCTTTTTGTAAGATACTCTATTTCTAACAATGATGAATAATGGAGGTGAGTGGGCCACGACACAACAACAAAAAGAAAAAAATTCCTCCCTGGAATCTTTACACTGGATGAATGATTTTGTCGTTGTGAAGCCTTCTAGAAAGATTGGCCCACTCGACAAATTTTAATACCTGCTATTACCAACCACGGTCTGGTGCAGGTTTTGGTGCATTCCCGTCTGTCGTTTTCCTTTTAAAATATAGTGGAGTGAACTGAAATAAAAAATATATATAAGTGAGTTATGATGATATTTTATTTTTAATTATTTAAAATTAAATATTTTTAATTTTTTATATGAAAAAATGAAGTTTTTTTATTTTTTTAGTTAATAAATGTAGTTGTTTTTTGACTTTTTTATAAAAAAAATGAGGGGAATTTTGGTAAAAAAATACTTTTGATGTGATGTTTAACTTGACTTGACTTGACTTTACTTCACAAGTAAAATTACCAAATGATTAAGGACCTACTCTTACCAACCGAGGTCTGATGCAGTTTTATATTAGTTGGAGATGCCGATTGTGGAAATTTAGGTGGCACCTTTGACAGAGGCGGGTCCTACTTTTTGGGACGATGCAGGTTTAAAATCCACACTCAGGGAGCAGGAAGGGTAATTAACTGTACAATTTAAAAAACCCCAAAGGTATATGGATGATAAAATAAATAAATAATATTTTAAAATAGTTTTTGTTGGGTGTAATCAATTTAATCCATCGTTAAATCTTTACTAGTTTTGTACAGTTTTTTATGTATTTTTTATTTTTTATTAATATACCTATAGTAATATTAAAGTAGATGCATCTTCTAAATTTCATAACCTTTAATCAGTAAACCGAATCAAGAAATTCCGGTATCAAATTGGCCAACCTGACTTGACAAAAACTGCACTTGGATAGGGATTTTGCAATTTGGGTCAGCTTAGTTGGGTTTCGGTTTCCACGTCGGATTCAAGTTGGATTTAGTAATTTCTCAGTAGAGCTCATTTGACTTTGAATTATCATGCATTCTATGCAAATAAATAGACCCCAAAAAAAATAGGTCAACATAGAATGAGAAAATAGACAAGGATTCACAAAATCAAAGCCAGTACCAAAAAAAAAAAACAATGAATGAATGAAAAAATGCAGGATTGGCAAGGTTTCTGTCTACCTAAACAATTGTAGACATTTCATTGGCTCCTAAAACCATATTTTGGAATTTGTTGATAAATTTCTATACTAGAGCGGCAACTATCCACTAATGAACAGGTCCCACTTTTTAAAAATGCAAATCGTTCAAATGCTCAGATCTCCCCTTTGTACAAGCAGCTACTTTTATTTTACTTAACTTAATTTCAGACTTGTCATTATAAATATATATATATAGGAGATGCTTTGAATAACTTCTACGATACGATGAGAATAAGGGTGGACGCCCTCACATTCATGTCCAATACCAATTGCCTAAATGTCCGGGCCCTAACTTTTTACCGTTCAAAAAAGAAAAAAAGAAAACCTCCATCCACTTTTCGCATTTTGCAAAGAAAATTGAGTGGAGTTCATTCTCTTTGAAATTTGTTGATAAATTAATTATAGGCATCATTGTGGCTTGAAGATCGGACAAAAGTTAATAAAAGAGGTTAAAGTTTTTGAGTCAATTAATTTTGGAAAGGTGGATTATACTCGGGGTGTTGTACTTTTTTTTCTTCTTTTGCTTACAATGGGGTGTTGTGCTTTAGTAAAGTCCTAATGCATTATAATTCGAAGACACCTACAATAGATTTCTTGCAAAAGCAACTACGGGGTCGTTTGTCTTTTACACATGGGATATGTAAATACAATTTACACATGTAAATTATGAATATTCAAATTTTAAGTATGTAACGTTTACACATGCGTTTTTTTTACAACGTTTGTCTAATAACACTATTTTCGCATCATTTATATATGTGATTTATTTTTCCATATTTGTTTCAATGATATATGTAAATGTATTAAAAGATTTTATAAATGATACTTATTATTCATTAAATTAAATTTTAATATAATGATTTAAAAAAGGAGAAAAAAGGTCCATTTTATATCAAAATTTTCATTTGCATTTTAGATCTTTAAAAAAGAGCATGTCTTTCAACATGAAATATATTTTTCAAAAAAATACATTTATATCAGTGATCACCTTCACAAAAATACATTCCAACATGTTTGGTTAATTAAATATGAATTTATATTTTGATGGTTAAGCAAACAGCATTATTATTTATATTTATTAATTGATATTTGATTCAATATTGATCTTAATTCATTATTCAATTTGCATAAAACTTAACCCATGCATCTCATAGGCTTTATGCTAATTATATTTATTTTTGAATGATGCCATAATGCTATATAAAACACATTATTTCTTCTCTTTTACATTCATATATACATGTTTAAAGATTTTTAAAGTATTACAATAATAAATGACTTTAGAAAAATCATTGAGATATTGGAAGAAAACTAAAATAATAAGGTAATTAACTAGTTAAAAGTTGATATAGAAAAATCATTGAGATATTTATCTTATAGATTGTTCCTTAAAATCTTTATTTTCAATATATATTTTGTCTTACAGATTTTGTCCCTTAAAATCATTGGAGCTACTTTAATCTTCTAATATGTTTTTTTGTCTTACAAATCTTATCCCTTAAAATCATCCATTTTGAAACATCTTTTATTATTATTTTTCTAATGTGTTGGAGGGGGGTTTCGAACCCAAAACCTCTTTCATGGAAATGCCTAAACTTTGAGAACTCTTTTATTATTATTTTTCTAATGCATTGGAGGGGTTTCGAACCTGGAATCTATTTCACGGAAATGCCCCAAAACCAAACCGTCCGCCTCCAATAACGGGTATTCTTTGAAAACGCACCTCAACAGGTGTTCAAATCTTGGTGTGAAAATGGGCTCATTTTCACACCATTTACACATCTGATTTACACGCAAGATGCGTAAATAATTGTAGACAAACATGCTTGATACGTAAATGTTACACGTATTCACCATTTACATATGTAAATGGGTGTAGACAAACGACCCCTACATAAAATATTGACAGGGCAATGATTCAAGAAGAGAAGATTAGGTAAAAAGTATTTTTCTATTAGTAGTTTCTTGGGAAAAGAAGCGACTTTAGTATTCTTTCATGCCTAAATAGTATCTTAATCTTTTAACAAAGTTTGGTGTAATTATGTATTTTGTAAGCCGTGGTGTTGAATGCCAAATGAAAAGTCATCATTTCGAAAAAAAAAATAATATTAATAATTCATCCTCCATACATCCATAATGCCTCTAAGACATACCCTATTCCCCAATTGGCATGCTCCTAATAGCATGTTAAAATAGACATCCTAGCTGGATCAAGGTTTCATTTTCTTGTAGAAGATTTTTTATTTTTTGTAAAAATTCTCATGTGGAAGATGAATGACCATCCAAGACATGAGGCATTTTAGTGGGGAGGATTGGATCTAGGATTGGATCTACTAGATTATTAAGAAGGATGGATTATTGTTTTATCATAAATTAGTCTCATTGAACAATTCTAAGTTCTATCTATCTCATTAGAAACAATCATTTAAACCGTGAAAAGTTTTCATTTTCTTTTGTTCTGATCATTGGTTCAATTGCTTTGGTAAGCATTAACTAAGGGGCCACTTGTTTGCGTGGAACTCAATACACAAGAATTTATGGCCAAATTAGTTCAAGAAAGGATCATTAAAGAGATGATGGATGAAGGAAATAAAGTGGATTTATAGAAGAGGCCTCAACTTTCTTAGGATGACAATTACTAGGGTCATTACTGGGTATTTGCTTTTCATCTCCCTTCAATTCATTTTCCATTGAAAGGATTAAAGGAAGGTTATATTTCCCATCATTTATTTCTTTTTAACCACTTTTAGAATTACAAGTCTCAAAATTGATCAGTATTCAATTATACGCTGAAGCTGATTTTTTTTATGGTTGTAATCCTCACTAGGCATATTTTTTTTTTTATAACGCAGTGTTTCTAGCCCTTTGGGCCAGAATAATCCCCACGGGCCCAGGAGAGAAAGCCGGGTAAAATTTTCATATGGCGCCAGTGTGGTAGTGCAGTTTCGAACCCACAACCTTTGGGTGCAAACCGTGGTCCTAGGCCAACTAAGTTACCCCTCGGGGTTTGTCCACACTAGGCATATATCGATAGATGGAACCGATGAAACCTACTAAAAATCCTTGCATCCACATGTCATTTGTCTCAAATGAAAATGCAACCATGTATTTGTTTTTTTTTTTTTTCTTTAAGACAGCTGAACTGAGAAACGTCTTGTGTGCACCTACGAAAAACGAAGCCCACCCAAGTTACGTCAGTTGGTACCAAATTCATCATGTTTTATATTAAGACAATAACAAGGGAAAACTCCTCCTTTTGTCTGGATCTCCTGTTTCATTAAAATAGAGAGATATAGTTCATTCTATCAATATACGCCAGCCGTATAAAATCTCTTATTTTTCTAACTTTTCTCTTTTTTCTGGTATTTCCCTGCTTCAACGAAACAGGGGATTCGAACTACTCAGCCTTGAACCTAGGCACACCACCTTGAGTCAAGTACGGATCCTCCATTGCAACAATTACACGGAACATGTAACAAGTCTCAAAAACTCTATTGTTGGGCCCATATAATGATAACTCATTCCATTTATAATGAATTTCATTGCATCTATTAATATATCCTTAGATTTTAGTTCAATAGAGGCGGGCCCCACTATTTGGTTGAGCGCACCACGGAAACATCACTGTTTTCAATCACGTGTTCAATCATCACCCACTCTTATTGAAGTGAAATCGAAGGACATTTCAAAGTGATAGTATTTTACTTGAACGGTCTCTGACTCTCGCACCTTAGGTCTCGTTTGGCATCCTTCTTGTGCTTTTCCCAATTTTGTGCTCAGATATGGTTGCTGTAAGACCCCCAACCCGAGAGACCTCGATTAGAGTTAATTAAGTTGTGCGTTAGCTTTAAGTGTGTTTAGCGGGTTTTGGTTAAGTTTGGGATTAGAATAGCTTTTATAATAGCTTTGGGGAATTTGGAGAGCCTTTTTACTTGTGGGACCCTTTGGGGGTTCTTGCTACAAATTGTGTGAGATTTGGGGTTTATCAATGATTTTCAAAAATTATGTTTTTAACCCCATTTGACTTATCTTGTTAATCCATACAACTTTCATGTTGACATCGTTCCCATTCGAGAGCCCTAAATCCGACTTTTCGCAATTCGAGGGTAAAATGGTCTTTTTATCCAAAATCTGGACACCAATTTCAATGTCACCAAAACGTGCAAAATATATACTTTTTGGAAACTAGAAATTTCGCCGATCAACTTTGTCTTCTTCGTCGAATCCGTTTGAAGCCCCGAAAGCCATGTTTTTAGCCCGAAAAATCTTTTAAGTTGTGGGCCCCATCCCCACTTGCTATATAGAGAGAGCTCTTCAGTTCATTCTCCCCATCCTTGCTAAAACCCTAGAAGAAGAGGAAGTCCCAGCCCTAAGGGTTTTTCCCTTGTCCCTCTTACTTCCTTCCTCATGAATCACCACAAGAGCTCTTCCTAATCAAGAAATGGACCCCATGATGATCTTCCTCACCTCAAGAGCTTTCTATTGGTACCATTTGTGAAGACATGCCTCACCATTGGAGCTTCTTGTGAGCTCTCTCTACCTATTTGATCACCTTTAGGTAAGTAATCCTTCCAATCTTCTAGATTTTTACTCTCCTAGCCCTAGAGAGACTTAATCTTGGCTATTGCAAGTTGTCATTTTCTATTGTTTGGTTTTGATGGTTTTAGGGTTTGGATTTGGGGGTTTTGTGTAGATTTGGTGTCTTGGCTTGGAGAGGTGTTAGTGGCTTGATTTTTCTTAGCATTGGACCTAAGGCAAGTGGATGAAACGATTCTTATGTGTTTATCATGTTTTACGAAAAACTTTGATTTATCTTCATTGATAGTTTTAATGGTTTAACATGTTTAATAGTTTGATTCTAATGATTATTGAATGATGATTTGATGAGTTGAGGAGGTCAAGAAAGGGCCTAAATACTCATGGAGTTTTGTTTGGAAGAAGGGGAAAGAAAGGAAATGGATAGGGATTGGACAAAAGACGAATCCAACCAAATAGGCTGAGATTCGCCGCTGTCCGATCGATCGGACTGTGGGCATTTCAGGTCCGATCGATCAGACTGTGAATAACTGAGAGCATTTCAGGACCGATCGATCGGCCAATGAGTCCGATCGATCGGACCTAAAATGAGAAGAGCTGCAAAAAGGGGATTGTTGGACCGTTCTCCAGACTCACTTCAAGCCCATATTTAAGTCCAATTCAGCTCTATCCCTTCTCTTCTTATTTGAAGCCATTGGACCTGTAATGATGCATAGAAGCCCATGAAAAGATTTGGGTAAATTGTGATGTAATGTAGTGGGGAGGTATTGTTTGGAGCCCCAATGCTATGTAAGGACTTGTAAGGCGTTGTATGAAGTCCGGAGGGAGGAGAAACCTCATCTTGGAGATTCGATGAGGATTTTCTAGGTTGGTCAATGTGCATAAGGACTCGGAATGTCTCTAATTCCTAAAGAGTACCAATTTATATCATGACCGACATACGGGACCCTATTCACACGGACTCAATTCTAGGAACTTCATTGTCTAGCCCGAAAATATATGAGAAACCATTCTTATTCGATTTTCAACCAAACTCTTATTTGGAATTTGAAACCCATGTGATATGACTAGATTGTCCCGAGAATATTAGAAGTGATGTGTTTAGCTTTTGCTAACCTGTATGTGTCAACCTGATGTGAATATGTATTTGTGCCTATTGGCACCCCGTTCCTTTACTATGCATTTGATTTGATTTCTCGTATTTGACCTATGAGTCGGCACCACTGAGCTTGGACAACCTTGTCGGTTTGATCCACCGACTTGGAGATCCTTCCCCTCCCGATAGTCAGCTGTAGTCTGGAACCCGCAGAGTTTTTACCCGGTTCACTACCGTGGTCCCGCAGAGTATATATATATGTATATTATAGTATCTTATCGTTGCTCCTCCTCACCTTGTGTGACTGAGGTCAATGATCCCGTAGGGTATGTGCTCTCTTCACTTTAGTGAGAGAGGATTTAGCTTTGTGTGGTTGCCATCTTGACAGTTCCTTATTCTTGGTACCTCTATTGTTTTATATCGTTCATGTCGTTATTTAATAAATGATGCATTATCTTTTATGAAATTCATTATTTATACATAGATTTTCTACACTTTTGCAAAGTATCATTGTTTTGTTTATTGCTATATCTTTTCACCCACCTGCCAGGCCGTCGTGTCTGATCCATTTATTTTGGTACTCAGGTCCCGATCCTATTGCCATCGAGGAGGAGCCTGAGGAGGCGGTCGGTGAACCGCAGCGCGTAATCGAGTGGCAAGCTGACGATGTCATGTAAATATTCGGCCTAGCCTTGAGAACGACACATTTTGGGAATTGTGATATCATCTTTTGGGTTTTATTGGTTGTATGGTCTTTGTTGACCATTATTTTGGGAAAATTAATCAACTGATCTTTCGTATATACAACTAACTTTACTTTGGGGAAATATGCTTATGATCATTGCTCATTCTGATATCTTGTCGTGTCAATTATGAATCGGTCTTAATTATGGAATGGAATAGCATTAATATGATTTGCTACACGCTTCCGCATTCTTAAATACGTGTTTGATATGTTTTTATGTGAGATGTTGTGTAAAGTTAATCCTCACCGCGGAACCCTGTGGGAAATCATGTGCACGGATAAATATTTTCTTAATTCCGTGTGCGAATTAGCCAAAGAGATGCACGTGGCGCGGCATCATCAGGTCCCGATCCCGGATTTGGATTCCCTAACCCAGTCCGGGGTCGCGACAGTTGCGGTGAGATTGGATTGTACAGAGACTATGTTACGCAAAACTTATTTTTGCAACATTTGTGAGATTATTCTATTGATAATATATTGTACAGAACTTGTTTGGTAATATTATAAAAATCTTATTATAAGAAACAAAAGTAAGAAAATTATAAGAATTTACAATATGGGATTGAGTTTCTTATTATTTGCAACACTTTATTATTGTCATACATGGGACCACCATTTGAAATTACAACGTGGTACCCACCTTTAGTAATTAGAACGTGTGGCCTAGTGTCGAGACCTTGCTATGCAAGACTTATTTGGCAACATTATGTTAGATTATTATATTGAGAATATATTGTACGAAACTTATTTGGTAACATTATAAAAATTTTAATTTAAGAAACAAAAGCAAGAAAATTATAAGATTTATAATATGAAGCTCACCTTTTTATTGTTTGTGGCACTTTTGGATCCATTTCAAAGAATTTGTGGAGGGAGGGTTAGGCAAAAGTGGTAATGACTTGTAATCACTGTAGAATTATGTAAGTAAGAGGCTTGAACTCATGAGAAATTTCTCATTCTCCGAATAATTACTTATCTAATTTAAAGAAGAAACCTTTTCTTTTATTTTGTTCTTTTTTTTATTCTCTTATATATTCAACATTTTAACGAATAAATGCTTCTATTTCATATGCATCATTTTCAAATTTCACTCAATTTAGACTCAATCGATCGATCTATAATACAAATAAACTTTGTTATTGAAAATACTATCCTACAAGCTTACCAATGTATGAATATGCAGTGCAACTCGTGAGCCGCGCTTGATGCATTCCTATCAATTACAATGGGATGAATAGAAAGGTCTCTTTAGAAACGAATATAATAAAAAAATCAGTCTCATAAAATTATTTTAGTCATTGATTTAAATAATTTATTTTATTTACCATAAAAGTTTGTAAGTTCAATTCACCTACAAGTAAAACTTAGATTAGCTATAAAAAAAAAACCATCTGATGGCCGGATTTTGAGGAATTAATAGTGTGAAACGGGTGGCACTCAAAGCACAAAATCAGCCATGTTTTCCATATTAAGTAGGAATGTCTTGGGGGAGCAGTATCAATTTATCATTTGGAAAGCGAAATGAAGGAATGAGGACGCCTCTGGATCTCGACAAATCTTGCACCTACTTTGAGAATCTGGACGACATGTCGGCCAAATTCATTAGGGCCTATTTGGATTGGCAAAAATTAGAGTAGAGTGAAGTTAAATGGGCCATAAATAGTCTAAAATATCAACTTTATCCCGTTTAGATGAGTTTGGCCCAATAGATGAAATAATGTTGTGAGCCACATGTACTCCATTTCACTTCAACTCTAAATACTTCTATTTCCTTGAGTAAAAGTGAATTCTACTCCAAACCTTAACTTCAAAATAAGCATCCAAATGGAGTGAAGTGAGTACTCTGGACGGCATTTCTGCCAAATTCATTATATGACATTTTGATGAGTTTTTTCCCATAATAGTACCATCAAGCAAACTAATTCCCAAAATAGCACCTATTTAAAAATAATACAAAGAATAGCATCCCGAGCCTACGTGGCATATCCAATCCTAACAAAAGAACCAAAATTACTGAAACCAAATGAAATAAAAGTTAATAAAGTGAATCCACAATACTAATTCATGGATTCTAATTTGGGTGTATAATTTAGCTAATCACTTATTTGCCAAGAGAAAATATGGAAAGCTACTCTTCAAAAAAAAAAAAAACTGCTTTAAAAAAAAAAAGAAAATATGGAAAGCTTACAACAATGAGTTATGACTTATGAGACGGAGACCCACCAATAGGGTTGTAAATGGGTCCTCGATTCTCCGATTATCCGAAGGTTCCGACCCGTTAGGATCCGGGTCTGGGTTCTTATTTAGGTCCCGATAAGAAAATGATTTCGATTTTGGATTCTTTTTTTTTTTTAAATCGATACCTAAATGGTTCATGTTTCGGATCCACAGTGTCTCAGACCCGTGAACCCGAGAAACGATCCAATATACATTGACATAAGGTCATGTTTGTCAATTCATCCACCCTCCAAGCTAATAAATATCCAAATGCCCCCAAGTCTCGTACTCCAGTCCGCTACGCACCCAAAAGGCCAAAACCCCCCATTCTCCATCCAAAGCTTCCCGGTTTTTCACCTGAAAACCACCTATCCCTTCTCCTTCTAGTTTTTTGGCCGGAAGACTTCTAAATCTCTTCGTCTTCCTCCGAGATCGAGACCAGGTTTCCCTTTCTTTTCGGAATGGCGGAAAAAAGCAAGATCCTGATCATCGGCGGCACCGGCTCTATCGGAAAATTCATCGTTGAAGCGAGCGCCAAGTCCGGCCATCCTACCTTCGCTTTGGTCAGGGAAGGAACAGTCTCCGATCCAGCCAAGGCGAACCTTATCGAGGGTTTCAAGAATTCCGGCGTCACTCTTCTCCACGTAGGGTTGTTAACTCTTTTAGAACATCAGTTGATATGAACGGTTCAGATTTCATTTCTGATTCTTCGTTTTGGCAGGGAGATCTGTATGATCATGAGAGTCTGGTGAAGGCTAATAAGCATGTGGATGTCGTCATATCTACGGTGGGCCACGGACAGCTGGCAGATCAGACGAAGATAATCGCCGCCATCAAAGAGGCCGGAAATGTTAAGGTGAAGCAAAAAAAAAAACCATTTCTAAAATTGCCTTTTGCACTAGTAGATAGATATGAGCCGTTGATTTTTTATACTCCCAAATCCTGATGAGTGGCCCGATCTGGGGCATGTTTAAGGTGGGCCCCACCATAAAGGGCTTGATTTTTGTTTTTAGATACTTACTATCTTATGATGGAAGGATTGGATTAGGTAATCTAGTTTCTTTAAAACCAATAATATTCATAAAATCATAAACTGCCTGGGAGCAGTTTACATCGGCCACCTGTACGGTCAGGTTTGATGATGGATCGGTCTTTGTTGCCGAACATACCTCCCGCATACCTCGGAGTGTGGGTTCGGTCTTGTTAACTTTATGGTTAGTTGCCCCGCCTTTTGATGTCTTTGGTGCTAAGGTTACTGTACCATTCATTGTTGATTTCCTACCTACTAACAAATAGTAGGTGAGAGGGGCCTGTTAAATGAAGTGCATGATGGATTGTACCATTCACAGTGACCTTATCAAGTATCACAATCTGGAAGGTTGTAGATGGAAATGGTTTGATTAGTAGATAATCACGTGGCGGGGCTTTGGAGAAAGTGGAGAGGACTCTCTCGGATCCTGAAGTGGATTCAGGAAAAATCTGGATTTGGATCATGTATATAGGACTAGAACATTCAGATCTCTAAGTGGATCTTTCAGGATCCAGAACCATGATGCTTACAATCACATATTAAAAAGGTTTTAAGGCCTTAAACAGCTTGAGTTATATTTAAGTTAATCTTATATTAAGAAAAAATTGAAGCTTAATACAATTAAACTAATGTACTATATACATCTTATTTCAAATCCCGATCCATTTCTTTAAGTTGAATATTTATGGGTTCCATATTGGATCCTGATCCGGGTTCAGACCCTCTACGGTTCACCCTCGGATCCAACCCATTTGCATCCCTAGGGAACACCACCAACCGATGTCAGGGTCTGTAACTATAGACCTGAATCAGACCTGGATTGTGAAACAAGCTCAAAGCTCATATCTTAGTTTCCAGGGTGGGCCTTGCCACAACGGGCGGAGTCAGAATGGGTTAGACTCATATGAACACAGGTTTGAGGCCTAAATTTTTTAAGGCTCAGGCTGGGGACCAGATCCTTCTATTTGACAAAATGGAATTTCAACCCTGTCCATTAACCTGTAAAATATCCAGACTTAAGCTTAAATTTGGACCCACCCATTAACCTATCAGGAGCCCATAAATCCATAGATCTCATTTTCAAAATATAATTTAAATAAACATATTTACCTAGATCCCATCACCCTATTCGTATGAGTTTGGATTACAATTGGCAAGTGTATTTCCTGAAAAATGTTCATCTGCGCTACGTCCGCAGTTGAACTCTCAATCCAGAGCATTGCAGAGGTGGGCCCTGCCTCAGAAACATGTCACAACACATTTCAGGTTGAAAGTGCGTCTGCGTATTGAATATTTTTTATATTTACTATGCATACTGACCTATGGATATAGATAACCGTACACATAAATTATTTCGACCCAAGTCTGGCCCACTTGCTGAACAGGCCCTGGTTAAAGAAAGCCCAAGTCTGGCACATTTAGCTGAAACTGATGACCAGGGAAAAAACTATATAAAGCAACTACATAAAATACTTTAGCCCATTTGCTTCCTTATCAAAACTTTAAAATGTAAATTCTAAAAGAAACATTTTAGAATTGAATCATTAACTTTAAAATTTTAAATTTTTGTATGCTTTTTTAACTTTTTAAAACATATTTCAGAATTTTTATTCATAATATTTATTCTTTTTATGTCGTGCTAACTCAATCTCTGACCGAAGTGAACCACCCATTGAATCCAATTCATCTAATCTTAGCTTCACTGTTTGGATGACCTGCCCAAAATTTTTAAAACATTGCTTCTGCTACCTGCTTTAGTATGTAAATGGCCATTAACTGCATTGAGCCATGATTGGATTGCCTAGTTCTGATTTCTGATTGTCTGATCAGTTGTGGGTTATTAAGGTTTTTATTTTATTTTATAATACCTTGGAGAGTTCATGGTAGGGTCATTTTTATATCCTTATGTTATCAATTCCCCTATCAAACTATATATGCAGAGATTCTTCCCATCAGAGTTTGGGAACGATGTGGACCGTGTCCATGCAGTGGAGCCAGCAAAGTCCGTATTCGCAACCAAGGCTGCAATACGCCGGGCTGTGGAGGCTGAAGGCATTCCATACACTTTCGTCTCCTCCAACTTCTCTGCCGGATATTTTGTTCCTACACTGGGACAGGCAGGAGCCACATCTCCTCCCCGAGACAAAGTTGTCATCTTGGGAGATGGAAACCCAAAAGGTATAACACATTTAAACTGCTCTCTCTCCCCCTCTCTCTCTCTCCCTATGTACCTGAAACTTCCTAAAAAGAGGAGTGTCCCTCACCCTATGGTGAAGGATAGATGCATAGGAATACTCCCATATATATATATATATATATATATAAACACACATAGAGGGAGGACCCAGCCTACTATCTTTTTGGGGCACTCCCACTGCAGACCTTGGAAAAGGCCTAAACAAGCAAGCTGAACAATGGAGTAAAAGTCCATGATGCCGTCAGAAAAAAGCTAGCTCCCCCTCAAACAAAAATCTTAGGCCTGCCATTGGACTCGTACATAAATTTCTTAATTCCTGGCTCCCTCGTTGGTTGAGAAGGCCCACCTTCTTAAACCTAAACCAAGAACAAAATGCTATCCCACCTACTACATATATTAGCCCAAATTTCACTCTGAAGTGGGGTGGGATTGCCCTTGGATATCAATCAATAATACTGATAATACAGATTGGAAAAAGTGCTAACTAATGAATGCTAAAACTAAGATCTATACCTAGGTTAGATATAAATTTTGTGCTCTCCTCAATGCAGCATACCCATATTCTGTTTTGGATTAAAAATAAATAAATAAAGAAAAAGAAGATTGCAGTGATAGAGGATGTGTAATCCTGCAATGATACTGAATTAATGCATATCAAAGTCATGCATTCGAATTGCTGTGGTTGATTCTGCTTGGTACTTGGGAGTCAGGACTTATGGCTGGCTATGTTTGAAATGTATAAATGTAACTAAGTGATACCAATACCTACACACTGAAAGTTTATATTGAGCCCTGCAGGGAAGGTAGCACAAAACTTATCCACCTGGTTGATGCTAGTCGGTGTCAGGATGGATATTTAGGGAGGTATCCATAGCGTGTTCCTACCGTATCCTTATCGTATCTGGGCATCATAGCTGGCCTTAAACCTAACTTGCGCGAAGTTGCAGATTTAATGATGAGAAATGATCTTGATACTATACTGACCACAGTATATATTATTTTCCTCTTATTATAAAGATACTCGATTAGGGCGTGGCTTTTATCTAACTTGAACCCAACACAAATTCAAATTGAGTTAGTAAGTTCAATCTAAGCTGAACTGGAATCCAAAAATAGCGAATCAAAGCTTGGATTTTGTTTGGGTCAGGCTGGATTCAGGTTAAGTTAGGCCACTGGCCCGCCATACATATTGTCCTGCTGTGATCATCAGTCTCAGGAAATGTAAACAATGTGTTGGGCCCTGTTTTTGTACACGTGCACCCATTTTGATGATTGGGACTACTTATCATATTGTGGGTCCCATTTTTCCAACTTTGTCTCCGAGTGGCGAGTAGAGTTAAGGATATATTCACGGTAAACATACATTCTTTGATCCACAGTCCAAAACCCTGCTTTCTTTCTGTACAGTTCATGGCTTAGAAAAATGCTGTTATGTCACTGCTTTGCCTGTTATTTACCCTACCCTGTTGTAGATCTAAGGATGCATAATCTAAATACATTTAGATTATATTTTTTTTTTCTGGGGTATTACATTTAAACACTTTCTACATCTAAAATTTACTGATATATGTTATTACATTGCAGTTTCACCAATCGTTATGTCTCTCAAAATGGTATAGTCTTATTAAAATGGTTCCTGTCATCATTTATCGTGACTACTGCATGGATGTACACCACAGTAGCCACAGTTTCACAGTTTCAAACTAGGATTCAGTTAAAATTTAGCTTTTAAACTCAAATGAGATTAAAAATGTTTTATACTCGTCATATTATGTGCATGTAAATTTATGATTGGTTGAGTCATTGTTTTTGCCTCAAAATTTATTTTTTTCCATTCCATTTCCTGAGTTACTGACTGCATCCACTCCCATGTTCAGCTATTTTTGTCAAGGAAGAAGACATTGGCACATACACCATCAATGCCGTGGACGACCCAAGAACCCTGAACAAGATCCTCTATTTGAGACCCCCCGCAAACACCCTCTCTTTCAACGACATTGTCTCCCTGTGGGAGAAGAAGATTGGAAAAACCCTCGAAAAGATCTATATCCCAGAGGAGCAACTTCTCAAGAACATTCAAGGTCAGTAAGAACTTTCCCCTTAATTATAAATAAATGTTTTCTTAAATTTCCATAGTTTGTTTCAGGCAGCAGAACACATTGCCTAATGCCTGCATTGCATTGAAGGCCTATTTCTATTTGCAGTTTCCAGTACACGGATGAAAGCAAGAAAATTGATTTCTTCTTGTTCTAATGTTGCAGAAGCTCCAATTCCAGTGAAGCTCAACTTGTCAATTGGCCACTCTGTGTTTGTTAAGGGAGACCACACCAACTTTGAGATCGAACCATCGTTTGGGGTGGAGGCATCCCATCTCTATCCTGACGTTAAGTACACCACCGTCGACGAGATCCTCGACCAGTTCGTCTGAGAACTCAAAAAACTCCACCTTCATGTTCCCTCATTTTGCTGCTTTCGTCCAGTTAGTAAGCGAGTCACCTTGGTGATCAGTGGAGTGAGACGTGCATCTTGTGGCCCTTATATATGTACTTCTAAGTGATTGTGGGAAATGCTGTTTGTAATCTGTTATTTTGTACAACTACTTTGAAATGTTACGAGCCTTTAGCCAGAGCATGTCAGAATTAAGATTGCAGAGATTCTGGATCAAACCAAGCTATATATATGCTTGCACACATGGTCTTTCACGTATCAGTCTCAGGACAAGAACACATCTTTTGTGACAGGCCAGAGGCCTCTTACCACGGTGGTAAAAGGCATCAGTTCTCACCTGACCGCCCACAATTTGAATCCTGACCATGCCCACCTTCCCTCAACCGAAGGCTCTCCTACTGCCATGTTGGATGGGTCCTAGCAGCTCGCAAAGCTGGTCGACGCCAGCAGTAATGTTTGAAAATAGGGGGCCAAATAAAAAGAAGAAAAAGAAAAGGTACCCATAGAGAAAGGGTTTTATCCAGAAAAAAAAAAAAAGTAGAGAGACAAATGTGTGATGAATTGGGTTCCTCGCTAACCGCCCCAACTGACCTGAGTTGGGGCCTTGAAAAGGTCTAGGTCTGGAACTTGTTGACCAGGTTGGGGCCTTGAAAAGGTCTAGGTCTGGAACTTGTTGACTAGTTCGGATTGCACCAGGACCTGGATGGTCCAGGTCCGCCCTGAGGTGACCTCAATTGCAGCCAAACCCAACTCATTGACACCCCAGCATATACAAATGGACTATTACAATCCGTTAGAGAGATTTTAGACTTTGAAGCATTCAGAATCCCACAAGGCATTTGGAAGTCCGGGCATCATAAAAAAAAAAAAAAAAAAAAGTAAATTATGGAATTTCATAAAATTTCAGGGTTGATGGAATTTAAGAATATATAAATAGCTCCCCTGACTTTTCTCTTTAATACCTTTCATGTCCCCAAAATCATTTTTTTAAAAAAAAAGTGGATAGCACCATGAGAATTATCTTGATTTTTATATAAATCACAGCTCTGCCCTTACATCTTTTAACTAAAATGAGTATATTATTATTTATAAAAATACCATTATTATATCTCAAGTTCCAATATTGATTTTTCTCAATAACTTTCTCTTGCATATGACCAGGGGTGGACCTAGGTAGGAGGACTTGGGGACCGAATTCTCAACCAATATCTGAGAAAAGTTTAAAATCCCCCCGCTCCCCTTAAATTCTAAAAATTAATATTTTTTTAACATTTGCCCTTTCCCTCGATATTTCGTCCCCACCCCACCCCACCCCCACCCATTCTAAAAACTACGCCTTTTTTACATTTGCCCGTTCCCCCGATATTTCTTTTCACCCCCTACATATGAAGCAGAATCATATATTTTAAAACTTTTCATCATTCCAATAGTGGGTCATGTATGGATTGGATTTATTATAACCAAATATAAGTACATTTGTTGATTGTCGTCATAATCAATTTGGAATCAATGAAATGACCCCCGTATTGATAAAAAAAAAAATTTTATGTAGGGTTGTTTTTTCCCACTAAGTGCAATTGTTAATGTTACATACTTTGTTAAAAAAATTAGGTCCAATCTTTTAAAATTATGCATATAAGGTTAAAAGAGATGGACAAAAATATTATTTCGCACTAAAAATATATGGTCGTTGGTAGTATATTGATTTTGAAGACACGAAAGGTATTAAAATAAAAATACAGGGGCCTATTTACAATTCCTATAAACCTCAGGCAGTATATATAAAAGGGGAGTTCTGTTGGCACCACGTTTTATTCTCTTAGCACCGCGGTTATTATGCTATTTTTTTTTACAATAATATCATTATGTGAAATGACAAAAATAGACATCTCATAATCCATGTTGAAAATCAAATCCTTCTCTTCACACACATAACTCATCTCTCATCTCTCCCCTCTTCACACACATAACTCCCCACTCTTCCTTCACCATCGGTTTTCACATTACCAATCCTTCTTCCCTCATTGCACTATCTCTTCCCACATTCCCTTCTTCCTTCACTCTCTTTATGGTATAGTCTGCACTCTCCTACACTTCATCTTCTTCCTTCTTCCTTCTTCCCCTTGCTCCCATCAAACTTTCTTTTTTTGTAGTTCAATCAAACCAAACATTGCAATGGACAAGGAAATTAAAAAGAAAATCATGTATTTCATTCCTACTTGCAGTGAAAAGGTAAATGTGGTTGACTATTTCATTATTTTCGCCATTTTTTCCTAGTTCTACATAGCAGATGTCCGCGTTTTGTCCGGACTGAAATGCCCGAACATATGTATAATGTTCGGTCAATATGTACCGAACATTTCCATAATGTTCGGATATAAATATCCGAACATTATACATATGTTCTAATTTAAATATCCGAACATTAATAATTTGTTTCCCATTTCGTTCAGGTATTGAATTATAATTTTTCTTATTTGTTTCCAATTGCAAAATGTTAACATATTAAGAAGTTTATTTTTTTTTTTGCAGGTTTTCATGAACCCAAATCATCTTGTTCCACCTATTGCCAATAAATGGAAAGAATTTCATCTTCCTTGCGCAAGCTAATGGAAATTAGTATACGAAGATCGAATCAGACGTTTTAAAGAGATTATAAGTCCAGATGTACCCACATGTGAGACCGTCTCATTGGATTGAGGAGATTGTAATTTTCACTATTTTTTTTTCTTGTAATTTTCACTTAGCCACATGGCTGGCAGAGTTCATGTATTATCTTAACAGAAGATCCCATGTACGCACAACACTCATGTATTATCTTAACAGAAGATCCCATGCTGGCAGGAACTCCTTCTTCTTCATTGCCTTCTTCATTGCCTTCTTGTGTTTCTTTTACAACCTCCTCAGTTATTCTACGGCGCCTCCTATTGGAAGCTGTCGGTCTTACTCTGGAACTGCTTGGCCTATCCATTTCTGAAATATTGGAAAACGAGTGATTTAAAAAAAAAGATTCAACATGCATTGTTCGGTATTTTGTGTTCGAACAAGTCCAGAATGTTCGGACAGTTTCTGCTGAACATTCAAAATATGTTCGGCTGTTATTGTTCGAACATTCTGAGAATGTTCGAACTTTCAGGACCGAACATATCGCGATGAAAAAAAAATAAATTGAACAACTACAACCGGTGCAAAAAAAAATCGATTTTGAGTGACTCATACTACTAAGCGTGTACCTTTGAACATATTTTTATGCAAGCTAGTTGCTACATTAACCTATTTGAAAAAATAGCACAATGAGAATGGTAAAGAAGGAAGGTGACTTACCTTTGACTAAAATGGAGGTTTATGTGATAAAAGAGGTATTCCTTCTTCCTTATATGCTTCTTGGCTAGTCGTTCGGCCTGAATGTAGGTCTAGATGTAGTAGAAGAGTTTTTTCTGGTGAGAGTAGGAATGGAGAATAGGGAGAAATCGGTGAAGAAGATGTGTGGGAAGAGAAGAGAGGAGTTGTAAATGGCATGGGCATTTTGGGTAGAAAATGCGGTGTGGAGAGAAAAATCTATAAAAATGATATTTTATACAACGGTGTGGAGAGAAATTCGGTGGGAAGAGAACTTTTCGTGGTGCCAACAGAACTCCCCTGTATAAAAAGCGCTAACTTTTTACTGTGACGGGTAGCAGGGAGGGGCATCATGAGAATCACTACGCCCACATGTGTAGCACATGTTTCCACTAGTTCTACTTAGGAAATGATCATGTCAGATCTATTATAAATATACTTCTAGTGGAGGAGTGTAAGTAGAAAAACTGACGAGGAGGAGGAGGGTGGCCGTGGTGGTGGTATGCATATAATTTCGTCTCTCTATATGAAAAATTGATGTAAGATTGTAAGTTTTCTCCCACTTGTGCTACCTGCTTACTAGGACCTCTGCTATGCCTTTTTTTTTTTCACCCCAGCCAAGAGGGTTGGAACCTACTAGTGAGCTTGCACACATCAAAAAACACATCAAAAGATAATGCACTTATGTAAAAAAAAAAGCTCGCAGAAGCAGAAAAAAAGCCCGCACATGCGGAAAGAAACAACATATCCAGGGTTCAAACCTAAATAGCCACGTTAGAACAACCACTGATCCTTACCACTCCGATAAGGAGCCGTTCTCCTATGTTATTTCCTTAATAAGAACATAAACCCAGACTCATCTAAAACCAGATTTGAACAGTAAATATAACCCTCAAATCTAGAACCCATGGGCTTAGGATTGGGCCAGCCATCAGCCTATCTAGAACGCATTGGCTAAATTGGAAGACAAACCCGCTTATCCTTTTTTTTTTTTTTTTCATTTATGAGCCTCTAGTAAATAGTCAGAATCCCAGGCCCTCCTCGCAGGGAGGGTAACAAAAAAGAAAACTATCCAACCCACTGCTCATCTTTAAAGCACAATGGTTAATAGGAATATAGGAATTTCCTCCCCCGAGGCTCAGCTTATGATCTATCTGAATAGGCAGTAAAACAAGGACCCCACCGACAGTCACTAATCCCGAATTTGACAGGCATCTGAATGGATTGGACTGGTGGATCTACTTGCACTCGTTTTAAATGGTAACAACTTATCGGCGCATGATCAAGTAGTGAGGATGATAATTCAAGCCTCTGTCACCATACAAGAGTATAGATGTTGAGGGCGAAGGAGATCTTTTGATCCCCTGCTCCCATCCGCAAGTGGGCAAATGGTCAATGAAAAATCAACCTCATTAGATCCCCCAATGTGTTAGGAAAGTCAGAACAAAGATGCAACCAAACAACACAAAGATAGATTTACATGGTACCCTCGAGATTTAGGTACGTCCACGGATCACACCGATTCCACTATGTTCAATGGCAAAAGATGATAATACAAGATACTAGATCTCCGGCGGCTATTCTAGGGTTACATAAAAGCGCGGGGTAATATGATCAAGGAAATACCCTTACACGTTTCGGTGCTTAAATGAACCATGATTGATGCCTGATCATTGCTAGTTTCATCGGCCTGTTGTCCATATAAAATAAATCTTGGGCTTTCAACCGTATGAATTGGATTAATTCAAAATGCATTGGATGAATAAGTCACCAAAACTTTTTGATGTACAAAGGAGTTACACCAACTTCTGCCTACCTAAGTTAATGAAGGAAAATGAGAATTGCCACGAAATGAAAAGGTAATTGATATTGGCAGTCATTTTTTTTATGGATACAGTACTCTAATTCAAGTCAATTTCCTTCTCATCATTTATCTTAAAAACGAGTGCCTCCATAAAAAAAAATGCCAATATCAATTATCAAAGAAAAACACAAGTATCTTATTTGGTGTATGTATGTCCTCACAGACACACGTAGTGACAAAGAGTCAAGAAATCGCAGCGGACCACAGTATGCATGTGCAGTAGGCATAGACTTTACGTGTCACAACAGTCGTCGTTGTTTGAAAATATAAATATAGTTGGATCTGCGACACTGGGTCTGAGTTACCAGTCTGACCCGAATATAATTGGGCTCCACACATAACATAATGGTAAAGATACTAAAGGATCGAAATCTAGGGAGAAAAACTAATTGAGAAAGTCAAATCAAAATGCAATGGGTAGAGATGGCGAGTAGTAGTTCTTACTTGGCTGTTCAAGGTTCGAATCTTGAGTACGCCACCTCTTTCAGCATGTGCAAGTTGTATGGGCTTTTTCTCCACGTGTGCGGGCTCCTTTTCAACTTATGTGGCTGTCTTTCCGTATATGTGCGGGCTCTCACTTGGTCCCAGCTCCGTTGTGTGGGTTGAAAAAAAATCCAATGGGTAGATACAGTGCAATCAGGTGTTAATTGCGCTGGTGCAATCCAATGAGCTAGGGACTGTTAGAGGTTGGGTGAAGGTGGGTCACACATTGGTTGCCACCCATATCGCATCGTTCACGTGATCAATCCTCTGTACATTAAAGGTTTGGTGGTGATCAATAAAATTTTATAGATAATCCCAGCGTTCGGGCGCCCAAAAGCATGAGTTGGCTCATACTCCTCCAGGGTCAACTCAAAGACTTGGGCAAGTTTTGACCAAGTCAAAACGTCAAAACTAGGTCAACATATATCATTCAACGCTAGCTCCACACTATTTTGTGCTACATGGGTTTCATATCTTTCTTGCAACATGCATTCAAATCCTTCCCTCCACCCCCATTTATTCTCTAAGAAAGCTAAAATTCTCTCTTCCTTGCCAGAAAGTCCCACAATGGAAAGCAAGAGCAAGGTTCTAATCATTGGTGCAACTGGCTATTTAGGTAGATTCATGGTTGCAGCCAGTGCAAAAGCTGGTCATTCTACTTTTGCTCTAATAAGAGAAAGCACAGCTTCCAATCCGGAGAAAGCAAAAACTATCGAGGATTTCAAGAATTCTGGTGTGACTCTGCTTTATGTAAGAATGCCTAATCTCAAAGCTTCATGGGTTTTCAAGTTTTGGGGGTTTAGGATGGACATTGTGTGGGATAATTCCGACTCGCGGATGACTGCCGGATGCGCTATCTCAGCTCCGCGCAGCAGCTCTCGCAAGGCCCGTATCAACGCCGCAGTTCGGCAGTGCCCCACTCCGGCCATACTCATCTCTCGGCCCTGCACGCATTTCCACCTCGCCAGATCCAGCCGCTGAGCTCCACCGCCAGTCATCTCCAGCTCTGGGACTCTCCCCGGTTTCGCGTCCTGCAGGGTACAGCAGTCAGGTCCTCTCCCCTCGCTCCCCGACAGGAGCCAGACTAGCCAGGCGGGGCCTGACAGCTTCCACCCTTGACATGAGACCTAGAGCACGCCGAAAGAAAGGCACGCCTGTACTTCTACAGACAGACAGCCGTCTGATGTCGTGTCCCAACGCAGTGGGCTGTGATGGGACGCTACCCCTTGTACCCCCCCTCTCTCTCCCAAAGACTATCTCCCACTCCTGATAAAGGGCCGAACAATAAAGAGACCTCTCTCTTTCCGAGAAACACACTGTATCACCCAAATCTCCTCCGATCCGTACGCATGTGACTTGCACGGAGAGCCCTGCCGCACGCCAGGGTCCGCTGAATTTCTCCCTCTTCAGTTCTCAGGACGTTCTTGAACGGGAGACGGGGACCCATCCCCTCAGTCGCAGACCAACTCCCGGCCGTGAAGTGCCTTACGCATCATTTCCAACCTCTCTCTCGTCTCCCTCTCTCTCGTCTCTCTGTTTTCCGCATTTGACAGGGAATCGATTGAGCATAAGCCTTGTGAGGCAATAAAAAGTTATGTTCATTTCTACCTCGGACACAATAAGGAGTTCAAGAGAGGACAATCAGTAGCTCTTGCAGCGTTAAAGAGTTGAACTGGAAGGTGAACCAGTTCATTTATGCTTTAGTCACATTTTTCTTCAATCCAATTGTCAATTTTTCTTCTTCGCGGGGAGAAGTGCTACAGCCTACCCACGGTAAGTAAAAGGCTGGGGGCCAAAACTCACACGGTTTGGACCTTAATCACATCAAGTCAAGTGGTCAACCTTCAAAAATGACCACTTACCTAACTAGTAACTGCCAGCAATTCTCACCTGATTGGCCAGGTTGGAACTCTGAATATGTCACATTTTTTCATTTATGTAGACCTTCTTTTTGCTTGTATGGGCTCTCTCTTGGGACCCAGCCCCTTAGCTGGATTACCATATATTCATTTCTTACACCTGGTTTCACAGGCAAAATGGATTCATAAATAAAAACGCTAAGGTAAATTAAAGGGTATTGAGTATGTTGTTGGCCGAATGAATTATTCAATAGGGTACTCTGGGTAATTGGCTACTTAGGATCACTTTTACAACATTAACTGAGAGCATAATATTTTTTTTTTTCATTATTTCATAGTAGGCCTTTTGCACAAACAATAACCCAAATGTTTTACCAAAATTTTTTTTTAAAGACTCAAATGTTGGAGCCATAGTTGCCAAGTTTTCTAATAAAGCCTTCCGATAGCAACAGTTTGATTCGTGGACTAATCTCCTGCAATTTTCTAAACTAAGTTCTATAAACTATCAGTGGCCCAACCTAATAAAACCATGAGCTATTGAAAAAGCACTGCAGTACCCCTAATGTACTAACATCAGTCCGTTTCCAACTCCAATTGGAGTTGGCTCCACCTTAAAAATTGAACACCTGTAAATATGAATTTTAATTTGGTTTGTATATTAATCTTGTGTTTTACACATGTAAAATATGGAGGTAGTTGAAGTAAGAATTCAGATGTGGGCCTAATGCGTGATGGATTTATAATGTCAGTATGGACGAATTAATTCATGGAACGTGAAGAACTCAAACGCTGAATGAGATAACAAATCAAATGTACCGACTCCATCAAATTCTCTAAGTCCAGTCTCGAGTTATAAATTACAAATTCAAACAAATATTGGTCAAATTGCAAACCAGCTAGCTATAATATTTGCAGTTTGGCTAATCCAAACTGATAGATGTCGACCATGTTTGTAGCTTAGAAATGTTTAAAGACATAGTAACATTGTGATCATTGTTTCTTTTTTTGTTAGAAACATTGTGATCTTGTTAATAACACCAAAAGCCTTTTGTTCTAGAGATTCTTTCCAGCTGAGTTTGGGTTGGATGCGGACCGAGTCCATGCAGTTGAACCGGCTAAGTCCCTGTTCAAAGCGAAGGCAATGATCCGACGAGCCGTCGAGACTGAAGGGATTCCATATACCTTTGTCTCTGCCAATCTTTTCATGTCCTACTACATACGTACCTAGATTGGGACAACCAGATGCCACAACACCTCCTACAGATAAAATTGTTATTCTAGGAGATGGAAATGCAAAAGGTACTTAATTAATGCATCTTCTTAGTTACTTCTTCTTGATGTTGCCAACAAGTTCTATCTAATTCAATATTCGGAAACATGGGATTATTGAGAATCATGTTTCTCTGCCAAAATTTAGTCATGCTACTTGATATATATCTAAGGTAAACATGGGATTATTGAGAATCATGTTTCATCTGCCAAAATTGAGTCATGCTACTTGATATATATCTAAGGTAACTGCCAAGACTAATACTGATTTTCAATTAATTTAGTCCGAAAGTTCAAATTTACTGGAACTGATCAATTCTCACTATGTTTCTATTCTATTTTATTAGTTTATTTCCATTTAATATACCTTAAAAGTAATTAGTGTTGAGAATCAACTCTCTAGAGGCATCGGGGATGAGAAAAAAAGAAGTTATTGGGTTTTGTTTTACTTGGATTTAAGTTTAAATTGACTCACATGCAAACCTAGTTGCAGTTGCGTGTGTGCATTTGCCACGACCCGAGCCCAGAGATTATGATAAACATCGAGTTAACCCCAGTCGCGCTACATACTTACTCCCGTGAATTTCAATCATTTAAAACTCACAAAGGATATCACAACATACATTATGCGGAACATTAACTTATAAACAATTGTACATTGTTCAGATTTAAAAACAAAACTTATTTACATCTTCACTTGCATATTTACATACAATGCAAGGATTCAAAAGTATGAAACGTTTTTCTCAAATCAACTCTCATCAAATTTATTTCCACTCTACGAGTCCTCCTGGAGGATTCTGACCGGTCTCCTCCTTTGTCGTTGTGGTCTTGGGACAGGTAGAGGCAACTGGGCCTGTAATGCCATCAATAACACAATGTGAATTTAACAATTCAGCAAAGTATAAACACTGCCATGATTACACATGCTAACCATTTTATATGTTTATTCCAATGATAGATTAAATCAATAAAGTTAGCATTAACAATATGAGTTTAATTAAAAGTTTGGCAACTCACATAACATTTCTAATCAATACCATCTTCCTAAATAGGAAGGATTACCATCTTCCATATGGAAGGATTAGTGGAAATTATCAGTGACCGGGCCAGGGACTACTGACATCACCACGGAGTTCCGGAACACTCCCAAATAACTGCTGCAGCCAGTATCAGCTCAATGAGCTTATCGAAATCATTATGTAGTGCCAAACTCAATACACAATATAATGTCATTTAATTTCATTTACTTTAATTACAATGAACGAATATAATCTAATACCAACCAAATAAGTGAAATCTTCGGTTATTTAATGTACTTGTATTATTCTCGATAGACATTACAATTTATGTACATTAAAGTCCCCTTAATTAACACCTATGGAGGTATAAACAGTGCAAACTACTTTGATTAATTTGTAGGCTTTAATTTAGAATTTATCTTTAAAATATCACTTTGTCGGTTTGTTCTTCGGTTGACCTGTCATGTCTCGGTCAGGGTCGGTTTAAAAACCAGAGACGAGATTTCCTTCCATTTTACAACATCGGTCAGGTTGTCGGTTAGCTGACCGACACTATCCAAAATTTTCTACAAACTCCGTTTCAAAATTCTATTTCTCTTCAAATCAATTCCAACCCTGCATAAAATTATGGAACCTCTGTTCCCTTCCTCAAACACCATTTCAACACAATTTCAACATTTCTATTCCATTCCATTTATTCCAATTCAAAGTAATTCTATTTCCATCACAAAATGGTTAACTTTCACAACATGAAATTGAAACTACTAACAATTAACATATTAAACATAAAGAACCGTTTATACTTGCCTTAGTGTTGATTTCAAGTACCAAAAACCCTCTTTCTTTTGAGATTCTCAATCTAAATCTCAGACCTTGACTAAGAAATCCAAACTTTAACAGAAGCTTGAAGTAAATAATCCTCTCTTTGAAAATCAGAAAACCAAGTAACTAGAGGAGGAAGACGATAACAATTCACAATTGAACTCCGTTGATCACTCTTAATTCAAAACCAAAAGAAACCAAACTGATACTGATGAAAACTCAATTGATCTGTGCTGGGACATTCAATACAGACACTTGGTGTCTTTTTAATGTGCTGGAATAGTCAAACAATGACATTTGGCTTCATTTAGTTCCAGCTCTTGGTTCTTTTGAACCTTTTTAAAGTAAATCTTACATTGAAACCCATATCTTAAACTTTATTCTCATTTTGAGTCAATTGAATACTTATTTGATTCGGCTTAAGTCAATTAATGTCAAGTGTATTATGAGAATTAATATACTCGTCGAGATACACACGATGGTATCAAATTTTTCTACATTCGATGAAATACGTATAAACTAGTATTTACGTAAAAGTCCTCAAAACCACTAATTTGAGTCTCAAACCCAAATTAATTCACTTAATCTCTTCCAACGTATCTCATTAAACTTAATCCATTTAGTTGTGACTAATTTGATCCATTTCAATCTTTAATTACACTTAAATCAACTAATCACACTTAATCCATATTAATCGAGATTAATTAGAGTTAATCGTGATTAACTCGGGACGAGGTGTAACAGCATTGTTCCTTTCTTTCTCTAGTTTTCTCTATTTTAAGAAACAAAGGAAGTGGAAACAACAAATTGAAAATCTTCAATTTTCAATTTTTTGTTTTGATGCCATTTTTAAGGTTTTCTATTCAGAAAAATGAAGCGAAATAAATTGAATTTATCGGCCTATACATAAAGGTTCTGGACTTTTACGAATTTAAGATTTGAAACTATGTTCTTAAACCATTATTAATTAATATACATATAGAAAGGAATATGAAAATTCAACATATTATCCTCATTGATGGATAATTCAACAAACCACATATTCATACATGAAATTGGACATCCAGCATGAAATTAAATGATATGTTTTATTCCCAAGACGCATATTCCACCCTAACAATAAGATATGAGTGGGTGCCTAGAGTGCTTGAACTTCATGTAAAGACATATATAGATACATGGACTGATTTTAAGTCCCATGATTAAATATTTTGAATGTAATTCTTACATTAAGTTGTACAACTAAACTGTGAGGACCCGGGCCAGCCAAGAGCAAGGTAGGGACTCCGTCCCACATCGCCTATGAGGCCGCCCGAAGCTAGGCTTATATGTGCGAACCCCCCTTGACTTGGTACGACGTGTTTTGGGTCTCAAAGGGGCTCGAGAACAAATCCGTGAGGGTATTTGGCTGCGAGCTAGGCCCAAAGCGGGCAATATCATACCCGGGGATTGGGTCGGGTGTCGTTACAAATTGGTATGCAAGGCAGGGACTTCGTCCCACATCGCCTATGAGGCCGCCCGAAGCTAGGTTTATATGTGCGAACCCACCCCCCTTGACTTGGTATGACGCGTTTTGGGTCTCAAAGGGGCCCGAGAACAAATCCGTGAGGGTGTTTGACTGCGAGCTAGGCCCAAAGCGGACGATATTATACCCGGAGATTGGGTTGGGTGTCGTTACATAAACCTAGCTAGTTGTTGCAAGCTAGATTATGCATGTGAACTTGATGGCTTGGTGGAGTCGATTTAAATAAGTCCAATAAGGAGTAATTTAAAAAAACTGATATCTTCTTCATCACTTTCTGGTGTAATATGCCCACAAGTAAACTGTTTTTCAATAATTCAATTTTCATACCTCAATTTCCTTATTTTGGGGCATTGTCACCTATGTCGCCAACCATTACATTTTTCCTTCAGCTATTTTTGTCAATGAAGAAGACATGGCCACATACACCATCAAAGCTATGGATGATCCAAGAACCTTGAATAAGATCCTCTACATGAGACCCCCGGCCAACATCTACTCCATCAATGAGCTCATATCACTATGGGAGAAGAAAACATGCAAGACGCTTGAAAGGATCTATATTCCAGAGGGAGCAAGTTCTCAAGAAAATCCAAGGTTAGTGGGAGTATATTCGACACCTTTTCTATACGATTTTATCTGTAAGTATATTTGACACAATATTGGACGCAACTTTTTTTAAATTCACATTATACATATGCTTTATTTGGGTGTTTTTTATATCTCTGAAAAGAAAGGCAATGTTGAACACTACATGTTTCTAGGATGGACAAAACTTAGATGTTTCTATTTATATAACAGAAATATCACACAAAGAAGCAGCTAAAACACAAAGTTCAAAACTCCAATTTACAGAGAATTGTTTCCCCAATTTCAGTATTAGTTTAGGCAAGATTGAAGTATTAATTAGGAAGTCCTCGCAGATTTGATCCTAGACCTTTCATCTAGTGGCGGCACCTAACCAGCTTGTGAGTGGCCCTATGGGTTGCATAGAGGTATAAAAAGTATAACTTCATTATTTGCAGCTGAAAAAATGAGTTTCCACTACTACATGGCCAAATTTTCAAAAGTATTTCTTGCTTTTTTTCTAGTTGAAATGCTATTTTTATGGATTCCTAAATGGAAGATGAGAAGACTACTCTAGTAATAAACATTTTACTCATTCATTAGATTTCATAGCTTCATTCCCAGGGCAACCCCTTGTTCTCAAGCTAATGAATGATTAGGCTAATTAGGGAGTGAGTTGTCCATTGACTAATATAAATTTAGAGTTCTCCTCTTTCGGTTTATAGTATATAGATAGCTCTCGTTTTTAACTTTCAAAGTCAAGAGCTCATGAGCCGGGCCAGATGCGCCAGACCCAAGTCTAACGCTTTTTGGGGCCGCGTTCAGGTCTTGGGTTTTAGTACTCAGTCGGACCTTGATCTAAAATCTGGGCCCATTTAATATTTGAGCCTCACTTGGATTAAGTGATAAAAAGCCTTAAGCACAGCCTCGCCCGAGTACGTAGTGCTTGTAATTTAGTAACTGATTTGCCCAAACATATGATAAAAAAGCCTTAAACCTTGCCTTTGCCAAAATACATATAGAGCTTGTAATTTAGTTACTGATTTGCCCAAACATATGATAAAAGGCCTAACCAAGTAATACAATGCCCAGCCCAGCTCGATTGACTAAATGGATGGGTTGGACCTAAAATATCTGAGGCAGATCAAGCTCAGTGATGTCCGTGTCAGGCTTGGGACAGATACAGGTCTATATATTAGGCCAGGCCTATATATTGCCTCATCCTGGCCTGACCCCGGTCCATGAACAACCTTACTCGAGCAATAATTTTGGTATTCATCATTAGTAATAATTGTTTTTCTCTAACAGTAAACATTAACTAATCACAAGTTGTTGAGAAGAAACTAAATTGGTGAACAATAGTTTGGCTATTCAAGAGTAGAAATTAAGCTTGATTCTTTGTTTGATAATATTTTTCTTATATTATCTTCACTCTTTGCAGAGGCTCCAGAGACCATGAACTTCTTCCTGTCCATTGCTCACGCATGTTTCGTGAACGGAGACCAAACCAACTTCAAAATCGAACCATCATTTGGAGTGGAGGCATGTGAGCTCTACCCTGACGTCAAATACACTACTCTCCATGAATTCCTCAATCAATTAATATGATAATTGATTACATTAGTTATGAAACATTTTGACTTTTATTCAATGCCTCTTCATTATGGTATGATGATTAGAAGCCATCCCTTCAACGGGATCTACCATCCACATAATGATTTACTTGAAGAAAAATTGGTATTATTTTGATTTTTAACATGAAATTTTTGTAAACATTACAACATTTTCAAAATGTTACTAATGTTTGAGAATCAGATAATATTTTTGCACAATGATATTGTCGCAAGGTCTAGCCTAAATTTTAACGAGTAAAATATTTGTCAAATTTGTGAACGATCATCACCATTTAAAAAGCTAATCTACCGGTTGCTTAGTGATGAGGCACCAACCCTCCACATAAGTAATAATTAGAGATCAATCACTCACTTTAGCACTGTTGGTAAGAAACTTGATAGGGGTGGGGCTGTGTGTGCTTAAGTATTTACTAGAGAAAACGAAGAAGAAATGGGGGACATTCACAAAGATCAATCATGAAATAGGGTTTAATCTAGATTGATTTGGACAAAATAGGTGTCGGTTTGCTTTTTAAAGGAATTAACCCCATTGCCAAGTACCTCCTCTAGATCTATTGACTCTTTTCACAAGAAATAGATAGGCATCTGCTTGCGGGCATATTTGTTTGGAGGAATTTCCAATGAAAAATTGATGTGTTGGTTGAAGTTTTTATGTATAATCCATGTTAAATACTGATAATAAAAAAAAAATTTGATCCCGACTCAAACCCAATAGAATCAAGAGTGGTTTCAACTAAAACAATATCATTCCTAACAAAAACACATTAAACAATAATATAAAGTCTTTCGAGGTTGTTGGATGATGATATAGGGATTAGGGTCTTTATCATACCATTCATTTAAATGCCTCTTAAATCTCAAGGGACAAATAGGTTTTTTAATCCAACCACCCTCTACATTGATCGCTTTCCATGTCATGACGTGCCATTGTCCTGTCACCAAGAAATCAGATTAAATGAAAGAGAAAGGTGCATTCATTTCTTTTCTTTTTGGAGAGAGAAATTTCATTCAAGTGGGCCAACTTTTGATTGCATCACACACTATCCAGTCAATAGGTGGTTGAATTGAAGTACAGCTTTGAATTAACAAATGCTTATAAAAACTTGATATTTAAATGTTTGTTCCCAGATTAAAGTATGTATTAGTTCTGCCCTTAGTGTGAAATCAGATTAAATGGGTTATACTAATAAACTCATGAAGATTACCAAGCGCTGGAAGGGGGTGTGTGTATGATGCCTTTCTTTGAATGCTTACAACCAAAGGCACCATCTATTGGATTTAGGCCATCAAACAAAAAGGAGAACCACAGAAGGGAGAAGCTTTTCCATAGTCAGAGAATCAAATGATGACAAGTAACTTGCTAAGCAATCGTGGCCTCTCTGTCTCTGCCCAGTAATGGATATCTTATATTTGTCTCTGTTTTTTTTCATTCGGTGAGAGGACGACTGCAGAGCTAATTATCAAGAAAAAATTTAGTATGGTTAGGTCCTCAGGCATGTTCTGATGTGGGACCAATGCTTGAATTAAATTATGATTTGTACAAACCTGTGGCCTAACAAGCTCTACATGGGCGTTTCATCCTCCTAAATGGAGAAGGAAGAAGAAGAAGACAGAGAAGAAAAAAAAATGACTAGGCAGCAATGTGTTAGTAAGGATAGACTGAGCTCAGTGACACATGAAATCTTTACCCCACCCAAGATCATTGATCACTGTACCAGCACATTGTCACAGGGCTGAACTTCACAAGATGGGCCTCATCAAAAAGTACAAGATTTCAAGCATCATCTCTCCAAAAAGCTGTGATCACTATAAAATTATGTACAAAGAGGCTTGTGATCAATTAATATTACAAATAAACTGCAAGTGGGAGTAACCTTTGGATTCATTTCAAAGAATTTGTGGAGAGAGGGTTAGGCAAAAGTGGTAATGACTTGTAATCACTGTAGAATTATGTAAGTAAGAGGCTTGAACTCATGAGAAATTTCTCACTCTCCGAATAATTGCTCATCTAATTTAAAGAAGAAACCTTTTTCTTTTATTTTGTTCATTTTTTTTATTCTCTTATATATTCAACAGTTTAAAGAATAAATGCTTCTATTTCATATGCGTCATTTTCAAATTTCACTCAATTTAGACTAAATCGATCGATTTATAATACAAATAAACTTTGTTATTGAAAATACCATCCTACAAGCTTACCAATGGTTTGAATATGCAGTGCAACTCGTGAGCCACGCATGATGCATTCCTATCAATTACAATGGGATGAATAGAAAGGTCTCTTTAGGGATGATTATAATAAAAAAATCAGTCTTATAAGATCATCTTAGTCATTGATTTAACTATTTAAAGAATTTATTTTATTTACCATAAATGTTTGTAAGTTCAATTCACCTACAAGTAAAACTTAGATTAGGTAAAAAAAAAAAAAAAACAGCTGATGGCCGGATTTTGAGGAATTAATAGTGTGAAACGGGTGGCACTCAACACAAAATTAGCCTTGTTTTCCAGGTTAATTAAGTAGCAATGGCTTGGGCAGCATTATCAATTTATCATTGGAAAGCGAAATGAAAGAATGAGGACGCTTTCCGATCTACACAAATCTTGCACCTCCTTTGAGAATCTAGACGACATGTCGGCCAAATTCATTATTGACAAAAAATCTTGCACCTACTTTGAGAATCTGGACGGCATTTCTTCCAAATTCATTATATGACATTTTGATACCTTTTAGCTTTACCCTCTCCCAACAAAAGAAAAAATGGTAGCGGCCAAAAAAATATTTGGCTGATAATATCACCTGATGGGATTGATATTGCAATGACTCCAAGTTGAAATCTATCCATCTCCATGTGCTGGTTGACCGACATGTATCTAAACAACTTTGAAGATGAAAGCACCGGATGAATTCGTGTTGTAATGTCCCGGCCCACGGTGCATCCGGAACTGGAACCAAAATTGTTAAAGAAAACAGGTGGAATCGGATTCGGATTCGGATTCAGAACCATTTCGAAACCGATTTTTTCCCTCTAGAACTGGAACCGTATGTAGGACGGATTTAGATGCGGATATGACTCTAAGTAGATAATGATATTAAAATAATATAACTTTTAGAATAGATTTTCAAAAATTTAAGTAATATGTCAGATCTTGGGTCCACGGGTCCGAATGAGGTGGAACCAGACTCGGACCCATTTACTTATCGGAGCCTAAATAAGAACCCAAACCCTATTTTTAATGGGTCGGAACCTTTGAGTATTTGGAAAAATCAAGGACCCATTTATATCCCTAGCACCAAGTAGCACAAATAGTGGATATATAGTCCTATTCTACGCTCTTCTTTTAAAACATCACCTCTATTTTTCACTATTATGTTTCAAATTTTATTGCTTTCTTAGTCCATATAAACCATGCCCGGAGGATTCAAGATTTTTATTTAAGTGGTGCGGGCAATAGTCAAGTTAAAAAGTCAAATAATAAAATAAAATAATTTATAATATAATTTAAAAATTATATCCAACCTCTAGGGTGCGGTCACACCCGCATAGTTACATATAGGTCCGCCCCGCCTATGATTGTATGTCACTCGTATAAAAACTCTATATTCTACAACTCCTGGCTCACAAAATAGGTTACGTGCGGGAGTTTGAGTTTTGGAGGGCACTGGCTTATTAGACATAAAGAGATCTTTCACATCAAGTAATCTAAACTTAGAAAGGGGAAAAATCCAATGGATGTGATAAAGAATTTAATAGACTTTCCAATAAAGCAAAAGGAATTTAATAGAAGGACACACGAAAACAGCAATGAATTTGACCTTTTCTTGATAGTTATTTCCAAATCCTTTAATTTTTGGAAGGATGAGATGCCATACAAACTTTGCCAAGGACACACGAAAACAGCAATGAATTTGACCTTTTCTTGATAGTTATTTCCAAATCCTTTAATTTTTGGAAGGATGAGATGCCATACAAACTTTGCCACATGACTTATTTTAAGATGCAAGATATTCAAAATCCATATATATATTTCAAGTCTTATTTTGAAAAGCAAGAGAATGCTAAAAGGAACTTGGGTTCTCCCTTTAAAAGCAAAACCCACAATTGGAATGGGCCTACCTAGATGTATACATAATTACATATCCAAGGGGGAGGAGGGAACAAAAGCAAAGATATTAATTAAGTTATCTCAGGTAAATATTCACACACCCACACAAGCACTCAACTCAATAGGCACCGTCAACGCAACAACCAATGATTAATACTTATTAGTTTTTATGTAAGGGAGGTACCTCGCTATTTAATTATTAAAAAAAATCCCTTCACTAACAATCAAATTATGCAAAAAGTAATTGATGTCTGCAATTCTTTTTATTTTTGACCAATTTCCCCCAAAGAAAAGTCAAATGATCTTTTTTTCAAAATGCCCTTTCCTCATTAATTCTTTCTTTGGGCTTTCATGTGAAGGGCCAACCTTTAATCAATCAAACCCATTCTAATATCTAATCTCTTTTCACACTATTTGGATATTATTCGCCATTAGATTTTATCACCGCAAGAAGCCTGCATAATGTATAACCAAGAAACCTTTGGCGACCCAAAACTAAACTAAGATCATTAGATCGGTTTTGATAACACATGTTTTTTTTTAATCATAAGCATTTTTATCGCGATGCCTCCTTTGATCATCATGGATCTAGGCACGTACTAACTTGAGTTGAGTGAGAGAGAGATTACTAAATTTGAAAAAAGGTAGCACAATAATTATTCATTATCAGATCCGGAAGGTTTTAGCAAAAATACAAAGTACGGGACGAATTTGGGGCCTTTTTGTAAGATGCTCTATTTCGAACAATGATGAATAATGGAGTGAGTGGGCCACGACACAACAACAAAAATAAAAAAAATTCCTCCCTGGAAGCTTTATACTGGATTATTTTGTCGTTGTGATGGCTTCCAGAAAGAGTGGCCCTGCTCTTACCAACCTCGGTCTGGTGCAGGTTTTGGTGCATGCCCGTCTGGCATTTTTCTTTTAAAATATAGTGGAGTGAACTGAAATAAAAAAAATATATATAAGTGAGTTATGATGGTATTTTATTTTTAATTATTTAAAATAAAATATTTTTGACTTTTTGTATGGAGAAATGAAGTTCTTTTGTTTTTTAGTTAATAAATGTAGTTGCTTTTTACTTTTCTATGAAAAAGATAAGGAGAATTTTGATAAAAAAATGCTTTTGATGTGATGTTTAACTTGACTTGACTTGACTTTACTTCAAAGTTACCAAAGGGTTAAGGACCTACTCTTACCAACCGAGGTCTGATGCAGTTTTCTAGTTTTCTGTTAGTTGGAGATGCCGATTGTGGAAATTTAGGTGGCCTTTGATAGAGGCGGGTCCTACTTTTGGGACAACGCAGGTTTAAAATCCACACTCAGGGAGCAGGAAGGGTAATTAACTGTACAATTTAATTCACCCCAATGGTATATGAATGATAAAATAAATAAATAATATTTTAAAATAGTTTTTGTTGGGTGTAATCAATCTAATCCATCATTAAATCTTTACTAGTTTTGTACAGTTTTTTGTGTATTCTTTATTTTTATTAATATTCCTATAGTAATATTAAAGTAGATGCATCTTCTAAATTTTATAACCTTTAATCAGTAAACCGAATCAAGAAATTCCGGTATCAAATTGGCCAACCTGACTTGACAAAAACTGCACTTGGATAGGGATTTTGCAATTTGGGTCAGCTTAGTCGGGTTTCGGTTTCCACATCGGATTCAAGTTGGATTTAGTAATTTCTCAGTAGAGCTCATTTGACTTTAAATTATCATGCATTCTATGCAAATAAATAGACCCCAAAGAAAATAGGTCAACATAGAATGAGAAAATAGACAAGGATTCACAAAATCAAAGCCAGTACCAAAAAAAAAAAAACAATGAATGAATGAAAAAATGCAGGATTGGCAAGGTTTCTGTCTACCTAAACAATTGTAGACATTTCATTGGCTCCTAAAACCATATTTTGGAATTTGTTGATAAATTTCTATACTAGAGCGGCAACTATCCACTAATGAACAGGTCCCACTTTTTAAAAATGCAAATCGTTCAAATGCTCAGATCTCCCCTTTGTACAAGCAGCAACTTTTATTTTACTTAACTTAATTTCAGACTTGTCATTATAAATATATATATATATATATATATATAGGAGATGCTTTGAGTAACTCTTATGATACTATGAGAGTAAGGCTGGACGCCCTCACATTCATATCCAAAACCAACTGCCTAAATATCCGGGCCCTCACTTTTTACCGTAAAAAAAAAAAAACCTCCATCCACTTTTCCCATTTTGCTAAGAAAATTGAGTGGAGTTCATTCTCTTTGAAATTTGTTGGGCCCTCACTTTTTACCGTCCAAAAAAAAAAACCTCCATCCACTTTTCCCATTTTGCTAAGAAAATTGAGTGGAGTTCATTCTCTTTGAAATTTGTTGATAAATTAATTATAGGCATCATTGTGGCTTGAAGATCGGACAAAAGTTAATAAAAGAGGTTAAAGTTTTTGAGTCAATTAATTTTGGAAAGGTGGACTATACTCGGGGTGTTGTACTTTTTTTTTCTTTTGCTTACAATGGGGTGTTGTGCTTTAGTAAAGTCCTAATGCATTATAATTCGAAGATGGGGGCTCTATTGGCACCACAAAAATGAGTCCTGCTATTGGCACACATGTTTTATCTTTTCCCACACACACACTTTTTAAAAAAATATATATATATGAAATGACCTCTTTGCCCACCCTCTTCCTTTCTATTTCCCCACCTCCCCCTTTCACCTCCAGCTCCGGCCAGCACCGGCGCCGGCGCCGGCCGAACTCTTCCCCTTCTCTCTCTCCCTCTCCTCCCTCCCTCTCCCTTTCCCTCCCCACTGTTTTCTCCCTCTCCCTCCCCCACTGTTTTCTCTCTTTCCTCCTCCCTTTCCCTCCCCCCACCTCCCCCTTTCACCTCCGGATCCGGCCAGCACCGGCGCCGGCGCCGGCCGAACTCCCCCTCTTCTCTCTCCCTCTCCCTCTCCCTCTCCCTTTCTCTCCCCACTGTTTTCTCCCTCTCCCTCCCCCACTGTTCTCTCCCCCTTCTCCCGGTCTCTCCCTCCCTCTCCTTCTTTCTCTCCCTTCTCCCCGCCTCTCCCTCTCCCTTCCTTTCCCCCGTCGGCAGCAGCAGATGCCGATCTGTTGCCGATCTGCTGCTGCCGACGGGGGAAAGGAAGGGAGAGGGAGAGGCGGGGAGAAGGGAGAGAAAGAAGGAGAGGGAGGGAGAGACCGGGAGAAGGGGGAGAGAACAGTGGGGGAGGGAGAGGGTGGGAGAGGGAGAAAACAGTGGGGAGAGAAAGGGAGAGGGAGAAAACAGTGGGGGAGGGAGAGGGAGAAAACAGTGGGGAGAGAAAGGGAGAGGGAGAGGGAGAGAGAAGAGGGGGAGTTCGGCCGGCGCCAGCGCCGGTGCTGGCCGGATCCGGAGGTGAAAGGGGGAGGTGGGGGGAGGGAAAGGGAGGAGGAAAGAGAGAAAACAGTGGGGGAGGGAGAGGGAGAAAACAGTGGGGAGGGAAAGGGAGAGGGAGGGAGGAGAGGGAGAGAGAGAAGGGGAAGAGTTCGGCCGGCGCCGGCGCCGGTGCTGGCCGGAGCTGGAGGTGAAAGGGGGAGGTGGGGAAATAGAAAGGAAGAGGGTGGGCAAAGAGGTCATTTCATATTTTTTTTTTTTTTTAAAAAAGTGTGTGTGTGGGAAAAGAAAAAACCTGTGTTCAAATAGCAGGACTCCACAAAAATATCTCTCCATAGTGTAAAGAAAAAAAATTATTTCCTAAACTACCCCTCCTCCCTTTTCCTCTTCCTCTTCCCCACCCCGTCTCTGGCGGCCTCCCTCCCCCATCCTCTATTTTCTCCCCCTCTTCCTCTTTCTTCCTCCCTCCCCCCTCCTCTATATTCTCTCCCTCTCTCCCTTCCTCTTCTCCCCTCCCCTCCCCTCCCCTCCCCTTTTTCTCTCCCTCCCCCTCCCAGCCGCCAACGGGGAGGGAGATAGGGCGGCAGGGAGCAATCTCCCTCCCCGTCGGAGGCTGGGAGGGGGAGGACAGAGAAGAAGAGGAAGGGAGAGAAGGAGAGAAAATAGAGGAGGGGGAGGGAGGAAGAAAGAGGGAGAGGGAGAGAAAATAGAGGAGGGGGGAGGGAGGCCGCCGGCTGGCCGGCCGGGGATCCCTCCCCGCCGGCGACGGGTGGGGTGGGGGAGAGGAAGAGGGAAAGGGAGGAGGGGGAGGGGTAGTTTAGGAAATGAAAAAAAATAAAAATAATTGCGGTGTAGAGAGACACTTTTGTGGTGCCAATATAACTCCCCTTCGAAGACACCTACAATAGATTTCTTTCAAAAGCAACTACATAAAATATTGACAGGGCAATGATTCAAGAAGAGAAAATTAGGTAAAAAGTATTTTTCTATTAGTAGTTTCTTGGGAAAAGAAGCGACTTTAGTATTCTTTCATGCCTAAATAGTATCTTAATCTTTTAACAAAGTTTGGTGTAATTATGTATTTTGTAAGCCGTGGTGTTGAATGACAAATGAAAAGTCATCATTTCGAGAAAAAAAAAACAAAAATAATAATAATTCATCCTCCATACATCCATAATGCCTCTAAGACATACCCTATTCTCCAATTGGCATGCTCCTAATAGCATGTTAAAATAGATATCCTAGCTGGATCAAGGTTTCATTTTCTTGTAGAAGATTTTTTATTTTTTGTAAAAATTCTCATGTGGAAGATGAATGACCATCCAAGACATGAGGCATTTTAGTGGGGAGGATTGGATCTACCAGATTATTAAGAAGGATGGATTATTGTTTTATCATAAATTAGTCTCATTGAACAATTCTAAGTTCTATCTATCTCATTAGAAACAATCATTTTAAACCGCGAAAAGTTTTCATTTTCTTTTGTTCTGATCATTGGTTCAATCGCTTTGGTAAGCATTAACTAAGGGGCCACTTGTTTGCGTGGAACTCAATACACAAGAATTTATGGCCAAATTAGTTCAAGAAAGGATCATTAAAAGAGATGATGGATGAAGGAAATAAAGTGGATTTATAGAAGAGGCCTCAACTTTCTTAGGATGACAATTACTAGGGTCATTACTGGGTATTTGCTTTTCATCTCCCTTCAATTCATTTTCCATTGAAAGGATTAAAGGAAGGTTATATTTCCCATCATTTCTTTCTTTTTAACCACTTTTAGAATTACAAGTCTCAAAATTGATCAGTATTCAATTATACGTTGAAGCTGATTTTTTTTATGGTTGTAATCCTCACTAGGCATATATTTTTTTTATAACGCAGTGTTTCTAGCCCTTTGGGCCAGAATAATCCCCACGGGCCCAGGAGAGAGCCGGATAAAATTTTCATATGGCGCCAGTGTGGTAGTGCAGTTTCGAACCCACAACCTTTGGGTGTAAACCGTGGTCCTAGGCCAACTAAGTTACCCCTCGGGGTTTGTCCACACTAGGCATATATCGATAGATGGAACCGATGAAACCTACTAAAAATCCTTGCATCCACATGTCATTTGTCTCAAATGAAAATGCAACCATGTATTTGTTTTTTTTTTTTTTCTTTAAGACAGCTGAACTGAGAAACGTCTTGTGTGCACCTACGAAAAACGAAGCCCACCCAAGTTACGTCAGTTGGTACCAAATTCATCATGTTTTATATTAAAACAATAACAAGGGGAAACTCCTCCTTTTGTCTGGATCTTCTGTTTCATTGAAATAGAGAGATATAGTTCATTCTATCAATATACGCCAGCCGTATAAAATCTCTTATTTTTCTAACTTTTCTCTTTTTTCTGGTATTTCCCTGCTTCAACGAAACAGGGGATTCGAACTACTCAGCCTTGAACCTAGGCACACCACCTTGAGTCAAGTACGGATCCTCCATTGCAACAATTACACGGAACATGTAACAAGTCTCAAAAACTCTATTGTTGGGCCCATATAATGATAACTCATTCCATTTATAATGAATTTCATTGCATCTATTAATATATCCTTAGATTTTAGTTCAATAGAGGCGGGCCCCACTATTTGGTTGAGCGCACCACGGAAACATCACTGTTTTCAATCACGTGTTCAATCATCACCCACTCTTATTGAAGTGAAATCGAAGGACATATCAAAGTGATAGTATTTTACTTGAACGGTCTCTGACTCTCGCACCTTAGGTCTCGTTTGGCATCCTTCTTGTGCTTTTTTCCAATTTTGTGCTCAGATATGGTTGCTGTAAGACCCCCAACCCCAGAGACCTCGATTAGAGTTAATTAAGTTGTGCGTTAGCTTTAAGTGTGTTTAGCGGGTTTTGGTTAAGTTTGGAATTAGAATAGTTTTTATAATAGATTTGGGGAATTTGGAGAGCCTTTTTACTTGTGGGACCCTTTGGGGGTTCTTGCTACAAATTGTGTGAGATTTGGGGTTTATCAATGATTTTCAAAAATTATGTTTTTAACCCCATTTGACTTATCTTGTTAATCCCTACAACTTTCATGTTGACATCGTTCCCATTCGAGAGCCCTAAATCCGACTTTTCGCAATTCGAGGGCAAAATGGTCTTTTTACCCAAAATTTGGACACCAATTTCAATGTCACCAAAACGTGTAAAATATATACTTTTTGGAAATTATAAATTTCTCCGATCAACTTTGTCTTCTTCATCGAATCCGTTTGAAGCCCCGAAAGCCATATTTTTAGCCTGAAAAGTCTTTTAAATTGTGGGCCCCATCCCCACTTGCTATATAGAGAGAGCTCTTCAGTTCATTCTCCCCTTCCTTGCTAAAACCCTAGAAGAAGAGGAAGTCCCAGCCCTAAGGGTTTTTCCCTTGTCCCTCTTGCTTCCTTCCTCATGAATCACCTCAAGAGCTCTTCCTAATCAAGAAATTGACTCCATGATGATCTTCCTCACCTCAAGAGCTTTTTATTGGTACCATTTGTGAAGACAAGCCTCACCATTGGAGCTTCTTGTGAGCTCTCTCTACCTATTTGTCACCTTGAGGTAAGTGATCCTTCCAATCTTCTAGATTCTTACTCTCCTAGCCCTAGAGAGACTTAATCTTGGCTATTGCAAGTTGTCATTTTCTATTGTTTGGTTTTGATGGTTTTAGGGTTTGGATTTGGGGGTTTTGTGTATATTTGGTGTCTTGGGTTGGAGAGGTGTTAGTGGTTTGATTTTTCTTAGCATTGGACCTAAGGCAAGTGGATGAATCTTATGTGTTTATCATGTTTTACGAAAAACTTTGATTTATCTTCATTGATAGTTTTAATGGTTTAACATGTTTAATAGTTTGATTCTAATGATTATTGAATGATGATTTGATGAGTTGAGGAGGTCAAGAAAGGGCCCAAATACTCATGGAGATTTTTTTGGAAGAAGGGGAAAGAAAGGAAATGGATAGGGATTGGACAAAAGAAGAATCCAACCAAATAGGCTGAGATTTGCCACGTCCGATCAATCAGACTGTGGGCATTTCAGGTCCGATCGATCAAACTATGAATAACTGAGAGCATTTCAGGACCGATCGATCGGACCTAAAATGAGAAGAGCTGCAAAAAGGGGATTGTTGGACCATTCTCCAGACTCACTTCAAGCCCATATTCAAGTCCAATTCAGCTCTATCCCTTCTCTTCTTATTTGAAGCCATTGGACCTGTAATGATGCATAGAAGCCCATGAAAAGATTTGGGTAACTTGTGATGTAATGTAGTGGGGAGGTATTGTTTGGAGCCCCAATGCTATGTAAGGACTTGTAAGGCGTTGTATGAAGTCCGGAGGGAGGAGAAACCTCATCTTGGAGATTCGGTGAGGATTTTCTAGGTTGGTCAATGTGCATAAGGACTCGGAATGTCTCTAATTCCTAAAGAGTACCAATTTATATCATGACCGACATACGGGACCCTATTCACATGGACTCAATTCTGGGAACTTCATTGTCTAGCCCGAAAATATATGAGAAACCATTCTTATTCGATTTTCAACCAAACTCTTATTTGGAATTAGAAACCCATGTGATATGACTAGACTGTCCCGAGAATATTAGAAGTGATGTGTTTAGCTTTTGCTAACCTGTATGTGTCAACCTGATGTGAATATGTATTTGTGCCTATTGGCACCCCGTTCCTTTACTATGCATTTGATTTGATTTCTCGTATTGGACCTATGAGTCGGCACCACTGAGCTTGGACAACCTTGTCGGTTTGATCCACCGACTTGGAGATCCTTCCCCTCCCGATAGTCAGCTGCAGTCTGGAACCCGCAGAGTTTTTACCCGGTTCGCTACCGTGGTCCCGCAGAGTATATATATATGTATATTATAGTATCTTATCGTTGCTCCTCCTCACCTTGTGTGACTGAGGTCAATGATCCCGTAGGGTATGTGCTCTCTTCACTTTAGTGAGAGAGGATTTAGCTTTGTGTGGTTGCCATCTTGACAGTTCCTTATTCTTGGTACCTCTATTGTTTTATATCGTTCATGTCGTTATTTAATAAATGATGCATTATCTTTTATGAAATTCATTATTTATACATAGATTTTCTACACTTTTGCAAAGTATCATTGTTTTGTTTATTGCTATATCTTTTCACCCACCTGCCAGACCGTCGTGTCTGATCCATTTATTTTGGTACTCAGGTCCCGATCCTATTGCCATCGAGGAGGAGCCTAAGGAGGCGGTCGGTGAACCGCAGCGCGTAATCGAGTGGCAAGCTGACGATGTCATGTAAACATTCGGCCTAGCGTTGAGAACGACACATTTTGGGAATTGTGATATCATCTTTTGGGTTTTATTGGTTGTATGGTCTTTGTTGACCATTATTTTGGGGAAATTAATCAACTGATCTTTTGTATATACAACTAACTTTACTTTTGGGAAATATGCTTATGATCATTGCTCATTCTGATATCTTGTCGTGTCAATTGTGAATCGATCTTAATTATGGAATGGAATAGCATTAATATGATTTGCTACACGCTTCCGCATTCTTAAATACGTGTTTGATATATTTTTATGTGAGATGTTGTGTAAAGATAATCCTCACCGCGGAACCCTGTGGGAAATCACGTGCACGGATAAATGTTTTCTTAATTCCGTGTGCGAATTAGCCAAAGAGATGCACGTGGCGCGGCATCATCAGGTCCCGATCCCGGATTTGGATTCCCTAACTCGGTCCGAGGTCGCGACAGTTGCGGTGAGATTGGATTGTACAGAGACTATGTTACGCAAAACTTATTTTTGCAACATTTGTGAGATTATTCTATTGATAATATATTGTACAGAACTTGTTTGGTAATATTATAAAAATCTTATTATAAGAAACAAAAGCAAGAAAATTATAAGAATTTACAATATGGGATTGAGTTTCTTATTATTTGCAACACTTTATTATTGTCATACATGGGACCACCATTTGAAATTACAACGTGGTACCCCAACTTTATTAATTAGAACGTGTGGCCTATTGTCGAGACCTTGCTATGCAAGACTTATTTGGCAACATTATGTTAGATTATTATATTGAGAATATGTTGTACAAAACTTATTTGGTAACATTATAAAAATTTTAATTTAAGAAACAAAAGCAAGAGAATTATAAGATTTATAATATGAGGCTCACCTTTTTATTGTTTGTGGCACTTTTGGATCCATTTCAAAGAATTTGTGGAGGGAGGGTTAGGCAAAAGTGGTAATGACTTGTAATCACTGTAGAATTATGTAAGTAAGAGGCTTGAACTCACGAGAAATTTCTCACTCTCCGAATAATTACTTATCTAATTTAAAGAAGAAACCTTTTCTTTTATTTTGTTCTTTTTTTTATTCTCTTATATATTCAACATTTTAACGAATAAATGCTTCTATTTCATATGCATCAGACTCAATCGATTGATCTATAATACAAATAAACTTTGTTATTGAAAATACTATCCTACAAGCTTACCAATGTATGAATATGCAGTGCAACTCGTGAGCCGCGCTTGATGCATTCCTATCAATTACAATGGGATGAATAGAAAGGTCTCTTTAGAAACGAATATAATAAAAAATCAGTCTCATAAAATTATTTTAGTCATTGATTTAAATAATTTATTTTATTTACCATAAAAGTTTGTAAGTTCAATTCACCTACAAGTAAAACTTAGATTAGCTAAAAAAAAAAAAAACATCTGATGGCCGGATTTTGAGGAATTAATAGTGTGAAACGGGTGGCACTCAAAGCACAAAATTAGCCATGTTTTCCATATTAAGTAGGAATGTCTTGGGGGAGCAGTATCAATTTATCATTTGGAAAGCGAAATGAAGGAATGAGGACGCTTCTGGATCTAGACAAATCTTGCACCTACTTTGAGAATCTGGACGACATGTCGGCCAAATTCATTAGGGCCTGTTTGGATTGGCAAAAAATAGAGTAGAGTGAAGTTAAATGGGCCCTAACAGTCTAAAATATCAACTTTACCCCGTTTGAATGAGTTTGGCCCAATAGATGAAGTAATGTTGTGAGCCACATGTGCTCCATTTCACTTCAACTCTAAATACTTCTATTTCCTTGAGTAAAAGTGAATTCTACTACAAACCTTAATTTCAAAATAAGCATCCAAATAGAGTGAAGTGAAGTACTCTACTTTAATTTCAACCTACTTCTCTTCACTCTACTTCACATGTGAAATCCACTTCATTTCACTCCACTCTTCATTTATCCAAACAGGCCCTTATTGATAACAAATCTTGCACCTACTTTGAGAATCTAGACGGCATTTCTGCCAAATTCATTATATGACATTTTGATGAGTTTTTTTCCATAATAGTACCCTCAAGTAAATTAATTCCCATAATAGCACATATTTGAAAATAATACCAAGAATAGCATCCCGAACCTACGTGGCATATCCAATCCTAACAAAAGAACCAAAATTACTGAAACCAAATGAAATAAAAGTGAATAAAGTGAAGCAACAATACTAACCCACAATTACTAATTCATGGATTCTAATTTGGGTGTATAATTTAGCTAATCACTTATTTGCCAAGAGAAAATATGGAAAGCTACTCTTAAAAAAAAAAAAAAAACGCTTCTAAAAAAAGAAGAAAATATGGAAAGCTTACAACAATGAGTTATGACTTATGAGACGGAGACCCACCAAGGTCATGTTTGTAAATTCATCCACCCTCCAAGCTAATAAATATCCAAATGCCCCCAAGTCTCGTACTCCAGTCCGCTACGCACCCAAAAGGCCAAAACCCCCCATTCTCCATCCAAAGCTTCCCGGTTTTTCACCCGAAAACCACCTATCCCTTCTCCTTCTAGTTTTTTTGGCCGGAAGACTTCTAAATCTCTTCGTCTTCCTCTGAGATCGAGACCAGGTTTCCCTTCTTTTCGAAATGGCGGAAAAAAGCAAGATCCTGATCATCGGCGGCACCGGCTATATCGGAAAATTCATCGTCGAAGCGAGCGCCAAGTCCGGCCATCCTACCTTCGCTTTGGTCAGGGAAGGAACAGTCTCCGATCCAGCCAAGGCGAACCTCATCGAGGGTTTCAAGAATTCCGGCGTCACTCTTCTCCACGTAGGGTTGTTAACTCTTTTAGAACATCAGTTGATATGAACGGTTCAGATTTCATTTCTGATTCTTCGTTTTGGCAGGGAGATCTGTATGATCATGAGAGTCTGGTGAAGGCTATTAAGCATGTGGATGTGGTCATATCTACGGTGGGCCACGGACAGCTGGCAGATCAGACGAAGATAATCGCCGCCATCAAAGAGGCCGGAAATGTTAAGGTGAAGCAAAAAAAAAAAAAAAAAAAAACCATTTCTAAAATTGCCTTTTGCACTATTTCTAGGAGACTAGTAGATAGATATGAGCCGTTCGTTTTTTTATATTCCCAAATCCTGATGAGTGGCCCGATCTGGGGCATGTTTAAGGTGGGCCGCACCATAAAGGGCTTGATTTTTGTTTTTAGATACTTACTATCTTATGATGGAAGGATTGGATTAGGTAATCTAGTTTCTTTAAAACCAATAATATTCATAAAATCATAAACTGCCCGGGAGCAGTTTACATCGGCCACCTGTACGGTCAGGTTTGATTATGGATCGGTCTTTGTTGCCGAACATACCTCCCACGTACCTCGGAGTGTGGGTTCGGTCATGTTGTCTTTATGGTTAGTTGCCCCGCCTTTTGATGTCTTTGGTGCTAAAGGTTACTATACCATTCGTTGTTGGTTTCCTACCTACTAACAAATAGTAGGTGAGAGGGGCCTGTTAAATGAAGTGCATGATGGATTGTACCGTTCACAGTGACCTTATCAAATATCACAATCTGGAAGGTTGTAGATGGAAATGGTTTGATTAGTAGATAATCACGTGGTGGGGCTTTTGGAGAAAGTGGAGAGGACTCTCTCGGATCCTGAAGTGGATTCAGGAAAAATTTGGATTTTGATCATGTATATAGGACTAGAACATTCAGATCTCTAAGTGGATCTTTCAGGATCCAGAACCATGATGCTTACAATCACATATTAAAAAGGTTTTAAGGCCTTAAACAGCTTGAGTTATATTTAAGTTAATCTTATATTAAGAAAAAATTGAAGCTTAATACAATTAAACTAATGTACTATATACATCTTATTTCAAATCCCGATCCATTTCTTTAAGTTGATTTATGGGTTCCATATTGGATCATGATCCGGGTTCAGATCCTCTACGGTTCACCCTCGGATCCAACCCATTTGCATCCCTGGGGAACACCATCATCCCCACTCCTCCAACCGATGTCAGGGTCTGTAACTATAGACCTGAATCAGACCTGGATTGTGAAACAAGCTCAAAGCTCATATCTTAGTTTCCAGGGTGGGCCTTGCCACAACGGGCGGAGTCAGAATGGCTTAGACTCATATGAACACAGGTTTGAGGCCTAAATTTTGTAAGGCTCAGGCTGGGGCCCAGATCCTTCTATTTGACAAAATGGAATTTCAACCCTGTCCATTAACCTGTAAAATATCCAGACTTAAGCTTAAGTTTGGACCCACCCATTAACCTATCAGGAGCCCATAAATCCATAGATCTCATTTTCAAAATATGCTTTAAATAAACATATTTACCTAGATCCCATCACCCTATTCGTATGAGTTTGGATTACAATTGGGAAGTGTATTTCCTGAAAAATGTTCATCTGCGCTACGTGCGCAGTTGAACTCTCAATCCAGAGCATTGCAGAGGTGGGCCCTGCCTCAGAAACATGTCACAACACATTTCAGGTTGAAAGTGCCACTGCGCATGTAGCGCAGGTAAATATTTTTCATATTTACTATGCATACTGACCTATGGATATAGATAACCGTACACATAAATTATTTCGACCCAAGTCTGACCCACTTGCTGAACAGGCCCTGGTTAAAGAAAGCCCAAGTCTGGCACATTTAGCTGAAACTGATGACCAGGGAATTAGGAAAAAAATATATAAAGCAACTACATAAAATACTTTAGCCCATTTGCTTCCTTATCAAAACTTTAAAATGTAAATTCTAAAAGAAACATTTTAGAATTGAATCATTAACTTCAACAATTTTAAATTTTAAATTTTTGTATGCTTTTTTAACTTTTTAAAACATATTTCAAAACTTTTATTCATAATATTTATTCTTTTTATGTCATGCTAACTCAATCTCTGACCAAAGTGAACCACCCATTGAATCCAATTCATCTAATCTTAGCTTCACTGTTTGGATGACCAGCCCAAAATTTTTAAAACATTGGTTCTGCTACCTGCTTTAGTATGTAAAGGCCATTAACTGCATTGAGCCATGATTGGATTGCCTAGTTCTGATTTCTGATTGTCTGATCAGTTGTGGGTTATTATGGTTTTTTTATTGTATTTTATAATACCTTGGAGAGTTCATGGTAGGGTCATTTTTATATCCTTATGTTATCAATTCCCCTATCAAACTATATATGCAGAGATTCTTCCCATCAGAGTTTGGGAACGATGTGGACCGTGTCCATGCAGTGGAGCCAGCAAAGTCCGCATTCGCAACCAAGGCTGCAATACGCCGGGCTGTGGAGGCTGAAGGCATTCCATACACTTTCGTCTCCTCCAACTTCTTTGCCGGATACTTTGTTCCTACACTGGGACAGGCAGGAGCCACATCTCCTCCCCGAGACAAAGTTGTCATCTTGGGAGATGGAAACCCAAAAGGTATAACACATTTAAACTGCTCTCTCTCTCTCTCTCTGTACTTGAAACTTCCCAAAAAGAGGAGTGTCCCTCACCCTATGGTGAAGGATAGATGAATAGGAATACTCCCCTATATATATATATATATATATATATATATATATAAACACACACATAGAGGGAGGACCCAGCCTACTATCTTTTTGGGGCACTCCCACTGCAGACCTTGGAAAAGGCCTAAACAAGCAAGCTGAACAATGGAGTAAAAGTCCATGATGCTGTCAGAAAAAAGCTAGCTCCCCCTCAAACAAAAATCCTAGGCCTGCCATTGGACTCGTACATAAATTTCTTAATTCCTGGCTCCCTCGTTGGTTGAGAAGGCCCACCTTCTTAAACCTAAACCAAGAACAAAATGCTATCCCACCTACTACATATATTAGCCCAAATTTCACTCTGAAGTGGGGTGGGATTGCCCTTGGATATCAACCAATATACTATACAGATAGGAAAAAGTGCTAACTAATGAATGCTAAAACTAAGATCTAAACCTAGGTTAGATATAAATTTTGTGCTCTCCTCAATGCAGCATACCCATATTCTGTTTTGGATTAAAAATCAATAAATAAAGAAAAAGAAGATTGCAATGATAGAGGATGTGTAATCCTGCAATGATACTGAATTAATGCATATCAAAGTCATGCATTCGAATTGTTGTGGTTGATTCTGCTTGGTACTTGGGAGTCAGGACTTATGGCTGGCTATGTTTGAAATGTATAAATGTAACTAAGTGATACCAATACCTACACACTGAAAGTTTATATTGAGCCCTGCAGGGAAGGTAGCACAAAACTTTTCCACCTGGTTGATGCTAGTCGGTGTCAGGATGGATATTTAGGGAGGTATCCATAGCGTGTCCCTACCGTATCCTTATCGTATCTGGGCATCATAGCTGGCCTTAAACCTAACTTGCCGAAGTTGCAGATTTAATGATGAGAAATGATCTTGATACTATACTGACCACAGTATATATTATTTTCCTCTTATTATAAAGATACTCGATTAGGGCGTGGCTTTTATCTAACTTGAACCCAACACAAATTCAAATTGAGTTAGTAAGTTCAATCTAAGCTCAACTGGAATCCAAAAATAGCGAATCAAAGCTTGGATTTTGTTTGGGTCAGGCTGGATTCAGTTTAAGTTAGGCCACTGGCCGGCCATACATATTGTCCTGCTGTGATCATCAGTCTCAGGATATGTAAACAATGTGTTGGGCCATGTTTTTGTACACGTGCACCCATTTTGATGATTGGGACTACTTATCATATTGTGGGTCCCAGTTTTCAAACTTTGGCTCCGAGTAGAGTTCAGGATATATTCACGGTAAACATACATTCTTTGATCCACAGTCCAAAACCCTGCTTTCTTTCTGTACAGTTCATGGCTTAGAAAAATGCTGTTATGTCACTGCTTTGCCTGTTATTTACCCTGTTGTAGATCTAAGGATGCAGAATCTAAATACATTAGATTATATTGTCCTGCTGTGATCATCAGTCTCAGGATATGTAAACAATGTGTTGGGCCATGTTTTTGTACACGTGCACCCATTTTGATGATTGGGACTACTTATCATATTGTGGGTCCCATTTTTCCAACTTTGGCTCCGAGTAGAGTTAAGGATATATTCACGGTAAACATACATTCTTTGATCCACAGTCCAAAACCCTGCTTTCTTTCTGTACAGTTCATGGCTTAGAAAAATGCTGTTATGTCACTGCTTTGCCTGTTATTTACCCTGTTGTAGATCTAAGGATGCAGAATCTAAATACATTTAGATTATATATTTTTTTTTTCTGGGGTATTACATTTAAACACTTTCTACATCTAAAATTTACTGATATGTTATTACATTGCAGTTTCACCAATCGTTATGTCTCTCAAAATGGTATAGTCTTATTAAAATGGTTCCTGTCATCATTTATCGTGACTACTGCATGGATGTACACCACAGTAGCCACAGTTTCACAGTTTCAAACTAGGATTCAGTTAAAATTTAGCTTTTAAACTCAAATGAGATTAAAAATGTTTTATTATAATGTAAATTTATGATTGGTTGAGTCATTGTTTTTGCCTCAAAATTTATTTTTTTCCATTCCATTTCCTGAGTTACTGACTGCATCCACTCCCATGTTCAGCTATTTTTGTCAAGGAAGAAGACATTGGCACATACACCATCAAAGCTGTGGATGACCCAAGAACCCTGAACAAGATCCTCTATTTGAGACCCCCTGCAAATACCCTCTCTCTCAACGACCTTGTCTCCCTGTGGGAGAAGAAGATAGGAAAAACCCTCGAAAAGATCTATGTCCCAGAGGAGCAACTTCTCAAGAACATTCAAGGTCAGTAACTCAGTAAGGACTTTCCCCTTAATTATAAATGTTTTCTTAAATTTCCGTAGTTTTGTTTCAGCAGAACACATTGCCTAATGCCTACAGTGCATTGAAGGCCTATTTCTATTTGTAATTTCCTGTACATGGATGAAAGCATCAAGATTGATTTCTTCTTATTGTTCTAATGTTGCAGAATCTCCAATTCCAGTGAACGTCATCTTGTCAATTGGCCACTCTGTGTTTGTTAAGGGAGACCACACCAACTTTGAGATCGAACCATCATTTGGGGTGGAGGCAGGCCAGCTCTATCCTGACGTTAAGTACACCACTGTCGATGAGATCCTTGACCAGTTTGTCTGAGAACTCAAAAAACTCCATCTTCATGTTCCCTCATTTTGCTGCTTTCATCCAGTTAATAAGCTAGTCACCTTGGTGATCAGTGGAGCGTGATATGCGTCTTGTGGCCCTTACATCTCTACTTCTAAGAGCTTGTGGGAAGTGCAGTTTGTAATCATTTATTTTGGACATCTACTATGAAATATGTTATGTGCCTTTAGCCTAAGCATTTCAGAATTCAGATTGCAGAGATTCTGGATAAAAAACAAGCTATATATGTTTGCACACATGGCTCTTTCATATGTCAGTCTCAGGACAGGCAAGGACACATCTTCTGTGACAGGACCATTACAGCATCTTACCACAATGGTAAGAGGCGTCAATTCTCACCTAGTTGCCCCCGGTTTGAACCCATGCTATCTTCTCTCACCCGAGGGCTCCTTCCCTCATCCAAGGTCTCCCTTACCTAACTTGACCCAAGGTCTCCTTCACTCACCTGAGGGATGTCCCACTGTTGTGGGTTTGATGGGTCCTTAACCCCTTACCTGGGGTAAAAAAAAAAAAAAAAAAAAAAGAACTCAAGAGAGAAAGGGCTCTATCAAAGAAAAAAGAAACTCGGAGAAAAGGGTGTCAATGGATTGGGTTCCTTGCTAACTGCCCCAACCAACAAAAACCTCATACAACGTTGGCAAGATGTTTCTCAAATGAAAATACAACAATCTAATGAACGAGAAACGCCTTGTGTGCACTTGTGTGAAACGAAGCCCCCAAATTTTTTCAAGAAAATTGTCTCTTGTTTTTTTCATTATAGCCCCTTCAAAATTTTGCTTTCAAAAAATTTTTAGATTATCAAAAGGGCTAGCTTGTAGCTCTTCCCAAATTTGTCCGCTGCTATCTCCTCCTTCCAACTCAGCCTTGAACCCAGGCACCCCACTTTGAGTTACGTCGCGATCCTCTGTTGTTGCAAAAATTTGGTAACAATATAACAGCCTATGCTGCCCACATAATGATAATCTGATTATTTCGCAATGAGTTTCATTGCATCTAATAATATATCCTAAAATCTCAATCCAAAAGAGGCAGGATCCACCATTGATTGAGCACACGACAAAAACGTAATTAACTCCTTAGCAACAATGCCACGTGAGCGAGTCATTGTTTTTAGGCAAAATTAGCGAAATGTCCCTACAAGTGAATATATCCAGCTTCCAGTTAAAGGAAAAAAATTTAAGACTTATGTCCACTCAGCTAGACTTTTTCCAGCCTTAGGTCTATAATTGCACACGTTCTCATTTTATAGACTAAATTACCCCTTCAACTATTTTAGGCATAAAACTTTGAAATTTTAAATTTTAAATCTTCCCTCCTTCCTAAGTCCTCTGATCGACAATTGAAGACCAAAATGTTAGTCTAGTTTCTCATCGAAGGATCATTTGAGAGATAAAAAGAAGAACAAGGGTTTTGCATAATATAAGTAATTGCATGGGGCAAGGAGAAAGGAGTTATGGGTTTTAGAGCTTAAAAGAGATTTACAAAGGTTAAGGAGAAAGACAGAGATATGAGCCGTTCATTTTACATTCCCAAATCCAGTTGAGTATGACGATCTGGGTCATGTTTAAGGTGGACCCCACCATAATGGCTTGAAGGATTGGGTTGAAATGAAGTAAGGCATCTTGTTTGTTTCTCACACAAAAGTTTACATTGCCACGTGTATGGTCAGCTTTGTTGATGGATCAAGTTACCCCGTGGTCAAGTTTAAATCAATTACCTCAACACCGACCCTAACTTGAATAAAGGTCATGGAGCATGAGTTTTAGAACTAAGCTCAATCGCTATGATCTACCCACATACATTGGACGAGGACGAGGATTTCTATTCTATGAAATTAATCCCAAAATGAAAGAAAAATGTTTTAGAACTATATTCTCGCCTCTATATAGTGTTTTGTTATTTTATTTTATGTCTAAAACACTAAAAACAACTTACTTTAAGACTCAATATCCTTTATCATTTGAATTTTTTAAATTATCTTTTAGAAAAAAAAATTATTGGTCACGAATAGATATCAGCCAATACATAAAGATTTCACATTGCCAATACAACATTAAAACCATGGTTGGGTCCATGACTAGGCAAAAGCCTAATACACACATATCATAAACTATTATACTAATACTCAATATATAAATTATAAAAGATTACGGGAAAATACCCCTTAGATGTCCGGTGTACAAAAAAAGACCTAAGAGGTCCTCACAGACATAAAAGGCCATCCCATGAACCTTTTTTTTTTAGTGTGTGTGTGTGTGTTTTTTTTTTCCCTTTCGGCATAAGCGTTGATATCGACGCTCATTATTCTTCTTTAAGCGTTAATGTCGACGCTCATGAGTTATTACTATTTTTAGTTGAGTGTCGATATCAACGCTCAACACGGGTTCGTACCTTAGTTGACACTTGTGTCTTCTTCTTGATATTCTTTCATCCTCTTCTCCTTCATCTTTATCATTTTCAACTCCATTTCTTACCTAGTCCACCATTCTTAACACTCCATCATCCCATCCTTTCTTCCTCTTCTCCAATTCGATCCCCGCAATTCGCTTCAAATGCTTCTTTAAGAGCTGATTCGAATCGTATTCTATGGTCTTCTTCCTCGCCATTTCATTTCATTTTCCTTTGATTAGATCCTCGATCTCTCGTTGTAAATAGCAGAGTGGAGGAAAATAATCTAGAAGCAGAGGTGACAAGAGAGATGGACAAAGATACCTTAGTTAGGGTAGGGGAAATGGGGGGTTTTAGAAAGTAGAGAGAGAGGGAGTAGTTGAGGTGATTGGAGCGAAATGAGTAGTTTTTTTTTTTTTCAGCTAGAATCGTAAGAAAAAAACCGTGGGCCTTTCGCAATCAATACCTCTCTCTCTCTCTCATGTTGCTTGAGTTGAAAGGCCAGTAGTGTGTTGAGCATGATATATGGTGTTCATGACAATGATGAGGTGCTTGAGTTGAAAGGCCAGTAGTGTGTTGAGCATGATATATGGTGTTCATGACAATGATGAGGTGTTAGTCATGGTGGATTGGGTAAGGAATGGAGTGGGAAGATGGAGAAGATGAAAGAAGAAGACAACGATGATACGAGCGTCAACTGTGTTGTAAAACACTCAATTGAGAATAATATCGTAATGAGCGTTGATATCGACGCTTAGGTTGAAAGGCGGGTAAAAAATCAGCGGCTGGAGGGCCTTTTCCGCCTATAAAAATTTATTGGGTCATTTTTTGTGCACCGGCCATCTAAAAAGTTTTTCCTTGTAAAATCCTCTATAATGTATAAACATGGACATGGCATGGGGTGTACCCATAAAGCATGTGAATTCAATGAGTAATAATTGACCTTTTTTTTTTTTTTTACATCTATGCTCTCTTGCATAGACTTGTTAGAACCCTAATTAATAGCAGATTCAACAGTTAATTTAAATCCTAGGAATTGGGGGACTAGGGACCTTTTTTTTTTATTTTTTGCCCTGTCCACCTACCTTCCAAGTAAACGGGCCTCCTATTAAATCAAGTGCATGGATCGTAAGATTCACTGTTACTATATCAAATATCAATGTGACTGCCTCCTCTACGCGATAATGAAGCACGTGGCTATGGAAGGTTGTCGAGTGAAGACCCTCACATGAACCGATGTCTCGAGGGCCTTACACCCCAGGGTCTGTAGTCAGACCTGGATTGTGAAATAGGCTCAAAGCTCATATCCCAGGCCTTGCCGTCGGCAGCAGAGGGAGAAGGGGTTACACTCATATGAACACAGATTGAGGCCTAAATTTTGAAAGGCTCGGGCTGGGGCCAGGTCCTTCCATTTGACAAAATGGAATTTCAAGCCTGTCCATTAACCTGTCAATATCCAGACTTAAGCTTAGGTTTGGACCCACCCATTAACCTATTAGGAGCCCATGAATCCACAGATCTCATTTTCAAAATTTCACATATTTACTTTTAGTTCCCATCACCCTATTCGTATGAGTTTGCTATATTGGGAAGTGTATTTACTGGAAAATGTTCAGCTGTGCTACGTGCGCGCAGGTGAACTCTCAATCCAGAGCATTGAATAGGTGGGCCCTGACACAGAAACACGTCACCCGATGTTTCAGATTGAAAGTTCACCTGCGCATGTATATTTTCCTTATTTACTATGGATATAGATAACTAATTAACTATACACATATAAATTATTTAGAGCCAAGTCTGACCCACTTAATGAACAGGCCCTGGTTAAAGAAAGCCCTAGTCTGGCACATTTAGCTGATACTGATGACCAAGGAATTAGGACAAAAACATATATAAGGCAACTACATAAAATACTTTAGCTCATTTGCTAACTCAATCTCTGACCAAAGTGAGCCACCCATTGAATCAGATTCACCTAATTAACCTTAGCTTCACTGGTTTGATGACCAGCACAAAATTTTAAAACACTGCTTCTGCTACCTGCTTTAACATGTAAAAGGCCATTAACTGCATTGAGCCATGATTGGATTGCCTAGTTCTGATTACTGATTGTCTGATCAGTTGTGGTTTATTATGTTGTTGTTGTTGTTGATTATTAGTGTGGAACACCATATTTATATCCCTATGTTTTCAATTCCTGATCAAACTTATTTTTTTTAATGGTAATTCCTGATCAAACTATATCTGCAGAGATTCTTCCCATCAGAGTTTGGGAAACCGTGTCCATGCAATTGAGCCAGCAAAGTCCTTATTTGCAGCCAAGGCTGCAATACGCAGGGCTGTGGAGGCTGAAGGCATTCCATACACTTATGTTTCCTCCAATCGCTTCTCCGGATACTTCATTCCTAACCTAGGACAGGCACAGGAGCCACATCTCCTCCCCGAGACAAAGTTGTCCTCTTGGGAGACGGAAACCCGAAAGGTATAACACATTGTAACTACTCTCATCTCCTCCCCGAGATAAAGTTGTCCTCTTGGGAGATGGAAACCCAAAAGATGTAAGGCATGATTACTACTCTCTCTCTCTCCTCATACACAAGGTGGACCCAGATATTGTCTTTTGGGGGCACTTGCACCATGGAGGAAAGGCCGGCGCCTCCATAAAAAAAAATATATATCGACCAATTAATAATATTAATAATATATTTTAGCATAATAATTCGTGCTGAGCATTGATATGGTGATTATTACAATTTAGATATTTATACATTTAAAATATTTATAGATTTTAGAAAGAAAACAAAAGAAAAAAAAAAGGTTTCGAGAGTATTTATTTATGTAATCCAAAAGCTAGTGGCATAGAAAGGATAGACCACCATGCAGTAGACCTTACATGTGGGAAGGACCAATATTAGTGACCTAAATAAGGCCCTCACCTATCTCATAAGTAAGATTAATCCAAGTTGATTAACTTAAGGCCCTCCCATGATTAATTTAATTCCACGTTCACAACTCTATCCAAATAAAAGAGCACTTACATATCAAACCTTGTCCTCTGGATGTAGTTTTCACGACTAATGCTTCACTAAAATCAACACTTAGCTCAATCCATTTTTACTGTTTGGTCTAAAATAAGTATTGTAAGCGCATAAAATGTCACTCAAAAAAATAGGGGGTATAGCCGGAGCTCTTTGGTTGAACACCGATGCCTGCCTGAAACCTGAGAAGAGGAGGAATAATAGTAGGTCAGAGGACCCTGGCTGTGGGGCAGCGCAGGGCTCTCCGATGCCTAAGTCAGTATGAATACTGGACAGTAGGATGGAGATTTTGGGGAAGAAGATGGTGTATCAGCAGGTAGTGTAAGTGTTGGCCATCCTTTCTCTGAAGCTGTTGCTGTGTTTATATAAAGCAAGAGATGAGACAGTGAGGTGGTTAGCCGTCCCATCATAGCCCACTCTGTCAGGCACTAGGGAGGTACAGTGACTACAGTCCCATCGTAGCCTTCTCTGGCGTCTGTGGACGCCTATCTGTCAGGAAGCATGGGCGGTATGGGAGGCTATGTCAGAGAGTATGGCGGCGCCCTTGTCTTGTCGCACGTGTTGTAGCTTGCATGAGCGTCCAAGAGAGGACAGCTGTCAACCCCTGCCTTGGCTAGCTCTGGCATCCTGACCGAGGTCAGGGTGTGTTGCTGAGGTTGGGGAGCTGAGGTCGGTGAGCGACCTTGACTTAGCTGGAGACCTTGCAGGGACGACGAGGTGGAGGACCGGGATGAAGTCCCTAGCTGAGCTGGGGACGCCCTGGCCGAGGTGGAGCTCTGCCGAGATGGAGGAGTTGTGGAAAGGGCCGAGATGGAGCTCCTGGCCGAGACCAAGGTGACTAGTGAGGCAGGGGATCTCGGTTGATGCCTTGGCCCTGTTGCCGAGGTCCAGGGTGACAGAGTTCGGTTGGCGCCCCGGTGTTGAGTGCGCTTGGCCGAGGTGAGGCTTTAACCGAAGTGGAGCACTTGACCGAGCTGGTGGAGGTTGAGACGAGCCTTACCGAGATGGACTAGCTGAAGCACGAGATGGAGCATCAGGCCAGTATTCCGGTGGGTTCGGAATTATCCCCACACAAGTATCATATACAATGCTCATACACAACACCTGAAAAAAATTAACCTCATATACAAGATGCCAGCACCAAAAAGTAAAAAACTCATATACAACATGCCAACACATCAGTGCAATCAGATAGCACCTAATTTTCAATACAACACCTTATGTACAACCCAAGTCAATTTTCTGCTTTAGTTTACATCGACAGTTACACAAACAAAATAATTGAATCTTATTGGGATGTAAATGCATTCTGCCAAATCATTCATATTTGTCTGTCAGCCTCAGATTTTTTTCACCGACGCAAAGAGCTCTTCCATGTTTTTCTGAGAAACACTTGTAGTTTGAGAAGGACTTGCATATTAGCAGATTCTTGTAGTTCCAATTGCACCTTGTAGCTGGCCAAACCCTTCAGTACAAAATCAAGTTCTCTGTCCTCTTCATCCTATGTACATTAGAGATAATCAACAAAAACAATCATGGATTAAAACCTTAGCTTTGTCTGCTCATTATGAAGCTGATAAAATGTGAAATAGATATGGAATTGCATCAATCTAAGCACCTTAATGTGAGTCAAGTACAAAGAGCACAGGTGAAAAAAAAAAAGTATAATAAAGGATAATTGGAATAATACCTCTTAACAAGGGCAGAGACTATTGGAAAAATAGCATTACACCAGAATAGTATTCTTAAGCCTACAAAACAAAGAATCACAAATCACTCCATAGTCGTAGCCAAGGGCAGGGTAGGGGCGTCCATTTATTGGTTATGAGATTTTGGCGATTTAGGCTTTTCGGGAATAGAAATTTGGGGATTTAAGGTCGGGGACTTTGAATGCTTGAGGATTTGGGGATTTAGGATATTGGGTCTTAAGGAATTAAATGTTGTAAGCCTCAAGGATTTGAGGTTTAGGATACAGAGATTTAGGGGTATAGGGTTTGGCATATTGTAGAGAGGGAAACTCGGATGTGAGGGAATGAGGATGAGAGTATGGAACAAGGGACACCTTGAGAGAGAAAGAGAAGGGGAAAAGGTAGAGAAAGAGGAGTCTCATAGCCTTCATCGTCGTGACCTTAGGGCGTGTTTGGCACTTAAACTAAGTGAAGTAAAGTGAATCTAGACAAAAAATGACAAGGGGTCACATCAAATGTACACAATTTTAATATTTTCTTCCAATTTTTCAAAAAAAAAGTCAAAAAACCAACCTCATTTCTCCACTAAAAGACAAAAAAAATCTCCAGTTTTATATACAAAATAAAATACCATAATAACACCTTATATTTTATTCTCTCTTGATTTGATGCTTCACCTCAGTATACTTCAATAAAATGATACCAGTAGAGAGGAGATTTTGTATTTTTTTTTTCGTTGGAAGGGGGATGAATGAAAATAAAATGGGCGGGTTCCATTTTCATTTGCTTTTAATAGGTTGTGCCTGGCCGTTGGATAATTTTAATAATTCAATAGCTGTGATCAGACTTCTCACAACTCACGTGAGAACTGTTTTTACCTAAATAAATTTCTTTTTAAATTCGTCCACCATCCAATGTAATAAAAATATCCAAAAATCCCCATGTCTAGTACTCCAGTCACCCAAAGCCCCCAATTCTCCGTCCAAAACAGCAAAACTTCCGGATTTTTCACCGGAAAACCACCTATCACTTCTCCTTCCCGGTTTTTGGCCGGAAAACTGCCAAATCTCTTCGTCTTCCCTGGAGGTCGAAACCAGGTCGCCCTTTCTTTCCAGAATGGCGGAAAAAAGCAAGATCCTGATCATCGGCGGCACCGGCTATATCGGAAAATTCATCGTCGAAGCGAGCGCCACGTCCGGCCATCCGACCTTCGCTTTGGTCAGAGAAGGAACAGTTTCCGATCCCGCCAAGGCGAACCTCATCGTGGGTTTCAAGAATTCCGGCGTCACACTTCTCCATGTAGGGTTTTTATACGTTAAAGCATCAGTTGAGACGAACGGTTTAGATTCATTTTTCATTCTTTGTGTATTTGTTTATTTATATTTGGTTTTGGCAGGGAGATCTGTATGATCATGAGAGTCTGGTGAAGGCCATTAAGCAGGTGGATGTGGTCATATCTACGGTGGGCCACAGACAGCTGGCGGATCAGACGAAGATAATTACCGCTATCAAAGAGGCCGGAAATGTTAAGGTGAAAAAACAAGTCATCTCTAATTTTGGTTTTTTGCACTGCCTCTAGTAGATTCACGTGTGCAAGATATGAGCCGTTTATTTTACATTCCCAAATCCTGATGAGTAGCCCGATCTGGGCATGTTTAAGGTGGCCCCACCATAAAGGCTTGAAGGATTGGGTTGAAATTAAGGAAGGCATTTTGTTTATGGTTCGGGCATCACAAACAGTCCGTCGGCCCAGTTTCGTTTTATTTAGAATCTTGAGAGGAGCACGCTAGCTTTTACTTGTCCAAGTCCTTCGTTACGGTCTTCTCTGTTCACGGCGGCGCAGCAGCCCCTATTCATCTGGAAGTAGGAAACCGAGAACCCCTCTTCTTCCTCTGCAATATCACCGAAGCAAAATCCACCTCTCTGTCAAATGAAACGACAGGTGACAGAGGCTTTCTCCGGCAGCAACAATGGTTGAGACAGGTGGATTCAATCAACCGTCCATCCACTATGGGGCACACCAGGTGAAAGACCCCATATGTAATTTGCGTGAGTATTCTACAACCCATGTGAGAAAGAACAGGAGGTGCCCACCATGTTCGATCGAACAACAAAAATGAAGGAAAATAGAAGACCTTCATTTAAAACAAAGGAAAAAAAATTCAACTTTGATGAATGGATAAGATGAACCTCCATTTAAAATTCCTCCTCCCCGCTGTTTTCCACACCGATCCATCAACTTAACAGCGATCTTTCTTCCATCACGAAGCACTCCTCTGTAGACCGACCCAAATCCACCATTTGTCTTAGTAAAACCACCTGTCACCGAATGAAGCTGCTTGAATGTGAAAACCTGCATTCCCTTCTCAACCATTGTTGCCGAAAGAAGTTCTGCTTGTGTTTCATTGAAGTAATCGTTTCTATTGCCACCTGCCTCAACCATTGTTGCTGACGGAGAAAGCCCTCAGTCACCCTGTCGTTTTTGTTGATAAAGAGGTGAGTTGATTCGGTGATATTTTCGGAAGATTAGGGCCTGCAGCCCCCTGTGAACAGAGAAGAAGGTAGTGGAGGATTTGTACGTAGAGTAGCTCCTCTCAAGATTCTAAAAAAACCAAAAAATGAGCTGAGGACCATTTTGTGTTGCCCGAACTACGAGGCCTTTTTTCGTGCAATGGCTACTTACAGGAAAATTTTCATAAAATCCTAATAATAATAATTAGAAGAATTTACAAAAAAAAAATCCCGTAGATGGGCGCTACACAATAAAATACCCACTAAAATCTTCTAAACATGAGGGGTCCCTTGCGCCCCTTTCGTTCTTTTTTTTTTTTTTTTTTAACTTTTTTGAGATGGTCAATATTGAGCATCCATGGGAATATATAAAGATAGAAGACGATGGAGGGAATTGGAGCCGGAGAAGAAGCGAGAGGAAAATGAAGAGGGAGAAGGAGAAATAAGGTTAGGTTTAGTGTTTTAGGGAGGAGGAGAAAGAGAGAACGAAAGATGGGGTTTTGGAGAGAGAGATGAGAAGAGAGGGAGAGAGAAGCGAGAGGCTCTTATAAAGTTGCCACTTGCGTTGCTTAACATTGTTTCTACTCTTATTTTGCTAATTGGGAGCGCGGCAGCCACCCCCTTTTTCCGCTCATTCGAGCTGCAGGACCCTTCCCCCTCCAATTCCAGAAATGGAGCAGAATCCCCAAAGGGAGACCGAAGAAGGCAAGGAATTTGGATGCGGAAAAGGCGAGGGCTTTTCAGCAAAACAAGAGATAAGCGAGACCCGGATCGAGAAACGCACCGATGAGGGTAGATAAGGTCCAGGAGTTGAGTATTGGGGTAGTTTCCATGAAGGTGTTCGATGAAATGAAGAAGAGAAAGGAGAGTGAAATTTCACGCTCTTTTCTCATGGGAAAGAAGTCTGTTGCTGTTATGGGGTTTGTCATTCCTTAATTTTGCTTTGTATGAGATATTGGAGGAGAGGGATTAGAGAATATGAGTGGGGTTTTTCATTCCTTGATTTTGTAATTTTCAAATAGATTTCTTGTATATATTGTTTGAAATGTAAGGTCCAGACACAATAAACGTGTAATGTTGTGAATGGTTCCCCCTTATTTGAGATGTTTGTGATGTTCGAGGTGTTTGAGATGTGTCAATACATGATTTCTATGAGAATGTGATTGCAGGTGTTCGAGATGTGTGAATACATGGTTTCAAGTTGTGATTTGTGCACTGAATGTGATGATGTGAACGGGGTTGTGGTTGTCACTTTTGGTAATACATGTTATGAATGGTTGATATCGACCCAGAAATCACCTTAACTGAAGCTGTCACTTTTGGTAATACATATTTTTATGGTCAATATTGACCATCACCACTTACATGTGACGGTCGATATCGATCATAGCGTAAAACGACAACAAAAAAAAAATAGAAAAGCAAACAGGAGGGCCTTTTCTATTTGCGTGATTTTAGTAGGTCATTTTCTGTTTAGCGCCCATCATCTATGGGGTTTTTTCCGTAAATTCCTCTAATAATAAATTGGTTGAAGCCTAGAGTACGTTTGTTTTTTATTTATTTATTTATTGTGGAGAGTTCATGGTAGGGTCACCATATTTATATCCCTATTTTTTCAGTTCCTGATAAAACTATAAATCTGCAGAGATTCTTCCCATCAGAGTTTGGGAATGATATGGACCGTGTCCATGCAGTTGAGCCAGCCAAGTCCTTTTTCGCAACCAAGGCTACAATACGCCGGGCTGTGGAGGCTGAAGGCAATATTCCATACACTTACGTTTCCTCTAATTGCTTCTCTGGTTACTTCGTTCCTACCCTGGGACAGGCAGGAGCCACATCTCCTCCCCGGGACAAAGTTGTCCTCTTGGGAGATGGAAACCCGAAAGGTATAACAATGATTACTGCTCTTATCTCTATTCATACACAGGGCACTTGCCACCTGTGGACCTTGGAAAAGATCTAAACAAGCCCATGGCTATGTCAAAAATAAGCCATCGCCCCCTCAAACGGAAATCTTGGGTCTGCCATTGGATTCGTACATAAATTACTTAAATCATGGCTCCCTCATTGGTTGAGAGGGCCCACCTTCTTAAACCTAAACCAAGAACAGAATGCTATCCCACCTACTAAATGTATTAGCCCAAATTTCACTCTGAAGTGGGGTGGGATTGCCCTTGGATATCAACCAATAATACTGATAATACATATAGGAAAAAGTGCGAAGTAATTAATGCTAACTAACGACATTCATATAACGAGTCTGGATCTTCCATAGCTTTCATTTTACAAATTCTTGTCTGACTACTTTTAGAAATAGGTCAAGTGTACCCCCGTTGGATGATGTTGTTGGTTGTCCAATTTGAGGCCAAGAAATAGAGGATCAACAAATAAAGTGACTATCCATATCATGGTCATATATTGGACAGATAGCAATTCCAATAGATTGACATTTTGTTGATGGCTAATTCAAAGAACTCTTGTGTGTTTGGTGGGGCCTACTCCCACAAATTTGCCATGTCTGTTTTTAATATATATAAATATAAATGGAACATATGTTGATGGCTAAAACTAAGATCTAAACCTGGGTTAGATATAAATTTTGTGCTCACCTCAATGCAGCGTACCCATATTCTCCATTGGATTAAAAAGAATAAGAAAGAAAGAAAGAAAAATAAGATTGCAGAGACAGAGGATGTGTAATCCTGCTGTAGGGGATGGATTTTTTGGGCCCGCCCGGGATCACCGGGCCCCCCACAGGGCCTATTGTATACACTTCAGGTCGGAGCGCGCGGATCACGTACCCTACGCATGCGTTTGTCCCAGGGAGGATTTCCAGCCTCAGGGGCCTCCCCAGGTTTCGAACCCGAGATCTCTCACTTAAGGTACAATCTGGGTGAAACATGGTACCACTTGGGCTAGTGCCTTTTTGTAGGGGATGGATTTTTTGGGCCCGCCCGGGATCGCCGGGCCCCCCACAGGGCCTATTGTATACAGGTCGGAGTGGGGCAAGTGGTACCAGGTTTCACCCAGATTATACCTTAAGTGAGAGATGTCGGGTTCGAAACCTGGGGAGGCCCCTGGGGCTGGAAATCCTCCCTGGGACAAACGCATGCGTAGGGTACGTGATCCGCTCTGACCTGAAGTGTATACAATAGGCCCTGTGGGGGGCTCGGCGATCTCGGGCGGGCCCAAAAAATCCATCCCCTACACCTGCTATATGATACTTGATCCATGCATATCAAAGTCATGTTAAAATGCGTTCGAATTGTTGTGGTTGATTCTGCTTGGTACTGGGGAGTCGGGACTTATGGCTAGGTTTGAATGTGTATAAATGTAACTAAGTGATAACAATACCCACACACTGAAAGTGACATTGAACTCTTCCTCTCTGTTATAGAATTAGTTAAGAAATGGTTAACTTAGAGATCCTTAGTCAAGGATTAAGATAATCATATGTATAGCTTCCCCCACGTGGCCACCGCAATTCTTCCAAAATCCTAATCGATGAGATTTCTCTGTCTCCCATATCTTTGCTGATGGGAATACTTCATATTCACAAAACATATCAACCTGGTTGATGCTAGTCGGTGTAAGGATGGATATTTAGGGAGGCAACTCAGAGTGTTAGAGCTTTTTATTTACAAAGTTGCCCATTTTATGATCAGAAATGATCTTGCTAATGTACTGACCACAGTAAATATTATTTTCCTTTTATTATAAAGATACCCGATTAGGGCACGACTATTATCTAACTTGGGCCCAACACAAATTCAAATTGAGTTCATAAGCTCAATCTACGCTCAACTTGAATCCAAAAATAGCGAAACAAAACTTGGATTTTATTTGGGTCAGGTTGGATTCAGGTTGGGTTAGGCCACTAGCTCACTATACATATTATCCTGCTGTGATCATAAGTCTCAGTGTATGTAATCAATGCATTGGGCCCCTATTTTTGTACACGTGCACCCATTTTGATGATTGGGACTACTCATATTGTGGGTCCCATTTCTCCAACTTAGGCTCCGAGTAGAGCTAGGGAATATGCATGGTAATTGGTAAACATACATTCTTTGATCCACATTCCAAAACCCTGCTTTCTTTCTGTACAGTTCATGGTTTATAAAAATGCTGTCATTTCACTGTTTTGCCTGTTATTTACCCTGTTGTAGATCTAACGATACAGAGTCTAAATACATTTAGATTATATTTTTTTTCTGGGGTATTATTTTTAAGTACTTTCTACATCAAAAATTTACTGATGTATGTTATTACATTGCAGTTTCAGCAATTGTTATGTCTCTCAAAACGGTATAGTCTTATAAAAATGGTTCCTGTCATTATTTATCATGACTGTTGCATGGATGTACACCACAGTGGCCACAGTTTCAAATGGGGATACAGTTAAAATTTAGCTTTTAATTCAAATGAGATTAAAAATGTTTTAAACTCTAATCGTATTATGTGCATGTGTATTTATAATTGGGTCCATTTCCTGAGTTACTGACCGCATTCACTACCATGTTCAGCTATTTTCGTTAAGGAAGAAGACATTGGCACATACACCATCAATGCCGTGGACGACCCAAGAACCCTGAACAAGATCCTCTATTTGAGACCCCCTGCAAACATCCTCTCTTTCAACGACATTGTCTCCCTGTGGGAGAAGAAGATTGGAAAAACCCTCGAAAAGATCTATGTCCCAGAGGAGCAACTTCTCAAGAACATTCAAGGTCAGTAAGAACTTTCCCCTTAATTATAAATAAATGTTTTCTTAAATTTCCATAGTTTGTTTCAGGCAGCAGAACACATTGCCTAATGCCTGCATTGCATTGAAGGCCCATTTCTATTTGCAGTTTCCAGTACACGGATGAAAGCAAGAAAATTGATTTCTTCTTGTTCTAATGTTGCAGAAGCTCCAATTCCAGTGAAGCTCAACTTGTCAATTGGCCACTCTGTGTTTGTTAAGGGAGACCACACCAACTTTGAGATTGAACCATCGTTTGGGGTGGAGGCATCCCAGCTCTATCCTGACGTTAAGTACACCACCGTCGACGAGATCCTCGACCAGTTCGTCTGATAACTCAAAAAACTCCACCTTCATGTTCCCTCATTTTGCTGCTTTCGTCCTGTTAATAAGCGAGTCACCTTGGTGATCAGTGGAGTGAGACGTGCATCTTGTGGCCCTTATATATGTACTTCTAAGTGCTTGTGGGAAATGCTGTTTGTAATCTGTTATTTTGTACAACTACTTTGAAATGTTACGAGCCTTTAGCCAGAGCATGTCAGAATTAAGATTGCAGAGATTCTGGATCAAACCAAGCTATATATATGTTTGCACACATGGTCTTTCATGTATCAGTCTCAGGACAAGAACACATCTTTTGTGACAGGCCCAGAGGCCTCTTACCACAGCGGTAAGAGGCATCAGTTCTCACCTGACCGCCCAGGATTTGAATCATGACCATGTCACCTTCCCTCAACCGAAGGCTCTCCTACTGCCGTGTTGGATGGGTCCTAGCAGCTCGCAAAGCTGGTCGACGCCAGTTGTAATGTTTGAAAATAGGGGGCCAAATAAAAAGAAGAAAAAGAAAAGGAACTCATAGAGAAAGGGCTTTATCCAGAAAAAAAAAATAGAGAGACAAATGTGTGATGAAATGGGTTCCTCGCTAACCGCCCCAACTGACCTGAGTTGGGGCCTTGAAAAGGTCTAGATCTGGAACTTGTTGACTAGTTCGGATTGCACCAGGACCTGGATGGTCCAGGTCTGCCCTGAGGTGACCTCAATTGCAGCCAAACCCAACTCATTGACACCCCAGCATATACAAATGGACTATGACAATCCGTCAGTTGTTAGAGAGATTTTAGACTTTGAAGCATTCAGAATCCCACAAGGCATTTGGAAGTCCGGGCATCATAAAAAAAAAAGGAGTAAATTATGGAATTTCATAAAATTTCAGGGTTGATGGAATTTAAGAATATTCCTACAGACCTGTTCTTCTTTCTTGTTTCATTCATTAAAAAAGGAAACATATTGACAATCCAAAAGGCGACACTGCTTCTGCCCAAAAGAAAAATGAGTCTGTGCGTGAGTATATCCACAACCATGCACCCCAGCTGTGGAGAATGTTTGTACGGTGGGACAATGGTGGCATCAGACATTCGAATAAGTATGGTCAATAAAAGACTTATCTTCTGCAAATCGAATAAATTTATTTTTTCCTTTATTAACATTTGTCATCTACTTTCGATAATTCGATAAGTATAGCATAAAATTCTCAAATAATCTATTTCCGATTATCCGACAAAGATAATATTGAATTCTAAAAAAAAAAGAAATTTTAATATATTGTTACTAATAGTTCTTCATCCAAATACATAAACTCCTAAGCTGCCCTTAACAGGTTTTCATGTATTGAAATCATTGCATAATAGATTCATTATCAACATTAGCAACCACATATTTTTCAATATATGTAACCAAACGATCATTCATCCATTGATCTCCTATTCGGTTACGCAACCTATTATTTACGTACTTCATTACTGAAAAAGCTCTTTTCTACTGTGGTAAGATCAACGCCAATTTAAAAAGCAAATAAACCAATTGGTATACGATTTTTTTTCTCCACTAATTTTCTAGCAATGTCACAGATTCCTTTAAGTTCTAAAAAGATGTTGCTATAGCGCATATCAGTAATGTGGGCCCATTAATTTTATTTAATTTTTGGTAGACAGTTGACCCATTAACTTTGGCAGTGGGTATTTTATGGTAACCTTTGTTCACTACCACAGCAACAAAGAAAAAATGTTAAGTTAGCTAATGTGGGGTGAAACTCTTAAATTGAGTGGGGTCAACAACTTCCCATAAGTTTAATTTATGAAATAAAATTTTTATTTTTAAATTCTTTTTCGGATCTCAGTGGGGTCAATTGACCCCACTGTGATCTATGTGGAGCCGCCCATGCGGTGGGAGCTGAGTATTGTGGAGTAGTCATATGGGCCTTGTTTGCTTACCTTGTATTGAATTCCTGCAATTTTATGGTATAATTATTTCTATCATGAAAATATTATAGGGGTGGTGAGTGGTGAATGATATAAGGTCGAGAACCAAAGATAGATTAGACCCTAATTTCTTTTACTATTTGATTTACTGGGATGATGGCTAGGTAGTAATCATTTATCATCAAGGGGAAATTATTGATGGTTGTAGATGTTGACCTTTTACTTATTCCTTTTGAGCCCTATTTTAGAGTAAGCATGGAATTCCTAGGAATTCAATACTGAATGGAGGGTTGGGATTAATTTTCATTAGGGTTTTGGGTATTAAACACACCTGTATTGCACATTCTTCAGCTTTTATTTTTATTTTTTGATGAAATAATGTTGTGATCTACTAGAGTTTTCTCTTTGTAAATTGCAATTGCTTTGCAGAGGTTGGAAAGCTAGTGGAAAGTAGCTTTGTACCTGTTTCTGCTAATTTCAGAGTTTCTTGATGCATGAGGCATTTCTATTTCTAGATTACTTTAGCTAAGCAAAGCGGGCAGATGTTATAAGTCATTGCTTACTATTAGCATGACCCAAAAGACTTAGGTCAGTGGAGAGTGTCTTAAAATAGGATTCCAAGTACTAATCAATTGTTTATTAAGTTTGATTAAGGTTAGCTGACTAGATAGTTTCCAAGTGGACTAAATAATGCTCAATGAGTCTGGATCCACCGAGTCTATGACTTGGAGCATTTATGAGTTGAAAGAGTTAAACTCTAGAGTGGGGCCCATCTATTGAAATCCAACTGTTCAAAATGAATGCCCTCAACTGCTGGTGCTTTTATTATGCTGTAAGTTTGTAACATCAGTAAAGTCCAGATCCTCAGAACTAGCTTTAACGTTCGGAATGAGAGAAAACCCATAATGATGGCCTTAATATAGCTAGCCTTAATGTGGCTCGTTTACTAAAAGACAATCAGCCCAACATTAATGCCCCCTGATGTTTATTTGTCCTATTTAATTGTTGCTTCAATAGAAGTTAAGCCCACAATTAGATGGGAAATGTGTGATGTGTATTTCATTCACATTTATCATGTTGGACCCAAATTTTACCATATTTTTTAGATTTTTTTTATGACATGGGCACCCCTAATGTCTTTGACCCAACAGAAGTAATCTTGGGTGGCCGCTTGCTAAACCCATACAAACGCACAATAATTTCTAGGTGGATCCCATATACTACATTATAAAGGTAGGCTTATGTTGTAATTTCTAAAATGTGGGCCCCATATACCACAATTCTTAATGGTGAACTCCACATTGCAATTTCTAAAGTGGGGCCCATGAAGGCATGAACCACAATTTTTAAAGGTAGATCCCAAGTAATTTTTAAAGGTGGACATATTAATTCCCAAAAGGTAGGCCCATGTAACTACAAACTCCAAAGATGGCCCATGTCGTACATCTTAATTCTTAAGGTGGTTTTTTTTTTCTTTTTTCTTTTTTTTTTTTGTAATTCCTAAATGTAGGAGTCATGTTATAATTTCTAAAGGTGGGCAGGACTAACACAAGGCACACACTGATGTATTCTAGTCAGGAATTATACTAGTTATAAAATAAGGAATTTTGGGAATTCAAGATTTATGAAATTCTCATGTATGCATTCTAGTACAAATGAAACGGAGAATTAAAGAACGACTGAGTTCAACGGCATTTTAAAACTCTAGCATTTGGGATTCTCAAACATAGACAAAATTTTAAGTAAAGAAATGGGCATTGAGGGTGGGCTTGTACAACGAGAGGATTTCACACTCTATGAATTTTGTTTCCGTGGTCAAGTTGACTCATGTATTCCTAACTCCCCTTGCATTCCCACCTCTCCAATACGAAATCTAAATCTTCTCTATGAAGGCAAATTAATAATTCACATGGAGAAAAGCTTAGTACCAAACAACTAAAGAGTGGGTTGCATGGAAAGCTTAGGATAACCTTCTTTTTTATCACAGAATCCTCTCCTCACACAGAAGCACCTTAAGTGTCCCTAATCCACAAATTTAGAAAGAACCCTTACTATTATGAAAAAGTACAATGAAAGCTCCATTGATTATCTTTTGGCCAAATAAGAAAAGCAATGTAGTAAGGGAGATCTCGTTTGGACGAAGAAGAGCATCCAATTGATCTTTCTTAATGAAATGATGTGTACCACAATAAATCACTGTAAATTGAAATTAGTCTTTTGCCTGGGCAAGTGGCCTAGGGATAGAGCGCACCAAAATTACCCAAGGAAAGTAAGTATACGAGTAATTTTAGCTAAGGAGAAGCCCAAGACAACTAGACGCCACCCTTGATCCATTTTTAAACAAGCAAAAACAGTCAAGGGCTTTGTTGGTTTGGGAAGTAGGGTGTGACCGTATTTACTTTCTAGTTGAGTTCGAATGATGGAAGGATTAGGTTAGGTTAGCACGGTTATAATCAGAAGGTTATCCTCCATGTGGCAGCTGCTGGGTTACAGAAAGGAGTCATGAACCATTTAAAAAGAAAATGGTTTTCGTCATGTCTGTGTCATGTAATTACATACTTAGAATTGTATAAATGGTTAAAAATGAAGAACCCTAGCTGAATTTCCAAAAATGACTACCCCTTTAATGAAAATTGAATAAGGAAAAGATGTGAAACGAATACCTAATTTTCACTCTTGTAATCTAATAAGAATGAATCTCCTTCACCTCTCACCGTTTTAATAATCATTTAATGGAGATTATTTTACAAAAAGCTTTCAACCTTTTCAATTTGGAACTTTTTTCTCAAACATCCATATCAGCCTATCAGGTCTACATTTCCAAGCAGTTTTGGTCATACATACACGCCGTACGCGGTTACTCACTTCAAAGGTCAGGTCCAATCCAATCCGACCCAAAACCCCAACACTACATCATCATCGCAGCCGTTGAATTCTCACGTGCCCACCAAAACAGACCATGGTGACTTCCCAGATATACCAAGGGCAATTGCGTCATTTCATTCCAACTCTCCTCTTCCTATCCTTTTCCGTCGGTGTCTTCTTTCCTTCCTTCTCATATCCTTCACGTACTCCTGCCGTCCGCTCGATCCCAAAAAAAAAAAGAGAAGCTTTTGATCTTCGAAACCTCCACCTTCTCTCCCAAAACTCTAACCCTAGTTTTCTTTTCCCGTTCCTCTCTCCAATCTCTGCATTCCAATCCCCCCCCAAAACCCTAATTTCCACAGACCCTTGCACCATCCCTGCAATTTTAGGGTTTCGTTCCATCTATCCGCGATTCCAACCTCAGATCTGTTCGTAACTCAAACAGTCTTGATCTTCTTGGAGAGATTTGGATTATAGGGTTTCTGCCTCAGATCTGTAGCTACAAAGCCCTAATTTTTCTTCATCTTTGATCGGATGGCTGCTAAAACCCTCTTTTTGTTGGAGATCTGATCTTTTTTTGTGCTTTCTGTCTGCTTGAGATCTCGTCATCTGCTATTGTATCTTCTGGTTTAGGGCTGTTTTCGATGGATTCAGTATCTGGAGAGGACAGCAGCGCGCCATTCGCGAAATGGAGGAGCGAGTTCTCGAGGACGTTTCAGCACTATCTGGATCGATCGACGCCGCATACGGTTGGTAGATGGCTGGGAACGCTTGGTGTAGCGGCGATCTATTGTTTGCGTGTGTATTACCTTCAGGGGTTTTACATAGTCTCCTATGGGCTGGGGATCTATCTCTTGAATCTCTTGATTGGGTTTCTGTCGCCCAAGGTCGATCCGGAGCTGGAAGTTATGGATGGCGCGTCGCTCCCGACCAAGGGTTCGGATGAATTCAAGCCTTTCATTCGCCGTCTGCCTGAGTTCAAATTCTGGTAACATGGACAACAACAATCTGCTTTAAATTCGCTGGTGTTGTTCGATTTGTGTGTTTTGGCTGATTTGTGGATGCTTTGATTTCTTTGTTTGAATCAAGTTAAGTGAGGTGCTATTGTGTTGGATCTTCTCGCCGATGAATGATAACCCATTTGCATTTTACTCTGAATGAATGTTGTTTTACATTTAAGCGATAGAGAACTCTTAATAGAGTGCACTTAAACCCAGATAAATGCAACTGTCTATACTTTTCTCTCCCTTTTGGCTTACATAAAAGCAGCTCTCCAGATCTCAACTCTTGCTGATTGTTCTGTACATCTAGAGGAGTGGGAACTTTGACTAAGTTATTGAAGTATTTATAGTGGATCGTGTATGGGCAGCTTTTTTTTTTTTTAAAGACTTTACATGGCTGATAATGATTTCATCACTAAGAAAAAATTTCTTTGATGAAAACAGAGGTACATCAAAATGTGTACAATACAAGAGGTGTATACTGTACTACTGTGGTACCCACACAAATACATCACTAACAGAATGAATGAGGAAAACCAATGAACATTCTTATTTACTTTTGTATTTGTTAACTTACCCTTCAACTTGTTTGTGTTTTATCTCACATGTCAAAAGGACATTTGGTTCGAGTTACACAACTTGTAGATTTGTCTGATCAGATGTAAGCCTCCCCAGAAACTTTTGCATTATGTTTCATCCACCAAATCATATTAAATGATTCTCCTTATATTATTAGATTTTTTTTTAAATACCTCTTGAAAGTTTTATATTGCCCCTTTTATTTCTTTTTTGTAGGTAGCATGACTTGAACTTTTTGGAACCTCATGCTTGTACTTGTGACTGTGATTGCCTCTTGTATTGCTAGAACATTCACCTCACAGTTGTCAATTTCGTTATTGAAGGCTGCTTCATTTTATGTGTTCCACTTTTGTTTAGTAAGTTTCTTGGTAGTCATTGTTTGGGCCTGTTTCTTGGTTCTTTCAATGTGCATAAGGGCATTTATACAAGTATATACCCTAATCAATTCAGTTCTCAACTTAAGTTACGCAAAACTCAAATAATCTATAATCCCTATTGGGGATCAGCACAAAACCTTTGTAAATGCCTTCATTGATTTGTATTCAATCCTCTGATTGGATTGGATTGCAAGGTCCTTTTTTAGTGGTAACATGGTGGAGCCTACAGTTGGTCACGACAATGATTGCGGAATTTATCATGTTATGTTCATTGTATTTTACATTTTCTTTTATGAACTATACCTTTAAAGCAAGGGCCTTCTTATTTTTGGAAGCTTTTAGAAGAACAGCATATTTCTGAATTTTATAACTTTTCTTTTCTTTATTGTTTCTTACAAACCCTCCACCTCATAGTTGTGACAATGAGCACTTTCCGACTGTGCTAATGGCCATTGTCACTTCTGTAATTGTTTCTCTGTGTTTGCTAAATTTTCCTTTGTTTCATAAAAACTTGAAATATCTGTCTGAGCTTGTTATGTAGATGAGTCGCACCTGATTGTCTTTCATTGAACTCAACAGTTACATGTTCCCATATTTCAGGTATTCCATAACTAAGGCCTTCTGTGTTGCTTTTGTTATGACATTCTTTTCTATGTTCGATGTTCCCGTCTTCTGGCCCATATTGTTGTGCTATTGGATTGTTCTTTTCATCCTTACTATGAAGCGTCAAATTCTGCACATGATCAAGTACAAATATATTCCATTCAGCGTTGGGAAGCAGGTAAACTCCAAATAGATTCCCATTGTTGTCATGTTTATTTTCAGCTCTTCATTATTATATTTTTATTATTGATTTATGGCCACTATCCTTATATTATGTTGTTTAAACTACTAATACATATGTTCATAGTGAGATGAGCAAGTCCGACCAGACTACATAACATGATGTGGCCTGCTTTTTGGGTCTTACATTGGGCTACAACTCTCAAAGAGGACTTGAGGGCTAGAGACACTAATGGCGTGCCATGTATTTTGTGAGACCTTGGATGATTGCAGCAGAGTGAGCAGGGGCTGTCAAGACAGATTTTCAAAATTTTGTTTTGACCGTCCATTTTGTAGGCCTTTGAAGTGCATCCAACTAAGAACAAATCTCATGCAGTAGAGTCTGGGGGAAGATTAAAAAAAAAAAAAAAACTAGTTTTCAACTGATGACCATAATTCCCTTTGACTGCATTCACCTCCATAGTTTAGTCTCGATTAAGTCTTCCATTGAGTTTAACGTTTATAATAGCTAAAACCACAGTATTTAAAACAGCTGTAGTTACAGGAGTGATTGTTTTCTCATTCTCCCTTGCCATATCACCTGATGACCATAATTCCCTTCAACTGCATTCACCTCCATAGTTTAGTCTCGATTAAGTCTTCCATTGAGTTAAACGATGGTTGAACGTTAATTTACATTATAATTGCTAAAATCACAGTATTTAAAACAGCTGTAGTTACGGGAATGATTGCTATATCTTCTTCTCACAGTCCCCCGCTTTGCATCCTCACTCATCAATGACACTTCCATTCCTCCTTTCACACCATGTAGTAGACTTTCCGTGCTTGACACTGGAAATTCACTACCTTTCCGCTCCCTAACAATCCATCAATCTTGACCACTCCCATTAAAATTCAGGCCCCTTCTTTGCCATCTTCATGATGTCTGGTGCAGTAGTGATCAAGAATGCCTGTCACTCATCACAAACCCGTCTAGGAATTGCTCTAATCAATTGGCATATTATCAAAATTGAAGGAGGACTCAAGGGATTTCGAGGTCTTGTGACTTGTGATCCCATTGATGTTGCATGATTGAGGCCATCCACCATCACTGAACATCTTGTGGCGGAGATATACCCATTGAAACTGAAATCTTGGGTATGACATCAGTCATAGTAGTCAATTTCGTTGCAGACTCCATTTTGGTTCAGGTCTAAACTGAAATGTTTTGGCTGGTTTGGAATGTCGGTGAAACATTTTGGAGTTTCGTTTCGGAAAATGTAAAAATATGTACAAACATATACAATAATCATAAATAAAAATGACATATAAAGTATATTCATTTAATTTAGTCTGGTAAAACAATAATGCAATATGTCATTTCTACATGGAAAATTAATAATTTTTAGTAGTTTAGGTTTTTCTTAAGTGAGACTTAAGAGGGTACAATTAAAAAAAATGTGCGGATACTCGAAGGCTCGGACTCATGAGAATTTTATAGGCCCATAATGGAGCCACCTAATAAAAATCTAAACTGCTCAAACAAATGTCTCTTCATGTATGGGGCCAAATATAACTGTATCAGCAGACAGGCCCATTGTTAGATTGATTAGATATACTTATGATGAGTACCTGATCAATTTGACAGTCATCCAATCTCCTATTAGAGTGGAAATTGACGAAGTTCCTAAATGAGGACTGTATTTATTGTGAGTGGTTTAAATTTTTAATAGGCGGGCCCCACAATGGAGCTCAAGTATCACAAAGCTGTCTCAAAAAGGAAAAAAAAGAAAAAGCTTCTTTTACAACTAAAATAGAAAATAGGAAGAGAAAAGGGATGACAGAAAGAAGAGGAAAGAGAGGCAGATGAGGGAAGAGGAAGAGAAAAAGGCGGAGTAGGGGAAAAATCCGAAAAAAGAAATGCGAACAAAAAGAGAAGAGGAGTAAGATCACTTGTCACTGACAAGCAGCAATGCTTGATCAGGGTCGACGGTCGATGACACAATTAGGTATGAGCAGCGACCACACTTCTACTTCACTTGAGACTGAGATGAGTTTTGGACCTTTTGGTATAAAAATTCTTGAAAAAAAAATCATCCGAAATTCAGGATTTCATCTGTTTTGGCCTAAATCTGGTATTTTGGACTTTAAATCCAGATTCGGCTGAAATGGTCTGAAGCCTTACAGAGTAGGTGGTTTGGTTCGGATCACTAGCTAAAATGAAAGTGTTAAGCCAGTTCAGTCAAAATGAACCAAATTTGACAACTATGCATGCATTCAGTACAGGCAAGAGTCGCAACAGCTTGATAGACTGACATCGGTGCTTTCACAAGCCTACTAAAGGTCGTTTGTGATAACATAGTGGGTGATAAAGAGGGTTGCAAGGGAGAGAGAGGTTGATTTCTTTAGAGGTTGCAAGGAGAGAGGTTGATTTCTTCTTTAGAGGGTTGCAAGGGAGAGAAAAGCGGATGATTTAGTTGGGTTTTTTGCACGTGTCACATCCACACATGCAGCATAAAATTTCTTATGAAAATAGTTGTGCATTATATTAGCCGACTCCCATAGTTCCTTTTTTTCCCCATTAAACGACTTTTGTGGCACATATATTGTTTAGCATATGTAGAAAATGGATTTATATGAAGATGAATGTTGGGGAATAAGTAAACAAGATGACAAAAGCAAGGGTCTGAGATGAGTATACTAAGATTGATGAGTGTGGGAACAAGGAGTCAAGGACACAATTAAGAATTAGTGCATAAGAGAAATTCACAGATGATTCCAATAGAAGTGTAACTGATGGAATGCTAGATGGTTTAGGCATATGTGTGGACTGTGGAATAGAAATATAAGTGATGGAATGCTAGGCAGTTTAGGCATATGTGTGGACTGTGGAATACTGGAAACATTGTTTGTATAGAGAAAGTGTTACAAGTACAACGGACCTGGAGAAGGGCAAGAGTATTTAAGACTTGTTAGAAAAGCATCACATTAGATTTGTGGATTGGCAGAGAACATAGCCTTAAATACAGGGATCAGTACTGTCAAGAAGATTGGATTGAATCAGTGTATACCTGAGTTGTCAGACTTAGTGAGATTTAGTTTCTTTAAAAGTGGGCCCTACATTATGGATTTTTCACAATTGGCCAAGTGGCGTTCTGGACGACGCTCCGGAATATGGTTTTGTGTGAGAAATATCCTTAGTGGTTGATAATCATTTCTCACTAAAAAAGGGATATGTCATTTATGATTCCACTGGAGAGGAAATGGAAAAGTGGGATTGGTTATGGGGGTGAGGGTGAGGGTGTGGTTGGTCTGATAGGTGAACAAGTTGGTTTTGATGGCTAAGAAATATAATTTGGGTGGGGAAAAAAATGGTGTCATAAGAAACGCTATGCAAAGGACAATTCATGATCAGCATTCAGCAAGTGGTTGGTGCATTGTGTTCCTCATGATAGAATTGTAATTGAATTGAAAGCCCCTCTATTTCTCCACCTACCGGTTGATGTTATAGTAGAAAGGAGAAATGTACACCAATTTATGCTTCTCACACTAATCCCAGAACAATGATCATGTGGCAAGTTCCGAGATTGTTTTGCATTGACCAAAATGCCCTCTTTAATGGCAATTGTACAATGTGTAGAGAAAGGCTATTTAATCATGTAACAATTTCTTTTCCTTTAATGCATAACACCTTTTATGAAATTTGGAACTTGGAAAATTATCACCAATTTAATGACATTTAATAAAAATAGTGGGATTTATAACACACTGATGAGGGCCAACTAAATGATTCAGTTACAGTCCACTCAATGATAAAAATCACAATAGATCTACCAAATGATGGAAATCATGATGTCCCACTCAACTTTCAGCCACTCAATGATGTAGTACATCCAACTATGTAAAACACAATGCTCACTTCCAAACATGGTTAATGGTTTTAAAACTTGTCAAAGTCCGAGTCGACTCTGGTTGGGTCCAGAGCAAGTCAAGTTGGGGTTTGAGTCAAGTTGGCTTTATTTGTATTTATTCATTTTTTTCCCCTCTTTTTTGTTTTGTTTATGAATTAAGCCTCTTTATGGAGACACAACTAAAGGCAAACATTTATGGAGGACCTCCTTCCTTGCCACCCAATGGGTTATATGGAGAGAGAGGAACTCTAGATGTTTTGACGGAAAGTCCTCTAATATGGAGAGTCTTCTAGATCACATCAGATTCAAAACTGCTACTTGAGTTTCCAGCAGTCCACATTTTAGGGGCACTCCAACTGATATGATTGTGCGAAATTGGAGTGCTTGGGCCTTCCCTTTAGCTGATGTCTAGTCTGTTCTTTTTTTTTTTTATAAAGCATGCCAGTATAGCTCTCTTGTACTGTTTTATGTTATTAATGAATTTCGTTATTTTTCAAGAAATAAGCCCCTTTATTAGCCCTTTATATCAAGCAACAATGGGTTTTATTTCCAGAAAAAAGGATCTTTCATCTTCCTTGCAAAATCATTTCACCTTTCCACTCTCGTAATTAGCCCCTTAAATCAAGCCTATTGGTTAGATGCTTTGGAGAAATTGGATGGGTTTGGTTATCTACGCTCTTCAATAAGATATTAAATACAAAGAAAATGTCAGATGGATGGAGAAGAAGTGCTCTAGTATCTATATACTAGAACAAAGGACATATACAAAGTTGCACCAACAATCATGGAATTAAACTTACGAGTTACACAATGAAGCAATGGGAGAGTAGTGGAGCAAAGACTTGAGACAATAGAATAATATATTTGAAAATCGATTTTGTTTCATGCTAACTATGAAAGCAGTCTCCTTGGACAATTAATTTTAATTTTTTATTATTATTATTATTTTATTTTTTTTTGGGTTTGGGGGTGTTGTTCACCCTACTGAATGATTTGGTTGGGGGGGGGGGGGGGGGGAGGGGGGGGGGGTTCACCTTCGAGTCTGAGTTTTAAATTCTTGCTTTCAAATGATATTCTCACAGTTGGTTGCCCCCACAATATTTCCATTGTTAGATAAGCTCGCGAAGATTTATTTTTTATTTTTGGCTGGTCCACAATGTTTACATAATTAGGCTGTTGTCCCTATTTCATTAAATGCCATGTCATGATATTTCATCATAGGACTCATACCTGACTTCTCTATTATCCATCATTAAGTGGAGCACACCATAATGAATCTTCATCATATAAATATTGTTGTTAGTATTGATTCTTTACATGGTATCCAATGCATTGCATTGGTCATTTTCTAGTTGCTTGTTATGATAAATGGTGCATCTCTGTTTTTTCTTTCCCCATTTGAATCCATGATGTCCCAATAATGCCTAATATCTTGGTAATGTTGGTTTGTCATCTGGCCAGTTTATTGAACTATGATAATTATGATCAAACGTCACCATATTCCTTGCACTTTAGTCCATTTTGTTATTTTTATTTTCCTTCTTCCTCTCATTATAATATTTTGCTCACCTTTATTGGCAGAGGTACACTGGGAAGAAGCCCTCTGCAAGTATATCCAGGGACTGATGTAGGCGCATATATTCTGCCATGACCAGAAAAGCAGAAGTGGCGTGCAGATGTCCTACTTTTGAATTCATGAATGGATATAAATACCTTTTAACATTTCACTTGATGTTTGAATGCTGAATAGTTAGACGCGATGCCCGGGTTTGCCTTGCTCATTTGGGCTGGACGACAGAAGCACATTTATGCATATAAGATGATTTCTGCTATCCTCCTTTAGAGATTTTCATTTAGTTCAGAGTGTTGACATTATGAATTTATTATTGTAGTGTTCTTTGTTTAGCTCTCTCTCTCTCTTTACTTTCTCTTTACTGTTTCAGCAAAAAACAGATGCTTGTTTCCTGCCATTATCTCAGGCAGACCGATGTGAGTTTTGTTAGTGGACTTGTAGTGCATGTAGTGATGGTTATGAAGGGCCTGTTTGTTTGGAGGCATTCTGATGAGAATTGCTAGTGCTGATGATAGTGTCAGATGATGTCTTTAAAATCAATTGAGAATTCGCGATTTGAATGCTAGAATTCTGAAATCTAATATCCTGAAATGACTTTTTAGGCTATGAAATTCTCAGTATTGTTCTAACCAAACAGGCCCAGAGTACCTATATTTGCCTTTATCGAATTGATGGTTGTGTAGCACACAGTTCACGCAGGATGTTAGTTTGGATGGATGAAACATTATCCACCAGTTAATCCGTTTGGTTCATATGTATCTTTGACCACAACCAACCCCACCTTGCATGTTTCGTTCATTACGAACGTTATCTGTGTGGCTCCCGTGTTTTATCCAACCTAATGTAGTGGCGTCATCTCAAGTGGGCCCCATTCAAGTGCCTTGATGATGTCTTGTTCCAGTTTTGAGAGAAGAATGGCTTTAATAGAGGATGTCAAATCAATTTCACGAGGCAAGTTTTAGGAATTTGGATCATGGGTGTTGATAGTTAAGTCCTGGCTTTTATTATCAGAGGACTTTATTATGTTTTATAGTTACACGTGTCTGCAACTTTTATAATTTATAATTTATGGTCGTACAACAACATTTGCCAAATGACAGATGTTCCTTCAGCGTGGAAAGATCGATTTTTTTTATTTTTATTTTTTTACTTTTGACTTCTAAAATCATGATTTGTAATTATGTATGCTATTTAACAGTTTGATGGACGAACAATTCGCTAACCTAACCTGAACCCAACAGTGGTAATTTAGTGTTCAGATTGATGCTTCCCATTTTTGGCATTGACAATTTCTGGACAGTGACAAATGTCTTGGGTTGGGGCTGGTTGGTTTATGATCTGGGGTTGAGGTTGACATCTAGTTTCATGCCACTAAATCTGTTTATGAAAATTGTGTCGATTTGACATATACATATTCCTTGTCAAGTGATTAAGATTTTGAGTGTTGTATTGTAACTTGAATGGGGAGAGAGGAGTCAATCAGCCATAGTTACTGGACTAGACTTCATGTCTAGATTGTACGAGCTTCGACCTAGCCGAAGCTCATCCTGTTTTGGAATAGAAGACCCTAGGCCATTGGATTCAAGTCCTTTCATTAGCTGTACTGGGACTTTTTTTTTTTTTTGTGAAGAACCTGTACTGGAATTATTGAATTGCTTTAGCTGGAAAATTTCATTCAATCAACTCCTTGACAAATAAAATATGGATTGATCACATTCTTTTCCATTTTTTCTTCTTGTTCCATGTCAAACACAAATCCTCCATTAATCTATCAGCCATCATTTGGGGCATCGATGTTCTCTGGTTTTTGAATCACCGATTTTGCTTTTCATACATCCCAATTATTATTTTAAACATTAAAAAAAAAACAACCTACTGTTTTAAAAAAAATCACATAACAAAACGGTTCAACTCCAAAGCCCTTATAAGTACAGAATTCTGTGGAAAAATGCCAGCCTCAAACCTTTACAGAAACACTGCATTTTAGATAAAGATGCAAGAGTTGGGCAGGAGAGGACTGCGGCCACTTTTGGGAAATATATGGATATATAATTATTATTTTAATTGAAAGATGCTCCCATGAGAGATATCTCTCACCTTATATGAGAGATATCTCTCATGGGAGCATCTCTCTATTATTTTAATACAAATCTTATTTGTTTCTACTGCAATAGACGACCGCCGAACTTCTTCCTGTAGATACTCATAAACTCGGCAATGAAATGTGAGAGCCCCACCTCTATGTCTCATATAAGGTGAGAGATGTCTCTCATGAGAGCATCTCTCTATTATCTTAATAAAAATCTTATTTGTTTCTACTGCAGCAGACGACCGCCGAAACTCTTCCTGTAGATACTCATAAACTTGGCAACGAACTCTGAACAGACAAATAAGGAATGAATAAACAAATCAAATATCAACTTTCCAGATAAATTAGTTGGGTTTTTTTGTCTGTTAACAGCAAGGCTGAAACAAGCAGCAGCATAGACAAAAAGAAGAAAAATACATATATGCACATGGTGGCATGTAGACCACTCTATAATCAGATTAAACACTACGAAACTATAGAGAAAATATCACATGTAGCCTTTGTTGGTTTGCAGTTGACACTGTAATATATAGGACTTGGAAGGCAATTAATTTTGTTTGACTTTAATTAGGAAAAAAACACTCTTGATGAATATACTAAAATTACACGAGATATGTAGAGTGTTGCCAATAATTCAAATCAGAGTCAAATGCCAGACAAAGAAATGCCACCCTAACGAATACGTCAAGATTATTCAAGCAAATGCCAGACAAAGAACTGCCACCCTAATGAGTACATCAAGATTATTCAAGATTTGCAAGGGACAGTAAAAGTGTTTCAGTTGGAGTTGCACTTCACAAAAGTTCACCATGAGCCTTTATTTATTTGCCTTGGTTATTTGGACAGTTTGATTTTTTCTCTATCAGTTATGTTGTGGCAGTCATGGAAAAAAGAAAGAAAGAATACCCCCACAACCATCTCTCTCTCCCCCCCCCCCCCATGATAGAAGGAAAAGAGTCCACAGCTTACACTTTGTTAAACTATGAATTTGTCATAGCAAAATAAAATTCACATTTTTATGGGACTTTTGTGGTATCTCCAACTATATAACATTTTCATGACATGCAACTACATATAGAACCCTCTTTTTCTTCTTCTTCTTCTTCTTTAGAGCACATAGATTTAATAAATTTCATGTGAAATGGCCCCCAAGTGGACATTGATAGTCCAGATTCATGTAAAAAGACCCAGAACAGTCATAAATAGATTCAACTTTTTAAAGCATTAATATACAATTACCTTCTAACTTAAGTAGGGCACTGGTTCCAGTGGGCATTCTCTTGTCCTGCAAATATCACTGTTAAGTATTTCTGTTCCTTCTCTCAACAATATCAGGAGGAGAGAAGAATAACACTTACATAGTAAGCATGCCAATAATAAAGCTCCCTTTTCAAACTAGCTTCCACTCCCTTGAGAAATTCTTCCACAAGCTTCTGCATTTGGGACAGATGGCTCTGTTAGAGAAGAAAGAGAATAAAGCTCCTTCGAGCAAATCAACCAATAGTTTTATTGGGCTACCTGAAGAATCAGTTTGGGATGGACGAAATCTACTAGTAGTTTTTGAAACTTCCCACGTGCAAAAAATAATCTGTAACATGAGAAATTGATAATTTAGTATCTTTTAAAAGCAATTTACTGATTGTTTCAAAACTACTTGTTTTTCACATATAGCACTGTTTTCGCAGCCACTATTGGACATCCATCGCAGTGGGCCAGATTTTCTTCTTTCATCAGTTCAATTAAAGTTGATATTGTAAACAAGAAAAACCTAATCGGGTTAGGAATTCCTACTTAGAAAGTCACTAGTCATTTTGTTTTGACTAGGATTTATTTCTTATTTGGTTTTTGTTTCTTTTCTTTCCTTTTTATGAAGAAGTGTATCAGCTGAACTGAGCATTCAGTCATCTAGGTCGTGTAGGCCAATATGTGTATCATGGGCAGATACCAATTATCGTTATCGGTGGCAACCAATGCCCAGTTCTTATCGACTAATACATTGTTAGTAACCAAAAGCTTGAGTTGTTAGTGAGTGGCATAACAATTTATATCAACATACATAGCTCACTGGAAGATATTTTGACCATGGTTGTATCCTTATGCGTGTTTAATCAACAAAAGATGTACAAATTGAAGAAAGCTTGATCAGGAGAATTCAAAGTACTCAAAAGTAGTTAATAGATCATTTGAGTTCTAAAAAACTAAGATTTATTCCTTATATGACTACCATGTAAATCTAATTCGGGAATTCCACAGCAGCTAACCTTTTCGGTGATGGGTCGCCTAGAATCTCTGCTGCAAGTTCTACCAAGATTTCTTCCCATCCTAGTGGGATTGGTTGTTCATCAATGAAAGGATAGCTGCATGGGCATTAAACAGATCAATAAAAGAAATAACATAACGTGATGCATGCCATGCCTCCCACAATTCCTACTTGTGTGCTTTGCATGCTTCAAGTGCCATGAGTGCTTTCCTCAAGTTCTGCTTTGATTTGGTTGCAATCTTAGCAGCAAAGCTCAATGGCAGATCAAAGTTCTCCTTCCTTGCTGTCTGAATAAGAACCTCCATGATCTGAGAAATACAATGTGTCACTATAAGTTAATAAAAACTCAGAGACCTCAAAACAGAGACTGATGCTGGGTTCGAGAGCTATAACTTGGAACCATCATTACAGATATATTCTTGGCATTGGCCCACCATAATTTTGGTAGGGGAATGAAATTTCAAAGCATCAATAAATGACCTCACAGGATCCCAATCATCAAGTGATAAATGAATTCTAATCACAAAGGTTCAAAATTTATGTTAAAATGAAATCGTTTTTTTTCATTGGTTGGTCAAAGTAAAATATTTTTTAAACCTTTTTTTAATGGTAACTTGACTCGAACCTGCAACCACATGGTTACAACAATCATCACCTTCCAACTGTGGTACAGGCTCTTCTCAATATTTCTTAAACTCTGTTCCTAATAATGCTTGCTTTAACTTTAATAATTACATATATAATCAAATCAGTAAATTAATTTTTTTAAATTCAGAAAAAGAGAAAAAAGAAACATAGTATGATAATAATGGATACGAGAGGATGGAATGCTGCATACCTCATGAGTAACAGGGGCATCCACTGCAACAAATTTGCAGCGGCTTTTGACAGATTCAAGGATGTTAGTATCATCTTCACAGCAGAGCATGATCCTACAAGCATCCATATAACAGTCCATTATCCATTTTATCAAGTGCTGCACGTTGTCTGCGAGCTTGTCAACCTCATGGAGAACGATAACTGGAAGAATCAGATGAAACCCAGTTAGATTTCATTAGGATCAGGTTATTTAGGTGAGGCGAATGTCGCAATTAAACCTTTGAAATCTGCCTTTAAAGTCGAGTCACTTTCAGGGGTACTTGCACTGTTGCCCGCTATGTCTTTGACAAGTGCCATTAGCTCATATCTTGCATTCTTTGATGAAGACTTGAGATTAAGTTCTACATGGTGAGGGCTTGAGGTTAAGGGTACTACCACTTGCATTTCCTGAGGTTCCTGTCAAAGATATCAAAGGATTAGTTATGTGCTATTGGAGTTGGAAGGCCTTTTATAAGATAGATCTCTGTTTTTTCAAGCTCATCACCACAAAATACAAAGAAAATGAAAACTTAGAACGCCCACATTCAATGAGGCATTTCATATTTTCACATTGTATTTGTGGCCAACCAGAAATTTACTAGCTGCTAAAATCGAAAATTTGTAGAGTTCGCCGTATACGGATATACCTGAATGTGGAAGTACCTTAAATCATGTGAAATCTGCAACAGAATTTAACAGGAATCGGTTGAGTATATCAAAAGCAAATGTCTTAAACAGAAGCTTTCAAAATATATGCGGCTGCATTAGACGGATCTATTCAGACATACCTCCCATGCAGAATTACCATAGATTTCATGCAGTAAAGCCATGCATAAGGCTTTCTTTCCTGAGCCAGAAGGCCCCTTGAACAGAATATGAGGGCAATTTTTTTGGGATATCTAGTCAAAGCAAAAGGCAGAAACCATAAATCAATGATCTAAATGATAAATGACAGGATGCTGCATCATAGACTAAGAACTAAGACTAAGAAGCCATTTTACTGAAACCATGGTTAAAAAGCAAAGGAAAGGTCCATTATCAGAATCAGTTTTGATAGACAACTCTAACCTACCTTGAACTTGGCAGAATTCATTATAGTGAAGAGATGTTATTTTAGTATAACACAGCAATAAACTTGACCAGTATTGAGTTTCTAGTTCAGTCTTGCATTAATCACAGAAGAAAATCCATGATATAAAAACTGTGCACATCTGCCGCAAACCATACTGGTGTATTACATTAGAGACCACGAACTCTGCCATAATATTATCAAATTAAAGCATGAAGAGCTCTCTTATACAATTAATATAATGATTTGGTGTATGGAAATAAATGGTGAGGATTTTCAGAATTCAGAAATATATAGAACTGCAGATACTACACAACACGGCTGAAGAATGCTGACTGTGACAGGGATGAAACGAAGCCATCTCTTAGCATTTCCTGGCCATGGTTCTTTTAATAGGGATTAGCAACAAGAGAGGCCTTAAGGTTTAGTCTGAGGAGTATCTCTGTGGTTGGACTCTTAAGATTCAAGAAAGGCAATATAAGGTTAGGAACGAGATCTGATTCCTCATGGGTTTTTGTATTTTTCATTAAGGAAACAATGTATATGGCAGATTCTCTCAGGTGGCTCGCGAGGTGAATAAGGGGCGGATTCTGTAGCAATAGCGGGGTTTTAGAAGCAGGGCCTACCGATTGGTTTGTTGTTGGATTTGTAATCCTTTTATTTGCCATGACCATGATGAGGCTAGTTTTCTGCTAAACAACCATGAATATATATGCTAGGGCATTCCATGATCATGCTAAGGGATTCCCTGGCAATTGTCCGATGCAGGCCAAGAAGATGGCCCCTTAAAAAGGGGCAGGCCGAAGAGGACATGGATGGACAACCTATCTATGGATTTGGTCCAGAATGGACTAGAATGGCCAAACAAAAAATTCATGAGTTCTTTTGCTGTTAGACAATGGTTGATGTGTGCTTCATCTTACTATTCTTGTCACACTTTTAGATAGAATCTCTTTCTAGCATATGGTTTTAATATAACTATGCTGTCAATATTGTAGCACCTAAATTAATTTGGCGGTGTAACCCGATAAATTTGTGTTTTGAGATAACATATTAATGAACAAGTACATAGCTCTGCTCTCTGGGTTTCAAATTGTTCAGATTTAGTTTAGAAAAGAATCTTTACAGTGAAGTGTTGAATGATTTTCTTTTATCACAAATATTCAATTTTTATCTTTATCTACTTTATTTCAGCGCGGGTAATTATGGGCACTCACAAAAATTGCGGCTACTTTATTTTTTTTAAAAAAAAAAGTGACCAGAACATGAGTGACTTGCAAATTCAATTCTATAATAGTTCAATATGTTTGCTCATATAAACACGAATCAAAAAGTCTTTGCTTGGCCATGCTAGTTTCCTCTGATAGACTAAGATTTAACTTCAGTAGATAGAGTTTCACATCATATTATCTAATTTTCCCAACTATAGAGTAAAGGATAAAAGGAGCAAGATTAATTTACTCAAGTAACCTTACCAGTTGTCTGAGATATTGGGCTTGTGATTTGTGGCAAATGAATCCACTCAATGAACTGGGTTGATGCTCATCAGCCCAGAACTGCCTGAGGCTTTCCACCACAAATGCCTTCTCAATAAATAAAGCTTCATCAATTCTCCGAGTTTCAGGTGACGTTGATTTCCTGCAAGATCCCCTTCTCACACAGGAGAAACACACATCTTTTTGGTTTCTCTGCCTGTTTTCCGTGAATTTTCTGAAACTCATACTTTGGCTTCCATCACTCATCTTACTACTTGAACTACTAAATTTACTACTTTGCTTGCTAATAGCAGAGATGGTGCTCATATTTGTTCGTGATAGACTAGTACCACTACTAACTGCAACAACTTGCGTAGTCTGATCAAAACTATTGATTCCTCTGCTGCTCTGTTGAGCAACATTTTTTCTTTCAGAAACCACCTTAGGTTTGGGAGCGAAGTTGCTTTCAAAACCATTGTACCTTGGTACGCCACTCTTTTGCAAGGTTTGTACCTCACGAGAAAAGAAGATATCTCCCTGCGCGATTGAATCTGTGCTTTCCAAAGTTAAATCATCAGGAATGGGGCCCCTTGAAAGCTTTGCATTAGCGATGATTTCATTAATTTCGCTCACAGAAGGAGCTACACCACAACCACTTTCTTTCTGTTTCCGAATCATGCTTCCCTCCAATGGTGAATGGGTTCGTTCTTTAGAAGCAGAAATGATCTGCTCTTCCTTTTCCCTGTCTTTCAGTTTTGGAGCAGATCTGGACCTATGGCTGTGATTATATCTCTCACTCACTCGAAAAGTACTTAGCTGCAAACCATCTTCATTTTTCTCTGAGTCCAAAAACCTGTTTGGAACATTTTGGCTTCTTTTTCTGTTGAAGCCTTTAAGCTCGTTCTTTTCTACTTCAGCTTCCTCTCTAGTTGCTTCATATGGAGAAATATGTCTCCGCCGCTCGGCAACACCAAAGGGGCTGCTATTCTTCCTCAAGTGGGAGCCTAATTCAGGCGAAATTGCACGTTCATCTGTACGCTGTTTATACGGAGATTTACTGAATCTCCTTGGAGTTGGGCTGGCTTTTGAAGCTATAACAGGAGAATAGAGATTATATTCAGGCTTCAAAGGCTGCATCTGGCTACGGCTCAAGGGACTGGTATTTCTCGCAAGAGCTGGAGGAGTTTTCGGCTGTTCTGGTACATCCATTTGATCATTATTCTTGTTGGTATCATGCCATGGGCTTTCGTGCCATTCAGATTCTGTATCAGAAGGTTCATAGCCGCTGCTTCGCCTCTGTTTGACTGCCAAATGAGGCTGGGGAGCTCTGTTGTTTCTTGAGGAACTATCCATTAATTCTTTCACTACAGAAGCATTTACATGAAACTCTTTGTTTCTTCAGAACTGTTATAGAAAAAAAAGAAGACAGATCAACAAGCTAAAAATATAGTGAACCAACCTTCCACACAGTGAGAATAACTCAAAGATTAAAAATAAAAAAAAACATATAGTGTAACAGATAAAAATACCTGAACGTTCAGCAAACACTCCAGTACTAGTTTTCCTGTAAAAGATATCTACAAAAGAGTAGGAGAGGAGAAGTTTCGAGCTCTAGTGGTTTTGGATTCTAAAGCAGTTGTTGAGACCGTAGAAAGGGACCGCGATCTGGGGTTTGTGGAGAGCCAAAGGCATATGCGAATGGATATAAAGAAGCGAGATTTACGAAGGAGTTGCATTGTTGCTGTCGATCTTTCTAAGTAATTGAGTTGGCGTCCAACAATAACGTGTTTTTACAACCCAAGAAGAGAGCTGGTTTCCTGCAATTTCTAAGCTGAGTGTTTGGATGATTTGATGTTTGTTTGTTTTTTTTTGTCAGTTTTCGCTTTGATTCCTCAGGAATCAGGATACTCGACGGTTAAAACTTGGAAATAGCGTTGCTTGGAATGGATTGCTTCCCGCAGTTAAGACGAAGGAATGGAAAAAAATTTAAGGGAAATTCGAAGAAGGCCCCTAATTTTTTTACCATTTAAAAAAAAAGACATTAAAAACAATTAAAGTTGAATTTTTTTTTTTTCAAAATTGAATGTAAGTTTTTCAAGATGTTTTCAATTAGGTCCTTTCCGGCCAAAACCCCTAGCAGCCGGAGACCATTTATTTCTCTCCCAATTTTATAAATGAATGAAATGTCCTTTCTTTTAAGAAATGGCTAAGGCTTTTCTTCCTCTTTTTTTTTTTTTATTATTTACTTTTTCTTCTTCACTTCTTTTCCTTTATTAATGATCAATAGTGATCCCCGACAACCCTTTTATTGATTTTTGAGTTAGCGATGATCGTCAGCATTAAGCCTTTTTTTCACCTTCTACTAGTAAATCTTAGCAATCTCTTTTTATTCTTGGACAAAGCATAATTTAGAAAAAAAAAACATCATAAAGTCATATGTTTTGGGGATTTTTTTTTTTTGTTATTTTTCTCATATTTGGCCCCACAAAGAAAATCTTCTGGCTCCACACCTGCCAACTAAGGATTACTACCAAGTTAAAACTAGGGGTGTAACGGTTCGGTTAACCGGTTATTTTGGGAAAACCGTTAACCGAACCGTAACCGCGGTTTTTGGATTTCATTAACCGTAACTATAACCGTGAAGACAAAAACCGTAACCAGTAGATTAACCCTTTTATATATTAATTAATAGACAAACGGCTAGAATATAATGCCAACTTTTAAATTTTAAATTGCAACAGAGCATGTTGAACACTCTGTTGAAACTGTGAATGGATGTGTATTAAAGAAATTATGAGAACATGGAAAAAAAAAAAAAAACAAAGACCACAAAGAACATCTTAAACTTTCAATTAGGAAACATTCATATTCTCAAACATTTATCATGCATAGGACAAGAGGGAACAAAATAGAAAAACAAAGAAAGAACCCACTGATTTTAACCAAGCAAAAAATTAGTTAAGAATTCAAAAAAAAAAAAAAAAACTAATCTAGATGGATCAATTAATTGGTGACATGGATTGAGGATTAGAATATGAGTTTCAGATTAGGGGGTTTGGGTTTAGGCGAGAAATGGATGAGAGAAAGGATTAGGTTTCTTTTGTTAACGTAACACTTAAAGAAATATTTCATTCGGCCCTTAGTTTTTTTCCTTTATTTGTATAATGGTAAGGTTAACCGTATACGGTTAACCGAACCGTATAATACGGTTCGGTTCGGTTAACCGCAGTAAGTTATTATAGAAAACCGTAACCGAACCGAACCGTGCGGTTTTTGGATTTCATTAACTGTAACCGTAACCGAACCGTGAAACACGGTTTTTAACCGCGGTTCGGTTTGGTTAGACGGTTTCTCGGTTTTTTTTTACACCCCTAGTTAAAACTTTGATTGACATATTCAGTCATATTTTAGTGTGTCTTCTTGTAAGAACCCGAAATGTTGTTAGTTCTTTCAAAGAGACAAGGCTCTCTTTGAAATCAAAAAATGGAAAAATAATGTTAAAATAGAAAGATCCACTCGCCAACTTTCTAGGATGATCTGTTCCTCCAAACATGCATCAAGGGTGTTGGTAAATGATTAATTAATCATCATTCATCTGTTATGAGCTCTGGACATATTCCACCTTTTTAAATAAAAGGTTGACCATTTTGGATGCCTCGCCACATTTGGTTCATTTGTAGCTTTCAATCGTAATGGCATGATCATAAGTGGGCAATGGACCATTGCAATTTAGTCTATCAGGAAGTATCATCTAAACTTTATTTTTCAACCTTATAGATTTACAGATATAGAGAGGGGTCATTTTAAATTATATGCTTGTTTGGTAATTTACTTGTAGAGTGAAGTAAATAGAAGGGTATTTTAGTCATATACAAATTTGGGGGAGGGGGGATCGGGATCCATCATCCATGTGAGGGGTTTTGGCCGGAAAGGACCTAACGAAAAACATCTTGGAAAACTTAGACCCTATTTAGTAAAATTCCCTTTTGGTGTCCTTTTTTTAAAATCTTGAGAAACTTAGGGTTCTTTTTTTTATAGTAGTTTGTACAAATAGGAATCAAACTTTATCCGGCTCCCAAATTGAAGGATCTTCTGCCTGTGTACTCTAATAAGAGTAAAATTCTTGAGTATCCTTGGAGGGTTGTCAAAGGATTGGGTCAGCCCGAGCTTATCCAAGCCCTATCCTCAATACATGCATGCCAGCCCATGCAAACCAAGATTGAGCCCAGGGCCCAAAGAGGAAAAAAATCAATTTTTAATTTTTTTTTTCTACAATGCTATTGGGCACTGAGTGTGAGCCCAATGTTAGCCCACTTTCTTTATCTAAACCAAGGACCAACAATGCAATGCAACAAGTAAAATTGTAATTGATGGAAATATACCACTGGGGCTGGCAAAGGGTGAGGTCGGGCCAGACCTAGGTTTGTCCAAACACTACCCTCAGCATTTGTTGGGTGGGCTAAAGACCTCGGATGGCTTGCTACTTGGGCCCTTACTCGATCCTCCCGAGCCAGGCCCAAGGCATAAAGAAAAGAAAATTCAATTTTTAATAGAGAAGAAAAATCAGTTTTTAAACACCACCATTGGGCACTAAATGTAAATCTTAGGCTAGCCCTCCTTTTTTATCCGATCTTGGAACCATCAACAGCAACATGGAGTCTCAGTTTGCTACGGTTTGATTTAGCAGGGCAACCACTAGGCAATTACTTACCCTTCAAGAAAAAAACTATTTGATAGGATTGGTTGCTCCTAGCTTTAACTCATCATGTTAAACTCTAAATAGAATGCATTTTTTTTAACGGTAACCAAAGACTTCATTCAAAGAAAAGAAAGTACAAAGTACAAATAGAATGCATTGCATTGAATTCTCGTAAATTTAATACCAACAAACAAATAAATACTATGGAAAAAAACTAAGTTTTGACAAGGCGTATATTTCCTAGTCCCATGGCGCTAATGCAGGATTTCTAAGTGAATAGTTTTAGAGCCAGTTTGGTTGCAAGTAGATTAGGAGACTTTAGGATACATCATCTAGAGCATTTGCAGAAGTTCAAGCATTTGAGGATACATCATCTAGAGCATTTGGAGAAGCCCAAATGCTGGCCTCCAGAGTGGAAGTCCAAAATTATGAGAATTCTACTCGCCAAAAGTAACTTTTCACATAGCCAGCTCAGCTAATTCTCACCGGAGATTCCTAATCAAATAGGGAATCTAGAATTCTAAATAGGGGGGCTTCCATTAGAAATACTCTCAACCAAACAGGCCCTTTAAGAACATGTGCTTGCTTGCCTAGTTTATTGGGAACCTCGCTTCTCACCTTTACATCTAAGGATCGATCCCTTGGTATCCTGCGGGAGTGGTTGTTATTTCTTTTTAGGGATGGAGATTTTTATTACAAGGGCAGACATCATCTCCCAAGGATGGGTTCTCTAATATGTGTGCTAGCTTCCTTTGCTGAGCATGAACAAGAAAAAGTAGTCCAAACCATGCATTTTTCAAGTTGCAAACCTGATTCCAAGGCAAGTGGGGGCCATGGGTAAAACAGTTAAGGTGTGTTTGTGTGATAAAAGGATTCTTCACTCTACGGATTTCCATTTCTACAATAGAAACGAGTGGGGGCCATGGGTAAAATAGTTAGGGCGTGTTTGTGTGATGAAATGATTTTTCACTCCACGGATTTCCATTTCCACAATAGAAATGAATCTTACATTCCTTTCTTTCCGAAAAAAAAAATCCTCTTCATTAAAGAAAATCAATTCATTTTGTCTCCTTTTATGCATTCTAAAATGTCACATCAAATAATGTAAGACTGGGTTGCACGAAGAATCAAGACGATTTTCATCTCTATCATGGATTCCTGGTGTCCTACAAAGTACCCTCACTGTGATGGGAGTCCCAACACAAATTTATTGTGGCCACCAAGAGGGCAGTTGGGAAATTAGATTAACGAGAGGCTGGACTCCACATTCTTAATTTCCAATCTAGCCCCATCCAAGGCCGGCTCGAGACAATTCGAGGCCTAAAGCTACATTTGTAAATTAGACATTTTCTATGTTTTAATATTATTATAAATATTTTATTTAAATTTTATTTTTCTTACTTTTTTATGATGTAAAATTACTAATTAAGTTTTTATATTCAAGTTTTGCTAACCTATCTTAAGCCACCTCCAAAACCCATATGAGAATTTTGGGCCCATTCGAAAACTCACATGAAAATTTTGGGTCACAAAATCCAAATACCTATTTGGCTCCAACCCCCCCGCACCATGACTCAGGACCATCCAAGATGGACTTCAGAGGTGTGCCCCACGTTTTGGATGTTCCAGATACACAGTACTCGTATGCACTCACTGTGGGCAAGTGAATAAATTCCGGCGGAGGCCCATTGTTTATCTTAAATTTTAAGATCTATTATTAGGGTTGAAACCCCAAGCTATAGATTTATTACAACCACATCATGGATCAAATCTGAATGGGCCCTATTGAAATAGGATGCACAAAAATAATGATAAACACTTGTGAAATAAGTTCATGACTAAATGTATTGCTGAGATTTGATACACATGGACTGCTAAAAATATAATGGTGTGCTAAAATCAATTGGACTCCTAGCCATAGAAATATAAGGGGCAGATTTGAAAATATAATCGGCATAAATGACACTTTAAAGGCCCCATGAAAATCTTGGTCGTATCTTCTTAAATTATTATGGGGCCTTATATTTTGGGGAGAAAAAAAAGGGATGGCAGTTAACAAGTTTTCTATTTTGAAATTTTAAAAGATGTCATTTGCTATTATAGGGCCTTTTTTTGTGCCTTATTTTTTGAGGCCTCAAGAAATTGCTTTCTTGGCCTTATGGTTGGGCCGGCCCTGGCCCCATCCAATTCTAAAGTGTTTCTAGATCCTTTGGTAACGTTACTAACCAACGCCTGTGGGGTGTACAAGATCAGTGCATGCAAGAGCGGTCGACCACAGTTACTTGTGCTCGGGTTTTGTAAAGAATCTGATGAGATCTTTGAGAAGCGGGTTTGATCCAGGCCCAGGCCATTGACTGACCCATTTCGAGTTTAGTATTCTTATAAATATATATATATATATATATATTTATATTTACCTCAGCAATGGGGTGGGATTCAAGAGAGGGCCCGCATACACACGGGAAACAGTTCACTTAAGTGGGGAAGGAAGCCTATACAAGTGGGAAAAGAGCCTACACAGTCTAGCGGTGGCAATCGGGTCGGGTTGTGCTAAATGGGTCTGACCCGTTTATTAAACGGGTTATATAAGTCTAACACGCTCCGATCCGTTTAATAAACGGGTCGGAAACCCCTAACCCGCACCCACCACGGGTCAACCCGACCCGACCCGACCCGCATAACCATTGCGGGTTATACGGGTCAGGTCGACCCGCATAACCTACATCCATCTAGTAAATAAATCGACTCAACTATGGTTCCCTACTTGACCAAAACTGACTTTGAAGCTCAAATTTGGTCTAATCTCATTTCAACAATCATTTGATGCGTATTACCTTGTTTTCCATTAATAAAAAGCGTGGGGTTGAATTAGTTAAGGTCCATTTATTCTTTTTTAGTATTTGTTTTAATCCAATTTTAGCTTAAATAAGCAGGTTATGCGGGTCAAGCGGGTCATGAATACTTGACCCATGACCGACTCGCCTATTAAACGGGTCGGGTTAAGCGGGTAATACGCGGGTCGGGTCGGGTTGGCAGTTCGGGTCGGGTCGTATTTTGCCACCTACACTACGCACAAGCAAAAAGATATGGCATACATAGGGTTTGAATCCCAGACAGCCAGATAAGAACTCAGACTCCTTACCACTCGGATACAGAAGCCGTATTCTTACCAAGATGGATGAATGGGCATGTGACAAAGCATTTTCTCTGGGCACAGCTGAAAGATCCTAACCTACCAGTTGAAGATACTTGTGCAATCGAATACTGACCATCAGTTGGAGCTACTGTTAACCGTTCACTGGTAGATCTTTTTTTAATATTTTCTTAATCTTTCAATAAGTGGCTAGGATTTGAAGGTGTGACCCATCCAGCAAGGCCAACATATGAATACAAAGATCTCACATGCATTTGGGATTCGAGGATCGTAATTGTGCTGGACAAGCCGAGTCCATGCTCAGGCCAGAATTAGTCAGTCAATGGCCCATGTTTTGGGTAAATCTGGGCCCACTTTTGCTCGATAGCCAAACAATTTGAACATATAAAGCATGAAATTAGTACTGCCCCAGCTTGGCTCAACCTGCTAGTCTATTTGGCCGTGGTGTTTGGTCATCAGGTTGGCTCAAGTGTGACTTTCATGCCTGCCAGAAAATTAGTTCCTGCCCCATTTGCAATGAATGCCAATGATAGATACCAAGTTCAAGGGTAGAAGAAAAACTGGTAAAAGCACTGTTGGGTATTATTGGTGTATTAGATATTTGCAAGATCAACCATCAAATCTTGTCAACTCTCCTAAACAGCACTACAGCAGATTCAAAATATTTAAAGTCATTAATGAATGATGATGTGCACATGGAGGAACGTTATAGCCACCTACGTTCCTTGCCCACCAAATGCACAATTTCTTATAAAAATGGAAACGAACTTCTTGTATTCTAAATATAAAAAGATGCAAATTGTTATAATTCATAAATCATCTTTCATAAGTTGGTGAAAAAGTCAATTATCTTTCATATACCAACATTCCACGCGCTGGCTGTGGTTGTCCAAACACAAAGGCACTTAACTTTTTTTATGCATTTGGATATTTCGGATTTGCTTCTTGCAATTGGTGAAGAAATAATAGAGAATTAAAGGGGCTGTTTGTTTGCAGTATGTAAATGATTTAAGGAGAGTGACTTCTAATAAGATTTATTTCCTCTAAGGTTATCTATAAAAGTGGTTTTCTCGACTCTCGTACTCTCTCTTTGACTTAAGTAATATTACATAGTACCATTACATTAACTCTCACTAGGGGTGTCAGTTGGGCCTCCACTGCCCCGCACAAGAGAAAAAAAAAAAAAAAACGGGTTGTGGGCCGGCATGGCCCATTGACCGCGTTGATCAGGCCGGCCTAGGACGACACAACCAAAAGGATGGGTCGTATTGGGCCAAGGAGCCCTCAGCCTCGGCATAGCGCAACAGGACTTGGGCCTTGGTCGTGCCGTGCTGGGCTAGGGTGTCGGCCCGGGGCAACATTTATATAAAAAAGCTTTTTTTATATAAATAAAATAAAAAACTTAAAATAATTAAACTTTTGCTTTTTATTTATAAATTAGCATCAATATTTGTGCATTTATTTTAATAATATCTACTTTATTTCAAGTTGCAAACCCTAGAAGTCTATAAAAATCCCTTGTAATTTATATAAAAAAATTAAAAAAGATCTAGAAGAGGCATGTAGGCTTGCCCCAAAGTCAAAGCTTTATTTCAAGTTGCGAACCCTAGAAGTTTATAAAAATCCCCATCAATTTATATTAAAAAAAGTTAAAATGATTTAGAAGAGGCATGTAGGTTGGCTAGTGCCAGGCATGGGCCAGCACGACACAACCTAAGCCCTGTTGTGGGCCATGCTGGGCTGAACCCCAGCTGACTTGAGCAAGGCACGGCTAGGCCATTCTCAAAGCCGTCATGCCAAGGTTACACCCCTAACTCTCACTCATATTGGAGTGAGTGCCGGGAGATCGGAGAAAACGCTATTTAGTCAAAGTCGTTGATCGCAAGGTGGGACAATCTAAAGATCATATTTGACTTGCTCTTGATCAAGTTCATGGCGCAAATGTACGCTTTTAAGTATATTGAATTATCTATTGCTTAAATGCATAAGTCTAGATGAATAGGTTTAATTTATGTTGCAAACCATATTAGATTCAGGAAAAGAGAATGAGAGAGAGTAACTATTTAAAAACATGGTTGCAACCTGAATGAGAAGGGCGACCACCCACCAAATCTTGTCGACTCTGCTAGAACCACAGAATAATACTCATATTAAAGTCATTCATGCTCGTGTGCACATGTATGAAATTTTTAAACAATCATACTCATTGCCCACCAAATGCACAAAATCTTATAGAAATATATAGAAACGATCTTCCCTTATGTTAAATAGAAAATGAAAAAAAAAATGTTATATAACAGTATTAAGCACAAATCATCTTTTCCATAAGTTTTGAAGAAGTCAAATACTCCATATGATAAGAACATTCAGTACGCGTGGGTTGTGGTTGTCCTAACTCCTAACCCAATTAGATATTCCAGAATTGCTTTTCGCGTTTGGTGATGAATAGTAGACAAATTTCTTAGAAGTCATAACTATCCTAGTCCTAGAACAACCTTCCAACAACTGATTAGTACAGTAAAAATAATTAATGCTATTGCTTTGATTTGATTTGATATACTTTTGATGGTAACATGGAATTTTTAATTGCACCGATCGATTGAAGGCCAACAGCAAATCAGGACTGTCCATGTAGATGGCTCAGTCATTGATTTGGGTATGATTACAAAAGCAAGCAGATTTGTTTAAGAACCATTGTTCATCTATTTAGGGCCCCCCAGGTGACAATCCTGATCCGACCATCCCTGCTTTAAAGTACGGTAAAAGAAATACAAAAAATCCATTATAGTTCTCACAAATTATTCATCACCTCCTCCATCATCATCATCATCTTTTTATTCTTAATGAGATTTTTTTAATGTAAACCCACTTTTATTCAAGCTCGTCTTTGTCCCTCTTTAATTTATTTCATAGTGCCTATCTTTGAGAAATCAAAACTGATCACACTAATCTACTTACTTGAATTGACATTATTTCTAATTTGAAATTGATCGGACCAGTAACATATTAGAATCAATCATAAAAATTACTTTTACAAAAAAAAAATCACAAAAATAACATATCAATCGCAAAGATAAATGCATCAATAAAATTAATTCAGGCCTAAAAAGTGGGGTAATAAAGATTATATAGTTGAGTGACATTTGGCCCACCCATATCCAAAATGTATCCACTAATTCCATAAACTGGATGCTCCCAACTAGGCACCTCCAAATGGAGGTGCTTTACTACAAGTGCACCAAGGTTGACAGTAACACACCCCTTTTCTTAAATATGGTTGGCTTCTTATCATTGCCAGCTATCTTCTTTCTTCTCCCAAACAGTCCTTGAAGAGGCTCCAAAACACCCATATTTCATAGAGAAATGAATGGGAGAGTTTTTGTTTTGATCTTCTTCTTTTGGGCTCTACTCGCCATCATAACTCCCACACTTGTTCTTTGGTCTGCAACTGCAAAACCCAGTTTGGGTACCATAGGTATAGCTAAACCAACTTCTTCTTCATCATCATCATCTTCTTCTTTGTGTTGTGTTGTTTGGGTGTGTCTTTCTCTTTTATGTTTTAGTTGGGATTGAGACAATGAATTTGAAAGTTTCTCGATCTGGTATGGTTTATGTGCAGATGAGAGAAGAATTGATATTAAGGTGAAGGGAATGATGAGTTATATAGAGAAAAGGTATTCGAGAAGAGTATTGCGGCCACAATCGCCAGTAGCAGAAGCACCAGCAGTACCAGCACCTGCTCCTTCACCAGATACAGGACTCTAATTATAGTTGCACAGAGATTAATTTGTTATGCAGTTGTAGAGAGATGAATTGATGAGTTGCAAGGGAAAGAAAGACTGTGCTGTATCTTCTTATTACTTCAGGTTTTTCTTCTTTCATACAAGTATTCAGTTCTGGTTCATTATCAGAGACATTGTTCTCGGAAAATTACTGAGAAAATGTAGGGGTCATTTCCAAATTTGGGTTTTTTTTTTTATAGGACTTCATCAAAAAGATTTCATGAAAATAAAATTATTTTTAAATAACTAAATAATAGATAAATAAATTATGATTTTTAAAATACTTTTTAGGTTTTCCATTTTACATAAATTTTTCACAATACTCATGATATTTTTCGAAATTCTTATTTTAGATATATATGGAGATATTATCACAGTATTTTCTAAATGTTGCTGAAATTTGTGCACTGGTCCCATATGACAAAAGTGGAATTGCCTTTACCGCGTAAATTATTCAACTGTCTTTTCTCTTTTGGGATTTTTATTTTGGCCATTGATATTGGCACTCCTAAATGCCCCCTAGAAAGAGGAGGGGGGAGTGCCAATATCAATCCCCTTTATTTTTGGTAACATGTATAGTTATTCAACTATCATTTCTCTTTTGGGGGTTTTATTTGCCTCCGGTTGTTCCCATGTGGTGTTTCAAACCTGAATTTGACCTATTGGGTTGAAATGTCAATCCAAAACAATGCGTAAGTTAGAAGATCCAAGATTTTAATTTAGGCGTTGGGTTTAGGTTCAGTGGGAGGGTCATGGTGCAGTTAGTCGGGTTTAATTTTGACTTAATTGCACCCGGGCCCAATTATGTTCTATCTACCCCAACCAAACAGTCATGAAACCCAATAACCAACGAGAAACTCCACAACTAAACAACTAGGAAACTCCATAATCAAACAGCATGAACATTGAATGTAAGTGGGCCTAAATCAGTCTAATGATGGTTATTAATGAGCCTAGATGACAGCCCAAATGATGGCCACAAATGGGCCCGAATTTGAGTGTAATTCAGTCAATAGGAGGGCTTCAAATGTGTTTAAAGCAGTCCAGCTAACATCTCAAAATAAGCTTGTAATTCAACCTATATGTGGACTGTAAATGAGCCTAGAACTTAGCCCAAAATGACGACTATAAATGGGCCAAAAGAGACTGTTATACCAGGACCAACCCAAATGGAAGTTGTAGATGGGCCTCACAAGCAGCCCAATGAAGGCTGGCAATAAGCCTAGAAAACCACCCAATGACTGACTGTGAATAAGCTTCTAAATAGCCCAAAGATGGCTGCCAATGAGACTAGATGATAACGCAAACTAAGGCTATAAATGGACCCAAATTTGATTTTAAAACAGTCCAAAGAAGGGCGTTAAATGGGCGCAAACCATATCAGGAAATGGGCCTAAACATGACTGTCAACCAGATTATATATGGGCTGTAAATGGGTATAACCAGCCCAAATAAGGGTGGTGACTGGACCCAAACCATATCAGAAAATGGGCCTAAACATGACTGTCAACCAGTATATATGTGGGCTTCAAATGGATCTAAACAATCTCATTAACTGGACATGTACATGACTGCAAAATAGTCCATATATGGGCTGTAAATTGTGTCCAACCAATGTCTGAATCCATTTCAGGAAACATTTTCAGCAAATGGGCCGAAACTTGACTGCAAAGTAATAAATATATGGGCTGTGAATAGACCCAATTACAATATCAATAAATAGGCCTAGACATGATTGCCAGATAGTCCATATATGGGCTGCAAATGGGTCGAAACTCCAAACCATGTTAGGAAATAGGCCTAAGCATGACTGTAAAATGGTCCAAATAAAACCTGAAAATGGGCTATAAGATGGGTCCTCTGATCTAAAAGGCTACGAATATATATTAAAAATAAAAAATATAATTTCGGAATTAATATCAACATATCTTGTATGGTTTATTTTACTCAACAGAATAGACCAACTCAATCCAAATGCTCTCAAATGATAGGAGCATGGAATTTAAAGCCTCAACAAAAGTGGTGGTTTTTGGGAGGATTAGAGAAGTTCCATATTTGCATTGATTCAAGGTGATTTGAACGACCTACTAAATTTTAATTCAAATTCAAAGGTGAAGAAGACCATTATGGCCCAACTGGATGTCAGCCCACCAAAGTCAAAGTAGGTGAGCCAACTTACTTAGAAAGGGGGGCCCGTCGAGGCACCGATTGGATGCTAAGGTCAGATTATTGGTGAGGCCATTTCTAAGTTCATAAAAATTCAAATGGGTCTGGACCCACATATGCTTCCTTAGTGGTGGGCCCGTCAAGACATCAATTGTGTGCTAAGGACCAATTAATAGTGGGGCCACTCAAGCTTACCTAATGATGGGGCCCATCAAGACATCAATTGGATGTTAAGGCCTAATTGATGGTGGGTCATTCAAAATGGCTGTTAAGCCCACTTAATGATGGGACCTCTGAAGGCCCAATTGGCTGGTAGCCCATCAATCCTCAATTGAACAATTGGCCAACCAAGTCCAATCTACAATGAACATTCCATAGGTATTGTCCCGAGGGCCCGAGTTCTAGATTTAGACTTCAGTCAAATGAAGATCTATGACCCCATTGTGACAACCCAATGCTGAATGCTTGTTATGAGTTATCTTTAAGGGCATGTTTGGCAATGGTCCACTCCAAAGAATCCTCGCCATTTTTCCGTATATGTGCGGAAAATTCATGTTTGGAAACAAATCCTATCGTATGAAAGGATTTCTTAAAATAAGCACAAAATCAGTGGAAGAGAGAATAACGTCAGTCGGACCTCCCCCCATCGTACTCTCCAAATCCGCGTGCACATGGATTTGCAGATGAACAGTGTTTTTTACGGTAACTTGGATATTATTTTTTTTTGCTGCGGAAACCTATCTTATGGGTCCCACAATTAAGATCTAATCCGTCCATCATGTTAAGAAGGTTCAAAACGCTACAACGTCAAATTTCAGTTGTTGATTCCTCATATATTTTGAGATGTTTACAAAATAAAATTCAAGACATTTGATCATGATTTATGGATTTGTAGGTCCTGTTTCCAAAATCCAAACCGTCCAGCTCTTTTGAATGCCTAAAACAGTAAATAGTTCAAATTTGGTAGCATAATTCATCATGGATTGTTAAAAAACAAGTAAAAACCTCTTGACCGTTGATCATCCACACTGCAAGGACGTTTCTGCACATGACTAGTATTCTAGGCGTCTGCCGATGAACAATGCTCTACATGGGATGATGCGGTGTCCGGTTCTTGCTTTGGAAACCTACTGGATCGGTCTCAAATTTAAGATCTGAACCATCCATCATGTTGAGAATGCTCAAAACGGCTAGTGGACAAATTTTCAGCCGTTGATTCATCATATATCTCAAGATATTTGTAAAAAAAAAAGTCTATAATTTGAAAAATTACTTTTTAATTTTTGTAAGATCCATAATGAAAATCCGAACCGTCCATCATCTGTAAATGGACAAAAATGGTCAGGAGACCAAATTTTAGAGGTTGCTTCATCATGGATTGTGAGAAAATTAAAAAAATTTGAGACCGTTGGATCTCATGTGTAAATCCGCAGCTTCCTTTTGTTTGACAAACCTAGAGTGAGGTAAATCATCTTCATAGGAAATCCTCAATGAGAATACTACCGTAGAGAAGAACGAAAGAATCCTCTAAATAGAGGATTCCTCCCCCTAGCATGGACAAACGTGCCCTAAAGCCTCCTGAGGCCTGTTAGGTCTCAATTAAATGTCATTCGGAATCGAAGACAAGGAGTACAGATATTGACATGTCAATTTTTATCTATTCATTTGTAGATTTTATGAAGTCATCATAACCATATTCTGAGAGGAGTTGTTTATTTATTTATTTTGAAGATGTAATTAATGGTAACTGAATTTAAAAAAAAAAAGTAATGTGCCCACAAATTAATGATAAAATCTCCTATTAAAGAAGGGAATTTTAAGCTTATTGAATTTTTATGCATTACTTTATTTATGCATCAATTTGTCGTGAATAGCTAATTGAATGAAATGATGAAGTGCTTGTTCTCTTGACGTGGCAAAAACTATAATCATCTTTTTTTTTTTTTACCTTTCACATGATTCGGGCATTCTGCCTTTGGCATATTTGTGGAGAAAACCGCTAAAAATATTTTACGTTTTCATGTTTCATACTTTTTTATAATACGGTGTAACACCTTTTCATGAAAAAAAAAACAAAAAGGAATTACTTTCGAGTCCTCAAAAAGTCATTCCCATGAAGTGTAAGATCAGCATTGTCACTGTTTTCATACAAAAATCGTACAAAACAACTAATTTCCTTACAGTATTATAGAAAATTATTTTCTATGGGAGTTGAAATTGCTTTTCTATTTCTTAGAAAATTGAAGCACATGGCCATGGAAAGACTTAAATGTGCCCTAAAAAGGCATTTCAGTCATTTCACAGCATAAGTAATCGTAGTTAGGCCTTTTAGAAGTAATGGATTTAACTGAAATCAATGTTACAAATTTTTTGAAATTGGTTGTTAATCAACTATTGGACAATCCTGAAATTGTCCCTATATAAAAATATATTGGTATAACTTTCATGTCATGTTGATATACTGCAAACAGGTGCTCTAAGCATGCATGTCATTGGTTCGATCACGAACCTGAACTTTATTCGATTGGTGTTGGTGGGACCCAAATTACCGAACCCATTCTCTCCATTTCTTGTTTCCTTTCCAGGTTTTGTTTGAACCCAATTTGATCCGAGTCAAAAAGGTTAATTGTCGTTTGCACCAGTCAGGCCAAGTGCGCTGCCCAATAGAAGAGGCGTCCAAAAGAAAAGGTAGAAAGCACAAAACGCTCTTGCGTTCCAAACAAGCCATACAAAGAAGTAACTTCCTAACCACCTACACACAATGCTTCTGATTGCAGTAGGGTTGTAAACGGGTCGGTTCCGGTCCGGGTCCAGGGTGGAACCGGAACCGGAACCGTTTTCTAAGAAGGGGAACCGGAACCGGAATCGGAACCGTTAAGAATAATGGGAACCGGAACCGGACCGGAACCGTTTGTGAGGCGGGTCTGGTTCCGGTTCCGGATCTAGACTAATACCTGTATTTTTCTTTAAAAAAATTATGCTTTTTTCACATTTCAATTGGATCACGTACCTACAAACACTAATGTGACATTTTGTCTATCAATAACAGACACTTTTAACCAAAAACTCAGAAATTCAATCCAAACAGGCAATGAGATGTAGAAAAGTAGAAAACCTTAATGTAGAAAAGTAGAAAAGTAAAAAGGGTTCTGTTCTCACATAATAAAGTTACCTTATGTTAGTATATATTGGGTCGGGTCCCGGGTCTGAGCCACTGTGGATCCGGAACCGGAACCGTTTAGGTATCGGTTCCAAAAAAAGGATCCGGAACCGGAACCATTTTCTTATCGGGACCAAAATAAGGACCCAGACCCGGATCCTAACGGGTCGGAACCTTCGGGTAATCGGAGAATCGGGTACCCATTTACAACCCTAGATTGCAGCACTTGTTTGTAAAGTGATTCCAGCACTTTAAAATCCATCACTCGGTTTACTTATGCCTAGGATTGTAATTCCTCATACATCAATGTATTGCCTCTCTTTTTCTTTTTTTTTTAAGTCATTAGGAGATTTTTACTCTACCAAAAATTATTTTTAGGACCAAATTGATCATATCTAAATTAGACAATTAAAGAAAAATAAGTCAAATCATGTGTTATACACACCATCAATTTAAGTGTAAGTGGTAAGATATGAGAAAAACGAAAAAGATTAAAGTGTTTTATACATCATCAATCATATATTCAATTTTATAATGAAATAATCATGATAAGAGTAAAATTTAGCCACAAATAAAGAATAAAGTGTGCTACAAGAAAAGAAAAATTTTCTCCGGCACCAATACATTCATCTATCAAATATATGACCTATCTGAATTGACGAACGACACTAATGAATTTAATTTTCTAATAAATAGGCTCCACCGTAGAATTTCACTTTTCTCTCTCACAAAGTGCTTAGAGGATTCAAGATTCTAACTCTTTTTAACCAAGGTGACATGCTTCCTAAAACAAATTTTCAATAATAAAAACTAATAGGATTCGGAGTGATATAAGAGCGTGAGTTTACTTTCTATGTCGTATATTCTAAAATCATTTCAAATAGGAGATCCAAACTCAAATATACGTGTGCCTATTTGTGTGTGGATTTTACGGATGCCGCCTTATAGACTAGTCCCTTGATTTTTCAAGGGGGCTCAAGCTCATAATCATCCATGTATTTATTATAGCTTTAACCTCAGAAATTCCCTGTGCGGAGCCCCGAGAGGGGCCATCGATTCCTAACCACGACTCACGAGCAAAAAAAAGTACCGCGAGAAAACGTGCTTCCATGATTCCATCCCATTTGGAGGGGCTATCGAATCTTCTTTGGAGACGTGGTTTCATCTGCACCGTCCGATCCTCCTAAGCCGCATCCATCGCCACTCACGCTGTCAGAGACCGGCTGGTGAGAAGCGTAACTTGCCCAAAACCAAAAAAGCTTCAAGACTAGAGAGCCTTAATAAGTAGCTCCATAATATCTTCAAAACTGCAATCCCTTCCTCTCTGAAGTTTCTATCTGCTTTCTGTACGTTTATTCATTCATCTGTCAGTTCTTTTTAAATCTTCTCCATTTCAATTAAGACTCTGTTTTTCTTCATATGTTGAAATCTGCAATATCAATAACAGTTGCTGGGACTTCCAGTTCTGTTGTCTGAGATGGATTTTACTTTTTTTAATCTCTAGAAATTGCAGAAAATGCATTTGCTTTGAGTGCTTGCCAAAGTACTTACATGCATGTTTAATCTTTTTGTCTTTCATTTGCTCTGTTGGATTCTGTTTGATTTATCTTGCATGAATTCTCATTTACCTTTGGGGTTATGGTAGATTTTCTTGCATGAACTTTCATTTCATCTGTTGGGTTCTGGTAGTTTTTTTCATGCATGAACTCTCTCTCTCTCTCTCTCTGCTACTTTTTGTGACTTGGGTTTGGTTGTTTGATGGGATTGAGATTTGGGTTTCTTCCTATTTGTTTCTTTTTATGGGTTAAAAATATTTGTATTCTCTGTTGTTGTTTCTAGTAGTATAATTAGTATGCTGTGTTTGGATCATTAATTCATGAACATTTTTCTATCCATCTCTCTGCTATTTTCATTTACTTTGCTTACTTGGGTTTCAGTGTTGGTTAGGATTTGGGTTTCTTTCTACTTGTTTTATTTTAACTATTTTGTATGTAGTTTTGTATTTTATCTTGGTTCTTGGTTGTTTATTTAGGGTAGGTCGTGATTGGGCTCATTGACATCGTGGGATGACTTGTTTTTAGTAAGAGGTGTACTCAAAATCAAATCAAGAGAACAAGGTTTCTGGTATCCACATGCTAACCCGGCTTCACCCTACAATTTTTTTATTATAAGTTTTTCTGTTTTTTTTTTTAGATCTGTTCATCTTTTCTTCATGGTGTTATTGAATTTGTTTTCTTTTTAATTTTATTGCTTTGCTGGTATTTTTCCTCTTGAATGTAGATCTCTGTTTATTCTCTCTACTTTCTTATATATATTTTTAAATTGTTTTGTTTCATGCATGAAAGGTTCATTTTTCAAGTGCTGCTGCTGCTTCTGCATGTCCGTGTTTCATGCAGATATAGTTTCCAAACTACTGAGAAACATTATACCTCTTTATTGCCTTTCTTGTTTTTGATTATTTCTTTTCTTTAAACTTTTTGGAGGTGCTGGTGGGTGGGTGGGTGGATTTTGGCACCGGGGATGGGGCCGTGGCAGGTTTTGGGGGGTTGGATGTCATGAACTTATGCTCACTTTCCTTTTTTTTTTTTTTTTCTTGAAAAAAATCTACATTTATTGGCATCCTCTAACAAAACTATTGGATTTCATACTCTCCATATGATAGCTGATTGGCCTGAACATCACTCTGATTGAAGTGATGTTAACAGTCAGATTGAATCACTTAATGATACCTGATCTGATGGCCTGATTCTATTGGGTGATGGATATTGTTCTAATCAAAATGATGTCAAGACTAGTACCCTCTCGTGGGGGAAGGTGAGATCCAGGTTTTTGTAGTCATATATAGACTATGGTGTGCTTCAAAATGCTGATTTGAATGAACCAAAGGAAAAAAGATACATGTATCCAGAATACCAGATGCAAATGAGCAGCGCTTTGATGCTCATGTAGTCCTTTAAGAAGCTCATTGGAGCAAGTATATTGATCAAAATGGACAAGCTGAATTGATAGGACATCTTATGGGTGGGTCAGTCCCCATAGAACTTTTCCTCATGGATATCCTTGGATCCAGTTTTTCCCCTTTTCTTCCCTGGACTCGTGCTCCCAAACTTTTTCCCCTACTGTTTGATGGTGAGCACTAGATTTAGATATGAACTTCTAATTAGTGTGATTGGGCGATTATTTATCCAATATATATTGCCTGTCGATTGGACACCCTGGATTCCGGATCCATGCCATGTGCCTCATTGAACAGTTTTTTTGGATTGCTTCTATTTAATGCATGCTACTAGACATGCACCCGCCCCTTTTATATGACCCTTGGTTTATATTAGCAAAGTTGTACTTCAAATGCTACTGTTACGTCCTATCAGTCTAAATTTGTCTGATTTACTTTCTTTTCTCATTATTGATAATTGATGATAAAATGATGCATATTTTCATTTATCATAATAATTAGTCATCGCTTAATTGTTTATTATTCTTAGGAGTTAGATATATGGCTGGTGGAAATGAAGCAAAGCTTGGGCATGTGGATATGGAAGAGTGTGGGCATAAGAATGAACAAGAGTGTGGTCATATGAATGAACAAGGGAGTGCGCATTCGAGCTTCCCCCATGTGATACTCAATGAACGTATCCTTTCTTCCATCTCTCGGAGATCTATTGCTGCTCATCCATGGCACGATTTAGAGATTGGTATGAATTGTATGTCCACAAGGTTTTTTATTCTCAATTTTGATAAGATATATTGATTTTCTTTGCTTTTTTTTTATTAGTCCAGTTTAAGATCCCCATGATGGCTGTCTACGATGTTAATCTCCACTAACCCTAACCTGAGGGATAGTGAGATGCCAGAAACTGAATGATTCCACCACCACAAACATAGAAGCCTGGAAGACTTGCAAAACACTATCAATTGGGTAAAGAGAAAAGAATACACTAAAATCCTGTGTTTAAAGGAGGGAAGGAGGAAAGGGAGATCCAAAACCTTCATGCATTTCACCGTGTTCTAGTTGGGAAACTACTATTTTTGTCTCTACAAAAAGACAGGCTATTTCACTTGAATTAAAAGTACTGATATCCATAGTTATCAGAATCCTACGATTCGTACCCCGGATCTGAAAGAAAATGATTTGTTTGAATGCAATGAATTCCATTTATAGATAAATCTTAGGATTCAGGTGTGAATCTTACAATTCGATACTTGTTTCGTTGAATCTTACGATTCAAGCGATTCGACTAAGATAGAATAGCTACAGTCACTCAATTAATATTAACAATCTTTTATCTTTTCCTTTTTTTAGCGTTTTTACTTTAAAAAGTTATTTAATAGTTAATAAAACCTCTTAAGAATATTCACGGCTCTGGGGAGGTTTTAGAGATAAATAAAGAACATGCATTTAATTAAAGTGTTCGAATATACGTATGGTGCTTGTCTATATCTTTTTTCTTTTTTTTTTAAATCTTTTTGGTTTTTTTCTCATAAACACTTTCTTAATTTCAAAAGATATCCTAGCGTAAGATTGATAGTTTGGATTTAATTTTTACTTTTATATTTAGATTTAAAGATAACAAAAAATAAATAAATATTGATATTTTAAACTTATTAAACTATTTACACAACATTTATTATGTATTAATATGTCATGACGTTCTTGATGTGATTGTATGATAGACTTATTCGTCATTGTATTTATACTGCCATAAATGGAAAATTGGATGGTTATGAATAACTTTTTTTTCTTTGTTTAATTTGTAATTATTTTTCAGTTTTATTAGAAAAATAAAAAATCCTACGATTCACGATTCGATTCGATTCATGGGTATGAACAATTTGCGATACGATTCCAATTTTCAAAACTATGCCTATATCTAGTAAAAAGAAAGATTCACATTTCTCTTATAGCATAGAACACTAATGAAACAACTCAAATGAATGGAAAAGAGTCCTAATATGATTTTAAAAACTCCTTTATATAGTATATGCATTGGGCAACTGAGACTACAACAAGGTCTTATTTTGTTTTGTTATTATCTCAAAAGAAGGGTCTTGTGTTGTTTTAAACACTTCCTTTTAATATTTCACCAACATCAATCTTATCAAGTATGATGTTACTGGATTTGTGATGTATCTTTCTTCATGTTATTGATTTTTCCTCCTTTTTTTGGTTTGATGTAGGACCTGGGGCACCAGCAGTTTTTAATTGTGTAAGTTTGTCATTCAAACCTGGATATAATGTTTGTATCTTTCATCATGCTGTGATTTTAAACAAAAAATCAATTTTCATTTCTCTGTGATTTTAAACAAACAAACAATTGTCATTTCTCTGTGGGTGTCTGAAATGAGAGATGCTGCTAGTACTTGTGGTGTGTGGAGCAAAACGTGCTTTTTGGGGCTCACTTCTCATTAGACTGTTGAATCAAAACCATCTCCTGTGATTGCCAGCTGCCCAAGCATCACATTGGTTGTAGTAACATCACAGATGAATTGATGCATTTTTGCTGCCTGTTTAGATATCATAGGGCCACAAAGGTCGATTCAGTCCAATGCTCAGTGGTGATTTGGGTGAATGGTTTTGATCCAATGGTGTACCTTGGTAAGAAATTATTTCCATAAGAAAGATATGCATGATATTGCTGCAAGTTGTTATGAAGTCGTCAATAATGTACAATGATCCAATCTTGCGTGTCAGGTCATGTGTAAGCTTAAATGGGATCCCTATGAGATCCCTCTATGTGGTCCAATCCAACTGGGATCACACATATTCTGAGGGGGAGTTGTATGGGAAATCTCATCACAGATTAGGGATATCTCAAAATCACTCTGCTGTATTATACATTTATACTTACTTTCATGGATTTAAAGGTCTGAACCTGACTATACTCAGTCTGGCTGGCCCAGTTGCAACCTTGTTCGTCTAGCAGTAGAACAAAAGCCAGTTACATTTTAATATAGATAGTCAGGATATGACATTAGTCATCTGGTTTATGAGTTCTCTGTGACATTAGGATGAAAGTATTTGCATTCAAAATCATGTGCATCTAGATTTTTTTTTTTTTTTCATTTTAAGCCGACCCAAGGTTGATGGTATAAAGCTCTGTTACGACGACAACATGTATGTAGATTATACTTTGCCTTGGGTGAACCCATTGATTATGGACTTCACCATTAGTTGGATGCCGTGAGGCCTGTGACTACATGCCTAAAATTCTGTTTGAAGGATTCCTTCTGTATGAGCTAACCTTTGAAGTTTTTAGTACAGTTACAGGATGCAACAGTTATAATGAAGTAGTTATTGAATGTTTGCATAATGAATTCAGCCAAAAACCATGGAGGCCACTATGATTCAGTGGCTACGCCTACAATCAATTATGCCATGGCACTGTTCTCTCACTGGACCACTAACCTCTCACTGGACCACTCTCCTTGATTGTGGGATGAGTCCACCTTCTTTATGACAGTCCCTTATATCACCTAGATCAAAGTGATTCTTTGATATTTCCTGTTGGTTGAACTTAGCTTCACCCAGAGACTGAGAATCTTCGATCACTATTCACTATGGGGAGAAGTCTTTATTCAGTTTTGTGAGTATTACACTTAGCTGAGAGATATTTGGGCCAGTTGTAGTTTACAAAGGTGGTTGTTTTGGCCCACAATTCACAGGTTCAACAATAAGAGACAGGATTGTTGTAAGTTGATTCTGCTGAGCAGAACTGGGAAATTGAAGGACAGTTTTTTAGTTGATCTGTGCTTTTAGCAATTTGGGGTTGAGCATATACATCTCACTTAGCATAGAGATATTTGGGCCAGTTGTAATTTACAAAGGTGGTTGTTTTGATCCAACTGTCTACCTTGGGGAGAAGTAGGCCCACAATTCACAGGTTCAACATTAAGAGACACGATTGTTGTGAGTTGATCTGCTGAGTAGAACTGGGAAATTGAAGGACAGTTTTTTAGTTGATCTGTGCTTTTAACAATTTGGGGTTGAGCATATACAGCTCACTTGGGTTTGTCTTTTTGTTGTTGCCATCATTGTTGCTGTTATTATGAATATTATTATTAATAAAGAAGGATAAATACAGGTCTTTTTTTTTCAATGAAATTAAGTCGTAATTCTCTTGCAGGTGGTTGAAATCGGAAAAGGTAGCAAGGTTAAGTATGAGCTGGACAAGATAAGTGGCCTTATAAAAGTATGAACTTCTAGTTCTCTTGCCTTGCCCCTTTTCATGTCATTTATGGAGTTTAGTATCTATATTTACAGGCTTAAGTTCTCTCTTTTATTTTTTGGATTGGTAACAAGAGATGATTTTAAGTTCTCAATCTAGAACTCAGTTAAACTGAAGATAATGATTTGAGTTTTCAATAGCAAGTTTCCTCATTAACTATTCCTCCAATATCTTATAACTCTTTTTTTTACCCTGTAAATTTTGTGCCACTTGTCCAATTGGTCTTTTTTGGCAGAATCATCATGTCTTTTCATCAATAGAAGTTTACCTTGAACTCTTTTTGGGTGGTCAGAAATGTACCTCTGGATTGTGTGGATGTAATGTGTGCAGCCTTGTGGGTGTTGAGGTGTTCTAACACCATGTGGGTCTTATTCATTGCCCATTGTCATGTGGACATATGGGGCCTATCCATCAGTCGCACCTCATAAAAACGAAGGCGTTTTGGCCTCTTGAACGTGGATATCATGTTGGAATCTATCTCCTGAGTGCAGACAATATCTCATTATGGAAAGTTATCAAACCGAATCCATTTGGGTCTCTCTCTCAGTTAAGGGTGAAACTGGAGATTTTCTCTTGGGGTAGCCACTCCACTGTCTTGCATTCAATGAAGTGAGGTAGAAATGAGAATGCACATACATCCAATCATGTATCCCTAATATATTGATTGGTCAAAAAATGAAGGCACAGGAATATAATACTATTAATACGAAATAAAGGAAAAAAGAGTACCGACTATTTCTACCAAGGGTCTATTTAGTTCAGCAAGTGTTTCTATGAACAAATTTTTTTACATTCCATCCAAAGTCGGGTCTGTAGTTCAGTGCTCTATGCCGTCTTATGATCTGGTTGGGTCAGGTTTACCATTGAGCAGGAGTAAACTTGATCTAATCCCACTATCCAACTTGAAGCTGGCCTGAACCTGACCCATATTTAATGCGGGTCGGATTCGATCTTGAATTTCTGACCTGCTCTTATATATAGACTTTTCATGTGAGGCATTTTCTCCAATATACAAAATGACTTTTAAGGATCTCTAATGCCTTACCTAATTCCCAATGCGTCGTCCTTGTTAACACCCTTTCCCAAAAGTTAATCCCCTTGTGGAACCCACTTGGTTGCATGCCAATCATGGGAGGATAGTGTGATGGAAAAGTCTACTTGTGTATATGATATTGGGTAAAAATCATTTCAATCAGATCATCACAGCCATTGATTTTGGGACCTTGAAGTTTAATGGTTTCTTAACCAATAATATGAGTTCAATTTGGATTAGTATCAAATTAGGGTGGGTGCCGGTTCATGGGTGTTAATTGTGGGGGTTGAATTGATCACAAGGGTCCCACTTGGTGGTAAACACAAGCAGTGAGAGATGTCGCTCAGGAAAGAGTTTTGCATATGTAGCATATACATATACATATATGTTAGATTATATATAAATGGAAAACAAAGATGAGGAAGGTGTTTTTTTTTTTAATCAATGCTGATTATAAGATGACTGATGTGTGGAGATTATGAAAAAAATTTCAGATAGATCGTGTCCTATACTCATCTGTCGTTTATCCCCACAACTATGGTTTCATCCCTCGAACAATCTGTGAAGACAGCGATCCCATGGATGTGCTGGTATTGATGCAGGTACTTAGATTTTTCATTAGATCATTCATTTATAACAACAAAAATTTATTTTTGGAGGAAATCTTCTAAATCTATTTTTTATAGGCAAATCTTCTAAATTTTTGTTTAATTTCCTGGTTAAGGAACCTGTAATTTCTGGCTGTTTTTTGCGTGCCCGGGCTATTGGATTGATGCCTATGATTGATCAGGTAGCTTCTCCTCAAGGAGCATTGTTAAGCTTATATCAAAACACTTTGCATTCCAATCTGTTATATTCTATGAGCAATACTCTATTATCATATTTTCATTTTCACACATTGTTTATTATAGTGGTCTTACCATACTTTTCTCTTTTGGTATTGGAATAGAGGTCACTGAGACTGTTTCCCCCCCTCTTTTGTAGGGTGAGAAAGATGATAAGATAATAGCAGTTTGTGCTGATGATCCTGAGTTCCGTCATTATACAGATATTAAGGAACTTCCTCCCCATCGCCTTGCTGAGATCCGCCGCTTTTTCGAAGACTGTATCCACCCCTTTAACTTGAAGCAGTTTCTCCTCTTTTTGGAAGTTCGAACTTTATTTTAATTTTTTTGGAAATTTAAGCAGTTTCTCTTGATGACTGTTACCTAATTTCAGTTCATCTTTTATGCTTTTCATTGTGTATTTCTTCAATTCTCGTTCTTGTTCTTCTTCATAGCCACAATGAAACACTGAGACGGCCAAAACATTTCATCCAGAGTAGCAATGAAATGGAGTTCAAAACAAGGTAGAGGACTATTGTACCCTTGCCAACTAGTGCACCTACTGATAAATGTGACTCATGTCCAAGCTCCATGCATGTTCCTTAAGCGGTTGGGTCATTTTATTTTTCTTTTATATGGCAGTTTCTTTATATTTTTATGGTTTTATATCAGGCTATTGCCATGATTCATCATCAATCTCAATTTGCAGAAGCATGATAAAACTGTTACAGAAACTGTGCACAAGTGTGTCTCACGTGGGGCCACCACATTAGGTTATTTCTAACAGGGTTGACTTCAGTATCATTAAACAGTTTCACTGCCATTTATTTCCTTGACTGTTTACTAACTAAAGATAAGAAGAATGAGAACAAAGAGGTTGCCGTAAATGACTTCCTACCAGCAGATGCTGCAATCAAGGCAATCGAGTATTCCATGTGAGTTCACTACTGTCAAATTTGTTCATTCACTGGTTTTTATTGCCTCTGGAGGGCTTAATTCTCATCTACTATTTGCTGGACCTCTTTTCTAGTTTCTGGTTTTTAAGGATGCACACATCACTATTCTTCCCAGACTCAACAGAATAAGCAGATCTATTATGATTTAGTTGTCCAGCAAGGTCCCAACAGGTCTTTCAGTTAAGGCAATACTTTCCACAATGTGAACCATAGAGCTTATCTTTATCCTAGGCAGGCATTTCAGCACAAATATAGCCATCACCAGTACAGCCTCGTCCTCAACCTCCCTCACCGTATTCTCCATAAAAAATACTAGTTAAAGCTGATTGGTCAGGAAAAGCTACTGTAGCCTCCAAAATTAGAATCATCTTTTGCTCTGCTTTTGTGGTCTCCAATGGTGGAAACGGATGTAGACTAAAAGCCTAGGCACAAATAGGCTCAGTCAGAATTTAAGCCCCAGGTAACTTGTAGATATGTTGTGCTTCCAGTTCTTCTGTTCATACAAGAACATAAAGGCCGATAAAAATGTGCAATTATCTCCTAAGATTGATCATCCTGTTGAAACTGTGCAATATAGCTCACAAGCTGATTAAATAGGCATTTTTCTTTTTATGTTTATTCAATGGGGACGCTGAATCCTACAATTCCTTGGCCTTTTAACAATATCGAAAGATGATAAAAAAATATTCAAGGACACACCCAAGCATTACTTGCTGGTATATTATCAAAACTAAATAAATAAATAAAAAACATATTTTTACTTTGATTGTAATAAAATGACATTATATCATTTGCTTGGGGTCCCCATAGCTACCGGTTCTGCACTTGTACAGGCAGAAAAAAGAAAGATTCATGTAAAAAGAAAAAGGAAGAAATATTTTGTTTAAACTCTTTAACCCAACCCTAGATTGATTGGATAAGGTTTTAACCATTTACTTAGTGCGCTCTGTTTTTATATGCTTTTGGTGCAGGGATCTCTATGCTTCTTATATTGTGGAGAGCTTGAGGCAGTGATGCTCTACGTAAACTGTGAATTCATAGGCAAACAGACTTCTCTCTACTTGCCTTTATATATGTGACAAATTCAGACAGACTTCATGCGACTTCCCCTTCTATATTCTACTGTAAATTCACAGGCAAACAGACTTCTTGCAACTTGTGTTTCTGTGTGCTTCGATATAAAGCCATCTCTACTCTATGACTGTCTCACATCCTTCATGCACAGTACTTGCCTGCTGCTGGTTTATACGGCAAGTCTATCATATGAAATAATTTCTCACTTCTCCTTTGGGAGTTTGTGTGTGCTTGTGCATTGCAATCAACTTCATATATACTCGAGTTCATTCATTTGTGCATTTCAACTAGCTCCAGATTGTCATTAAATCTGATATCATGGTGAAACAAAGTGCTACATCCAATGAGTGCTTGCAGGGATTGCATTTGTTCAGAATATCATCTTTCCACTATCTGTCTTATCTCATACCAAGATTAATGGATGTGGTGGCTCTATTTTGACTCTCATGAAGAGGAAAGAGTGGGGTGTGGATTGAGTATAAGATCACATTATTCTTCCTACGTTTCAAACCAAAACCATCATTATTAGCAATTAAGCAGATGTGAGATGCAAATTTTTTTTTTTTTTTTCCTTTTGGGTTGAGGTGAATCATCAAAACTAAGCCATTTGTAAACTGAATCAGCAGGCAAAAACTAAAATTTTTCTGTCCATCCGATTGAAAGAGTGTGCGGCTTTGAAAATGTCAATTTATAATTCTATTCTGGACAGGGAAGAGGCTGATTGGCTTCAGGCTTCAGGCTGTTACAATAAAACTAACCAAAATCAATTTTGAATCTACTTAGAGAATATTAAGAGCTGGGTAGTCCCAATGATTCTTTATGCAGAAAACTGAAACTATGTTGCGATTAGTTATGACAAATTAAGAAATCCCCAATCACAGGTAATTAGATGGGTGAACTTCCCCTGTGCTCATACGCTGAAGAGAGTTTTTTTTTTTTAGCTTCCCCTGTGCTTATATTTTGCAAAGATTTAGGTGTGATAGCCAATTGGTCATTGGATGACTGAGATTTATATCTACTCACATTTTGTAATCAAATCCCCAAACCGTATGTCCTCCCTCTCCTTTTCCGTTCCCAAAGTTTCCAAACGTTCCTCTTCCTCTCTCTCCTTTCCTACTCTCTACAGCAATTCGTCTCTCACTCAGTCCTTATTAGATAGAGGTCACCATCTGAGACTCATAAGGCAGGCCTCAATGGATGATCAATATTCAAATAAGCTGTATGAACGATCCTAATCATTTTGTTGTTGCACCAACTAGGACAGTTACTAGGTGAGCCTATCCTTTCCACCGCTCTCTCTCACAGCCCAATCGCTCGCAACTCAACTGAATATTTCCTTTGCAAAGATGTGATCCTATACTCATGCTCTTCTCCTGTATATTGATCTACCCTAACAACCCATCTCGCCAAAACTGTGTGTGATGCATTGTAGGCCATGATCAAGTCTCCTCGATACTTTGCCCCTATTTGTTCTGCTCTAGATGATCCTTTTCATCTACTGCAGCTCATCTAGCCCACTTAGGATGGACGCCACCAACTGTAGACAACTCTAAATATGGAAGATCAGCTCCTACAATCTGTCATATTTCATTGGTACCATGTGACTACTCTGCAAGCTATTAGACATTTGTCTTTGTTCATGCTTGCAAAGGCTTGAGCAACAGAAAAAAAAACCACATAAAATGACTGAAAGATATGGGTGACTAATATAGAGGCAGATAATCCTCTTTGGGCTATATATGCAGGTTAAGTTCTTCATAGCAGCCTCTGACCCATTAGTAAAAATCATCCCAATGATCAAAGTAGATTATAGATCATGAGTTTTGGAAGAAAGCTTAAGAAGCATGTCATGTGAGAACCATGGTTGGATGTAAAATGTCTTCTAAAAAGGAAATCTTTTTAATTGCAAAACTGAAAGAAAGAAGAAAAACAACCAACTCTTTCAAATCAGAACCTATCTTTCTCAAGAGTAGTTGCTAAAATGTCCATGTTTGACCAAAGAGATGAAGAGACAAATGAATTTGGATCCTTAGTTGTCCAATGTCCTGGAAGAATAGGATAACTCTTTTCAGCCTATGGTCGCAGGAGAAGTCACTCCTTTGGATATAACCTGATTTACCATAACAGTTTCGTTCTTTGGGGTTCATTTGTCATTTGTAGACTTATTATTGTAGGGGAACAGATTTTTGAGGACCCAAACAGGGCCTAGCCATAACCATTAACATGTAATTTGAGTCAGGGGCTGAACTAGGGCTGCAGGTAGTTAAGAGTTATGGCCACCTAAGAAATTTCAGAAAAATTTTATAATGTTTTTACTTATGGCCCCTCAAGAAATTTAATTTTATATATAGTGACCCCCACCAAAGAAAATTTTCTGGTTCGGCATCTGATCTGAGTAATAGGTAGTTAAGAGCAACCCAAGTGCAGGGCAGCCCAAAGGCCACAGCTGCTACTTGCAACTCCTAAAACTAGACACTTTTAAAATCATGTGGAGTCATATACTCATAGTCACATTGTCATGGAATCTATAGTATTATAAAACATCTAGAGTCATATTGGGTCGAGGTTGGTTCTATGGTGGATCAATCAAATTGTAAAATATGGCGTCTACTTTCCAAAGGATCTAAACCATTCAAGAAACAGATCCACCAAAGAAACAATGTTGGGCCGAACCCACTGTTGGCGAGTGGTACTGGTAAGGCATCTGCCCTGAGCTTGCACATGCGTGGCAAGTGCCATGTAAAATAATCTTAACCATTAGACTGAAGAAATGTTATTAAAGAACTTAAAATGATTTATAATTATTTTTTAATGAACAATGGGAATATCGAAATGGTGATCCAAACTATTAATTAGATGATTATTTCTCTCTCATGTGGGAGCCATAAGCCTGCAACGGAAGCTGAAACTCCACCATGGGGCCCACATGATAATAATTTGGACAGTTCATCTTAAATCTCATCCCCTCCAATAATATATTCTTAAGTTTCACTTCAATAGAGTTTGTCCCACCCTTAGATGGTAGGAGATTAAGGTAAGATTGTTTTAGTTGCATTTTTCATCAAATATTTAATTTAACAGTAGAAAAGGCTCGGATTGATGTAAAATCTGAAGATTACCCTTAAATACATGAAAGAGGCTTATTTTACACCCTTAAATACATTAAAGAGGCTTATTTTAAATGGATCGGATTTCATAGTAGAGTTTGACGACTCCTTAACTAAGGATTTCTTTTGAGGGGCTCTATTGGCACTACGAAAATCTCTCTTCCCACCACAAAAATAAATAAATAAATTTTCCTAAACTACCCCTCCCGTCTCCTCCTCCTCCTCCTCCTCCCTCCTCCTCTTCGGCTCCCTCCCTGCCGGAGACTGGGGTGGGGGGAGAGGAAGGGAAGAGGGTGGAGGGTGGGAGAGGAAGGGAAGAGGAGAGAGGAGGAGGAGGAGGAGGAGGGGAGGGGGAGTTTAGGAAAAAAAAACTTATCTTCTAGTACGGTGGGGAGAGAAAATTTTGCGGTGCCTCCACTTTTTTTAACTTTTTAAAACTTAGGATGATTGGGATTCGATGAGAGGAACAGTTATTCCGACACGTAGTAGGTCCCATACTACTCATTTCTCTCACCTGTGTCTTAACCTACCATACACACAGATCAGTTAATCGAACGGCTATCATGTCGTAAAGTGGGCTCCACATTACTCATTTTGACAGCCTGATGGCTCCATCATAACTGACCCCATGATCAATGATCAACGGTCATCTCTCGACATAAAAGTGGGCCCCACACTAAACCCACCCTGCTCGCCTGCATCAGGACTTACCGAGTTACCGTAGTGTCGCCAGTTATATCATATCATTTCCACCTCTACCCCCGTTTGCGATCTCCACTATACTGCAGCGACTGCTCCAGTCCTTTCTCTCCCTCTATTCCATTTCTTCGGTGAACGAGCAGAAGGACGACAGCCGTTGATCTCCAATCAGCTAAGATGGGGACGCTGGGGAAAGCGATCTACACCGTCGGATTCTGGATTCGTGAGACCGGACAAGCCATCGATCGCCTCGGCTCCCGCCTCCAAGGCAACTACTACTTCCAAGAGCAATGTAATCTATCTCTCTCTCTCTCTCTCAAACCCTAGATTTTCCATCTCCAATTCCATTCCTTTTACATCTCCCTCGTTTGGATTCACGGAAAAAAAAGGAGGATTTTCCAATAACTACGGGGATTTAGAATTCCATCGCACGATCGAACGTAAGCGTACCTTGGAATCATGAATTTTAGGGATTTAGAGGTATTGATTTGACGCATTCAAGCAGGGCCTTAGACTCACTTCATGAATTCGTCTGAAATTTTAGTTCTATCGATTGGTGCTTGATTCCTTCATCTGATTTTTGGTTCTAGAGAGTTGAAGATGGAAATGAAACTAATTTTTACTTAATTTGATACTGATTAGTGTAGATCCTGGTGGTAAAACTATAAATTTTTATTTGCCATTTAGATTTTTAATACATGTATATATATATATATATATATAAAGGTTTCTTTTTTTAAAGTGCTAATTGGTCGATCGAGGATCAACACACAACACACTAGTAATTACCCATTTTATCGAGAAAGAGAACGTCCTAATTGGTAATCTTCACAGAACAAAAGCTAACATTAATGTGTTTCAGTTCTTGTGTCATGAAATGCTATAATTAGAGAATGGGGCAAAGAACAAAGCTAGATTGAGGTGTTTCAGTTCGTATTAGGAATTGTCCATTTTGTTGAGAAAGAGAATGTGGTAATCTTCACAGGATAAAGCTAGGATTAAGGTGTTTCTGTTCTTGTGTCATGACATGCTAAAATTAGAATAGTCAGGAAAATATAAGCAGGGAAATATATATATATATATATTTATTTGGTAAGCCACCATAATGGCTGGCATGTTTGTCCTCCAGCGGGTTGAGGAGAGCTTGAACTCTGGTACTCACTTTGAGGAGGCTAGTAGCTAAATGGTTACCTCGAGACCTTCGCTCCAATGGCCATGATACCGACGGAATTTGGTTGGAGGTTTCATCATCTTGAGGTGAAGAACACATTCCTTCAAGGAAATCTACGTGAAGAAGTGTACATGTCTTTACCGCCAAGGTTCTACGATAAGAGTGTTAAGTAGATTGGTCTTCCACTTCCTAACAGCTTAAACTTTAGGGATGTATTGGCGAGTCAAACATTTCATGGTATTAGAGCCATGTTAGGTCTCATTGCAACTGAATAGAAGGCTTCGTGCGTATGGCGGATCTGCTTTAGAAGATCCAAAGTGTTCTAGAGATTGGTTGGTAAACTCATTTATTTAACCATTACAAGGTTAGACTAATCCCATGCAGTACGTGTAAAAGTCAATATATGCGCTCACCCAAAATAGGCCATATGGAAGAGTCAATATATGCTTTAAGAGAAGATTTTGGGATACATCACAAGTTTGCTAGGAAAAGCTATTCTTTACAGAAATGATGGGATTCTAAATATAGCTGGGCACTCATCTTTTGATTGGAATGGTTCTGTGGATAATAGATGTTCCACTTCTGGATACTGTGTGTTTGTATGCGGGAATCTGGTTACTTTGGAAAATATTGCACATTCAAGCACAGAGGTAGAATATAGAGCAATTGAAAATGCTACGTGGGAAGTAATTTGGGTGAAAAAACTAATGGAAGAACTGGGTTATCTCACACAAGCTCCAGTACGACTTCATTTGTGACAATCAAGCTCCAATGGATATTGTTTGAAATCCAGTTTTCCACTAGAAGACTAAACACATAAAAGTATATTGCACTTCATATGGGAAAAAGTAGAGGCTGGCATTATCTGCACTTCAATTGTAAATTTAGAGAATCAATTAGCAAATATTTTTACAAAGGCTCTTCTGAGATCTGTAATCTTAGCCTGTTTTGTCCTATCTATTTGTGGGCTTAAAACCGGTGTAGGCGTGGCTTATGTACCCACCCCAGTTCTTGATGGTGACATCCCAAGAGTTTGGTGCACTGGCTGGGGCCATTGTCCAGCCTACACGCGTCTCATCTTTTCACACATTCATTGTCTTGCACTGCCGTATGATGCAATTCAGGGTCTACAATAATTGGATTTCTGGAACTGATTTGTAAATGCATCCCCATAATTCATCATCATTATTGAAGCCTTGTCCCAACTATGTTGGGGTCAGCTGCATGAATTATGTTTCTTTTCAGAATTCATGCTTGGGCTGTGAGAACATTTTACGCTGGCTGTCAACCTACCTGATGCAACCCTCCTTTGTTCGGGCTTGGGACCAGTAGTAAAACTGGTGAAGTTAACTTTTAAATTACCATTCAAAAAAAATAAAAAACAAAGGAAAAAAAGAAAAGCAGCCCCAAAATCATGAATTTAATATATGATCATGTAGATTAGCCTTTTTTTTATAATGTAGATTAGGCTTTCAAGTTAGAGTCTTATGGTTTAGCCCATCCTGGAACAAGCAAAGGAAAAAAAATGGTTGAAGGATACCAACTATAAAATAAAATAAAATTTTATAAGGCCCTTTTCAAAAACAACCAGAAACCTCAATAACAACATCAAAAAAATCCCATACCTTGCTAACAATGCTTACTGCATACTGCTGCCCAGATGTAGGAGCTTCCATGTGGCCCACTCACACTCATATACCTTGTGTATAAGCATTGTTCCAAATTTGATCCTTTAATCGTAGTCACTGTTGGATTGACATTTTATTAACTTATGGTTAAAATGTTAAGGCATGAGGTGAGGCATTCTAATTGCCCAAAGAATGAGGTGTAACTTCAAGCCTCAACTTGTGGGTGGGCGTAAGCTTTACGAGCATGCAACTTGGCTATTTTAAGCCATTTAATAAGTTAGCTATAAATGATTTATGTCCAACCTGAAACTGAAAAATTGAACTCTCTAGTAACAAACTGCCTACTCCTCTTTCTCGAAGACAAGATGGGTTATGCTTCCTTCCCAACATACAGCATGATTGAAGCGCATGCTTCATCTAAGGGGTACATCTTGAATATACCTAATAATTTAATATGTTGAGGTGTATGCTCCAAATGCAAGCTACACCTCAGACTTGAGCTCCGCCTTGGATGCCTCACCTCTAGGTGAGCCTTCAGGAGTCACTTCTAAAAAGCACAACTTACACCTATAGCTATCATCATTCAAGAAGGATGGACTTTGTCCGAACCTTATCCACAATGAGATATTTCTATACCACCTCAAATCTTGATGAGCAGAGGACCCAGGTGGCCTCATAATTTTATTCCTAAAGAAAAGGTAAAATGGTGAAGATGATGACAATAAATAATAACAACAACAACAACAACAACAACAACAATAATAATAATTCACCTGTAAATTTTGTTGCTAGAGTAACAACTGTACTACAACAGAAAGCATATAGGCAAACGATTATAGGTCTGGGAACGAGCTATAGACTGCTGGGGATAGTCTATTGGCTCTTTAGACTGCATATCCACATCTATGATTGCTTCTCTGGCTCTGAGAATCTTCCAACTGTGGTATGGGCTCCTATCGTGTTTTGATGTTGTTTGATAATTGTATATTATCATTCACTCTTAGTATCATGGTATATGTCGACATAGTTCATTCTAAATTGACCTTTTTTCTTCTTTCCACAGAATTCAAGCATTGTATTCTTTTTTATAACTATTGTGGTCGCTGTATGGCATGGTGGTGCTATAAATATGTACAGTAGAGTCATTATTGTATTTTTCCCCCACATGATTCTCATATGGGTTACATGTGCCATGTTTTTGGTCTCACATTTTTGCCCATCACTATCTAATTGGCATCAATGTTACTATTATTTCAGTGTCAAGGCATCGCACGCTGATGAATATTTTTGATAAAGCACCTGTTGTTGATAAGGATGCTTTTGTGGCTCCAAGTGCATCGATCATTGGAGATGTTCAGGTGGGACGTGGATCCTCAATTTGGTATGGGTGCGTTTTGAGAGGTATGCTATCCTTCATTTTAATCAATAACCACTGATTTACGGAAGGATATTAGTTATATGCTACCATATTCTGTGTGTTAGTAAAAGTAAGATTTTCATTTGCGTCACTCTTTTATTCCTTCTGTCAAGGATGTCACAGTTCTGTACTTAGTTTTAAGGTACTTAACAACACACTCACTTCAGCTGGAGATTCATCATAGCCCTGGGGCCTTTGAGTACAAGCAAGAGGCAATGGTTTTGTGGTCTCGACCATTGATCTGATTGTCCATATTTCATATACAAAGGGGCATATATTGAGTGCCTATGATTTTTTAATCCAGGTTACATGGCATGTTCCATTAGATACATTGATCTAGGTCACTGAAACTGGGGCCTGTCATGTGCACCCAAGGCATACCCAAGCCCAAGGATACCATAGGTATCCACGGGTTGTGGATGATATTATTTATTCGCTCATTTGTCCATGCATCTGAAGAAATACAATTTCAAAATTTTCTTATATCTTTCTGTCCTTATTTTTTAGTTTTTACTGCTTATAACTTATAAGCTCCTTCACTGCTTGGAGTTGTTTCACATGCATCTGGAGTCCTTTGGTGGGCATGCATACCAGGCAAATTCATGTCAGCTATTTGTGTTTCTTCTTTCTTTATTTTTTTTATTGGTATTTGTGTTTTTTCTTATACAGGCGATGTAAATAGCATCAGTGTTGGATCTGGAACAAACATTCAGGACAACTCCCTTGTCCATGTTGCTAAATCTAATATTAGTGGGAAGGTTTTGCCAACAATCATTGGGGACAATGTTACTGTAGGTAAGTGAAATGCTATGTTTTCATTGGAAATGTTTCGTCCATCATGTCATGGGTGGTCTGTTTTTTTGACTGGTCCATGACTTGGATGGTTGTTTTCTTATTTCTCTTTTCCTGCTTATTCATGGATATAAAATGGATGGTTTCCCTGATTTTCTTTCTCATGCATATGCAAATAGATACATGGTCATACTCCAATTATATTTTGAATATCAATGCTCACTTTCCATCAGTTTCTCTTCCTAAAGCTGTGTGCGTAAAGAATAGTGGGAACTAGGCTTGCCATCATCCCATCTCCCTTTTCTTGAGGGTGGTAATTCAGACAGCAAATTGCAGCAACACTAGTTTTTTTTTTACCTGCATGACTATTTAGATCTTGTACCGTAATAACAGGCCTTCTTTTCCACAGGCCATAGTGCTGTATTACATGGTTGCACTGTTGAGAATGAGGCTTTTGTTGGTATGGGTGCAACCTTGCTTGATGGAGTGGTTGTGGAGAAACATGCCATGGTCGCTGCTGGTGCCCTTGTGAGGCAGAATACCAAGATACCATGTGGGGAGGTCTGTCTATAATCATCCTTTAGTGACCTTTTTTTGCCTTTAATTTTTCGATGCTGGAAATATCATTGTGGGATCCTCCTATTTCATCAGCAATAAGCTTCTTAATTGATCTGGTGTGTTTGGAAAACACTATTGCTACTATTCAGAAAAGAAAATGAAAAGGGAATAGAAAATTATTGTTGAGGAGAAAGCCCTTGGGTATAGAACAAGGACATGAGGTGCTAAACACAGTTATGCTGTTGAAAGAAGAATGGCTTCACAACTACTCGTGATTATTAAGAGTTTGTTTGGCAAACCTGATCTGTTCGAAATAGAACTGATTGAAATAGATCTGTTCCAATTAATTTGTTTTACAATTGTTTGGTAAAACACATAGTATATCTGATTTAAATAGATCTAATTGAAAAGGCTTGTTTCATAAAACATGCAATAAGAGCTTATTACAGGGGCATTTGTTGTCTTTTCTTGAAAGATTTAAGTTCTTATGAAATTTGATTGCCAGCTTCATCAAAGTGTTTGGTAATTGTTAGTCTAACTTTTCTTTAGGTTGTGAGGCAATCTAGACTTTTAAGTGATGTTTGGGATTTTAAGTGTGAGATTTTCTAATCAGGAAGAAATGAACCCAGAAATTTCTAGACTACAAGCAAACCCAGAAATTTCTATATTAAGACAAAGCCAAGAGATTCTAAGAGTGAGATTTTAAGTACATATGTTTTGATTAGTTTTAAGTCAAATAGACTGATGCAAGGCCAATGGGCCGATGTAGTCAAAAGTGTCAGACCCGTGGCCCACATGTGGGAACTAAAGGAGTCTAGAATTTTGTTTCTTATTTTACTTCCTTAATCAGTTGTAATTAGGATTAGCTTTCTAATTCTAGTAGGAGTCTTTCTTTAGTTTCCTAGTTTGATTAAGAGTCTTGGATTTTAGGGTTTATTTTTCTATGTATATGAGCATTGTTAGACATTACAGGCTGAGTTGAAGATTAATAAAAATTATTGTTCAAGGGTTTATTTTCTCTTTGAGGCTCGTTTCCCTCTTTTGAGTATCATGTAGACATCCTTCCATGCTTTATCTCTTTGATCCAAATCCTTTTATAGGGTTTTAGACACAGAAAATAGACTTGCCAAACACCGCCTAATATTAATTTGTAGTAGTGGAAGAGCTTAGAACTAACAAAGATCTATGCTAAACAGGTTGAATAGATACAGGAAATAGACTTGCCAAACGGTGCCTAATATTAATTTGTAGTAGTGCAAGAGCTTCGAACTAACAAAGATCGATGCTAAACAGACTTGGATCAATAATAGTCGAATAACACGCCAGCAAAAAAATGATAGTTGAATAACAAGAAAAACTATCTGCTCCAGATTTTATTGCTGTCAGAGAAAGGGACCCTAGAAACCTGATACAGTGTACGCTGTTTACACAAATATGAGGTGCCATAAGGGACCATTAGAATCCAGAGACCTGATGTCGTATGAGCTGACTTTGCTGTAAAAAAGTGTGGTCCTCTTTGTGCGACTTGGTTACACCAGTAATCACTATGTGGTATGGGTTGGGAATGTCTCATACTGGATGAGCTTTGGGTGAATCTCCTTGTTGGATGACTATCGATTCAAGGCCCCTAAAAATGAACATAGTAAACTAAGGGATTCATTCTAATTGAATCTCTCTCCAACTAGGGTTAGTGTGGGGGTTTGATTTTCTAGACAGCGATGATCCATATAATTTATTACATTATGAGTTTATGACTTCATGAAGATTGGGTGTGTTGCACTATTAATTTCTTTCATAAAAAAAGGTGGTCTATGTCTCTGTGTATTTCTTTTATGAAGTTATATTCTGTTGATAGTGTTGCGGTATTGAAACCCTTGTGAGATAATGAATGTTAGCTGGAAAAGATTAGTATTTGCACAAGCATTATTACATCGACTGATGCAGTTTAAGACATAGGGCCACCCAGATCTGGCCCAGGACACAGGCCCCAACCGCTCAAGAATCCATACATTCAACATTGACCTAAATTTGAAAAGGGGCCCACCGGTCACTCCTGCTTAATTCATAACTTAAGTGACATTACTAGTTTCAACTTGCAAGTCAATTAAAGTATTAGATTTTATTATATTTTTTTAATCTGTTGTGGTAGGAGTCGGTCAGAATCCCAAATGTTTCAGACTGGCAATTTTCATTAGTTAAAATATGTCAGAATGACATGCAGTTTATTATTATTATTATTAAAGAAAGTAGGTGCATTTGATGAGTCATTTATTCAGTTACCTATCCAATAAGTGCAAGATCATGAACTGTGACATGATTTCAAGAAGCTATAGCCTGTTTACTGATAGGTTCTAGTCTCAGTTTGAATTTAGGAGTTGAATGCAACGTCCAGTTAAATCTTTAGATACTGTTAAACTCTTTCTAATTTCAGAAATTAGATGAATGTGCATTCTCTCAAAATTGTGAGTTGAATCTCCCTTTATTTGTGTGAGAATTCCTCCCGAAACTACTTTTGAAGGCTGTGGACTGGAGTCCCTGAAGATGATCATGTGATGACTATATGCCCTGAAGAGGATCATGTGATGACCATATTCTCTTTCAAAACTCATAAATAACTCTAAAAAAAATCCAGTCCCGCATATTAAGTTATACTTGCATAGAGTGAAGATTCTTGTTATAATAATGTTTGTTACAAAGCGTCTAGCCGATGTGATTCAATGATATCGATCAAAAGACGTATGCATTAATGATTCTTAACTGTTGTATACAGGTATGGGGAGGTAATCCTGCAAGGTTCCTGAGGAAGCTCACTGAGGAAGAGATAGCTTTTATCTCCCAATCAGCACTAAACTACACCAACTTAGCTCAGGTGCATGCAGCTGAGAATGCAAAAACTTTTGATGAGATCGAATTCGAAAAGTTGCTGCGCAAGAAGTTTGCTCGTCGAGACGAAGAGTATGATTCAATGTTGGGTGTTGTGCGCGAAGTGCCTCCACAGCTAATTCTTCCTGATAACATCCTCCCGGAGAAATCAGCCAAGGCTGCTTAATGAGTTAAGAGATAAACTCTCATTTTTTTTTTTACAGAACAAACTTCGTGGGACATTGCTGCTGGAATCTGATAGCGATTGGATTCTTCCAAATAATTTTTTTGGGTCGGCCTTTGTTATTGGATCGATCATTGTACTTCTGAATCTGGATCGTCTATTTCTTTGGTTGTCTGAGGTTTCTTAGGTTTCTTCTTGAGATTATGATGACAGTACTTCCATATTCCCTTCTACTATATCAGATATTGCCCATATATGTATATGCCTAGCCCAGATGGTTTCTCAGTCCAACCCGGCTATTTTCCCCCATAATTACCAATATCATGGAATTGAAACGAACTGATTTATACTAAGCAATATGTGATTCCGTGACTTTTAACATGACATTTTTTTTCTATGCCCATCATTGGTTGGCCTCACGCATGTTTAATGAGAGGAAAGAACTTGTTCGTTTGCTAGAGAAAAGTTGAATAGTACAAATTTTAAATGCCTATCTTAATGTATATCTCATAAGCAGGTTGGAGAACAAGGGCCAGGAGGAAAAGGAGCATATGCATGACTGGATAGATTCCAGATCCTCTGTTCTGTCTACCCATAAATTTACCTGCTTCGTCAACAAATGCTCCCTTTAAAATCTGTCTGATCTCAAAAGGGGAATCTAGATTGGGGGCATTCATTTGGAGGAATTTTTGGTGGGAATGCCATATCTTAGGGAATTTCTAATATCAATGTCACTGCTACAGGGGGAACATTTGGAATGCCTGTTTGATTAGTGAAATTTCAAATATCCAGCCTTGTGGATTGTCAATGTCGGCTTATAGAATTTCTCAAATTTCAGCTTCTAAAAAAGTGCCGGTGCCTGGGGCACTTATCAATTGTGAATGGACAGCATATGGGTAATTCAGATATCTCCCAACAGGAAGTCTCAGAAATCCTGCAAACAGACAGGCCATATATTGAAATTTCCAGCCATCCTCCGTTCTCCATCAGTGATAGGATAATTGCAACAGAAGCATTACCAGGAAGGACGGATTTTTATAAGATTTTAGTCTTTTATCTCCAATAAGTATTGTTTAGATTTTTACAAGTTTCATAAAGAATTATATAGAAAATGTAATGAATTTAAAGAGGCCGTAGCAGACATGGGAGATAAATGATAATGCTTTCTTTGCTTTTGGAAGAAGAACATGAGAAATGCTTTATTTAGTTCTGTCAACAACAAATTCATTTTCAACAATGACAATTTCTTTCTTGTTTTTAAGAAAAGGACTATATCAAAAGTACACTATTAATTGGATGAAATGATAAGATGAGAAAATTGACAATGATCACAAGAGAATTAAAAAAAAGGGTTCTAAATAAAGGTATCTTTTGATTAATCACATTGTCTAATTTGTAAAAGATGCTTTTGTTAATGTTATTGTCATCATTAGAGACAACCACAATAGAAAATCCAGCCTTTGCTCATATATGCATTTGTGGCCTTAGAATCTTACTTTTTTCTTTTTCTTTTCGAATCTTACTTTTTATTTTTCTTTTCTTTTTTATTGGTTGGCGCAGACCACTAAAACCTAAAAAGTTAACCTTAGATAATCAGAATCCATTCAAAGTATTTGATAACCGAGTCTGGATCCTCTGGCTTGGACTTACAGAAATCCTGAGCCAATGGAGTGGAACTCCACGGTGAGTCTCAATTATTTTAAGTCCAAGCCGCTCAAAATAACCCCGTCTCATTGTATACAGCATATGTAAATTTTAACCAAGTACGAGTTGGTTCCACCTTTAGATTGACCATTTGATAAACATGATAATATAATGTCGTGTATTATTCATTAATCACATTTTTCACCAAACTCTCAATCGTACCATGAGACCAATTCTTATTGTTAAATACTCCATACATTGAGAGGACATTTATTTCTAGTGCATTAAATTTTAAATAGAAAGGCCTCACTGTAGATTTCCACTCCTTCAAATCATGATTTCTCTAAGTCAAAGCCTCATAGGATTCGGACTCTTGATAACGGGCACCAGCAAAAGCAACAGCAATGGTTGGTGCCTCGTGGGGTATGGCCACAAAAAGGCTAGGGTTGAGATATGCTCTGCTTCAAGCCTTCAAGTGGTGGTGCACACATGCCTATATCGGCATATTCACCCCTACCTAACTGCCAACCCACCTAGGGTTGAGAAATGGTTTGGGTGATCATGGATGGTTCGGCTCAGGCCCAACCTGGGCCCATCCCACTTTTTTAGGGTTTGGACCATAGGTTTTAGATCTAAGACTTCGACCCATTAAATATTTTGAGTTGGGCATATCGAGAAGTATTTATGCTGCCTCTACTAATCTTAATATGGTATTAGAGCCAATTGCCTATAAGTACGAATCCTATGAAGAACATCTCTTGCTAAAAAATATGTGTTGTTATGCAAACCACACTACTACCGACGCCTCCAAGTTTTAGTATGAGTGATTAGCTAAAAAGGCCTGCTGGGCAAGAATAAGTAGTGATTGCAGTTTAGTAACTGATTTATCTGAATCTGCCTGTCTGTTCAGCAATTACAAACAACCAATTGCTTCTCGGTTTCAACTGAATTAGGTTAGATCCAAAAAAAAAAAAAATCATAGTTCTCAGTAAAATACATTTGATTAAAAAATCAATTGAATTTGGTCTATGAATGCAAGTCAACTTGGTCGATGGACAATTTTTTTAGTTTAATAGAGGTGGATATTCGTAAAAAAAAAAAAAAAAAGTTGGTTATATCTATAAATGTCATAGATACGGTTCTTTTAAGTAAAATTTTCTATTATTTTAAGCCTAACGGAGATGGCTTTCGGCTAGTGGGAACAAAAAGGTTGCAGAAATCAATCCACTTTGCCTACTGCTCTCAAAGAATCTTTTGGCTGATCCGTCACTAATCACTGCTACGTCTCCTTTTCTTCCCTGTTACATGATACCGTCCCAGTTGTATGATACTAATATGATTACTTCGACTAATGCTATCTCTTAGTTTCCTGTCTTCATTGGCACATGTGCCTTCAATTTTTGTGAGAGACCCCACCCAATAGACGCAGGAGTAAGGTGGAGTGACTCCACATAAATAGGGGAGAAGACCACCTGCACATGGAGGGAGGATGATGACTACGAAAGAGGGTACCTGTGCCTATAATATGATGATATCAACTGAGAATAATCAGGATGGATTGATAGTTCCATACATCCAAAAGAGGGATCTTAGAGATGGCCTAGATTAGAGGGTTCCTTCTAATAGGGAGAAAAGTGAGGAGCAAATCTTTTTGCTGAGAAATATATCTCTTCTTGTTTGAATACATTTTAATTGAAGTAATTCTTTCATTAACTACATCTTGGACCCTAGAAAACTATTCATGGTTAGGATTTGAATGCTTGTACTGTGGGCAATTTTCTTCACTTGTTTTCAAATGATTGCAATTGCAAAACGAAGGAGAAAAGGCTTTTTAATTCCTCAATGAGATGGAGAAAACACCATTTTAATGGATTTTTTTATTATAATTATTGACCTTTTACTATTGATTTCTTTACTTAACGAGGGTTCCAAAATAATTCTATCTTAGGTAACTTTCTGCTTTCATATTGCAACACAACGAATAATCACTATTAGAGAAAAATGATTATTCTTCATCCAAGGGATTTTTCATCCCTATTTTTTCTCCTCGCCTCTCCATCTAGTGGAATTCTTCACTTATCATTTCCTCCTCCAAAAAATAAATATATATTAGCAAATTCAAGTTTCTCTTCATTCAGGTTTAAGTCAAGCTTCCAATCCTAGGACTCATGTTGTTCCGAAAAACTCATTATGTGAGCTGATTTGATGTAAGAGGAACGATCCCATCCTACCTTATTATATAACCTGCAAGAAGACTATAATGTGAATGATAAAACTCATGCTAGGTAGACATTTCTATGTAGGATTAAAAACTATGTATCTTACCTGGAATCAACCCAATTATGCACATCATTTGGAGAAGTGATATATAGAGAGAGATTCTACGATACAATATAGAGGAGTTTGACTAAATAAAGGTTTTCCTCCACAATACTAGGGGATTTTGGTTGTTTCTACCAAGAGAGTTGAATAAAGGAAAGTGTCATAGGTGGGGCTTATTTTTCTACCATATAAATGTGGAATAGCTATCTTTGGGAATAAGCCTCTTCAAGTGCTACTGGCCAACTGATCATATAAGGGGATTGATTAGTAACCATTGCTTCTGTTGTTTTTTTTTTTTTGTGAGAATGTTAGTAACATTCAATGAAACTAATCTTTTTATTGATAATTAAGGATGCTAAGAAAAACCTTCATCCAATGCAACCTTTAATCCCTATTTAGTTCCACCTTTACTGCATAAACAAACGCCTAATACAACCTTGTTATTAGTTATTACCTTCAAGAGAATAAACAGATGAATCATACCCATGCCTCTACATTGAATATGACTCCAACAAGTCCTAATCACATCTGATTTGCATCATTTTCAGGGGGATATTGTTGGATTAAATTGTTTAGATGAACATCTCTTGAATAAGAGTTTTAGAGACTGACATGAACCTTAGAGCTTAGATTCGAGCTTGCTGAGGCCCAATTGCAATCAATAAAATGACACTTGACGAGTTTTCATTTTTAAAATATAGAAAAGTATACATTCTTACCTCTCAGACAAGAAATAAAAATCTATTTATTAAGGAAAAAGTACTTTCTATTTCTAATTCTTTTCCACATGAGAAATATATTTGACTCCGTGTAAAATTAGGACGCTTTTCCTCTCACCGTAGTCTAAAATGCCCATCAGCTAATGAAACATCAAAATTTTCCCTGTACTACAGGGAACTATCATTACAGCATAAACTGACCAAAATACCTAAATTATTGTGATACCGCAATTTTCCAAAACTTTACAAAGTTTACTCGTATATAAGGCCCACCTTATGATTGATCATATGATATTAGCTAATGATTGGTTCAAATGGGTTGACAGGAGCATAGAACACTCATAAAATATACAATAATAGGGCTGTATAAAAATTTTGGTATCACCGCTAAGCCGAATCGGACTGTTCAGATCGGTTTTATAGTAGTTCGGTTCGATCTACGGTTTGAAAATGGTAGAAACTGCCTATCAGTTTGAACGCTCCAATTCAGTTCCTAAACTGAACCGATCAGTATATTATGTAATTTGAGTATTTGACTATTTAAAATTTATGAGGGTGACATTATTTTGAGATTCTCAATTTTTATTTTAACAAAAAATAATAATAAACAGTTTAACCAACCGAACTGAAGTTCGATTCGGTTTGCGCCCTCTCCATTGGTTAGATAGGATTGGTTAATTAAAAAATTAATAGGTTCAGTTTTGTGGTTAGTTTTAGTGTTAAATTGATCTGAACCGGCCATGTGCAGCCCTAGACGATGAGATAGCCTAAGCTGGTATATAATCTCGTGCGATAAATCATAAGGTGGGCCCTGTTTATGAGTTAACTTTGCAATAGAAAATGTGATTATGATTTAAGTTATTATTATACTTCATCAAGAGAGGGGGCAATATCGTCACAATGCTTCCGACGGTGCGTGGGTTCCGGGTCACGAGCGGATTCTATCTCATTCTCGCTTTATATAAAAGAGTAGTCTCCATAGGATTTTTGGAGAGGGAAGGAGAGACGGAGGAAGTAGGGGAGGCTCCTAAACCCCAGAAGGCAAGTAGAGAGAGAAATCTCTATCTCTATCTCTATCTCATACAGAGAGAGAGAGAGAAGGGGATGGGAGCAGAAGCACAACAAGGCCTACCCCAGCCCGAGAATGACTCCGGGCAGGTGGAGGTGGAGGGGCAGGGGCAGAGGAGACCCCTGATCTTAGGACTCCAACCCTCGGCCCTGGTAGATCACGTTGCAAGGATAGATTGGTCTTTGCTCTACCAAATCCCTGGCGACAGAGGCGGCTCCAAACCGGTATCAATCACCCCACTCAACCCAAGACATAAAAAAACACTCCTTCGTTCTTTTTTACTCCCCCACGCTCCACTTTTCTGTCCCTTTCTCTTATTGGTTTTTGTCATTGCCTTTTGCCCCCTTGTTTTCAATAATGACATTTAACAGAGGGAAATAGGCTCTGATTTATCCAACTGTGCATTCAGTTCAACGGTCCATATTGCTGAGTAGAGGGCCCCACTACTGGCATTTTTGTTACCCCGTGTTGCTTTTGCTTGCATCTTTAATTGCTTTTTATTGACTGCCCAGGGCCTAGTTTGTGCATTGGGACCATGTTTGGGTGAACTTGACCGTTGATGGTTGATCTAGTTCGTGCAGCCACTAAAAATTCATAACTTTTCCTAGATTTCCCTTTTCTACCATCACTTTTGGATGCCTCTTTGATCATCCGAGGCCCATTTTTACCAATTTTCCTTTTTTTTTTCTTTGTTTTTTTTTCCTTTTTAGCCATCGATGGTTCTCAATCATCTTCGCTAGAGGGAAAAGACAGATAAACTTTCTTATAGTCTGGTACTGTTTTAAATCTATAATCTTCGGGTGCAAGCCGTGGTATTAGGCCAACTGAGCTGCCCTTGAGATTCAGGCCCTTTACCATATTTTTTCAATAAATCAATGGTCTCGATCACCAAATTGTGGGCCCGTATGCATGAACGAAGGGCAAGGATTCTATGCAAAGTTGACGCCTCTTTTGGTTGCTCATTGCTGGGTGTTGGAATTAACTTTACGTGGATGGTCTTGGATACTATCTCATATGTTTGTTTTATTGGATTTTTGTGTTTTTGATGGGGGGAGTTCTATTGGCACTGCACTTCCGTCTCTCCACACTGTAAAGAAAAATAAAATAAAAATTCATTCCTAAACTACCCCTCCCCCGACCTCCCTTTCCCCCTCTCCCCCACCCCACCCTCCTAGTCTCCGGCAGTCAAACTAAAGTGACTAATCGGAAGGTGGAAATGTATCTACAGTACTTCACTAGTGCTAAACCCAAGGAGTGGGTTGGGTGGATATCATGGGCTGAGTTCTATTACAACACCAGCCTGCATTCATCCACCAGAAAACACCATTTGAAAGTCTATGGTCGGCCACCTCCAACCCTTCTATCCTATGTACTTGGCACAACTCAAGTGGATGCTGTAGACAGGGCACTTAAAGAAAGGGACCAGGTTATGGTAGAACTACGAGACCGATTAAAAGAGTCCCAATCACGAATGCGGCAGCTGGGAGGGGGAGGGGGAGGGGGAGGAGAAAGAAGAAGAGGAAGGGAGAGAAAATAGAGGAGAGGAAGGAAGAGGGGGAGAAAATAGAGGGGGGAGGGAGGAAGAAAGAGGGAGAGGGGGGAGGGAGGCCGCTGGCTGCTGGCCGGGGACCCCTCCCCGCCGGAGAATGGGAGGGTGGGGGTGGGGGTGGGGGTGGGGGAGAGGAAGAGGGTGGAGGGAGAGAGGAAAAGGGAGGAGGGGAGAGGGGTAGTTTAGGAAATAGATTTTTTTTTTATTCTTTGTGGTGTGGAGAGACAAAAGTGTGGTGCTAATAAAACTCCCCTTTTGATGGATGATGTTGCATTATCTGTTCTTTCTTTCTTTCTTTTTTTAATTTGTTATTATCTTTGGTCGGATTATGTGTCATAACTCATAAGCTGGGGTGCTGATTCAACTCGGTTTGGAGGGTCACTGAGTCAACTCAAATCAATGACTCGACTGATTATTGGTGGAGTTGTGCAGATGGAAACTCCGTATAAAATATAGCTGAATCTTGCCAAATTATTTATGGGTCTTAACTCACTTTTCCTGCTTTGCTATCCTTACAATCTTTTTTTTTTATTGTGTTACCGGTACTGAAAAGGATTTGGGTTGATTACTTTCACCCCCTTCTTATTTGGGGTCTTGTTTGTTTTTTATGATTGCTAATCCTTCATAAGATTCTGTTTATGTGAATATGATGATGAGATCTCGTTCTTGGTGCAACGCACATTTCATTGCAACAGGTTATCAGCCATAAGAACCTTTTCACTTTAACTAACCTTTTTTTTTTTAATTATCATGTTTCTCAGTTTAGGTGGTAAATTGTTTTCATGTGGATATGTTTTTCTCCTCTGCCGAGTATTTTGTGGGTCTCATCTCTTACTTGTCTCAGTTATTTTTCTATGTTTATGCACTATTTTTGTGTGTGTGGTTTTTTTTTTTTTTTTGAAAGTTGTGTCCACCATTTGCAGTTTCTGTCAGGGCTTGAAGATGGCCATTCATTCTCTGGGTATTTGTTGAGTCTGAACCGTTAGTTTTCTTTATTATTGTTTTTATTTAGTCATTTGATATTAAATAAGACCTTGAATGAAGTGATTACAATACAGAAGATATGGATTGTGGAGTAATCAGAGAGCATGGCTTTAAATAGAGTTGATTGGGAAAACAGAGTGCATAAAATTGATCCCAGTAGATGGTGTGAGGCTTAACAATTTAATATTGAATTAGTGTTGATATATTTTTATTACTTGTTCTTTTATTTAGTAGGTTTATTTCTTTTTCTTTTTTCTTTTTTTTTTTATGCTGGCATTTTGTAGTTTCCATTATGAGGATGAGAGTCCCAATTTCCAAGTCTATAGTAGCTCTTACAGTTGGGAACTTAGGATGACCTTTCATTCTTATTTTTATTTTCAAAATCTCCACTATTTGGCTGCTATGTACCATTCCTACTGAGTTACATTTTGTGTTTATAAATGTGGATCTAAATTTATTTTCTAGAGGGTGGATTTCTGTGGTTACTTTCCTTTTTACGTATCTCTCGATTAATATGCTCCAGTCTTTCTGTCATAATCTCACCCTCTGTTATAAGAAAAAACTTACTGAAGTGTTTGTTGCTACAACATAGGTTGCAATTCAAGACCTGGAGTATATATTGAGTGAAGTCAATACTCACATTCTTCCATTATCTGATGATACTTCTCCTATAAGAACAATGGCTGGAGGTAGTGTTGCCAACACTATACGAGGACTGTCTGCGGGTTTTGGCATCTCATGTGGACTAATTGGCGCATATGGGGATGATGAACAAGGGCAGTTATTTGTCAGGAATATGGGCTTTAATGGGGTGGATCTTTCGAGATTGCGAATGAAAAGGGGGCATACAGCACAGGTTTACATACAGAATTGTAGTTCTCTTCTGCTAGAGTGGTTTTATGGGTCTTGATGCATTAGGATGCAGTTTAAGATTATCCTTAATGCACCTATTCTGTATAAGTGGGTCTTGTGGGTTTAATAATCAAGACTGTTTGCTTGATGACCTCTATTGTGGGTGGGGATGCTCCAACAATCTTCCGGATTGACATCCTAGCCATGCAAAGGCTTTGTCTTTTTCCGGACAAATTCTGTTTTTCGTTTTCCTTTATCATCTACTTATAGGCTTAAGATTGGATGGCTTTGATTTACCTATCTGAAAGATTACCTCAGAATCTATGGGGCCTATCAAAGCAATTATCTGGGTCATAAATCTGTGTGCCATGGCCCATTCCCACTTGTATAGACTGGCCCATCAGACCCGATTGTAAATCCTAGATAGCTGTTTGCCTGTTTTAGAAGAATTTTGCGCCTTCTTCTAATTGACTGTTACAGTGTGCATGTTTGGTTGATGCTGATGGCAATCGCACTATGCGACCATGTCTATCGAATGCTGTTAGGCTTCAGGTATACGGCTCTGGTCCCTTTTTTCTTTTTGTCTCGACAATTATTGCTAACTAGGTCATTTATTTTAACCCCTGCACTCACGCTTCTGCAACCACTTTCAGCCTGATGAATTAAGTAATGAAGATTTTAGAGGTTCAAAGGTATTATTTTCTTGAATCTGTGATGCCTAATCTCCTCTATTAAACGTGTCATATATTTTCTTTAGTTTGTCATGTCTAGTATCCTTTATTAACCATGTCATATTTGTTAATCGTTAGGATAATAGCTAACTACTGTGCCATCCTTTGATTTATGTTGGCTACACTTGATGCATCTTTGTATCTACAGTGGTTGGCAGTGAGATACGCATTCAACAATTTAGATCTGATCCATGCGGCAGTTGGGATTGCCAAAAAAGAGGGAGTCCTTGTGTCCATAGATTTGGCCAGTTTTGAGGTGAAACATCAAATCGTTCTCCTTTTTTCTCTTTCTTTTGCACATGCATCTTGGTGGTTGAAAACCAGTACACTATATAAATGTGAGCTAAAACTATCTTATTTATGCGTCCATTAACAACTATTTGCAGATGGTTCGAGACTTTACGTTACCCCTTCTAGGTTTATTGGAGAGTGGGAATATCGACCTTTGTTTTGCAAATGAGGATGAAGCAAGAGAGTTGCTAAGGTGACAAGATCTTTCTCTTGCTTTGGTTTATGCAGTTCTAATTTACTTAAAAGGACATTGCTATTTTCAAAAAGAAGAAGAAGATGAGACTAATTTGGTCAATTTGTAAAATTGGTTGGCATTTAAGGAATGTGCATTCCTTTCATCTTCACATTTTAAAATATATTACTTAATGACCTTTAATAATTTGAAATAATTTTCTCTTCAATTTCTTAGGTGAATCTAGTGATTTGTGTACAATTTCTCTACTTTTGATCCTAATACCAGTGTGAATCATGAAATCTTATGATACTACATGTATAACTTCCTGTAGGATTCGGATAAAATTATAGATGAATCCTAAGTACTGGTTTGATAAGCATGCCTGATTTGTGGTTCACTTACCTCTAAATATCAGAAACTTGGTGTATTTTTTGGCTAATCAGAATATACCAAATGTTACTTATTTTTGTTCTTTCCATTGCTTGTAACATTGCTCTTCTTAGGGGGGGAAACTTTGAGATCAACGATTCGAACATGTGTATAAACCACCCCCCCCGCACCGCTCCTCTTTTTTGGTGCGTGCGTGCGTGCTGGGTGGGGATGAAACATGAAATAATCCTTGTTGAATCCCATGATTTCTATTTATGATTTTTTATTTCTCTTGGGTATATGAACAAGTCCTGACACTAGGTACAGCTGAAGGTAGAAGAAAAGTATCCTGGAGTATATCTTTGCACTAAGCGATATAAATGTTTGTGTGTTTGTATGTGCTTGCATGCCTCGTGCATGTTTGTGAACAATATATGACGTGAGGCATGGGCTGGAGGGAAAACAGAAGTGTCTTAGAGAGTTAATGAGTGTATCTTTTGCTGTAAACGATTTAAGGGTATTGTGCTGTTGGGAGAGGCACGCTTTGGTTGCAAAAGCTTAACAGAGAAGTGGATTCCCTTTCTGAGGGAGTGTGACAAGAGACATTGAATCACCATGGATATATCTTCCTTATAATGAGTCTATAAGCTCAATGGACCACGCCCTTCAGGACCCGTTTGTTTGCATAGAATTGAATTTCTAGGCATTCATGGTAAAATGTGTTCCAGCAAAGGATTACTAAAGAGGAGAGGAGTGAAGGATAAAAGTTGGAAATGTGGGTGGGACCCTGACTTTCCTAGGTCTTAATTATTAAGGTGATGGCTAGGGTATTCATTTACCCTCTCCCCTTAAATTCATTTTCCATATTAAGGGGAGACTATTTGATGGCTATTTGTGGATCTTCACCTTTGTTTCTCCAGTTTTACCATTTTTTGAGAATAGATTTCTTAGAATTTCTAGGATTTCAATTCCATGCAAACAAACAGGCCCTTAGTTTGATCTTTTTCTTGTAATTCTGTGTCAATGAAGTTCTTTTGTTGTATTTCTAAAATGCTTGAACGTTGAAAGATACAAATCATTATCTCGTTCCCGTTTCCCTCTTTCTCCTTGTCTCCAACCCCTTTTTAAGTACTATTCTTGTTAGGTATTGTGATGGGTTGGTGAAGCCTGATCTAGACATTAGTTTAATTATAGGGGTTATCTGTAGTTTTGTCGGTTTAATCTGGACCCTTTGATATAAGGGAAGATCCGGTCATTGTGGGTGTCTTGGGTTTTTAGGGCTCATGTATTTATTCTGGGTGGTGAGAACATTGTACTCTGAGATTGTCTGAGAGATTGAGAAAGAGTGGGGGAGAGTCTCGTACTCTTGTAACACAAGAAGAGGGCTGTTCTTCTTGTGGTGATCTCCAAGAATAGTGAACCTGCTTGAATCTCCTATGGACATAGGCAAGTTTGCCAAACCACGTAAGTCTCGTGTTCTCTGTGTGTGATTCATTGTTTCTCGTAGATCACGCGTGTGTTCGACCCTAACATATTGTGGGTGTTGTTAGGGATGGTTTTAGCATTTTCAGTCTTTGACTCTCTGTTACAAAAGCAAATGAAGTAATATACAGAAGCAACAAACCAGAACTGATTTCTTATCATCGTGTAATTAATAATCGTTATGCTTGTTGCTTTAGGGGTCAGGGTGAACCAAATGCTGATCCTGAAGCTGCTTTGAGGTTCTTAGGCAGACATTGCCAATGGGCTGTGGTGACACTTGGACCAAAAGGATGTGTTGCAAAGCACGGGGAGCAGGTTAGTGCTATTTAGTTTATTAATCTACATTGGCGGTATAGATTCATGATGTGTATTCCATGCTTTTCACTCAAATATCTGTCTATGGATAGTTATTAACATATTTGTAATAAAGCTTCAGTACCAATTCGGCTCACCTGAGCCTTATTTAAATGCAGTGTTCAGTCAGATTTTTTGAGTTTAAAGGCGTACAATGTGATGTGGTTCTTATAGTACTGGAGTCTCAACTGAGTTTTTAAAATACTTGAATTAGGTTTACCTTTTTAGTTCTCCTTAAACTTAATGTCCAAATTGATTCTACTTGTACTTTTCTGAACAGTTGGTCAAGTTTATAACCAATTTCACTTTAGTTCTTCAACTGTATGATATTCAGGAAAACCATCCTTGCTAATTAAGAAGGAACAGTACCTTTTCCTTTTTCAGCGAAAAGTAAAAGAGGAATAATAATTATTAAAAAAAAGAGTTAAGAGGAATAGTTGATTCTGATTAGAGATCTCAACAGGCCTAAGCTCAAACTGATCCGGAATTTTAGGAGGCAACATCCCTGGCTGTTATATAACTCCCATAGAAATTGTCCATCCATAAGCCGAACTGAGAGAGATGGGAGCGGTATGTCATCTATATGGGATCAGCTTTCTGAGTCCTATTATCTGTTAACACTTTTCCTCCTGTTGCCAATAAATTTGCCTGAATTTGGCCTGACCTGATTCAATCCAAACAAAAAACCAATATTCTTGACCAAACCACCCAGTTTATAATTGAGTCTGAATATATACAATCCAGCTGGAACCTGACCATTGGTGTGTCAAGCCCAAAGACCCAACAGGCTGGCTTGACTTGTTGGCATCATTAACCCTGATGAATCCATTCTTCACATCTGGGGTCCATAGTCTGGTTATGCAAATTTCATTGTGAATATCTTCTGTGAAGAATCCCCACGGGCTTCTTAGATTGAACAGAGATAGTCTTCCTATCTATCGTCCCCAGATTAATGGTTATGACATAATACTAAATCAATGTAGAAGAATGGTTGTGACATAATATTGCATTGATGGTCATGATCATTCTTATGAAAAATGATCTCCAGATAAATGGACAATGATAGGATGAAGATTTATGGGGCATTGTCCCTTCCAGACTGTAGCCTGTTAGACCCTATAATTCATGTGTAATAGTTGATGCTATCATCATCATTAAAGCATTGTCCCATCTATTTTGGGGACAGCTACATGAATTCCATTTCTCCATTTCAGTCTACTGAGGCCAAATCCTTGGATAGATTGCACTTCTTCAAATCTATTTTACTACTTCCATCTGTCATCTTCGGCTGACCTCTTTTCCTTGAAGGGCCATTGCATAGTTGATGCTATCTATCATATTTATATAGTAGTAGTGAATAATGCTGGTCTTTTAGGTTGTCCGAGTTCCAGCCATTGCTGAAGCAAAAGCAACTGATGCCACTGGAGCTGGTGACCTCTTTGCAAGCGGGTTCTTGTATGGGCTGGTAAAGGGGCTCTCCCTCGAAGATTGCTGCAAGGTGGGTTCTTGCAGTGGGGGTGCTGTGGTTCAGTCTCTTGGAGGTGAGGTGAGACCGGAGAACTGGCGGTGGATGTACAAGCAGATGCAAATCAAAGGACTCCTTGTTCCTGATCTCCACGCAGTAAGTTCCAAACCTATTATGTCATAACAAGGCATCGTTTCATTGCTGGCAAGAGGCAGCTCTAGTGTTGCATTTTGGGGACTGATGATCAGGTTGTGTAAGTTAATCTCTGCGAGGAATGTTTTGTATGGAGACATCTCCGGCGTTGGAATCTTGTGAACCCATACCCTTTGGGCAATAAAATAGCTTCTTCTCCCTTTTATTTTGCTCTTTCCACTCTAGATTCACTTTTGTTGTGACAGTATCATATCCGATCTATTAGGCCTGGCTTAAAGCTCAGTTATCGTAACGCACTCCTGTTTATGTCGATCTATTAGGCCTGGCTTAAAGCTCAGTTATCGTAACGCACTCCTGTTTATGTGATTACTCCATTTACATTCATGTGGGAGGTCATTTATTTTAGATTTCGACACGATCATATGCTCATGCTCACATGGGACTTTCTCACACTGAGTCCACTTTTCCTTGATCCCAGCCATTCATATTACATGCCTCCATTGAATGGCTATTGAGCTCAATATTTAAGAGTGATACACATCATCGGCTTGATGAGTAAAAAGAGATGATAAATATGAGTAAACTTTCAGATGTACATGATCAATCCAAAGGTTTATATTACTTTGATTGGAGTATAATTTGGGGATTGGATTTTTATGAGGGCATGTAGTAGTATTGATGGTTTGGATCAGCTGAAGATGCGCAGCATTTGGGTTGCCTAACTTATCCCCATCAAAACTCTTATACAGACATTCATAATTGGATTATTAATCTCAAAAAAGGAAACAGTTCAGTGCATTGTTTTAAAGGCTTGTTTTGAGAGTTCAAATTCTCAAGTATCAAAATCTGACCTTATTTAAAAAACAAAAAGACAAAGTTCTAATATCTTGTATATCATGGATCTGGTCAGCTTGGGTTGTCCTGAACCCTTGCCTGCATTTAGCCGTTTCTGAGGCATGTAGCTGGGCTTGGGCTTGGGCTTGGGCTTGAGACTGGGTTATGTGTTCCGGAAGGCATTCTTGAGGTGGTTATCTGTAATTATCACAATGCAGATGATGAGATCAGCCCATGGAGTTTCTAAATATTGAGAAATTCTCCAGAGTCCTGGAGTAGTAATGGCCCACACGTAATTGTGAAACTGCACCTCTTAATTAGGGAGTTAAAAAAAGTTTTCTCTTGGGGCCTTTTCCCTTCATGTTATATTCATGGGAATTCACAGTAAATGGAGAGTTTTAGTAAATAGTAGTACTGAAGAGGCAAGCAGGGTAGGTAATCATCTCCCATCAAAGGAGAGATTTTTTTATGACCCCTTGTGTATCTTCCCCTTTGTTCCCTTTCAGTCCCTTTAATGGAAAAGGCGTTGATTATATATATAGTAGGCAAGTCGAGCTTAGCCGAGCTTGAGCTTTGCTTGAAAAATTAAACAAAGCCTCTCAAGCTCAAGCCAACCTTGTCCCCCCGCATGACCTTGGCTTGAATTAAGTGAAGCTGCCCATGGAATTACTGAGCTATAAGAGCATGCATATCAAGTTTGTGCTCAAGTCAATGCAACTCAAGCATATTGAATGTAGTGAGATTCTCTCCATCTCCCTTTGGAATTCACTCTTGATTACCAAAAACTGCTCTGGGGTTCACTCTTAGTTACAAAAAACCAATAGAATGAAAGGGACAAAAGGCATAGATGCATAGATCAAGAATATAAAAGGTCAGCCAAACTGGATCTCAGTAGGTGTAGTTTTTAAGATCTCAAAGTTAAATTAACATCAACAGTTAAAAGAAACCTTAAAAACCAAGGTTACTCATATATTTTTTGGTTGATTAGAGAGGTCAACACGTACAAGATGGTCCTCTTATGAGGATATGATCATTTACCATTCTAATATTTCTCATTGTTCTTCAAAAATTATGATTGAACTTATCTATCAAGTTGATAATATGATATAACATTCTCCAAAGACATCGTATTTTGCGTATTTATATATTTATGATATGCAGACACATAGCCAGTTAACAAGCTGAGCTTGAATAGAGTCAAGGTTAGATGGACCTAGATTTTGGTCTGGGCATCTTCTGAGACAACGAGCTGAACTTGAAGCTAGCTTGGCTGGTTGGCAGCCCTGAAATCCTAGGAATTCAATACTTTTGAAGGCCCTAAATGGGCCCTTATATGAGGTGATAAATTTGAGATGGTTAAAAACCCTATTTGGAAAGATTGTTTTCAGTAGTAATTGAAATTTTGTTCCAATGAAGGGTCTTTACGTTTTGCCTTGGAAACAATTTGTCGAGAGATTGAATTGAGCTACTGGGCCTGTGGTTAGGCCCATACCCAGCTCGTTTGCAAAATAATATATTCCCTTTCTGAAAAAACAATTTTGGTCATTCGGGCCTTTAAACATACATATACAGAACCTGATTCATATAAGTCTTGGGCAAGAAAACAGGTCTGGGTTCAATAGTCCATGAGCCCAATGTGGCTCCGGTCTGGGCTGGCCGGGGCCATGAGCTCCCCTACCCTCAGGAAGTTCCATTACCATAACAGATGGTGAGCTTGCCCAGTAGGAGCCTTGCTTTATATGAACTCAGTTTGCACTTATAGTGGTTTGATCAAGGCCATCCTGCTCAAGAAGGTTTACTGGAGATTGATTTAATCACTGCCTTCTATTTACCTCATTGTCGGTTTTGAAGAACGCCACAGGAGTTGGACATGTCTTAGACTCTTGATTCAACCCCAATAGAAAAAACACTTTTATGTCTATTCTGAAGCGTTCTCTTTGCTAACAATTGTAGAATTCTATGCCCAGTTGGAATGTTGAAATTAGGCCAGATCATTATCTACTATATTATATAAGAACATTGCTTAAATGCGTCTTTAATATCTAGGGATGTAAATGATATGACAATTGACAACTAGTACCTGTCTTGGGTCTAGGGTAGAGGGCCCACATCCGTGCTCAAACAGCGCTTGCACCGGCCCAGAATAAAGGGCCTGGAAGCCCTGGAATCTTTCCCAAATTGATGTAAGTGCTTTCATTGTAATATAATGTACTAGAATGCTCTTTCTTTTTTATTTTTGCTGCTTGTACTTATAATATGCTTTTATAATGTGCTAATGATACTAATAATATATAGTCATTTTCAACAATAGCCAGGCCATTTTTAAGTTTGAGATCCTAGTCTCCTATCCTTTCAATCCCTTTATTCTATCCAAAACCCTCTCCTCTCCTTTCTATCCTATTAATAGTTTCTAACAGTTCACAACTACCCCAAATTTTATGGGCAAGAAGCAATCATTAACTAATTTATAAGATAATCCCGAGGGGTAGCTCAGTTGGCCTAAAACCACGGCTTGCACCCGGAAATTGTGGGTTCGAAACTACACTACCACACTGGGGCCACCGGGGGACTTTAGCCGGCTTTCTCTCCTGGGCCTGTAGGAATTATTCTGGCACAAAGGACTGAAACACCATGCGTTACCAAAAAAAAAAATCGTAAGATAATAACATCATAGGAATTATGTGACATTCTCACTAGCAGCTAGACATACGCAGCTTAGTGATGAAGAACTGCAGTATGTCCCTGTGATTTATGCCCTCTATAAAACCCGGCCAATAATCTGCTCACAAAGATCTTGTCAGATATCCTTCTAATCTCTTGTTTTATGTACCTTCTATGTTCACTATGGCAATGCTTATCTCAAAAAAAGAAAAAGAAAAAAAACAACTATGATAATGATTAAAATGGGCCCAAAAAATCATGTCAGCCAAAAATAATTATACCACAAAAGCCCAACAACTCATAAATTGGGTAGATTGCCTCCATATATTTCCTCAAACCTTTCCCCTATCCTCCTTGATCAAAGCCTCTAAAACATGACTTAATTAGTCATGACCCTACCTTTATGGTCACTTAGCCGGTTTGGGTTTTTTAATTTTACCACCAATATTGGATCTGGTCAAGCCTATTTCCTAGCCCAATGGTTATATAGGCTGCACCTTGGTCTATATTTTTATGAGTACTAAGTATAAGATTCATGTGTCATTTGACACTAACAAGTCATACAAACAAGAGTCGGTCTAGAATTTCATAAATCTTTCCCTAATCAACTCATTTTCATAAAACATCCAATGAACCCTGCGGCCCAACCTTCCACCTGGTGGGACCAACAGACTTGACACGTGGCCATTTGTACCTGGCATGACCTTGGATGGAATAAGACAGATATGGAAACATCTCATCTCACCAATCAGAGAACATCCCACCAAGTTGTAGATAAAAAGAAAGCCAAGAACAGATATGAAAACCTCAACAAAAAAAAAAAGAAAAAAATGCAACTGTCCGATGCTGTCTATGACTAAGGTGGGGCCCACTCAGTTACATGCATACAACTCAGCCATCCAATAAAAAAGTCCCAGGAAGGGAAAAAGAAGGATGTTGTGCCTCCCACTATCCAGTAATCATGAGATGCAGATGAAAATATTACGTGATATTGCCATTCCCATTTCTTTGCCCTATCGCGCGCGAGTTAACTCGGTCTCCCGATTGAACTCGGGTGTTGAAGATTTACTCAAATGAGGCTTCGTTATTAATTCTCAAATCCAAATGAGAAATGATACAAGTATGAAGGGTTGATCATATTGGTAGTCAGTCTTCTGCCTTTTGTGGACCTATCCAAGCCCCTAATGTGGACAGTCAGAACTCAGATGGAAGTTATCAGTGTTACTGATATGCCTGAAATGTCTATAATGTGTCATTTGTATCAGTGTGATTTCACTTTCAGCTAATAAAGATAAACAAATGATAACACTTATTAATCCTTAACAGCCTGTGTTTGGGTACACTGGCAACACATTTTGATGTATATGTTGGACCAGGTGTCTTGGTGTGGCCCACATGACCACACCATGTTATGGATGGGTCTTTTTCACATCATTTTCTGTTTTGGTTGTCTTTTATGATCAATTAGAGTTTTCAAATTGTTGTCATTTATTCCTAAGGTCAAGGGATAAAGATAAAGCTTTGGATCCTCTTTGCTTGATGGGAGAAAAGATTATAGAAGATATGGGTCTATAAATAAATTGGACTCCTGGGTAACTCTATTGGCTACGGGTTGTTTTTTTAATCCCTTTTCTAAAGACCAACCTTCTGTTGAGAGAACACCAAATTAAGATCTAAATGAGTTTGTTAAGACTTGTTATATTTGGAATTTATAGTTTAAACTTAATTTGTATGACTAGGATTAATCCCAAAGATCCCCAATGGGTTGATCTGATAGTATGATATTCATTATTTTTGGCTTTAATTTTAATTTGATTGTCACCATGCAAATCAAAGTACATGCAAAATGAATGGGTAGACTAAATAATCAAAGCTGTTTAGTTTGAAACCCCGTGATCTCCAAAAGAAGCTAAAGATTCAGCTGTACACAAGTTAAGAAAAGCTCTTTTTATCCAATCATGGGCCACACGTATGGACAGGGAAATGTGGCCCATGAAATAGGTTGGAAAACAGTGGAAGGAAAGGACCTCTCATTTTTACTAGTTTTCATGTAGGTTGAAATATGATGGAAAAGTATCAAACTGATGTACCAAGTCCCATTGTTGTAGCCATGTATATGATTCCCCCATAAAATAATTGGGAGGGTAAAGACTGAAACTTTTCATTAGATGGAGCTCATTTAATCATGCATATCTATACATTATATATAAATAAAGATACCCTTTGCATTCGAAGCCATCATGTATTAAATATGGCCGCCGCCGTCGTCATCATTATCATCATCATCGCCGCTAAAAATGTAAACCAGCAGATTATTTCTTGACCGAGTCATTGAGTCAACTCGCCCGAGCCATGTTTCTCTTGAAATAGTAGGCTGCAAGTGGGCAAGTTCCGAAACCTTGACAAGGAAATGAGAGATGGTCGTCCTTGATATGCATTTATTTTTCTTAATTTATCAACAAAGGGAATGAGAAGAAGCCTTTTTATCACATGTGATGCAGCGTGGCCAACATGAGGTCCCATACGCCTATCCTTTGCACCGGTTTTTAAGATAAGGCTTTTAAATGAGACAGCTATCTCTTTCATTAAACATCAGCAAATAGATTTCTCTTCTATCGGGAACAGTGGGCAGTCCGTTTTGTTGGGCCCTTGAATAGGGAGAACCAAATAAGTAGAAAGAAAAAACAAGAAGCAAAGAGACCAAAAGGAAGATACTGCCATCATTCATGGGTCCTCCACAAATTCCAAGTGCTCTACGTACCTCTTTTTTTTATCCCCCCATTTTAAAAGGAAAGTGGAAAGGAAAAGCTTAGTTGTTTACCTCATCTGCATTGGAATGTACATAATTCCCATTCCCTCTCTCTCAAATGTACATGAATCAGAACCTCTGAGGTTGGTCAAAAGATTTCCAAGAGGACCCTACCTTAAATAAAAAACATGGATCTCTCTCCTGGTGCTAATTAACATGAATTTCACTGTTAAGTATGAGGGTTAATTATAAAATGTTAAGACTTGAACATGAGACTTAACCCCAGCCAAATGGTGTGGCTAACTAGTAAAATATATACTAACCTTTGTAAAAAAAAAAAGGGTCTATCATTTTTATTTAAAAGAACATGATTACATAAGGCTGATCATATCTTGCAGGTCAAATCAAACTGATATATGTGGGGTCCAACTCCAAAAGATTTAAACGATTGAAGTTGTGGCTGCATCCTATTCATCTATAACAGGATTTTTCTCTACCCCTGAAGTGTTTTTTAATGGTTGGAGTGAAAAAAAAAATGTGATAAAGTACTAATTAAAATGACTATTTATTAATTGATTTTTGTGCACAATAGGGCTCATCTTTCGCTGATACAAATCGTACATTCGATGCATAGTTTAATTGAATATAATTTAGATTAGTGTCTAGTTTTATTGAGTATAATTTATAATAGTGTCAAACTAGGGTGAATGCTTATTCATGGGGAGTTAGTGAGTACGAGGGAGGTTGGATTTATCGGGGGGGGGGGGAAATCTTACTCATATATTGGGGGGGGGGGGAGGGGGTAAATCTTACTCATATATTTTATATGGTTATGTTACGAGAAGAGGCACCTTTCACGCAATCCACTTAAGAAATCATTAAACTTGTAAGGGTATTAAATCAATAGCTTTGATGACCTAATTGAGATGGTTTTTTTCTCAGAATCATATCCATAATGAGACCATTCTATCACACTACCTTTCATGATTAGCACACATCCAAGTGAATCTCACAAAGGACTCAAAGTTTTACCTCTTACGAATTGCATGAGAAGTACCTCTTAGCTGAACATGCCCATATAAGAAGACTAAGAATTTTTTTTTATCATAAATATAATAAATAATGAGGTTATTCTTTGAACAATTTGGATGTATCATGTATGAGAGCTGGGCCCTTCACTGAGATTTGTAGTAGTGCTGCAGTTTTCTGGTGTTACTCACGAAATTTTGTTGGCTAAATCGATCTTGCTTTCATCGATCTGTTTCCTAATCAGAGGATGGTAACATCTAGATGACCATGAAAATCGACTACATGTGTTATCCTAAGACTAATATTCAAGGAGAGATTAACTAGTGAAACCATTATTAGTAAAATCCAATAATTCAAGGGCCTCTTTTGAGGTTGTGTGATAATATAGGTCCTTCTTGGAAAAGCTCTTCTTAAAATGAAGCCAATATTACAAACAACAAGGCTGATACGGCTGATACGTATCATCGATACGGTGATATAATGTTAGATAACAATAATTGATATCATGGGAGGCCGTCAAGTTGATCACATGTAAAAAAAAATATAATTTACTACCATCAATTTTATTTTATTCTTATTTACTTTTGTTTCACATGATCAATCTCACTGCTAATCCAATTTTTATTAAAGCTAAATTTGGTCTAGCCGTGGAATAAGGCTTTTGATTTAAAGAAGGTAGGCTCCACTGAATGAGTTTTTGGCTGCCCTGGGACTGGGATGATGTAGATCGTACGTGCACATTTCTATCTCTAACATACAAATATTGTCTCTTTTACAATGCGGGACTCCCTGGGATTCTCAAATTTCAATCCCTGCCATCCAAGTACAGAGACCCCAACTTGAGCTGCACATTGAAAATCCCACATAAGTGGCCTGTGGGATTCCTGTCAGGGGAAAAGAAATCCAAACATTGGTATGACATCCATTTCATATGTATCTCACCCACTCAGATATACAGGCCTATATGAATTACTGTTCTACCTTTTATACTTAAAACAGTAATTTTGATATGCTTTGGATATGTTGATCTGTATCACCTGTATAATCAATTCATATCAATTTTCACATGTCTAATGCAGGCTCCAAAGTCCAATATCCATTCCTGAAAACCATGTCACAACTCGCTTAAAATAAAAGAAAACGAGAAATAGGAAAATGAAAATGACACATAAACCATGATTAAGGTGATTTCAAATGAAAACCTCTCTCCCATTTGAAAGGAACACATAAACTGCATGATTTAGTTGGTGAAATGAAATGCTTGAGTAGTCTGTCACATTTTGCGTAGAAAGAAAGTATATATTATATCTAAGTGATGATACAATCGATGATACTGTTTCCCATTCCTGTTTTATAATAATCCATAAAAGCAATGAGAACACATATTTTATACTTGAAATTGAAGTATTCAATACATTATGCCAAAGAGGCCTTTCTACACTTGAAGAGTTATTGCAATCGAGTTTGCTCTTAGCAGACATCCATGAGGTAGGATTCTCTAAGAAAAGGCTATGGTAATGGTAATGGTAATGGTAATGACCTGAACTTAGACCTAATTAGTGATCTCTGTGTACCTGAATTTGAACTTAACATGGGTTGGATGTAAAATTTCCAAATGGGAGTCTGTACAAGTATCCGGATTCTTGAATTATAGATAAGGTGGGCATGAAACCTATTTTTGAATTTGGAAGAAATCCGAATCCAAGTTTGGATCGATGAATATAGAATGCTGAACATTCGGATCGGGATCTAGATCCCTATATATTTTGAGATGAGGATCTAGATCCAGCATAATTACTTTTACAGATTAAATATCATATAGGTTTGAAGGACCTACATAGTTTGAGTTGGATTGATATTTAAGAGTTACTTTGCTTTAATCATATACTACTTAATTAATAGCCTCCAATTGTATATCCAGGTTTTTGTGAAAGCCCCTTTATCCAATTATACTAATACACTACTCATCTTATTTCAGATAGGGGATAAAAACCTAAGCCGGTGCTGGATCCAAGTATAACAAATAGGTTCTATTCTGTATCCATATCTAATCTATTAAAAAGGGTTGGGTCCCAATTCACCATGTTTCCTCCCTAGATTCGACCAATTTGCATCCCTAGTTTTATGCATAGAGCATCGACTCAACCCACGTGGACCAAATTGATGTGGACGTGACTCCAGGCTCGACTCAAAGCGCAAGTCCGTTAGTATTGTTAATTTATTTATTATGATATCACAAATGGTAAAACATGGACCACACCATGTGGTAAAGTATAAAACAAATTTGTAAATGTGAAGGGTACTTTGTGAAGATTCAAACCGTTTAAAATACGTGTGTTTCCATGATTCACAACAACAATCACCGTTGGATTTGGACATTTTTCAAAACAAAGTTTAATTTTTCTCACATACTAATCATATTTTGTAATAAATTTAAATGTTATAAACATTGAGATTGCATTATTTGGATCCCAACTGACAACTCAATTCTGTCTTCATGTATAAGTACATGCTCCAAATTTTAAGACAATCAAATTACCTTTTTTTCTTGACTCTAAACAAAAGGGCTGAGACTAAAAGAGCCCACACACCAGCACCTATAAGAGAAGTATGTTTGACACTTAAAAAGAGACAGCATAAGGAGATCGAATCTTAGGCAATTATGTAAGAGATAGAGTTGCTACCAGAGCAAACCCAAGTTCTTAAGTCAACAGGATTACTATTAACGATTGGGCTGGACCCATGTGAAATAAATGGCTAAATTGTGCTAGTTCGATCCCAGAATTAAAGTAACTTCATTGTATAAAGTTTACAAGATCATCCTATCTTGCTGTATATTTGCCTCTTTTTGAATAAATAATGCTTACAATTCAAAAAAAAAAAAAAAAAAAAAAAAAAACTTCTAAAGAAAAATTCTATGATGAAAACAAGATCCTGAAATGAACGAATGCATTGGAAAGATAGTGTGGGCCAAGCCCCCAAGTGCCACTTTTTCAACTCGAAATAATTGGATAGGGAACAGACCCACGCTCCTCGTAGGCCAAAAGCAATTTCATAAGCCTATGAAAATCCACTAACTAGGTATTATCTTTGTACGTGTAAACGGTCTAGTAAATTCGGATTTGACCAAAAGTTGGTGGGCTTGTGCAATTTAAGGGAGTCATGTATTTGGTCCATTTGGATGGATCAAGGATGGGCCCTAGAAGCGTTAGCTTACGGAATCATATCATAAGCTTAAGCTTATGAGAGCCTTGCTCTATATATATATATATATATATGCATATTTCATTTTGAGGGATGCTGCAGCCAAAACAGTGACTGCTTGGGCTCTTTTTAGTGGGGTTTAACTTGAAATGTGGGATTTAGGGCCTATGCATGAAATGATTCTAATACTTAATTTTAAGTCCTTAAAGTTTCATTTAGATTTAGATGATGCAAATTTAATGCAATAAAATCCAATGGTGAATAATTTCTGGAACAATATGAATATACAACCCGTGCAAATCCAAATGAGGTCAGTGTGTGTCATAGTGAAATTATATTATATATATTAAAGCAAACGGGGAGGAGCGCTGTAAAAGGGTGCCATGTCATCACAAAAGGAGTTCTCATTTTAAATAAATATACATAAAAAACTTAGAGTGATTTAAGGAGCCATGTCATCACATTCCACTATTTTTTCTCCAAAAGTATCTATCCATATCTTGTATCTCCTAAAGTCTCTTAATCAATATCCCCTAAAATTAAAGTTAATCTTGGAAAAATAAAACAAGACCCTTCTGAGGGGGCTCACTATGTAATATCAATATCTTTCACTTATGTGTTACCCCACAAAAGTTTTAGGGAATTTAATAAATATATCCTATGCACCATCTTAGTAGGACCACCTCATAGAACTTATCAACCTGACTCAAATTTTAAATTATATATATTAAAGCAAACGGGGAGGAGGGCTGTGAGGGGTGCCATGTCATCATAGAAGGAGTTCTCATTTAAATAAATATACATAAAAAACGTAGAGTGATTTAAGGAACCATGTCATCACATTCCACTATTTTTTCTCCAAAAGTATATATCCATATCTTGAATCTCCTAAAGTCTCTTAATCAATGTCCCCTAAAATTAAAGTTAATCTTGGAAAAATAACACAAGACCCTTCTAAGGGGCTCACTATGTAATATCAATCTCTTTCACTTATGTGTTACCCCACAAAAGTTTTAGGAAATTTAATAAATCTAATCCATGCACCATCTTAGTAGGACCACCTCATACAACTTATCAACCTTACTCAAATTTTAAATTATATATATATTAAAGCAAACGGGGAGGAGGGCTGTGAGGGGTGCCATGTCATCACAGAAGGAGTTCTCATTTTAAATAAATATACATAAAAAACTTAGAGTAATTTAAGGAGCCATGTCATCACATTCCACTATTTTTTCTCCAAAAGTATCTATCCATATCTTGTATCTCCTAAAGTCTCTTAATCAATATCCCCTAAAATTAAAGTTAATCTTGGAAAAATAACACAAGACCCTTCTAAGGGGGTTCACTATGTAATATCAATCTATTTCACTTATGTGTTACCCCACAAAAGTTTTAGGGAATTTAATAAATCTAACCCATGCACCATCTTAGTAGGACCACCTCATAGAACTTATCAACCTGACTCAAATTTTAAATGGACTTGAGGCTTTGTTGAACCGAGGAGGCCTTTATCTATATTACTAAAGGGATGTATACACTTCCTGGAGGAGGACACTTGGCATGTCTTGGAAATGGACATGTGGCAGCAGCCAGCCTAAAATGGTATTCTGCTAATCTCTCATTCTCCATCTAAAACTTCTCCATCTCGCCCTCCCTAAAATCTCTCCTTCTCCATGCTAATGCAATCCCTAAAATATCTCATTCTCCATCTAAAATTTTACTTCCAAGACAACCACACAAAATGGGGAAGAGGAAAATCCCAAATTGTAAAGGATTGAAATATAATCCTTAATTCCATAGAAGAAATCTGTGCTCTCTGTGGGGCCCACTTGGGGCCTACATCACTGTCAAGGTTGGGACCCACTGATCATCCTAACCAATTCAACAGGAACCCACAAATTTTAATGGCTTAAAAAAAAAGAAACAAATAGAGTGGTCGATTGTGGGCTCAATTGGTCAGAATGGGTGCAAACCTACATGGATCCATTGTGATTCAGGGGAGATCTCTGTTTTTTATCCATTTGGATATCATCTACACATCTAGCAAGACATTTCTGTCATACCCTCGTGATTTGATGAAAATTATTTTATCAATCAATTCATGGGTCCAGGCCCGCATCATTTGATTTTATGGACGGTTAGAATAAAGATGGTGGACCCCATTCATCTGGGTCCCACTTAAAAATATTTGGTCAATTTTTTAGGTCTACGATCATTTGATCCTTTGATCTTTTTAAATCAATTCATGGGTCCCATCCCGCATAATATGCTTTTTTGGACAGTTAGAATAGAGATGGTGGGCCCCATTCATCTGGGGGGTTCCACTTAAATGGGTTATGTTTGGTTAATTTGTGAGGTTCGCATCATTTGATTTTATGGACGGTTAGAATAAAGATGGTGGACCCCATTCATCTGGGTCCCACTTAAAAATATTTGGTCAATTTGTTAGGTCTACGATCATTTGATCCTTTGAACTTTCTTAATCGATTCATGGGTCTCATCCCACATAATATGATTTTATGGACGATTAGAATAGAGATAGTGGACCCCATTCATTTGGGGGGTTCCACTTAAATATGTTAGGTTTGGTCAATTTGTGAGGTCTATGATCATTTGATCCTTTGACCTTTATCAAGCAATTCATGGGTCCCAGCCCGCATCATATGGTTTCATGAATGGTTAGAATATAGATGGTGGACTCCATTCATCTTTGGGGTCCCACTTAAATAAATTAGGTTTGGTCAATTTATGAGGTCTATGATCATTTGATCTTTTTGGTGGACCCCATTCATCTGGGTCCCACTTAAAAATATTTGGTCAATTTTTTAGGTCTACGATCATTTGATCATTTGATCTTTTTAAATCAATTCATGGGTCCCATCCCGCATAATATGCTTTTTTGGACGGTTAGAATAGAGATGGTGGGCCCCATTCATCTGGGAGGTTCCACTTAAATAGGTTATGTTTGGTTAATTTGTGAGGTCTATGATTATTTGATCATTTGATCTTTATCAAGCAATTCATGGGTCCATCTCGCATCATATTATTTCATGGATGGTTAGAATATAGATGTGGACCCCATTCATCTTGGGGGTTCCACTTAAATAGGTTAGGTTTGGTCAATTTGAGAGGTCTATGATCATTTGATCTTTATCAATCAATTCATGGGTCCCGGCCCGCATCATTTGATTTCATGGACGGTTAGAATAAAGATGGTGGACCCCATTCATCTGGGTCCCACTTAAAAATATTTGGTCAATTTGTTAGGTCTATGATCATTTGATCTTTTTGACCTTTATCAAGCAATTCATGGGTCCCAGCCCGCATCATATGGTTTCATGAATGGTTAGAATATAGATGGTGGACTCCATTCATCTTTGGGGTCCTACTTAAATAAATTAGGTTTGGTCAATTTATGAGGTCTATGATCATTTGATCTTTTTCAATCAATTCATGGGTCCCGGCCCACATCATATGATTTTATGGACGGTTAGAATAGAGATGGTGGACCTCATTTATCTGGGTCTCACTTAAACATATTTGATCAATTTGTTAGGTCTACGATTATTTGATCCTTTGATCTTTTTAAATAAATTCATAGGTCATATCCCGCATAATATGGTTTTATGGACGGTTATAATAAAGATGGTGGGCCCCATTCATCTTAGGGGTCCCACTTAAATAGGTTATGTTGGGTCAATTTGTGAGGTCTATGATCATTTAATCCTTTGATCTTTATCAAGTAATTCATGGGTCCCAGCCCGCATCAAATTATTACATGGACAGTTAGAATATAGATGGTGGACCCCGTTCATCTTGGGATTCCCACTTAAATAGGTTAGGTTTGGTCAATTTGAGAGGTCTATGATCATTTGATCATTTGATCTTTATCAATCAATTCATGGGTCCCGGCCCGCATCATTTGATTTTATGGACGGTTAGAATAAAGATGGCGGACCCCATTCGTCTGGGTCCCACTTAAAAATATTTGGTCAATTTGTTAGGTCTATGATCATTCGATCATTTGATCTTTTTAAACCAATTCATGGGTCCCATTCCGCATAATATGATTTTATGGACGGTTAGAATATAGATGGTGGACCCCATTCATCTGGGGGTCCCACTTAAATAGGTCAGGTTTGGTCAATTTGAGAGGTCTATGATCATTTAATCTTTATCAATAAATTCATGGGTCCCGGCCCGCATCATTTGATTTTATGGACGGTTAGAATAAAGATGGTGGACCCCATTCATCTGGGTCCCACTTAAAAATATATGGTCAATTTGTTAGGTCTGCGATCATTTGATCATTTGATCTTTCTTAATCAATTCATGAGTCCCATCCCGCATATTATGGTTTTATGGACGGTTAGAATAGATATGGTGGACTCTTTTCATATGGGGGGTTCCACTTAAATAGGTTAGGTTTGGTCAATTTGTGAGGTTTATGATCATTTGATCTTTATCAAGCAATTTATGGGTCCCAGCCCGCATCATATGTTTTTATGGACGGTTAGAATATAGATGACGGACCCCATTCATCTTGGGGGTCCCACTTAAATAGGCTAGGTTTCGTCAATTTGAGAGGTCTATGATCATTTGATCATTTGATCTTTATCAATCAATTAATGGGTCCCGGCCCGCTTCATTTGATTCTATGGATGATTAGAATAAAGATGGTGGACCTCATTCATCTGGGTCCCACTTAAATATATTAGGTCAATTTGTTAGGTCTACGATCATTTGATCTTTTTAAATCAATTCATGGGTCCCATCCCGCATAATATGGTTTTATGGATGGTTAGAATATAGATGGTGGACCCATTCATCTTGGGGGTCCCACTTAAATAGGTTAGGTTTGGTCAATTTGAGAGGTCTATGATCATTTGATCATTTGATCTTTATCAATCAATTAATGGGTCCCAGCCCGCATCATATGATTTTATGAACGGTTAGAATAGAGATGATGGACCCCATTCATCTTGGTCCCACTTAAATATATTAGGTCAATTTGTTAGGCCTATGATCATTTGATCTTTCTTAATCAATTCATGCCTCACCTAAATAATAAAATATTTGAAAAAAAAACATAAAGATCAAATTAGCAAAAAAAAAAAAAAAAGGACTCACAAGTTTACTAATTAATAAATTTATTAAAAATAATTCATATCAGTCTGTGCATTTGGTGGTTTCGTGGTTATCCACGGGATTTTGCTAGTATATATTAAAGCAAAAGGGGGAGGTGGGCTGTGAGGGGTGCCACGTCATTCCTAAAAAGTCTCTCCTTTTAGAGAAATATGCACAAAAATCCCACATTATTTAAGGTGCAACCTCACTTTGGCTACTCTTTCTCTCCTAAAACCTCTCTCATAAGAGATTTGAACATTTGAATTTGAGTCTTATTTCTTGCCATTATCCAAATTATAAGCAAATCTTTATACTCGGTTTGTTTTCTTTTTCTTAGATCTTCAATCATCAATGGGTCCCATGTTAAATATGTTTTGTGGGCCCTACCGATAAATGAAATCCAAAATCCCAATGGCCTTCTCTTAACCCCTTTTTTCTAAGAGTGGGCCCCACTTATGGAGGGAGGCTAGGTGGGAGGCAAGCCTGTTGGCGGTTGTCCGATTTCTTAATATATGCAAATCAATTAGTGGGCTCTGCATATTTAACTTATTTATGCAGTGGGACTCACTCATAGATTATGCATAGATATTAGTTTTCTAGGTCAATATGTATCCATAGTGGTCAATCAGACTGGGTTGGTATCATACACAAGCTTAATTTCTTTTATAATTGTTAGGATGTGATTTGTGCATATATGAGTTAGAACTATTACAAACATACTATGATGACTCATATCTATATTTACGTACACTCATCCCATATAATGTACATCTTTTATGTTTTTTTCTTCTCTTACACTTGTTCGCCCCCCTCTCTTTTAATTTTTTTTCTTATACTATCAAACATTTATGGGGGCCAACTGTTCCATCACCATAAATCCAGATGTGGTGTGTGGCCCGTTGAGGATGAAATCATTTAATTTCCATTTCCTTTCTTCTTATCTTCCCTTTTTTCTTCTTTAGATGCAGGTCCATCAGTGGGTCCCACACGTTAAAAATATTTCAAGGGTGGTCCCCATTGATGGTTTAAACACGTTAATTTTTTTATCCCTTTCTTTTGGTTTTTTTTAGTAGATGTAGATCCATCCGGTTTGTTTTCTTTTTCTTATATTTTCAATCATCAATGGAATAATATATCCGTAAATGAGATGGTCGTAATAGTCAACGCCTTTAAATTCAAGGGGTCGTCATGTTATGTAAATTTACTTTATTTTATATTTATTTTCATACATAGAAAAAAATTTAATATTCAAAGATAATAAAAAACATATTTTTTATTTATTTAATTATTTTATCTTAACAATATCTCAAAAGAATTCTTAAGTTTTAACATATTTTTATTTTTTGCCCGGCTTTGAGGTAGACCGCATATTATATATATTAAAGCAAGGGGAGGGGGGTGGGCTGTGACCCCACCTCCAATTCTACCAAGAAGTTGATAATACCGTGGGATATGTCTTTCAAGTTAAAGTCCAGACAAACAAAGCCACTTTTAAACACATCATGATGCACCTTAATGAATTAGGATAAGAGGCTCACTTTTAAATATTACATCATGTGGCCCCACCAATGCTCTTTTAAACACCACATCAACAAGGGCCTACTGACCAAATATTCAATTGGACACACCTTTAGATATTTGGATATGGGCATATCTTTAGATGTTACATCATGTAACCCCACTAAGGATCCTCAAAATGACACATCAGCAAGTTTCCACTGTCTAATTGGACACACCTTGAAGGAATTAGCATATGAGGCTCACTGTTAGATGTTACATCATGTGACCCGACCAAGTTATTTTTTCTTTTTTATTAAAGTTATATATATATAATAAATATAAACTACTTATTTATTTTTATAAAATTTATTCTTTTCCGATAATATCTCATAAAAGAATCACGTATTTCATTATATTTTTTGAGCCCGGACACCATGCCTCTCCATTTAATTCTGTAAGCTTATGCTTATGGGGCCCACCCTTGGTCCATCCAAATGGACCAAACACACGACCTCTCTAAATTGTACATGTCCACTAGCTTTTGGTCAGATCCTGATTTACTGGACCATTGGATCAACTGTGTACCAATCCGAATGGATTGTTGACCATTAAACTTTTGGGGCTAGATGGAGATGGGGGCCCCACCACAAACTTGAGCTTACCTTAACCTAAGCTTTAGCTTAGGATAGCTGCCCATATATAGACACACATTCGTACTTGTGTAATGATCAATGCCTTTAAATTCAAGAGGGCATTATGTTATGTAAGTTTACTTCTCATTTTATATTTATTTTCATCACATGTCAAAAGATTCTAATATTCAAAGATAATAAATTTCTTTATTTTAGACTTATTTTATCTTAATAATATTTTAAAATAATTCTTAAATTTCTAATATATTTTTACTTTTGGCCCGGACTTAGCACGGGCGTTTGGTGCTAGTACATGATTAAAGGTGAGCCCCAAGTATCAAGACCTTAAAAATAGGCACAGTAAAAGTGAGTTAACTGGAAGATTTCTTGTATAAGATATAGTACATGTAGCCTATAAACTTATTTGGGATACGAAATAGATACTGGAATTCTATACCCTCTGAAAAGCAAATTAAAGTATAAAATTTGGGTATCCCACCCAAGTCAATCTTGATTAGACCAAATTCTACTCGGATAGACAATTTGGGCTGGTCAGACATGTGCAAGTTTTAGTAGATCAAGGTCATTAAGGTCAAGATCAGGCTTGAGTTGAGCTAACAACGACTAGGTGATCTTGGAAGTTGGAACGCTGATGATATATAAAAAAGGATGTTCGACTGCAAGCCTTTCATATTCCTCATTGTGGGGTCAAGTGACACAGTTCACTTCTAAGAGATAATTCTCTTCAAGCCATTAATATTTTACTAATCTTAGAAAAAATCGGAATTCATTTTAGGCTGCATTATCATTTTTATACAAGGGTCGCATTCTTCATGAATGCAAGGGAAATGATTAGGAGAGAGAGAGAGTGAGTGAGTGAGGGCCGCAGATATTGCTTTAATTAATTGATGCTTAAAACATGATTGGAGACGAGATTCCCCAGTGGCCTCCCACATGTTTCTTGTGTGCAACTCTACAATGGGGCTCATACAGAGATAATACGGACAGTTCAAAATGAATGACATCCCCTCCCATGACATATGCTCAATTTTTTATTTTCATTGGAGCTACTCTCAACATATGATCGAGTACATGACTAATAATTTGATTAATACATTATCAATCATGTGCTAAATCTTATAGTAGGTTCAACTTCATCTTAAGTAAATTCTCATTGGAGGGGAATGATATTCATTTTGAACATCCGGATCGTAAATAGGTTCGCCCTACATTGGAGTATCATACATCCACTCATAGGAAGCATATGGGAGGGACCTGAACTAAAAATGGTCTAAAATGACTGAAATAAAGGTGCAAGTCCAAATTTAGTATGGCTTGAATATTAAACAAACCACGTCAAGCTTGAGCTTAGCAAATTGAGCTTGTCTTCAAGTAAGTTTATGATACTAAATTAACTAATGCAAATTGAATAAAAAAATTAAAGTCAACATCAAAAAAATTTTAAAAAAAAATTAAAAAGCACATAATTTGATTGAATAATAAAATGGATGGTAACTAGATTTTTTAAATTATCCATTTAATGATTGTTGGTTGCATAGCTGGCAACATAAAATGGGTCTGCTCTTTATAAACGATTGTAGTTTCCTATGTATGTCGGCCAAACTGAAAGGATTTAGAAGGAATATACTCTTTTTAGTTTTTTTAAAATATGACGTGTGGCCAAATTTATGGCTCCATTGGCCCCACGAGTATAAGAGGCTTTTAGGATCTAGCCTCCTGCTAAATTAAATTGGCAAAATTAGCGAAAGGTCCCTAAAGTGGAATGTATCCAGCATCCAGTCCAAGTAAAAACTTGTTAAGGCCTCTGGTCCACTCAGCTAGACTATTTACAGCCATAGGTCCCTACATTCACGGAATCATATTTTTCAGGACTAATTTGCCCTTTCAACTGTTTTTTGCATAAAATCTTAAAATTTAAAATTTTAAATCTTTTGTTCCCCCTCTTTCAAAGATCGTCCAGTTGGTTGATGAGAATACAGGTTCTCCATCGAAGAAAATGCCCCACCCCTCTCACTATTCCTCCTCTTCTTCTCTTTACGTTTTTTCTTTTTTTTCATTTCATCAATGGTTCCGGGCAGCGAACGGTGGGGATTCCGTCGATGGAGACTTAAAGCCTCTGTGATTTCTCCGATTTCCGGTTTGGAAAGTCAAATCTCCTATTCACGTGCTAAAGCATATCTTAGAGGCTCAGAGAAGATCGAGAGGGTTCTCGGGCTGAAAAGATCTCAGAGGCTCAGAGAAGATCGAGAGGGTTCTCGTGCTGACTGATCAGTGGGCCTCCGTTCTCAGGCTAAAAAGATCTCAGAGGCTCGGAGAAGATCAAGAGGGTTCTCGGGCTGACTGATCAGTGGGCCACACAGAGGCTTTTGTGATTCAAGGTTTGCATAACGGAAGGGTCGTTGCAGTTGGGTTCCATGATTACGGATTGCAGACCATAATAGAGGATCTGTGTTCGTCGTTGACAGAGAAGGAGACCGGATATCGAAGAGGACCCAGACACTGGTTGCAAATTCTATTGAGACAGAACCAGAAAATAGTAGAAGGCAGGATCTCTGTTAGTTCTCTTCGCAGGAGAATATTAGAGGTGCTCCGGATTGAGTCTCCTCTCATCGGAGAAGACGAGAAACCTGATGCTGTTTGTTTTTTGTAGTGACCGGAGAAGTTAGAAACAAATGTTGCAAGCACATCGGGTTCACTGTCGCCGGAGTACAGCCGTGCTGTCACCGCGGCCACAGGTCGTCTCCGTCACTACTACTGCCGCCCCGGTGTCGCGCCATCATCGGAGAAAAGAGTAAGGGAGCAAGGCTGTCTTCCTCTTCTGGTTGCAGAGACAGTAGCCAAGTTGTGTCTGGGGAAGGAGACCTGGGCAACCCATGCTAGGCTGATTACAGGTTCGGGTCAGGTTGACCTGATACACAGCATTACCCAGTTCCAGCCACAGCAGCAATCCAGGTGATCTATTCAGGCAACCACAACGATGGGGGTTTGATCGATTGAGAAGGAAGAAGGTCTGCTGGTCTCGTTGTAGCCGCCACTGGAGTTTTCTAATCGTTGCTAAACGTAGTCAACGCGCAGCACTGCTAGAGAAGGAAGGCAGCAGGGCTGTTGTATCATTTTTGACAAATCTATATGAGTTTTTTATGAACTTTATCTGAGTTTTGTCAAATTTATCTGAGTTCTCGATAAATTTATCTGAGTTTTTGTCAAATTTATCTGAGTTTTTGTTAAATTTATCTGAGTTGTTGTCATATTTATTTGTCTTCTGCCATATTTCTCTGTGTTTCTAACAAATTTATCTAAGTTTTTTTTAATTTATATGAGTTTTTTAGCAAATTTATTTATGTTTTTTGAAATTTATTTGTATTTTTTATTTTATTTGCGACTTTTGAAATTTATTTGTGTCTTTTCACAAATTTAAATTTTAATAAATTTAACTGAGTTTTAGTAAAAATACTTGAGTTTTTGGAAAAAAATTTAGAAATTTGGAAAATTGATTTATCTTAGTTTTGGCAAATGTGTTTGCGTTTTTGAATTTTATTTGCATCTTTTGAATTTTCTTTGGATCTTTTGAGATTTATTTGAGTCTTTTAAAATTTATTTACATTTTGTGAAATTTATTTCATTCTTTTGAAACTTATTTGCATATTTTTAAATTTACCTGCATTCTTTTAAAATTTATTGCTTTTTCAAAAACTTATTGCATTTTTTGAAATTATTTTAGTTTTTTAAAATTTATTTACGTTATTTTGAAATCTACTTATGTGTTTTTAGAATTTATTTGAAACTCTCATTAATGGGATTCCATTAATCGTGGGTAATTAAATAGTAGTTGGCCATTATTAATGGGATATCTCACCAATCATGGGATATGATTTAAAGAAATGGTAAATTAGACATTTCAGGTATGAAAAAGTGTGAGAGGGACCTTTGGCTGCATGACTTTTTTTTTTTTTTGTGGACTGTTTGCAACAAAGTCTTGCTTTGAAGGACCTCCGGCAAAAGCCCCAATTAAATAAAGTCAACTCGTTATGGACAACCATCTAATCAAGGGCAATAAAATTACAATCAAAATAGAACTAGCCTGGTATATATTAGTTAGCAGTGTACTTTGTGGATTTTAATTGGATAGCTATCAGCATCCATCGATTTTTTTTTTTTTTTTTGTAGTTAACTAAATTTCAAAGTCCTTTTGAATTATGTAGTGCACACAAATCCTACAAGCTCTATCACATGTCTTAGCTCTACCTCATAATTATTTTGAAACATGATAGGAAAGTCCTACCGTTGAAGTTATAGTGGATCAAATTAAAAAAAAAAAAAAAAGCGGAAAGAACTTTATCTATATAAAGAAAAAGGGCATTAAAAAATAATAGCTCTATTGACAAAAAAATTGGTCCGACCACTGGTCACGGTGGTTGACTGTTATTGTATGTGAAACCAAAACTACATGTGGTTCTTGTAAATATGAAAAAAGGCTGGTAGGCATGTGCAAATCTCCCTTGTTAAAAGACCATCTCATAGCCCTCATCTCAGCTGCTCAGCATGGTGTGAAGCCAGGTAATTCATCACATAATACTAGGTCATGTAGGATGGAACGAGTTCTTTGTTTTCTTGTCTAGCTTCATTTGTTCTCCTCTGTCGTTTTTCTCCATGTCTACTTCCATTGTATCTTATCCTCATCGAGCTATTTTAGGCCGTCCATTTGAAAAGTTCAAATAACTCCACATGCCCAATCCCCTATTTGAAAGTAAACATGACTTCACTTGAGTTTGATGGGTCTATTTATAGTTCAGCGAGTTGGCAAACTCACCATAAAGACCAATTGAGTGAGCAGATGGACTCTCATTTTCTCGGGGTGGCTGCTTTATTAATTCAACTCAGCGTTCGAACCTCATTCCTCCTCCGTAGTCCGTATGGGAGTCAAATGTTCCTACCAACCCACTGTGTACGGGGACGAGCATATGGACTTTTGAGCATGGTTTACTTTTCCTTGTATTTCTCAAAATTAGGAATAATACCCTTATTGTTTTATGAAACCAAATTAAATCCTTGGGCCCATTTTATAAAGGGTTGAATTTGGAAAATGTTATAGAATCCTCGGGTTTTTCTAAAATTATAAATTAAGATTGGTATTTATCATTATTATTTTTAAATTAATTTTGAATGATATCTTTGGTTTTTAAATAGGAAATAAGAGTAAGAATTGTAATCTGACTTAAAGTCTAAAAAATAATAGAGTTTGTTTTCTAAAAAGATAAGAGTTTGTATTAGAAAAGAATTATACCACTAAATTGGGCCTGGATTAACTATGGGTTAGGATACCTATCCAACAAGCCTAACTCACCAAACCTAAGCCTAACGTGGTCCCCACTTAAACTAATCGCGTATTTAATTAATATATAATTAATTAAATAATAATAAAATAAATAATATAATATATATATAATACCAAAACGTCACATTTAAGTATCAGTAATACGTAACTGTTTTCATGATCAGTATATAAATGTGGTTTCATTTCTGTCTAAAAAACTTGGACAAAAACTCAAAAACTTGATATTAAAAAAACCCCAATTCCTATGTCTTCTTTGAGTTAGTGGGACATTTTTAGTAGTGTATCGTTTGTTAAAGTTGGAAGTTTATTGTTACCCCAGGGTCATTTGTATTTTTATGAAGGGATGGATATGTAAATTAAACTTACATATTTAAGTCTTATATATGTAAATTTACATTTGTTGAATAAATTAATGTGGAAAAATTGTGTGGCCGACTGCCATGAGGGCCACGCCAGGTTGATTAGAGCGTTGTGCCACGGATGAACTCCCAATAAATTTTGATTTGATAGAGTCAAAAAATGGATCAAACTATTCATTGTAAAGTTTCGATCAGGATTAGACTCCAGGTTTGGCAGAATTTCCACGTTAATCGGGATACGCGGGATTTCAGGAAAAGTAGAGTTTGGGTTAGCCGTAACTTTTAGAAATTGCTCTATTTTAAAGGAGGTGAAAATCTTAGTTGATCATCTAATAAATCTGAGAGCATTCGCAGTGAGTTCGTTTGATCATCTAATATTCAAACGTACAAAAGGTTCTTTGGTGAGTTCGGTTCCAACACCTATCTAGGACCGACAATTTATTTAAATTAAAATATTTTTTCGTAGACACCATTGTCTCGAACACACTAAACGGTTCAAATTATGAATAAGAATGTACCTGAAGGGATTTGATCCCAATACCACTTTACCAGAAATCACATCTAGCGCCAACTTGGTGCCTTTTTGCAATGTGTAAAGGATTCTTAGCATTGACATATCCAAATGACTTTTCCTCGGTAGGAGGTGTGAATTTCTACAAGAAAATGGACCCTTTTGCACACCATTTTTTACACATGTGATTTTTTTTTCGTTTTTCTAAGAGGAGGTACATGTGACTGATTTGTATAGGTAAGTCTTATAAAATAAATATGATCATTTATTAATCTTCACATGAGTAATGGTTACATATGTAAAATGTTGCAAACAAATGACCCCTAAGTAATGTTTAACCTCCTGAAGTGTTTCAAGTGGATGATAAATATAAATAGGAGCCCTTTTTTTGGAAAAATAGGGGTCGGTTTGGTTTCAAGCATTTCTAACTGATAGTTTTAAGTGTTGGGCATTTCTGACATACCATGTCCCCAATAGTTGTGTTTAATTGCTGTAATTCTAATTACCAACCCACCTAAAAAGTCAATCTTAGCCTTTAGAATTCTCACAATTTAAACATTCAGAATGCTTGATGAGTCACGAGGATTTGGAATTTACACCTGGGAACAGCATCGGGAGAATTAATTTTCCCAAACAAGAATTTCACGATTCTTGCAAACAAACAGGCCAGTCTAAGTGGTCCCCGTACCAACCCCTTCTCACCCATGGACATGCATACGAGTATCTTGAATGGACCTCATCAGCAATGGTGGACCCTAAATTTTCATTTGGGTGGTCCGGTATATGGTCAAGTGAAGATGTTAAATAATAAAATTAAATTTTTTAAGATATTATCTAAGGGTTTCTTGAATCACGCGGGTGCTGATAACACTTGGGTCCAACCTGCTCATCATACAGGTTGGGCTTCAACCAACTGGTTGGACTTGATCATTTATAGGAAGTGCATATGCATGGAAAAAGGTTTTAATTTCTTCTTGAAACCATGTGCCTTACAGCAGCCCATTGGACAGAAAATCTGATTGGAATAGAGGAAGATTTTTAGGAGTCCTTATTTAAAAACAGAGAGATCAACTTTTAGAGAGAGAGAGAGGCACTAGCAAAGAAGCAGCGAGTTCATAAGAGAAGCAGTGCAAAGAAGTGATTTCATAGTAGTAGCAGCAAAGAAGAAGTGATTTCATTTTTTTACTAATAGGTAAGAATTTCTCCTCCTTGTGTATCTCTGAATATTCATTTGGATTTCTAAAACCTGATTTTCAATTAGTTTCAAATTCCATATTTGTTTTTTCTTTTTTTTTAATAAATTCCTGAATAAAATTACTCAAATCAGCAGATATGGCAGATACATCAATAGTACAAAAGACACCAATATCTGTTCCATTTTCCATATCAAAATATGCCTAAACAAATATTTATCGGCTGATATTTAAGACCATACTTTCGAATATTGGCTTTAAAACTATTAGCTCATTTATAAATCATCATGAAAAGAAATCACACCCAACTAGTCAATTCTGATTATACCGCCCTTATAACATAATTCACAAACAAACATTGTTTAGAGGTGAAAATCGAATAAGATGATGAATACTATAGACCTAGGTCATGATTTAGATAATTTGTCCCCACCATAATAATCACATAAAACACTTATGGGAAATTATTCAATCATTGTTTTAAAACTCACTAAGACCCGGCCCGCTTAATTTGTTGTAGACCTCCATTCGTCCAAAAGAACACAATTCCACTTGTATCTTTCTACTTATATACTTTGGCCTCTTTTTTTTATTGGTAACAAGTCTGAACCCAACAACCTCAAGATTACAATAATAGGCACATTCCTTTGTCATGGGCTTTTGCGTAACTTGTCAATGTAAAGATTTTTTTTTTTTTTCAGTTAAGATCCATTTGTTAGAGCCCTCAAAGTCAGCATAAGTTGTCTGGTTGGGTAAACGTGTCAGACTGAGTCTAGCCGAAAAACTCAGTCACACTCATCAAATTACTCTACTCAGAGAGGTTTTGAAACATTGAGTGCAGTTATTTGTGGACTAGATCTAATAGTACTGGCCTTCAAATCTAGCTTACAAACAGAAGACACGGCCAGTAGATAAATTTGACACTGTAGTACTAATAATAGGAAGCTAGGTGGATGATTTGGATGGTTTGTGGGGGGATGCATGCCTGAATAAGACCTGGATTGAGTTGGTATGTGAAAGGGAGGAATTCAGAATCGACAGAGACCCCATATGTTAGATCCGGATCCACATCAACTAGAAACACAAAAATGACTAGGAGACAAGAAGTATGGCTAATATGAGTGTACTTTAATCAACAGGTCTCAACATAAGATCTGTTAAGCTTACGAGTGAGGCTTTTAAAAATAATAAGAATATTATCTAACTAAACTAAATCAAACCAAGCATTTTCCCACTAGATGGGGAACAAGAATATTATCTAAACTCAGGAAAAAAAAAAAAAAAAGCAAAACAATTTGAGCTTTGTATACATGGGAATCAAATAGATAGGAATTTGATGATGCCAAAAATAGATTTTCGGACACCACCGGTCGAGTAATAAATGCTAGGTGAAAATGTAGTAAATAAATGAGAGAGAGAGGGGGAATTTATAGTGGTTCGGTCTGTATGACCTACGTCCACTTTGAATATGGTGATCTTTGATTAATAAGGTGGATTACAAGCGAGAGAGAGAGAGTAAGATGTTCATCCCTTTTTCAGTGATAAGAGGGCTCCTCTATTTATAGTCATCCCCTAACAGATGGGGACGACTTCTCTTTGGAGCCTCGGAGCTGTCCTCGAGGGACGGGCCAGGTGGAGGCAGGTGAGATATTCTCCGTAGGAATTGGTAGAAGCGGGACTGCTTCCAAAGCGACGTAGATGCCTGCCTTGACTTGGTCACTCCGTGGATCTGGACCTGGGCTTCCCTGGTGGATTTGGATCTGGCTCATCATATTCTAGGCCACTTGGGCCTGACTCATCATTTGCCCCCAATGCCCTGCGCACAAAGAAGCTTTGAAAGGGGGGCATTTTGAGAAGAAGGAGATGAGCCTAAAACTTGCTGCCCCAGACCCAAAGTTGGAGCAGAGGACGAGGTACCAAGCGGCCGATCTGCAGTTTGCTGTGCAGGCGGAGAGGAGGTGGTTGCGCCAACAGACGAAGCAGGCAGCAGGAGGCTGGGCGCCCGGATGAGGCCTGGGCGGTCGACAGGCAGTCTGGGCGCCAGGAGCAAAGGTGCCAGGGAGCTGGGCGCCAGGGTGCTAGAGTGCTGGGCGCCAAGGTGCTAGGGTGCTGGGCGCCAGCAGGGAGCTGGGATGCCAGGAGGATCTTTAGTATCCAGGAGCGGTTGAGGCCCGATTGTTGACATTCAATCTGGAAAGAGAGGCAGACTTCTTGCCTGCTTGAGAGCAGTGTAGAGACGAAGCGTTTTTTGCAACCCGAGAGAGGGCCGCTAAGCTGGATATATAGACTGCCTGTTTAAGAACAGTGCAGAGGCTAAGCTTTTTTGGCGACCCGCGAGAGAGCCGCTAAGCTGGAGATAGGCTGCCTGTTTAAAAACAGTGCAGAGGCCAAGCTTTTTTGGCGACCCGCGAGAGAGCCGCTAAGCTGGAGATAGGCTGCCTGTTTAAAAACAGTGCAGAGGCCAAGCTTTTTTTGGCGACCCGCGAGAGAGCCGCTAAGCTGGAGATAGGCTGCCTGTTTAAAAACAGTGCAGAGGCCAAGCTTTTTTGGCGACCCGCGAGAGAGCCGCTAAGCTGGAGATAGGCTGCCTGTTTAAAAACAGTGCAGAGGCCAAGCTTTTTTGGCGACCCGCGAGAGAGCCGCTAAGCTGGAGATAGGCTGCCTGTTTAAAAACAGTGCAGAGGCCAAGCTTTTTTGGCGACCCGTGAGAGAGCCGCTAAGCCGGATGTATAGGCTGCCTGTTTGAGAACAGTACAGAGGCAGGTCACCACGTAGGGCGATCCGCGAGATGATTCATCCAAATGGAACATCCAAGAGAGAGAAAATCATCCCGAGAGAATGAGAAGAGTGTGCAAGTAGCTGTAATGATGGGTGCAGTAGAGAAAAAACAGACGGAGACCGTTGTTGAGCGGACTGCAGCAATCGCACAAGGGGCACTAGGCGAGGTTGAAGGAGAGGATGGCGTGGCTGATGGCGCTGGAGGGCGAGGCGGAGATGCTGGGCGCCGCGGCAGCGGGAGCAGGGGCGCCGGGCGCCGCGGCAGCGGGAGCAGGGCGCCGGGCGCCGCGGCAGCGGGCGCAGGGGCGCCGGGCGTCGCGGCAAGCGGGAGCAGGGCGCCGGGCGCCGCGGCAGCGGGCGCAAGGGCGCCGGGCGTCGCGGCAGCGGGAGCAGGGCGCCGGGCGTCGCGGCAGCGGGCGCAGGGGCGCCGGGCGTCGCGGCAGCGGGAGCAGGGCTCCGGGCGCCGCGGCAGCGGGAGCAGGGCGCCGGGCGCCGCGGCAGCGGGCGCAGGGGCGCCGGGCGTCGCGGCAGCGGGAGCAGGGCGCCGGGCGCCGCGGCAGCGGGCGCAGGGGCGCCGGGCGTCGCGGCAGCGGGAGCAGGGCGCCGGGCGTCGCGGCAGCTGGCGCAGGGACGCTGGCGGGCGTGGAGAGGCCCCTTGGGCGCCCGAGGGACTTGGGCGCCCGTGGAGTAGTCCTGGCGAGAGGGGGAGAGAGGGACTTGGGCGCCCGGGGGAGTCCTGGGCGAGATGGTTTGGGCGACATGCTTGGGCGCCTTGAGGAGGAAGTCCCTGGCGCCATAAGAGGTGCTGGGCGCCCTGAGGAGGAAGTCCCTGGGCGCCAAAGAGGTTTGGGCGCCCAGGGATCTTAGTAATATGCTGGGCGCCCTGAGGAGGAAGTCCCATGGGGGTTTGTCCATTACGTATTACGGATCTTAGTAATATGCTGGGCGCCAAAGGAGGAAGTCCCAGGGATCCAGCTCGACCCCCGCCGGGGGACACCCCCGGACCCCCTCTGCGTAGGGCAACTTAGTAGGCTCACTTTCCTGTCTGCAGAGAGGACAGATGGCGGGTGCTTGGATCTCTTCTGGGCGCCCGGGGTTTCTGCGCCATAGGGTTGGGCGCTTAGGTGAGGTGCTCCCGACGTGGAGCAGTTGGATATCCTAGATGCGGTACTTCAGGCAGTACTCCTCCGAGCTGTGTTCCTCATTGCCCTGCGAGCAGGAGTTGTAGGCTGTTGAATGGTCTCCAACATTTGTTGAGGAGTGGGAGCATTTGGGGGAGGATTAGTCGGTGGAGATCATCCTCGCCCTCTGCTCGCCTAGTTGATCTCGTCGTGATCACCATAACTTGAGAAGACGGATGAGAACTTTAATACGTCCCCACAGACGGCGCCAAACTGATGATGCCAAAAATAGATTTTCGGACACCACCGGTCGAGTAATAAATGCTAGGTGAAAATGTAGTAAATAAATGAGAGAGAGAGGGGGAATTTATAGTGGTTCGGTCTGTATGACCTACGTCCACTTTGAATATGGTGATCTTTGATTAATAAGGTGGATTACAAGCGAGAGAGAGAGAGTAAGATGTTCATCCCTTTTTCAGTGATAAGAGGGCTCCTCTATTTATAGTCATCCCCTAACAGATGGGGACGACTTCTCTTTGGAGCCTCGGAGCTGTCCTCGAGGGACGGGCCAGGTGGAGGCAGGTGAGATATTCTCCGTAGGAATTGGTAGAAGCGGGACTGCTTCCAAAGCGACGTAGATGCCTGCCTTGACTTGGTCACTCCGTGGATCTGGACCTGGGCTTCCCTGGTGGATTTGGATCTGGCTCATCATATTCTAGGCCACTTGGGCCTGACTCATCAGAATTTATGATCAAATGTGCACGAGCTAAATTATTTGCACGGAAATTAAATATATATAAATTCATGGTCAAATGTGCTCCAATGAAGAATTTTTAATGAGGCTACAATTATGAGTGAGTCCTGACTTTCCTATTATATGAATTACTAGGGTATTTTTTTTTTTTAAAACGGAGGATGTCCCAGCCCTCTGGGCCGGACTAATCCCTACGAGCTCAGGAGAAGCCGGGTAAATCCTCTATGGCTCTAGTGTGGTAGCGCAATCTCCAACCCTCAACCTCTGGGAGCAAACCGTGGTCATAGGCTACCTCTTGGGGTTATTTGTTGGGGTTATTTGAATTACTATGGTGATAGCTAGATATTCATTTATAATCTTCCCTTAGACTCATTTTATATTAAAAGGGAGATTAGTTGGATGGTCATTTTTTTATATGCAACTTTGTTTCTTCATTATAAATACTTTTAAAAATACAAGTTTTGAAATTCTTAATAGCTCAATTTCATGAAACAAAGAGGCCATTAAATTGTATCATTTTATAATCCAGCTGTATTAGGTTCTGGTTTGAATCCTTGGGCTGGAATACACAAGGTTTGGACCTATAGTTAGATACTTTTGTATCCTGTTCTAGATAAAATAATAAATAAAAAAATAAATTTTCTTTGTATCTACCTTTTTTTCGAATTGTAGACTTTTAAATATTTGGATGATTGGATCATTGGATAGCCATAGACATCCCTCAAGTGAATCCAATCCACTCTTTTACCAAAGAGAAAAAAAAAGTGAATCCAATACACTATGGAGCAAATCTTTGGTTTTAATTTTTGTCATCATTTAAGAACATGGAGACTTGACTCAAGAAAATGTTGTTCTTGGAAAATTATCTTCTTAGAAAAAAGCGGGAACATTTTATACTTGGGAGTTTTCTTAGGATGTTATTGGGAAAATGACATAGGAAATAGACTGGTTTATAAAAAAAAAAATAACAAAAATAGAAAATGAATATAGAATATTGATAAAAAAATCTATTAGGTTTACTTATTTTTCTCACCCATTTATTCTGACGATATTGCAAATGCTACACATCCAAATTTGGACCCAGAAAATTCTAATCAAATCTGGATGATCTGTTCCAAATCCATGTGGACCCTGCCCAAGAAGACAGCCCCCAACCTTCTATAGTATATGCAGGGGAGACATTGTTTTAGACTAAAAAAGAATATAATTAAAGTAGAAATATATCCTACCAAAAGAGGGAAAAAACAGTAGAAATCTATATAATACATAAAAAAAAAAAAGGAGCTGTAATGTGGCCCTCTTTTGAGAGTTTCACAGCTTCTCTTTTTGACTTAGGTAACAACATCTACTTTAGCAAATGCCTTTCTTATAATTACATTGTTAGCGTTTTTTAAGGTTACTGTAATAAGATAGTCTGTCTGATTTGACATGTTACACTACAAACCTCCTTGTATTTGAGCATCTTAGTGTAATAAGATATGCAGGTATTTTTTTTTTTTTTTTATACCCACATAAGTGGAAGAGGTCACAAACAAATCCAACTAGACCTATCAAATTTTTATTTTTATTTTTTATAACGAAGAGTATCCCAAAATTATCGCTACGGGCCAGAGGAAGCCGGGTATGCATGAAATAATTGATTCCAATCTTCTTCCCCAAGAAACTCTATAACAACTTCTAACGCATGTGAATAGAGATGGATTTTGAGGAGCCACTTCCTCTAGCCGACTCTACCAGAGGATCACCTCACAGCCGGTGACACCAAACTAAAGTAACTGTTGGTGTCGATAGCACATCATAATAATTGGTAAGGCGGTTATGTTAATATGTCTTAACACCTCCCCTTTATGTTAATAGAAAATCTTCAAATTTTGCATATTGACCCCTCCAAGAATTTTATTTTTTCAAGTGCCCCCCTTCCGCAGACCACATTTTCTGTTTCCACCCCTGAATTCGTGGCTCTTGTGTACACTTCTTGCCCTGACCTTCCCTTGCCGAATCTCGACCATCAATCAACCACTTTTGCTTTATTTGACCAATGTAAGCTGATCGGTAGAGGAATTTTAAATGGCCGCCCATTTAAAACATTCAGGCTAAACTAGGCTCAGGTGCAACCCACTATTGTAAAAACAGAGCCTAAATCCGGCCCAATATGTACCTGGTTTTTGTCTATTTATCAATATAGTAAAAATGATACTTTTTTAGAATTTTTTCAAATATTGCATCTCTATTTGTGATAAATCTAGTTTTGCCAATATTCTGAAAATATCATAATACTATTAAAAAAAGATTACTCTACATCAGTATTACAACATTCTCATGCTTTCTCCTACATTTATGACATGTTACATGCTTTTCCTTGATAGTTGATATCAATCCAAATTTCAAAATGATCCATGGCAAAAGGTTAGACAGGTTTGTTACTATGGGATAGCTCAACTGGTAAGAGATTTCATAGTTAGATTTACGCTCCAATACATTTTCCTCATAGAAGCTCCACACTACACCTTAGTATTGTAGGATTTTGATTACTCGCTTTTTTAAAATTTAAAGAGGGTCTCAATTTTTCAATTTTGCATAGTGGTGCTTGGTCCTAGGGTCTTGTTAAAAAAAAAATCAAACTGATAAGGTAAGTTAGCCAAATAGATTATGATTTTTTGAGAGGGGAGGGAAGAACAAACCATCATTTTTGCATGAAACCTAATCAAGTGAGGGAGAGTGACCAGCTTCCGTTTCATGATTCAAATGGTACAATTTTAGTTGAAGAGTCGAGGGTATTTGTGTCATTTCGTTCATTCCGTGGTCGTTCCACCTGCCATATTTCTAACCGACTAGCCTTCTCCGCTCCCGCTCTTTTCAAAAAATCGCCGATTCTTGGGAGGAAGAAAACACAGGTACTCCCAACTGTCCCCGCAGCACTAGATTTCTCTGTTTTCGAAAAAGAAAAATTTCCTTTTCCAATTTCTATTTTTTCAAAAGTATTTCGCTCTGCCCATTTCAGTAGTCCGAAAGGTTACCTAACTGGATTGTCATCTGAGCCTACGGGTCAGTGGGTTTGGTTCCAGGTTGGGTCCACTTGGAGAATAGCAGGGCAGATTTGAAATTTTACACATGCATATCTCATAATTGAGTTTTACATTCATAGTTTTAGGGAAAATGTTCTACAAAGAACAAATGCAAATGCAATCAGCACTGTGTGGCCTACTTGGGCCCACCTTTCCTCAATGTGACCCCTTTGATTTTCTCTTTATCCTATAATCTAGCAGCGGGCTTAATTTCATACGCACTAGACCTTCAGTCACTGTTGATTTGAATCTCAAGAAAATTTAGAGTTTGGATGCCATTAAACCTTTAAAACTATTAATCTAAAGGTCAAGATAAACTGGTGGAGTTAGTTTTTTTATATTCGACTTGTACATTAGTAGATGGACTTGCATCTAAGTTGGGCCTAGAAGCTGAATGCACATAAGTTATATGCAATCTACTTGTAGGAGAGCAATCAATCTAACCTCTTCCATGTAACTTTGATGATGTCTCTTACCAATGGAGCTAGCAGAAAGAAAAACACCTTGCTAATATTGTCTGTTGTCATGGAACATTTTTAAATCTTGATCGAATAACCATCTTTTCTGATCGTCTTGCTGAATATTGTAATTTCTTCCCCTTTGTACAGTGACAAGGAATGGAGGAAGAGTGCACATATTTTTCGATAGGGGTGTAAATCGGGTTGGTCAGGTCAAGTATTGGTTCATCTAAGTTTAAATCAAGTTGTAATTTCAAAAAAAAAAAAAAAAAAAAAACTCAAGTTGTGTGTAGGTAAATTCTAACTCAAACCCAACCTTTGCACCTATTGAAATTGTAAATTCCTTACTCAAATGAATTTCTAGTCGAGCTGAGTCAAACGGTGTGCCCAATTTTTTTTAGTTTGGTTTTCAAAGATATGGAATCACCCTTGGTAGTCCTAATTCCAATGATTGGCACACATCCTAATGGACTAAACCGTTAGATCGATGGTTGAATTTTTTTTTTTAAATCGAAGCCATTAAACTTGTGGGCTACAAATGAAGGGATTAGAGACATGGGGTTGTGGTCAGACTTGATACTTGGAATAGTCTCACACATATCGTTCCATCCCCCTAGTCCCATCCTCAAGTGGGACCCACAGTTGGGCCCCATTGAAAATTCACATATAATAGTTCTCAACCAAATAAATTTGATATATATATATATATTTCATAGACGACTAGCATGAAGCCCCTGTGCGATGCACATGTAAAGTCTCGTGTGACCTGAATAATATATTAAAACTAATATCCCTTTCATATAAATCCATTTATAACAAGATAATTAAAAATTCAAGTCAACTAAAAATTTATTAAAATCAAACCTTTCTTCCCTTAATTCACGTCAGCATACACGTTTCATATTTAAAACAAAAGATTCGTATGCATTTCTGCTCATTTTGAATATTATATAAAAACTTTAAAAATAATATTAATTTATAGAGTTGGAAGGCATCCCTTTGAATTAGGTCATATCCACACAAATGGGTCTAAGAGACCCATTTTATTGAAAATGCACATATGTATTTTTTAAAAGACAAATTCATAAATAGGCTCAAATAAGGGACACATTTTATTGAAAATGCACACATATTTTTTTGAAAAGACACATTCACAAATGGGTTCCAAGAAACTGATGTGGCTTCTCCTAATGCCAAAGTCGAGTTTTTCTTTCCCAACCACCATACAGCTTTAAAGAAAGAAAATATAGCATATGTATTCTACTGACAATAATATATGCATGTTTGTATAGATAAATTGGTAATGGATATGAATTTGGGTATGGGAAGCTCAACCCAAACTTGACCTGAATCTTATGGGTTTCAAATTTCGAAATCCCCAACAGGTTCAACCCAAATTTCATTTTTGGCAACAGCCTTTCCTTTTCTGTTGGAAAAGTTCACTAGTTTTACCCTTTCCCTCATGCTTCAAAATCCTTATTATAGCATATCTTTGTAAAAAAATAATAATGAAAAAACAAAAACCTTTTACAAGATTTTTTTACATCAAACATCAAATTAACACCTACTACTGGAGAGTTTTTTTTTTTTTTCTTTTTTTCCTGCGAAAATGTTGCTGTGCAAACGTGTCCGCAGGCAGTACTCAACATAGGTTCTAAAAATCTTTCCTTGACTTGCCAAGTCTTGACAAAGTTTACTTGACTCAGTGGATCTTGACTTGAGTTTACGCGTTTGTGAGATTTCAATACCCTTTTTAACGTATAGTCAAAAGACTGAGCCCTAACCCCATCGAAATTACTAGGGCCGGGATGAGCTTTGAATACATATAAAGGCTAAAGCTATCCCAACTCATTTGCCCAACAGGCTAAAAACTCAACCCGGACTATATCCATGACCTATAAGCAGGTTATTAGATACGAACAAGCAGGTCATAGTAGGCAGCAGGGAAACCAATTGATTAGATGACAAATAAAACTGACTCATAAGTGAGTTGACTTAGCCAAGGAATCGACAGGGCGGACTCATTCCCAATCCTTTTGATTTAATTTAGAGTTGTAAATGAGTTGGGTTAAATGTGAGACCCCACCCAAAAGATATTGGGTTGGATGCAGGTAGGGATGTCAAACGGGCAGGGCCAGGTCGGCATGGCCCGCCACGGATTGTGCCTAAAGCGGGTTGGGCGGTGCCGTGCCTCTTTAATTTTTTTTTTCTGATTAATTTTTCTTCGTTATTCAGTATAAAAATCAAGATCATATACATTGTCCATGCATCATACGGACTTCACAATCTCATTTTCTACATCAATGTTTATCAAGTGACAATAATGGACTCTAACATACATATATTAGATGAGAAATTTGAGTTTTAAGTTTCTCCTTCAGTTTCTTCTGTTTAAATTGGGATTTAAGATGATTTGGATAAAAAGATAAACAATTTATAAGATATCTATTGGTATATTACTCAACTGAATTGTGAAAATTTAGATCAGAAAAGATAAAGTTTCTACAGGCCAGGCAGATCGTGCCTGCAGGCCGACCGTGGGACTAGCCAGGCGAGCTGACTGTTATGAATAGGTCAACTCACAGCGGGCCGTGCCGAAACGGGCTAACCGTGCCCGTTCCCTCGGCTTACCACAGGCCATGCCATGGGCTGTTGATTGACATGTCAAGCTGTACAAAAACAGGTCGACCAAGCCCATTTGACATCTCTAGATGCAAGTTGGGACCCTTTGTTACAAACCCAAGACTCAACAACAACAAACCCAACTAGCATGATTAAGCATATGATGCAAAATCTAATATTATAGTATTATATGTTGCTATTGTATAATACTTTTGTACCTTGGTGATTTGACTGAAATTATACCTGTGTAACATAATAGTGGTATGGATTTTGAAGCTGGTCCCCTCAATGGAACTTGACTGTAGAGCTGCCACCAGAGGATCCAAATTGAAAAATGACTTGTAATTTAAATAAAAGAAATCTAACCTTTTTTTTTTCCTTTTTTAACAGAATATGGCTGGTCTTCCATAGCCTACTTTGATCCAACTTAAGGTACACATTCCGCACTTTGCATTTGATGAGCATGGTTTCAACGATGAATTTCATACCCAATATCAACCAGTTAAAAAAAAAAAAAAGAATGTCAAAAGTTACTTGCGGGCCCTCCCCAAATATGCATCCAACCAAATATTACTTCATTCATTCAGAGCGACATAGACAACCAAATCAATCTATGAAAAATAAAATAAAAATAAAGAGTGTTAATATCATTATATTCACACGTATCTATGTAATGATGAACACTAGCTTGATTGATATGGATATTTTAGCCACCAACCAGATATGACGGGGCATGTGATGTTTAAATTTGATTGATCAACAAACGTCCAACTGTTAAAATAAAAGGTGAGAACCACATGAGCCACTTATAAATGGTTCGCATGGGAATTTCCACATGCAGCTCAGCATATGATTATTCACCTTATATGCATTGCATCAAGATACGAAATCCAATTTCTTTTGGCGATAAATTCGGATATCATAAATATACTGATTAGTGTATAAATATGGATCCAATAACTTTAATTAAAATAGTCCTTTTTTTTAAAAAAAAATAATTAAAATAGTCTTCCTACATCAGACCAACTGACCCGACAAATCAGATTTTACCGGGATCAGTCAAACCTGGTTAGAAAGTGGGAGGTGGGTCACTAGTCAAATTTTCAGCTGAACTTGGTGAATAACAACGAGTGAATTGGTTGGACTTGGACCCACCATTAGTTTTAAATTTTCTTATCATATTTTTTTACAAAAAAATACTTTAAAGTGAAAAAAAATACAACAAAAAACCCAAACATTTCATATTGACAATAAAGGACTTCTCAATACTTTTTATTTATTTATTTTAACAAATTTACCCTTATTCTGCAATATCACGTACCATTTTCACGATATTGATATCGTGGAATGTCCCTTTTTTTTTATATATAAAATCTACATTGCTAGTTTTATGTGATAGTGCAGATTGATGAGCCTTATCAAATTACTCAAATTTAAAGGAGTTAAGAAAAAAGTAAAAATCCTTCTTTTCATAATTTGTTTACATTGAGCTTGGTTAAATTGACTGGCCAAACTGATTTGGACAGAACCACCCCTTTCCACCGGTTGCCAAAAACATTGATTTTTGAAAAGCCATTGCCAAAGTTCAATTCATAGTCCCGCGGACTACTATTATCATTTTTTTTTTCAATTATAAAGTTTTGAGAGCGCTTGTTTTCTCCAATAGAAAAAATAAAAAATAAAAAAAAAAAACAAATACAACAAAAAGCCAGCTCTCATTCCTCATTTCTTCCCTTCTTCCCTTTTTCTTTCTCTGACCACTGCAGCAGCAGATACAGAAGCAAAAAAAAAAAAAACCTCTCAGACACACAAGACAGAGACAGAGAGCAGAGAGAGAAGAAGAACAGATTGAGATAGAAACAGAAACCCTAGAAAAACCTCTCTCTCTTCTCTTCTCTTCTCTTCTTCTTCTTCTTCTTCTTCTTCATCATCATCATCATCATCATCATTAATGGCGGATTTTCATCATCCTCTCTTCACCAAGCGCTCCTCTGCAACTCTCTCCAAGAAACCTACAATCTCGGCCGGAAGAAACGGCTACGACGACGTCTTCGGAGGCCCTCCAAAGTTCTCCGACCCTCGGATCGACGACTACGCCGAGATTTTCGGCAACTTCTACGCACACCGACCTCCGCCATCGATCCCGGTCCTCGACTTCCCCGGCGACGGCTCCGAAGACTTCTCCGTCGACATTCGCAGCCCCAATTTCGACTACTCGGAGGTTTTCGGCGGTTTCGGCAGCGCCGGAGACTTTGCCGTCTCCTTCGATGAGATGTTCGCGGCGAAAAAGACCTCCGGACAGTTCAGGTGTGTGTTTTCTGTTGATGTATGGCTTTTGTTAGGGTTTTTCTTGTGAGGCTGAACTGAAGAGTTGAGTCTGTTGTTAGTTAGTTCTAGGGCTTGGAGGTGTTTGATTTTGATTTCTTTCTGTTTTGTGTTTTTTTTTTTTTTTCAGTTTTCTCTTGATGTATTATGCTTGCTTTTTTCTGTTTTCATCTCTGGCTTTGTTTTCCTTGTTTGGTGGTGGTGGACTAGTATGATATTTTTCTTGTGGTAGTAGAAAGCAAAAACCCTGTTGCAACTCTCATTTGTACTTTATTGATTACTAAAATGGTAATCCAAACCGTCTAGATGGCGAGGCTCATCACAGATAGAGAGTATGCCGAAATCATGCTGGTTGCATTACCAGGAGGTATTTCAGCCGTTGAATTTGGGCATTTGATGCTATTTTGATAACCATTTGTTTGAGGGGCTCTGATTGGATGGTTAGGATCACATGATGGGTCTATTTTTGACCAATCTCATGGGATCCACTATTTTAAAGGTCTAGATAAGAGTTCGGATTAATCGGCCGCAGCGTTTTTCTCTGTGGAAGGTTTTTAACATTACATTTGGTTTGTTTGGTAGGTTTGATTGAAAGGATAGGATGTGGTTTCAATAAACTTTATGTTTATATTATATAAAAAATTTTCCAAGTTTTGATGGACTCTGTATGTGGATGAAAAAGAGTGATAATGAAGCTGATATAACAATGGCTGACTTTACAAGACATAAACAGTTTCCTCTCAATGTTCCTAAAGCTGATATTTTACATATATTAGTTGTGGAATTTGGAAATTTATGCACATTCGATTTGGGATTATTGATAGCACTTTGAGTTGAGTTGGAAGGATATTAGTTTCCATTTGAATTTCCTTTCTGCGGCTGCATGGTAATGGTACTTTGCAAGGCATGAGAAATGACTAAAGTAAGTTTTAGAAATATTCCTTGGGTATGTGGACTTTTTAATGAGCCATATAAACAGAAATATCACATAATGATGAATCAGGTGAAGTTTTCCTTACGCTGAGATGTGATATGATGTTATTATTGTGGGGGAAAAAGTAATGAGGAGGTTGATTATAGCTGCTTGCTGATATGGAAACAAGTAGAATAATGACCTATGAGTGGGAAAAAAAAAACCTAAGAGATGAATGCTAAATGTTAAAAGAACATGATTCATGCACTGAATCCATTGGATGCATCTGTTTGGATGTGCTCTGACTACAAGTTATCATTGGATCATGTATCCTTGGTGTAAGACATGTTCATCGTTACCATCCAAAAAAGAGATGGTCCTTTTTAAATTGCAGAAAATGGAAATTTACCATAAGGATCTTTCCCAACTCTGTTGTTAGTGCCCCCTGCCAAAATGATCGTTGTCAATGCCAGTTTTGATTGTTACTGTTGTTACTATCATCATCATCATTATCGTCATCATCATTATTAAATTATACTGGTGAAGCTATAATGACTTGGTTGAGAAGAGGAGTAATATGTACAAGGAAATGCAATGAACAGAAAGGGAAAGATATCTCGGATTTCCTCTTTGATGAAGAAATCCCACAAAATAAAATTTTGCGTTCTTTATAAATCAATAAATCTAGTGCTACCCGTATCTTGTCCTCGCATTTTTGGTCAAACATTCAGCGGCAGCGATTCGAATGCACTGACTGATTAGTGAACACACGGTTTCATATATGCAAATTGCATGCGATAACTGGGTCCTCGTCGATGGAAACTCTAACCTGCATTAAATGCTTCCCATTCGAATTATATAGGTTGGCCAGTCTGGGGTCCCAATCTTAGAGGCATCTATTGAATTCTTTTAACTACATGAATTTGACTACAGTGGTCCTAGGACTGTGATTAGTGATTACATATTGAAATTGCACGACACTCACTAAAATGGTGGGTTGTTGTCATATATTTATTTGACGACCTTCCAATGGTTGAGGATTTTTGCTCTCACATTTGAAGTTTTTTTTTTTTTCCTTAGAATGACATAAATGCACATGCTCATGCACACACACACACACAACATTGGGTTCCCCTGTTACATGCTTGGATGCTCATTTAACCATTCATCTGATGGAAACATCTCAAACAAAGTTCCAACGTGGCTTTCAGCTCTCAGAGTACGATTTGTCCTTTGTGATGGTTGCTCATGAGCATTTGCGTATTAATTGCATCAAAGTTTGTCAGCAATACTAGATGATATGTAAGAAGTGTGGCCAAAAAAGCATCATGACTAGCCCTTAATGATCTTATCTTTATTCCTCGTTCATCTAAAGTTCCATGGCTGTTAGTACAATCATGGTTTTAAAGGGTCCCTAGTCTGCTTTGCAATATTCATTTTTCACTTGTCATTGACAGATTCATTATGAAATGAATCCCATTTGAGGACACTTTCCCATTTATTCTTTTTTGAAAGGTTTAGGTCATTTTACAACACTAACGGTAACCCGTGCCATTGGCGAACGTAATTAGATAAAAAAATTGTATTAAATAATTTTTTTTAGCACTTTGGCCAACCAAACCGGACCCGGCTCCCCTGCTTTTCTTTTCTGTTATTTTTTCCAATCTAAGCCATTCATTGAGAAAAAAAAGTGAGATGAATAGTGAAATTGGGGTCCACAAAAAAGTGTGATGGACGGCTAAGATTGAGATAAGCAGCCATCCGTTGGAACCGGGTCCAACCCCACACACACACGCTGAGAAACCCTTCAGGCCCTCCCCTCCCACCTCTCCAAACGGAGCCTCCCCCCACCCCAACCCCCGAGAAACCCCCCCCCCCCCCCCCCCCCCCCCCCTCCCCCTACACACACCACAACCGAGATATCCCCCCATCCCATCCCCTTATCCCCATCATATCCCCATACGCCCTTTTAGGTCACGATGACTACCGCCCCTTCTCATTCAAACAACACAGCAGTCCCCCCCCCCCCCCCCCCCCCCCCCCCCTCATTTCTCTCTCTCGTTCTCCACTCCCCCTCCCAAGCTCCTTGCTGCAGCCGGAGTCCGAGCACGCTGCTGCCATCACCACCGCCGGCCATCTCCTTTCTCCACTCTCTCATCTCATCTCCCATCCATCTCTCTCCCTCTTCCCACCTCACCGCCGACCAATCCTCTCTTTTCCCCTTTTCTCTTCTCCACTCCCTCACTGCCCCACCGTCCCGGCGCCATCACCGTCGCCGCCGGACCCACCTGCGCCACTGCCGGCCACCACCAAACCCATTCTTTCTCTCCCTTTCTTTATTTCTTCCTTTCCTTCCCTGTTTCTTCCTCCCTACTCTGTTTCTCTTTCTTTCTTGTTTCTCTCTCTCTTACTTTCCTCTCTTCTCTCTCTCTCTCTCTCTCCTCACTGTCAACGTGAGTAACCCCCCCCCCCCCCCAAACCCAAATCCATCTCATTTTCTCTATCTCTCTCCTCCCAACCCCTCCTGAACCCAAATCCATTTCATTTTCTCTCCCTCTCTCTCATCTCATCTCCTATCCATCTCTCTCCCTCTTCCCAGCTCACTGCCACCCCATCTCTCTCTCTTTTCCCCTTTTTCTCTTCTCCACTCCCTCACTGCCCCACCGTCCCGGCGCCACCCACCTGCGCCACTGCCGGCCACCACCGAACCCATCTCACCATTTCTTTCTCTCCCTTTCTTTATTTCTTCCTTTCCTTCCCTGTTTCTTCCTCCCTACTCTCTCTCTCTCTCTCTCTCTCTCTCTCTCTCTCTCTCTCTCTCTTCTCTCTCTTCCACGTAGGACAAACGTCCCATCGCACCGTCCTCCCTTGTATAATAGACAGTTGTCAATGTTTTGGCTGGAACGCTCCAGAATTGGCCTGACCCTGAACAAAATAACGCCCTGAAAGATTCCAGCCTCACTTGCCGCTTATGCCAGTCATTTGGGTCACAATACTGACCCCAATTCTAGCCCATTTCGGACGAAATGGAATGACCGCCTCCCCCCGAAAGTCTCATTTTGTCATGTTTATTAATTAATTTTAATAAGTTCACATGTTTCATGCTTTCATTCATACATAGTGAAACTAAAAATGGTCAATTGTAGAGTGTAATTTAATTTAAATGATGTAAGCATGCATTTTTAGTATTATTTTAGCATTCTACTTTTATTTTTTTCAATGTTACTTAGGTATTCTTTTAGTTTTTCATTTTTCACACTTCTTTTTTGGAACACGACACTGGAATTGATCGCAATGCCGGAACGTTTGACTATAGGGCCAAACTGGGATAGAACTGAATACCCTGCTTTACAATGGATCATAATCCTTCTTGTCCTTTTATTGTATTTATAAATAGTATGTATCAAAATTTACTTTATTATGCTTTACACTTACCTTCGCTGGCCACCTCCCATAGTTTTACTCTGTGCATGTGGATAGGAGGGTTTCCATCTGCCCCTAGGGAGTCCCTCGGGCTCAGGGCCAAAGGCTCTTGGGTTGGGACTAGGTGGGAGATACCCTGGGTAATAAAAAAAAAGTTATTACACCACAACTTTTTCTAGTAAATAATCAAGTACACAATTTTTACTGCTTCAAGATCTAAATAATCTTAGAGAAACTTGAAGGCAACCACCAGTTCATCTATCATGCAGATTTAAATCCCCATCATAACTTAATTTTGAAATCACATCTTGTAGTAAAAATACCACCTTTTTTCGCATTTGTTGTTCCACTTGCCACGTGTATTTTACCTAGAAAGGTTATTTAATGCAACCCCTGGTACATAAACATCATGTTAACAATAGAGGTTGCAATAGCTGTTTCAGATTGCACCATTTAAATGTATCAGGAAAACATTTTTTTCTTGAATATTAAAACTTTTCCTTTGTTTGTTCCTTTCTTTTTTTCTTTTATGGCTTGTTATAACTACTTCCTTTTTGTTTGTTCTTTATTTTCTTTTGTAGGAAACCAAGAGAAAAAGATTCCCACCAGAAGGCATCACCAGTTGTCTCCAGAGTTTCATCAAAGGAGCACGATATTGATTCCCTTGCTTCTTCTGAAAAGAACAGTTCCCCATCAAATGGGCCTCACCATTATGATGGTGCAAAGCAATTCAACGTGTCATATAATAAGACAAACCAACGAGGCAAAGATGATTCTATAACTGGGACAACACATATAGCTCAACTCCATGAGGTTTCTGGATTTACTTATGTAGTTGATACATGCTTCCCTTCACAAATGACTGGATCTGACAAACACCCGCCTCAGAAAAGTGGTGATCTCGTTCTTGACTCAAATTCAAATGGGGCAATAAAGGATGAAAATGATTATAAGGCAGATAAGAAACAACTTGAAAACAATGGTTCTGCAGCTGTGAGCGACCATTTACAGAGTTTTGGTCACCTGATGTCCAATGGAGATGAATCCCATCCTGGGAAGGTATTTTTAACTGTATCTGAAATCAATCTCCGAACGCAGCCCTCTCGAGTTCCACCCCCGTCAAGACCGCCTCCAAAACTGGTTGTTAAGAAGGGGGATTCCAAGAGTACGTTGGGTGCAACCATGAAAGCTTATCCCAATGAAGCATATAGGGACAATTCACGGACAAAAGATCGAGCTTATCTCTTAAGGGCCGTCTCTGAAACTCATTCACACGAAGATACTGCAATGGACAGTTCATTCCCTTGCTTCGATGTCGAGGTAGATGCTAGTTCAGCTGCTGCTGCTTCTGCAGCTGCCATGAAAGAAGCAATGGAGAAAGCTGAAGCAAGGATAAAGAGTGCAAAACAACTAATGGAAAGAAAACGAGACAATATTCAAAACCGTATGAAGCTGGGGCTAAATGAAAACAGAAAAGGAAAGGAAAGGAGGGAGGCTAAAATTGCTCAAGAAAACAACAAAATGGAGATGAATCAGGAAATATTTGAAACAGAGAATGGTGAAAAAGACCCCTTTACAGGAGATCAGAGGCATAAAAACCTAAGAGCAACTAATATAGGTCCAGATGAAGGATATATAGAAATAGCTAAAGAGGCTATAGAGAAATGGCAACGGAAGGAGTGTGGAGCAACTTCGGAGTCCCATAAAAAGGAGGGAGCAGGTGCATGGAAAGCAGAAAAACAGTTCTATGAGCTGGTAGAAGATGACACTTCCAAAGTAGCTGAGTCGCCTGCAAAGGCCAATGGTGGTAAACTAAATGAGAAGAATGCTTTTGGAGAGACTATCGGGCTCGAGAAGAAAGAGAAATCAAGGGAACTAAAAGAGGCCTTTGAATGGGAAAAGAATGATAGGAAATTGAATGTCGCCACTAAAGATGTTAATGAGAAGCAATTAGAAACAGGTAAAGAACAGGAAGAATATGCGAAAAAAATTGATGCTTGTGAACAGGAAGAAAATGAGAAGAAAATAAAAGAAGCACAAGAGGAAGAAAATGATAAGAAACTAAAGGCAACACAAGAGGCTCGTGAGAGGGATGAAATTGAGAAGAGATTGAAAGTAGCACTAGAAGCTCTTGAGCGGGAAGTAAGTGAGAAGAAACTTAAAGAAGCATGTGAGGCTTTTGGATGGGAAGAAAATGAGAGGAGAATAAAAGCAGCCCAAGAGGCTCATGAGCAGGAAGAAAATGAGAGGAGAATTAAAAAAGCAGCACAAGAAGCTCGTGAGCGAGAGGAAAATGAGATGATAATGAAAGCAGCACAAGAAGCTCGTGAGCGAGAGGAAAATGAGATGATAATGAAAGCAGCACAAGCGGCTCGTGAGCAGGAAGAAAATGAGAAGAGAAGAAAGGCCGAACAAGAGGCTCGTGAGCGGAAAGAAAATGAAAAGAGAATAAAGGCAGAGCAAGAGGCTCGTGAGCGGGAAGAAAATGAGAAGAAATTAAAAGCAGCTCAAGAGGCTCGTGAGCGGGAAGAAAATGAGAAGAAATTAAAAGCAGCTCAAGAGGCTCGGGAGCGGGAAGAAAATGAGAAGAAACTAAAGGCTGCTCTAGAGGCTCGGGAGCGGGAAGAAAATGAGCAGAAACTGAAGGCTGCTCAAGAGGCCTGGGAGCGGGAAGAAAATGAGAAGAAACTGAAGGCTGCTCAAGAGGCCCGGGAGCGGGAAGAAAATGAGAAGAAACTGAAGGCAGCTCAAGAGGCCAGGGAGCGGGAAGAAAATGAGAAGAAACTGAAGGCAGCTCAAGAGGCCCGGGAGCGGGAAGAAAATGAGAAGAAACTGAAAGCAGCTCAAGAGGTCCGGGAGCGGGAAGAAAATGAGAAGAAACTGAAAGCTGCTCAACAGGCTGAGGAGCGGGAAGAAAATGAGAAGAAACTGAAAGCAGCTCAAGAGGCTCATGATCAGGAAGAAAATTACAAGAAAAGAATAGAAGGTTATGTATATGAACATGAAGACAAGAAGAAGACGCAAACCACTGCAGAAGTCCAGGACTCGGAGTATCATAAGAAACTGGAAGCAGAGGAGAAAAGCAAGAAAAAATTAGAAGCACAACGAGAGGCCTGTGCACTGGAAGAAAATGAGAAGAAAGTAACAGCACCTCAAGAGGCTCATGAGTACGAGGAGAAACTGAAAGCAGTTAAAGAAGCCTCTAAGCAGGAGGAAAATGTGAAGACAGACATGTTTGAGCTTAAAGAAAACTATAAGAAACTTAGCGGAGCTCAAGATTCCAGTACACATGAAGAGAATAAAAGGAAGCTGACAGCAACTCAAGTGGAATCGATGCAAGATGAAACTGAGGAGAAACAGAAAACTACTCAACAGGCTTCCCAGCAGGAAGAAGAGAGTGTGAAGAAAACAAAAGTGGCTGAAGAGGCCTGTCTACAGGATAGCATCAATGTGAAACTGAGAGTAGCTAAAGAGGCAATTGGGTGTGAACTTAATGAGAGGAACACAAAGGCATCTCAAGGTTCCAGTGAATCAGGAAAAATCAAGCAGAAGAATGAGAGAGGAGGAAATGAGAAGAATATCAGTGAAGCTGATGTGGCTGTTGATGGGGAAGAAAGCAAAAATCAATCCAAAACAACTCAGGCAGTCTTCCAGTGGCTTGAAAATGTTAGGAAATTGAAAGCAGCTCAGCGGGCTTTTGTGTTGGAAGAGAAAGAAAATGTAGCAAAAACAACTCCGGTGGTTTCACTGAGTCAAATTACAGAACAAAAGGAGAAAATTGCTAATGAAACCTGTAAAATAGAAGAAAAGGAAAGAGCCAGGATGCAGAGAGAAAAAGAGCTGGAAATGGAGCGAGCAAGAAAATTAGAAGAAGAGAGAGAACGGGAAAGGGAAAGAGAAAAGGACAGAATTGCTGTTGAAAGAGCGACCTGTGAAGCTCGTGATAGGACATCTGTGGAAGCCCGAGAAAGAGCAGAAAGGATTGCTGTGGAGAGAGCTACTGCGGAAGCTCGACAAAGAGCAATGGCAGAGGCTCGAGAAAAAGCAGAGAAGGCTTCAGCAGAAGCTCGTGACCGATCCTTAGCTGAAAAGGCTTCTATGGAAGCTAGACTTAGGCTTGAGCGTGCTGCTGTAGAGAGAGCAACTGCAGAGGCTCGGGAACGTGCTGTAGAAAAAGCAATGGCTGAAAGGGCTGCTTCAGAGGCAAGAGAACGAGCAGAGAGATCTGGTACTAAGGCAGATGGAGGAATGAGGCAAAGCTCTTCGTTTTCTGTGAGTAAAATGATCTTCAGATATACTCTACTTTTCTTTGTTACTTGGTTAGTATAGTTTTGGCATCGATGCCTGCATGCTAACTGGATAGGGATCAATGGCAGGATGTAAATGACATGGCACGTGACTCACAAATATGGGCTGAGGGCGAATCAGCCAAAAGGTGTAAAGCTAGGTTAGAGAGGCATCAACGAACAGTCGAACGTGCGGTATGCATGTTGTTTATTTTTAGTGTTATTTGCATGTTTTTGACAATTTTGTTCCCTTTTGGCATTTTATGTCATGTTTCCCTGGGGTTGATTTTTTTTTCTTGATTTGCTATTCAATTCTTGTTGAGCATGGAAGTTTCCCATCCTTGATCCAAGGATCAGCGCTAGTCTCTTCAGACATTGAGCATGTACTGCCACTGCCTGCATTTTGTAGTCTAGAATGTTGGTCTGCCGGGCCCGCCATAGGAATAGACTATGCCCCCACAATATTTAGATGGAAGATCCTAGCCATTAATTGTTACCCTTTTACAATTATTTTTTTTTTGGAAAGTATTTTTTCAATTAAAGCGTACCTAGGTGTCTTTCATTTTAGCCGATGAAAGGGTTACAAGGTTATAGTTTATTTTTGGGCCATGTTCTTACTATTGTGGGCCCATCATTTATCAATGGAAGAGAATGTGGAACATTAGCTCCACTTGCACAAAGAGGTGGTCCAGCCAAACTCTGAATGCAGTTTGGGGATTGGTGGAAGATAGAATTATCATCTCCTTTCAAAATGGTGGATATTTGGGGTTGAGAAATGATTCTCTTTGGAGGTAATTGATTGCTTCCCATTGTGATCGTGAGGGATTTGTACAGTCGCATGATACAAATCGTCCTGTTTGTGGGCAAATGTTTCCTCCTTTGATGAGGAGTCTTCTAAGGTGGATATGGTGCTTTAGAAGAGGGTGAGCATCATGGTGGGTCCTTGGGGTAGATTCAAGTTTTTGGAAGGATGATTGGATTGAGATTGGTACATTAGGCTCTTTGTTTCTGGGCTAAGTTTCACTGGTTGGTAACTGGTTTGAGGTATTGAAGGGCCAAGCAGTGTGGAGTTTTTCCTTTGCCTGTTTGGGGGCTTTACTTGTAGAGTTGAGTGAAGTGAATGTTATTTTGAAGAAATAATAAAATATGAATGAGTTATGATGGTATTTTGTTTTTAGTTGTTTGAGGATGAATCTTTTTGACTTATTTATTGAAAAGGGGAGTTTTTTGTCTTTTAGTGGTTACTTTTTGACTTTTTTTTAAAAAATATGGTGGGAAGTTTGAGATAAAGTGCTTTTGGTGGGAATTTTTTTGGGGAAATGGGGATCTACTTAACTTTAACCCTACAAGTAGAGTTCCCAAACATGCACCTGCACTAGCTCTTCTAACTTTTTTTCTTTGGAGCGACCAACCTGACATGTGAATCTGGAAATGTAGTCCTTGAAAGCTCCATTCCAAGTTTTTCTGGAAGACTTGTGTTCCTATCTTGGACATTTATCTGCCTTGTTTACATTGTGGGATGGATTTTGCGGCTGACGTAATCTCTCCACAGTTGATAATCTTAGGAGAGAGTTCATTTCATCTTCTCAAACTCCACTCAGTGCTCTCTTTGTTATGAGGATCTCGAGATCACCTTCTCACCATTGCAGCTTTACAAGATGAATTTGGAAAAAAAATGAGAAAATTAATTGCAGTGCAGAGTTTCTTTGAGTTTACCGGTGCCTGCATAATTCTCTTCTAGGCTGGGGATCTCGCCTGTTTCTGGAAGAGGGGATATTCGTATTTGAATTGCTTCCCTATGCTATCTTGTGGTCTATCAACATGGAAAGGTATATCAAAACTTTTGAGGGCAAGGAATCAGAGATGATGATGGTTATATGAGATAGTTGTTCTCAAGTTGGGGGAATGGGTCTCAACTAGTTTAGCAGATTTTTTAATTGGCAATGTTGTTACAGTTACCTGGATCTTAAATGCAGGATCTTAAGTGAAGAGAAGCCAAAAGGAAGAAAGTTGCTTTAACACACACACACACAGCGCTTAAGGTATTAAAACTCAATGTGGATGGGATGTTGTGCGGTAACTGGGATCCAGCAGGAGTTGCTGGAACTCTTTTCAATGGCTTTTATGAAGTGGGTGCTCTTGGCTAGAAAGGCTTGATGTTATTTATTGTTGATTTTCAAGGGCCTTAGATTGTAAAGAGTGGTTCATCTAATACCATCAGATAGGCTAAAATGGGAATGAAGCTCCAGTGGAAGTTTAAGTTTCATTATCAATGAGATTAAGGTCCTTTCTAGCCTCATCAACATTGAGTTCCATCATACGGTGAGGGGCCATGCATGTGGCAGGCTTCTTGGTTGAGGTTATTAATATATTTTATTTTGTATGTTTGGTCCTTGTTATTTCCCATTGTTTTGTCTTTGAGGAAGCATAGCTGTCTTTTACCGTCATATTCTTCATTTTAGAATAAATATACTGAAACTTCTCAGATAGTTCCTCTTTAACCCATGGTATGATTTTGTTGATTGGAATCATGGTGAGTGAGCTCATGCATTTTTTTTCTCAATTTCAGGCAAAAGCTCTTGCAGAGAAGAATAGGCGTGACATTGTAGCTCAAAGAGAGCAGACAGAGAGAAATGTAAAAATCTAGTTCACGCAGTGAAGAACTTTGAAAATTATTTGTCACACCCCAAAATACATAATTCATTTTGCTGATTGTCTTGGATTTTTGCAGAGATTAGCAGAAACTCTGGATGCTGATGTCAGAAGGTGGTCAAATGGAAAAGAAGGGAACTTACGTGCCTTACTTTCGACACTCCAATATGTATGTGCAATCAGTCTATCATTTGTAAATGCATACCCCCCCCCCCCCCCCCCCCCCAAACACACATTGCAGTCAACACACATTGCAGTGGAGCACTAGACTTCCATGTGGTGCAAGCTGTTACACTGAAGTTACCTTAGCATATTAGCATGATTAAAAAAAAATAAACAGAGAATGAATTCAATATCTTCTTTGGACCATCTTTTTTCTAAGTTCTCAATGTATCTTAAAATTTAGATTTAGATTTGATGGGATGATGGGAAAAATGCTTTGATGATGAATTTCTTAAAATTTGCTCCACTGGTTTAAGTTTTCATTGGTAAGACGTACTCTAATGTTTTATAAGATGGCAACTAAGAATACTGCCTGCATTTATCCAAAAAAATTATTGTTGTCCATACTTAAAATTTCATGAGATGTTTGTGGGTGACTTTCTCCACTAAGAATATGGATTTTTAGTGGAAAATTACAAGAAAAAAATTGAAGCCCAATTCTGATTTTTATTAGTCATATACCATCTGATAAAGAGTATGATGGTTGTTTGTTCATTGGCAGATCCTAGGACCTGAGAGTGGTTGGCAGCCGGTTCCACTGACAGATGTTATTACGTCCGCTGCTGTAAAGAAAGCTTACAGGAAAGCTACTCTCTGTGTTCATCCTGACAAAGTACAGCAAAGGGGTGCCAGCATTCAGCAGAAGTACATATGTGAGAAGGTTTTTGATTTGCTAAAGGTGCGTTGCTGGCTTTTCTGGTTCCTTAAATGTGTTTCATATTACCTCTCACATAACCAATACTTGCATATAAATCTGTGTGGTCATGGAGAATGAATGCATGCAAGCACAATTCACAGTTATAGCATCAATGCGTGCTTCCTTGTCCTTGGCCCCTGACGTTACCTTCTTTTTCACTGAGAGAATAGGGCATGTGAAAAAGAAAATCCCATGATTAGAGATTTAATTTTATATAAAATCTTTAAGGCTAATATCAGGTCTGCCTTTTTTTTCCCTCAATTTTTCTTAAAAAAGTTTTTTCACGTTCATATCTGTATTCTGTAATACCAGTTCCTTTTTCATTCTCTGTTTTTCTTTAAAAGTTTTTCATGTTGAAATCAGTAATTTATTTCAGAATGGTTCGTCTTAGAAAGTATTGTGTACCCAATTTGGTGTTGGTGGTTTATTCATTCTCAATACCATCAGTTTATTCTTTCATAGAGTAATGATGGATATAGATATTGTGATGATGACGATGATGTGACCAGCATTGGTTTATCACAGCAAGAGCAGGCTAATTTTTTCTGTTCCTAATTTTTTTTTCATTCGAACTTCAGAAAACGTGAATATGCACGCTTAATGCTTTTAATGTTTGACTTTATATAACAATAAAGCCTTTTTTTAGAGTTTACTGCACAACTCATGGAGAAACACTTGGGAAATAACCTCTCCTTGCTTGCTCTATCTTATTATCTTCAGGATGCATGGAACAGGTTCAACTCAGAAGAACGCTAGCAGCTCTTGGCTTTGGAAGATTTTACGTTGTACTGTATTATTATTATTATTATTATTTTTTTGTCCTTTTGCTCGGTAGCATTGATATATTTGTAATGCAGGCATCATTGTCATTTTATCTGTAATGTGGCTCCAAGAAATCATTGCAGCTGCATGAACTATTATCATCAATTGAATATCAGAAAAAAAAAGGTATATTGCTATTGAGTAAACATATGCTAAAATCCATACTAAGTGTCATTCTCTCATTCCATTTTCCTCTCGCACAAGTGCAGGACATCACTAACCTATAACTTAATATATAGATCAAAACCCTACACCACCAATGATGGTTAAACCAAACACTTCATAAACCCAACAGATGTAGCATTATTGCATTCTGCGCATGCATTCGGTTCTCAGCCTGTGGAAAGACGATGGAATTGGGAGCTTCAATCACTCCATCAGTGACCTCCACGCCCCTTTCTGCTGGGAGACAGTGCATGAAATAGGCTTTAGAACCAGCTAACTCCATAAGGGCTTCATTCACCTGCAAATATATGGAATGACAGTGAAAAATCAATTCTCTACCATGCAAATACACATGGGAGTCTCTTTTCTTTATTTTTTTTCTCTTTTTGGGTATGTGTCTAGTGTCATCAGATAATGTTTGATACAACGCAAATGATCAGGAAAAAACTGTCATATTATCTTTAATGCTAAACCACCAGCAACTAGGTCACAAGTGATGGGTCGTCTCCTAACCTATAAACTTTGGCCACAGGATTTTCATGTGGTTTGAGAAATGTAAAGATAATGAACAGCATTATATCTTAAGAGATGAAGGATTTGTATCACATGTAGCTAACTAAACAATAAAAGTTGAGAAAAATGTATTTACAAACTGCTCCGAACTGCTCTCTTTTTTAGAGCATACTGCTACTAACTGGGAAGCACTTAATTGTGCAAATATTAAACATATGCATATAATAATAGATCTCTCAAAATTATACAAAGGCATGTTTCGATATTAAAGGGGTAGTTAAAAAATGAGAACTGGTGAAGCTGTTTGTCTCAGTTAATGGATAACTTGACAGTAGATATCAAGGACATAAGTTTTTCCTTGTTTATTGTTCAAAGATGATGTGATAACTAAACATGCCCACTAAAACTTTGGAGCAATGCTTTTCAATCAAGTGAGTTGAGAACACTGAAAAATGAAAAACAAAATATATGGTGTGCATTTTTTATAGATTTAATGAGTAAGATGGGTGGGTTGAAATTAGAACTAACTTGATCCCACAATGTTAAATACTTTAGAATCTAACGCAAGTATTAAAAAAATCTCAGAACCTATGTTAATATAAAAAATACAAGCAACAAGGAGTGAGCAAAGAAGACATAAGCTAGTGGGTTACTGTGCAATACTTAGTCCCACTCGGGACAATTTGGCTTATGCACTTGTTTTCTTGGACCTGAACTTTGGGCAACGGAATGCAACATAGATCGAAACTGTGATTAAGATTGAAATGTAACATGCAATGTTGTAAAAATCGCTAGGCGGACGCTAGGCGGTGGGCATGGACTAGGGATTAATCCCCACCTAGTCAATTAATCCCCAATTAATCCCCGCCTAGTCATTAGGCGGTGACCGCCGACTAGCGCCTAAGCCGATTTTTACAACAGTGGTAACATGGGCGATCGAGTTGCAATTGAAGACAATAAAAAATGAATACATTGGTGGAAATGTGACAAAGTGCACATTTAAAGGTTCTCACAAGGTTACAAGTGTGAGTCAGCTAACTTTCAAAACAAAAAAGTACATAAAGAAATGTAGACATTGCACCAAAAGATTCAAGGAACGTTGTTTTAAAATAGTTTTAGCCTATGACACCCAGATACTTCAAAATAGACAAACTATAGGCAAAGAAAAAGGCCCCCTTACAAAGTATTGCAGAGTCACAAGATCAAAGAGCTAGGAGAGGGCCGGCACTGCTATATATCCATGACATGGTGGGAAAAAACATGCTATAGATTGCGGAGTTACAAAAGAACATGGCTACTGTAAGGTTGAGCATAAAGTTGAATTCACAATGTTGCAAGAGCTAAGGCGGGATAAAATTTTGAACATGATGTCGATGATATTTTAAAAGACTAAAATTATACAATCTAAATTCTCAAGAGTTTTATATAATCCTTACCAAATATAGCATTACTAAAGTTCAGTCATGTTTTGCTAACTACCTCTCAAGGATTGCGTGAAAGGTAATTTCTTTTTCCACCACATGGGACCTCTTATGACAAATCCAGCCCCCTCACACTCAATAACCTCCTATGAATTAGCACTCACCCTAATTTGACACGAATTCGAATGATACTCACTATTGGATTAAATTTCATAGAAATCGCAACTTAAAATGCTAAACTTTAAGGCCCCTAAATCAATGGTTATAATGATTTGACTAAAGATGACCTTTGCCCAAAATCATATCCATGATGAGTCCTTTCTATCACACTATCCTCCAATGATTATCATACATCCAAGTGGGTCCAACAAGGGGCTTAAATTTTTACTTCTCACACAATCCGTGAGAGGTACCCCTTAGAATGTGACCCTACTAAAGTGACAGCTCATATTTAATTATATTATCAATTTTATCATTATATATTCACAGTAGTTTTAGTACTTTAAAAAAAATGAAAGGGAACAACATGACACAGTAGTTTCACTCTATAACTGCATTGGCCATGAAAGTGGTTGCAGGGGACAAATAGAGACAGGCCAATTAATACTTTGCAAATAAGTTAGTGAGAGGTGAAATCTTAAATTGTGGTTGATAGAGCATGACTGTAATTAGGGGTGAGAAAAGGTAGTTTTCTCTCATCAAAGTCAACATCAAACCCAATGGAAAAAAGCTTCCACGACATTGACAACAATGAAGGCGTAATTTAGAAGCAATCTGGTGAGAATGATGTATTGAGTAGAAAAGAAATGGTTATGGGATTCGACAAGACGAAGTGCCAAATCACAAGTTTGTGATGAGGAGATCATGGACTGATGTTAATTGTTTTCTTCTTCCCTGCTAGGGATGATGGCAAGCAGTCGTGCTGATTGGATGATCAAGGTGTTCCTAGGACTCCTTATCACAAGTCCGGAAGTCAATGGGAGGCACGAGTTGACAGAAAGCAACTCAGATTTCAACCCACTCACAGTTTTCATGGACTTGCAGTTTTCATCTACTAGCTTGATTAAACCCTAGGCACCCTCCAATGTGGATCCAGTGGTTGAGAAATTCAAAAGGTCAGCCTCCGAAAAAGTCATCTCTCCTTGCTGTTGGATCACTCTTATTAAATCCACCCCAGCTAATCTACCGATATATTACCTAGCCCTCACCACTCAAGTGGCAAATTTGGTTGAGGATTCAAGACAAATTTCTTTCCTTTCCTTTTGCAATTGTGCGTCTTTGGGAATTTACATAGAAAACATGGAGATGGTATCCTTGCCTAAGAACTGGAAGCACAAGGTGAAAAAATTGGCTTCCACTTAAATGGTCATGAAGATCTAGAGAGGCCCAGTGGGAGTCCGAAGAGGGGTGGAAACCCAAAGAAGTCAGTAGAAGAGGGTCACAGATTTGGAAAGGAATCCCGGGAAGAAAAATTAGATGAGTCAACTTCAAGGGAACCCAATTTTTAGGGGGAAGAAAGAATCTTGTGTGATTCTAGAAATACATTTGGTTGGGGGACGAAGAGTTCAGATGCTCCGAGTCTTGACTTAGAGAAGTGAAGTCCACCAATTGAAATTCCGAGCCACTCAAAATGAATGCCCTCACCGTGTGGGATGTCATCAAATTTTACTCTAATAGGAGTTGGCCCCACCATAAGATTGACCATAAGATGAATTGCATGATCAATAAATAATCCATAATAATGTGTTAATTGGGTTATTCGATAGGTGGGCTCCACTGTCGTGCTCCACTCCAACTCATGAATTCTCAATAGGTGGGCTCCACTGTGGAGATCCAGAGTTCGGGTACAAAACCCTTTGAGAGCATTTAAAGGATGTACTGAATCTCCATCATCATCATGATCAAAGCCTTTGTCCCAACTATTTTGGGGGAAATGGATACAGGGAACCTCATTTTTCAAAGAGTCCTCATGGCTTATGACATCCCACAATTGGGAGCCCCTCTTGAATAAATTAGATGAGATGGATACTGTGCACAGTGGGTTGAGAGGGTTCATGTGATTTGTTGTGTCTATCAAAGTTGAGAGATGATCGTGGACTAGGTAGGATATGGGAAATAAGGTATAAGAGGAAGAAAAGGAAGAGAATAGATTTTGGGACTGTGATGAGTTTGGTGAATCGGGTTTCATTATGGAGGGAGACGATATTCGGCGTGAATATGCCAAATAACAAAAACCCTTATGGATCTCTCTATATAGGGATTGGGGAGGCAGATTTGGGTGGAAGAGACTCGTGAAATCTTCTCAAGCAAACGTTATTTTTTTCAAAAATTCATTAAGAACCTAACTTGTCATTTGCCTACAAAGCTGTTTGGAAATCTTTAACCCCTCCAACAAGTGAAAGCATTTTGCTCATCATTAACATCATGAAAGCCTTGTCCCAAATATGTTCAGTCAGCAGACATTTATTTTATTTCTCCATTCCAATCTATCATGGACAAATCCTAAGATATGAGGCGCTTCGTTATATCTATCTTTACTACTTCCATCCACACTCTTGTTGTTTCCTCAAAATTCATATTGGAGTTGTGACAAAAGTTTTACACCAGCTGTCAACCTACCTGACGCAAACCTCCTCCTTTATCTGAGCTTGGGACAAACAGTTACAACCTATTTGAAAGCATATTGCTGCAACTGATAAAATCCTCACTATTGACCACTCGCCATACCTAATATTCGTTTTCTATATTGGTCAAATAAAGTCACTTAACCATCTTCTTCTACCGTTCTCACTAGTCTACCTCATTTGGTCTACATTCCACAAACTCTGACATGTCCTGATTAGGGGCGGGGATCGGGCCATTCTATGTACACTTTTTCTGTTCTTTTTTTTTTTGCTACTCTCTCTCTCTCCCTTCTATGTACATATATTTTTTGCTACTCTCTCTCTCTCACCCATATACCCACCCACTCATGTTTTAGAACTCGGACACAACCCCCAACTTGGCCATGGTCCAGAAAAAAAAAATGCAAACCGAGTTAAGAAACATAGAAACAGAAGGTTGGAAAAGAGTTGCAGAAGAGTTGGCATTGTCAAGATTGTCTTCTTGAGATTTTATTTGTAGAGTCGGCCGGTCATTAAAAATAGCTAGGGTTTTTCTTTGTTGCAGCTCAATCCAATAACCCGAGATGTAGGTTTCTCCTTAAACCATGGTTACTCAGCTCCCATACAAAACTGGAGTTTGAGTCTGGGTTTACACCAGACTGTTCTGAAAGACAAATCATCCCTTTCTGGTTGCTCCAATAGAGAAAGAAATAAGTTTACTCAGCTCCGTGATGCAGGGTTAAGACAATGTGGGGAGTTAGCATTGGAGAGCCGCAAAAGAAAGATAGGGGTTAGGGTTGTATCCTCTCTTCTAAGACTGGAAACCAACCCATTGGGTCTAAACTTAGACCCAGCTCCAGTATTTGTGAGATCAGGACCAGTCTGTTCTCTAGTTCAATATAATCAATTTGCCACACTAGTTGGCATCAACCAAAGATCACATGTTAAGATGTTGAACAACTATACAACATGTATCTTTTTTCCATTTTTGAGTTTCTTACAAAAAAGGCCACTATATTTTTTGATAACCTCGAATAGGCCCCTCTATTTCGTGTTTTTGCTAAAACCCCCTTGACTAATAGTCAAACGAGAGCTGCTAATGCCACAACCCATGCTTCTCTTTCCATATCCCTTTTTTACATGACCAATATATCCCTGTGTAAAATTACCTAAAGGGACATCTATCAAAATCTCTCCATCCCCCACTTCTTGCTACACTCACCCACCCCCCACCCCAGCCACCACCGTCCCCTCCGACAACACCGCTGGAGGGGGAGAGGGACGGGAGAGGGAGAGAGGGCGGCGATAGGGAGAGGGAGAGAGAGAGAGGGCGGGGAGAGGGAGGGAGAGAAGGAGAGGGAGAGAGGGCGGCGGTAGGGAGAGGGAGAGAAAAAAATACACGGAGAAGGAGAGGGAGAGAGGGTGGGGGGCGGCAGGCAGAGGGCAGCGACAAGGAGAGGGGGAAGAAGGGGAGTGAACTGAGAATAGAGAGAAGGGTATTTTGGGAACAATGGGTTGTGTCGGGAGAAATTTTGGAAAGAGAAGCTAGGGTTGTGGCATTAGCAGCTCTCTAGTCGAACCGTACAAAAAGTAACTGGGCAATCCCTTTTTTTGTTGTTTTCGCCAATTTACCCTTAAAGAACTCAAATGACTTATCCCTTGAATTGAAAGATAAAAACACAATTTTCCCCTTGTACTTTGAGGACCTAAACCCAAAGGCTAGGATCATTTAATTGGCTTGGATAATGCAGTGTTGCCAGATGCATCAAGAAATTGACGTGAATGAAAACCTTGAGAGATAACGCAGCTTTAGAGTCTAAGGGCTTTAAAATAAGTTGTACAATATATGAACTGCAAATTCAATAAGGACATTAAAAAAAGATGCAACTTCTGTCAAAATTGAAGCTCCAGATATACCAAAAAGAGATTCCTTTTGAACCTTGGCTCTATGAAAGATTAAAGAGGTTGTCAAACATCATAAGATAAGAGTTGGATAGTTGAAGTGGAGACTTACTTCTAAAGTGCTTTGTGATCAGCGTATACCAACAAGATTAAAGGAGAAGATTTATAGGATAACAATTAGACCAATTCGACCTATTGAGCAGACGCTGGCCAATCAAGAAGCAACACATGAAAAAAAAAAAAACCGAGAGTGCAACAGGGATAAGAATGTTGAGATAGATGTATGGCAAAACTAGGAATGAAAGAATAAGAAATGAATACATTTGGGAGCATTTAGGTATTGCATCAATAGATGATAAATTAAGAGAGACTCGTTTGAGATCTTTTGGACATGTCAAACATAGGCCAACAATGGCGTAGGTGAAGAAACGTTTTTCCAAGCAAGTTGATAGCCCCTCAAGGAAATGAGATAGGCTGAAGAGGACATGGATGGTGGTAAGGATAGATTTAAAGAAGTGTCATCTATCCGATGATTTGGTGCAGGATAGCTTGGAATGGAGAAACGGAATTCATGTAGCAAATCCCAAGTTCCACCATAGTTGGAACAAGGCTTCGATGACGAGGAAGATATTTATATACCACTTCCCATGCTTATTTAGTACAATAGGATTTCCAACATGTGAAAGCATTAGGATTTTGTCCTGCAACTTCAGATTGCAATCATCTATTCATTACCTGGAAGGATGTGGGCTCTAGGACTAATAGCTAAGTTTGAGATTTTACCAGAGAGAGAGAGAGAGAGAGAGAGAGAGAGAGAGAGAGAGAGAGAGAGAGAGAGAGAGAGTTCAATATCCAAATAGATGTTCCTTAAAATGTCTAGGATTATCTCAATAGAAACATGATGTGTTTATGAAAGTTGACTGAACAAAATAAAAAAAAACAAAAAAAAAAAAACCAATTAACAAGGTCTCCATAAGCATAGTTTTGAAAATCGGAATCGTATCGTAAATCGTTAATAGCTATGAATCGAATTTAATCATGAACCAGTAGGATTTTTTTATTTTTCTAATAAAAATAAAAAATAATTAAAAAGAAAAGGAAAAAGAAAAAAGTAGTTATTCATAACCATTCATTTCCCGTTTATAGCAATATAAATACAATGACAAATAAATCTATCATACAATTATATCTAGAACATCATGAGCTATATTAATATATAATAAATGATATGTGTAAATATTTAAATAAGTTTAAGGTATAAATATATATTTATTTTTTGTTATCTTTAAATCCAAATATAAAAGTAAAAATAAAATCCAAACCATCAATCTTACACAGTAGGATGTTAAGAAAGTGTTCATCAAGAACAAAAATCAGAAAATATTAAAAAAAAAAAAAAAGAAAAAGATACAAGCAAGCTCCATTCGTACAGTCGAATACTTTTTATTCATTTCTAAAACCTCCCCAAACCTGCACAAATTCTTTAGAGAAAAAGAATTTGTTAACTACTAAATAATCTTTTAAAAGTAAAAACACTAAAAGAACGAAAGAATAAAGAAAGAAAAAAGAAAAAAAGATTGTTAATATTAACTTATTGGTTGCAGTTATTCTTACTTTGCCGAGTCGCTTGAATTGCAAGATTCACACATAAATCCTAAAATTTATCTGAAAATGGGATTCATTGCATAGATACAAATCGTTTTCCTTAAGATTAGGGATACGAATAGTGGCGCGCGCACGCACGCACACGCACGCACGCACGCACACAAAAGTATAATGACTCTGTGAACAGTCACACCTAAACTGCATCATATTTATCACAAAGTAAGTTTTTTTTTTCCAATGAATTTTCATTAGGAGGGACCAACAGATGGTTGCTGGATTTCATCAGTTGGGCCTGCCTGTTGGCCTAACTAAAATACCATGTACATCAGAACTTGAGAATTGTATATTTACTCAAATAGGAAAAGTTTGGCATGATGGATACCTGAAATCCTTGGAACTGTTGGCGGCGATATGCAGCCTCCTCTTTTTGACCCATGCTTGCCCAGACGTCAGAATACACCACATCTGCTCCTTTAACGGCTTCCTTGGGGTTGTTCGTTATCTCAATCTTGCTAATCCCAGTGCTTCTCGCCTTCTCAACAGTCTCCTTATGTGGCTCAAAGCCTTCTGGGCACGCACATACAAAATGAAAAGGAACCACAGATGCCAGCAGGAGCCATGAGTGCACAATATTATTTCCATCTCCAACATATACGACCTGATATGCATCATGAAACAGGGTATTTAATCTATGATTGGAAAAATCTAAATAGCGTGTATACCTAACAAAAAAACCCACATACATGGCGAATTGTCTAAAGCACACCCCCTGCCCCCCCTAGGGTACGCCCTTTTGTTCTCATATAGAGGGCTCACCCATGATTAGTCCAATCCCTTCACACAGGCCCACCCCATTGAATCGGCACTGATGCTAATTCGACATTGATCCAGACATCAGTAACAAATGGACTTTTATCACAATTAATTTGTACTTGTCCCACGATCATTTTCTTCTTTTGGTGGGACCCAACATGAGGAAAAGGGTAGCTCAAAGAGGTGACCAGAACATCACCGCCTAGGCCACCTGTATGACTGGTGGGGTAGCCCACCTTTGGTTCAACCCATGGTTTTCAAAATTGGCCAAGAACGAGTTGACTTGGAGAAGTAGACTCAGACTCGGAACCTACTGAGGCGAGCCAACCCCCAACCACGCATGTGTGCGCAGACATAAAGAAAACCACACAACACACCGCTGCAGTCTCTCCACAAGAGTCCCATAGGGAGAAGCCCAAAATTATTATATTTTTTTCCGTATTTTCTCATTGTGAGAAGATGTTGGAGGCACGGGGGTCCTTTTCCTAGTTTGGAAGGATCAAAATCACATTTTCTTGAAAACTTGAGCATACAAACTTCAAAGACAAGAAGTAATGTAAATCAAATGCCCCCCACTTATTTACTTAAATTCATTCTAAATAATTAGAACACATATGCCTCAAATTCAAAGGACATCATTTTTGGGTGAGACCAACTTCTATAAGGGTAAATTTTGAGGAGGGTAAATTTTGAGGACATTCGGTACCTGGGAGGGGCATTTAATTTGAGCAGCTTGGATTTTAAATAGGTGGCCTCGGTGTGGAGTTCCACTCATTCCACTCACAGAAAATGAGGAAGACACTTAAGAGGATCCCTTTTTTTTATCATTTAATCACTCTTTTTATTTTTTGGGTTTCATGGGGTTCTCAGGTTGACTAGGCCCAACTTGGCAACCAAGTTGACTCAACTTGAGGGTGACCAAGTAGCCCCCAAGTCCAGGTTCTAAGCCCTTGGTTCATCCAACCTATTCATATCAAATGCCCCACCCTCTACAGGCCCTAGCCCGAATTTTACTCCAATCAAAATAATTTACACAGTTGGTTTGACTACGAGAAAATGTATAGTTATATATATTTTTAAACATGATAAATGAAATGGTTAAATCACTCAAGTTGGAAATGGAATTTGAACTAGCACCGGTACAAGATGGGTGGGGCATCTGATGTAAATGAGTTTGGACCAACCAAAGTTAGGCCCTAGACATTTCAAATAGGTAGTCAAGATGGTCTCGGGTCCTATATTTTGACTTATATGTAACCTTGAAATCACAGCCCAAGCACTTTGCCTCATTTAACACTACTAGTTTGGTATGCAGCAGGGCATGATTTTGAAGATCGGGAGGTGTACAATATGTCCTCATTACAAGTCACGAAGGAGATGAACACACATAAAAATGTTCACATGAGCCACATAAGCTGGGGACCATCTTTAGCCAGCCCAGATTCAACACTGGCCCAATTTTTTTTTATCTCGAACCGAGTGCACTCACGGATGAAAACCCTTTCTTATTACACACTTTTCTCAGTTGATTCTGAGGACTTAATGGACTTAAAATTCACATCTATGATCTGATGATTTTTTTTGGGCATTCCCTATCCATGCATACCTGCCCATCCCCACAATATCCTTCATCAGTGGTGACAGAGGTGGGCACAACGGTCACTCATGGAAGTGCTGCTCGTGTGATCTAACATGTGTAAATAAAAAATCTTCACTGTTGCAATATTGGACCTAAAGAATCTATGACAAAAAATGGCTCACCTTTGTTCCTTCCAAATGACCAACATGTTCAATTATGGTAAGTGCGTCAGCCATGATTTGACAAGGGTGGTTGTAGTCCGTCAGGCCGTTGACCACAGGCACGCTAGCATATTTTGCCAAATCAAGGATATCCTGCACCAAAGATAGATATTCAGTAATAAATAACTTGGAAGAATATTTTACAAATTTAAGGAGGGATGCTGATGCTAATAATAATTATCAAGAGGCTAGGAATTGAAAGAAACTTGCCAACCCACACAACTAAACCAAACAAGCTCAGATAGTAAGGCTGGTCATCCGACTCTACAATAATAACAATAGAGGTTCAGCATCATACCTGATGGGCAAAGACACGTGCCATGATGATATCATTGTAGTTGGAGAGAACACGAGCAATATCACGAGTTTCCTCCCGTTTGCCCATTTGGATATCATCTGGTCCTAAATATATGGCATGACCTCCCAGCAGAAAGAAACCTGTCTCAAATGAAACTCGAGTTCTCATGGATGGCTTGGTAAATATCATTGCCATGGTCTTTCCTTTAAATGGGAGGAATGTCCTGTCTCCAGATTTTAGCAATGCCTTGACCTCAGCAGCACGGTGAAGGATCTTGAAAATAGTGGACTTGTCAAAATCGCTGATGTGCAGAAAGTCTTTAAGGTCTGTTTTCGCTGGAAAAAAAATCAGAGAATAAGCAGAATGAGTTCAAGATGCTACAGGAGATCTCAGTATCTTTTGCATAATTGAGTAATAAAATTTCATAATCAACCTTAATGCATTTTCATGATTTAGGGTATAGGTTTAGGATATCTTGGTTTTCCTAGTCCATTCTCCCTTGAAGTTATATTGTGAAACCTACTTATATTAAGATAGCTAGACAACTGTCCTTATAGACTATAGTTTCTAATTCAATATTCTATGGGAGAACAAAGCAAATAGAGGTCGACAGCCATTTTGTGCATGAAAAAAAATCACTTTAAAACTATTGACTACACCTTTTGTTTGTTCAGATGGCCAAGCTGCAAATATCCAGACTAAAGCACGTAGTCGTGAATGCCTGTTGATGCATTAAGCAAGCTGGAGCAAGTGCAAAACATTTGAAAGGAGTGTATAGAATGAGAAAACTTTCATTCAATACACATGAAGAGCATTATATTACAAACAGGGTGCATCATATCATTGATACACTTGAGGTCCGATATATTGAGTTTTTTAATATTATCTTTGTGGTTACCATTTAGTAATTCTTTGTAATCTAAAAAATCTGGTCAATAACCTAAATAGTTGTAATTATGTACAGTGAAAAATTAACTATAAAGGAAAGATCCATGACATCATGCAACACTCTTTTCATCTCCCTCATAGATCAGAGATATTTCAAGGGCATAAGGTTATTATTGAAGGTGACTAAGAATGCAATCAAGTGGTCTAAGAGAAAAAAGGGACATCCATGGAGGTTGGCTTTTACTTTGAGGAGATAAAAGAACCAGCTTCTTCAATGACAATTGCTCTCTCTCTCTCTCTCTCTCTCTCTCTCTCTCTCTCTCTCTCTCTCTCTCTCTCTCTCTCTCTCTCTCTCTCATGTTCACAGAGAGGCAGATGAGGAGACAGACTAGAGAAAACAAAGACTCTACTTGGATTCTGTTATTGTGTTTTAGTTTGTTTTTGGGTGTGCTAATAAGAGGAAGTTAGCTTTCCCTCTGAGTCATTGCACATAAGTTTGCATTCATCTTTCTTTAATAAAATATTCATTTCCAATGAAAAAAAAAATCTCTAGACTATGAAGCAAACTTAGAATCATAACCTCCACCATTAACAAAGGAAATCACATCATTTAATCCGCTCACAAACATCCTTTATGTAGAAAACCTCCTGCCATGCCATGGTATATTGGTATTGCCTTTTTTCCTCCCAATTTTTTTTGCTCAAAAAGTCATAATGGGGGCAAAAATACATATATACTGGGTGACAGTGATAGAGAATGTGGGGGTTCAATTGATTATGGAGTCCCACATGGAGGTAAAGAGCAGTGATAGAGAATGTGGGGGTTCAATTGACCATGGAGTCCCACATGGAGGTAAAGAGTTACCTCTCTCACACAAGCTATTAGAGGTAACTCTTATTAGAAATAAATCTTATATATATGGGGAGTATTCCTATGCATCTATCCCTCACCATAGGGTGAGGGACACCCCCCTTTTTGGGAAGTTTTAAGTACATAGGGAGTATTCCTTTGTACTTGAAACTTCCCAAAAAGGGGAGTGTCCTTCACCCTATGGTGAGGGATAGATGCACTTGAATATTTCTATATATATATATATATATATATAGGCCAGCTCTCCTAAGCTCAAACTTAGGATAAGGTAAGCTCAAGTGTGTGGTGGGGCCCACCTGAGGACCCACATGGGGATGGGGGTGGGGGTGGGGGTGGATTTCAAGGACTCCCTGGGATCTTCCTCTCTGCAAAAAATCAGCCACAACCATGATTTCTATCATCTCCATATGGGTCCAAAAGTTTAATGGTCAATAGTCCATTCGAACCGATACATAGTCGATCCAACGGTCCAGTATATATATATTTATATATATATGGACAACACTCTAAAGGATTCCCAACTTCTTATTAAACAAAATTTATAGGCCCCACAAATTCACAACCAAATCAACCGAGATCAAAGTTCAACAGTCAAGATTAAACAAACTCTAAGATAGATTTTCTCCCAAATAGGATATGGGAAGAACTTAAGCTTTGATCTTCAATAAATCCAGAAATGATCTTAGATGCTTGCACCTTCTTCCAATATCTCTATTTTGGATGGTGGGGCCTACAGCTAATCATGCACAGTTATACATTTATGTATCAACTCGAGAGGAGAAGAGATTCTTTGTCTGATATCATGACAAGAAACCCTCCCAAGAGAATGGAATGAGGAAGAAATCACTTGCTTTCATTATTAGATCTCTCAGGTATTTATAGATTCCATAATTGATACAAAAGGAAACAGCAAAAAGAAAAGCAGCCTCTCCTCCCTCAATCAATCACAGGTCTGATCTAATTGGCTGAGATTATCTCCTAATTATCTTTTAGTTATGATACAATTATCTCCTAATTATCTTTTAGTTATGATACAATTATCTCCTAATTATGGTACACCTTCTATCTCAGACATTACAGTATCCTTCTCCCGGTAGGGTTACCTTGTAGGGCCTACTTCAGACAACCGCCAATTATGGTACAAAGAAGAAGGAAAAATCGTGGGTGAAAGGAAAATGGGGACAATGTGCCAAAGTTCAAAATAATTACTTAAAAAGCTCATGCACATGTGACTATTTTTTCATACCATAGTAGTCAGTTTTGTTCCGTTCCGGCTGGAATTGGTCGGAACGTTCTAGATTTGGTCCTGGGCGGAACAGGACACCATCCCCAAATATTCCGGCCCTTGTATCTTTTTTTTCCCTCTCTTTCTCTTTTTGCAGAGACTTATTGCATCTTTTTTTCTTAATAATGCATACGCTCAAACAATTCATGTGCAATAAAAATATGTCCATATGTTTAAAATTTAAAACCTTTTCATTTAAATTTTAAATGTTGTTTAAAGCTTTTTTCTTTTTGTTTTAGGATCTTTTAATGGTTTTTTAATATTAAGTATTCATTTTATATTTTTCATTTTTCAATTGCTTCGTTTCCGAAATGAAACACCGAAATTGACCATAACGCCAAAACATTCTGGTACAGGGCCAGACCAGAACAGAATTGACAACTGTGTCAAACTAAGGGGAAGGGGTAGAATTACCCTAAATTCCTTGAAATACATTCCATTCAATCACTAAACTTTTTGCATATGCAAAATTTAAAATAAAATAGTGATATAAGATCTCTGACGTCAGGGTTTACAACATACCCTCATACTATTATTTAACGGAAAAGAACATTAGATTCTAACACCATCATATATTTTCATTATTTTTTATTTTTTAAGAATTTTAGGGTCATGACAGCCACAATGTATCATTTTTCAGGTCAAACATGAAACCCTCTGCAACCATTATTTTAAACTATGGTCATATCTCCAGATGATGAAGCAGAAGCAGAATTAAAATAATAAAGATAAATTCCCCACCAGTGTGCACTAATTGAATTCAAGTCACCGATCTACTCACAGGCATCCTTCAGGTGAAAAGCCTCCTCTCATGCTAAAATTAATCACGGTTTTTTCTCCACAAAAAAATTGTTTGAGAGATATTAGCTCTTTGTGATGCAATCATATATAGCTATGATCAAATTTATACAAGCAGGACTGAAATCTTCCAAAAATAGAAAATATCAGAATAACATTGATTAGACATGATCAGCCAATCAAAGAAAATACGTAACTTCTCCAAGATTTTAAAGCTCATATTATGAATAAAAAGTCTGAAACCTATATTGAGAAGTGCATATAAAGTAAGAGAAACTGACATCATCCAGCAAAGTAATCCAAGGAGCTCCAGGGTTTAGCTGCACTTTATTCGCAAACCCAAACAGGTAATTTCAATAATCATTGACGACACAAGTTGTCAAAATGCTAGATTCTGCTTAAGTTATAACCATCATCACCAAGGGCAGATTGTCATGTCCATTTACAGAGAAAAACTCAGATGCGTGGCATCAAAACCATGGTTGGGAAACTCTCCGAGTTGGACTCTGGACTCTCCCAAGTCATCTCATTTTGAAGAAGGACGACTCAAATACAGGGGAGACTCATCCGAGTCATCTCGCTTCAATAAGTTGGTTGCATTCTGAATCATTTGATAGGTAGATCTAATTTTATGCAATTCAATACTTATTTTTCAGTAATTATGCACAGGGCTTGGAGTCAACATTTTAAAAATGATGATTGAAATAAAATTTAAAAAATTATATTTGGTCGATATTTGGACTAAAAAATTATGTAATATGCAATATTTCTCTTTTATTTTCCTCATTGAAGTACTTTTCTTGCATATTTGAATTGATTATCATGAATGCACTTAAATAAATATATAATTATATTTTATAAGTAATGGATTTATTTTTAAAATTATTTTAAATGAAACATGACTCTCCCGAGTCTTCATGTTAGACTCTATCCGAGTCTTTTTTTTTTTTGCATCGGACGAGTCGAGTCGAGTCCGAGTCACGAGTTTTCCAACCTTGATCAAAACATTATGAAACTGACACGTACAGAAGCAGGTGTTCCTATAAAGCAAACTAAATTTTGATCATATCACCAAGCCTCTTTTCTTTTAATGGTAAAAATTAAAATCAACAAGCTTTCAACTCAAAGTCTCAAACAACACAATTCCACACTCAGCATCTTGACCAGCTAGATCATCAAGTACTTTGTAGCATTCTAACTTAAATGATTGATCGCATGTGTGGGATCTCTCTCCTCACATGTGCAAGTCTCCCTCCCCGTGTGCGAGTCTCTCGGGGTCCCAGCCCTCTTAGCTGGGATAAAAAAAAAGAAAAAAAATGATTGATACCAAATCCACTTGCAGATAAATATATATAGACACTATAAAGCATCAAACGCAGCAGAAGTTCTTGCTAATCAACAAAGAAATTTTAGCTGCAGTAAGATTAGGAGATTTTAAAAGGACGAATAAGAAGAAATGTAGTAGACGCATAAAACAGAAGCAGTAAGCTTACATTCAATATTTAAGATTTTGGATCAAAAACTTTATTTTTTATCAAGCACATGCAGGACCAACTCTCAACTTAAAGTGAAGATTCCAACCCCACAAAAGAAATGCAGATGCAGAGAATATACTCTCACCATAGTAACAAAAACAAGGAATGAAACCAACATAGTGAACCATCTCGACCAAAGACGGCCATAATTCTCCAACTAAAATTGGAACCTGTTAAACTTAAACAAACCCAGACGCAGGACTGATTTTGTCACTCCAATGCTACAAAATACAAAAATAATAACGAGGTATTGAGATATTGAAGCACGTCAAACCACTGAAACCATAATTTTCTACTAGAACCATCCCTCTCAACTCAACCAGCAGATCAGATTTTTACTCCGAAAGAAGTACAAATGCAGTACAGCCAAGATGAAGATAACTTTAGAAACGAGAAGATGAAACTCTTCAAACTCTAAAAATCGTGATTCCCACTCAATCATGATCATTCGAATTAAAAAAAAAAAAAAACAGCAGATTTCGACATCACATTGCAAAACACATCAACTTTCAACAGACTAATTCTCCACCCGATCGGAACCATTTCCTCTCTTTCAAATCTCAGATTTCGGCAATTTAAAGAGGAACGTCACTTCAAAAAGTACCAAAAGATCATTGAAAACGATCAAAAAACAAATTCCAGATTTTCGAAACCCTAATCGCGGCTCGATCGAAAACCGTGTTCAACTCAGACATTTTCTGCAACGCAAGGAGCTTCAAATGTAGCTGCAGCATCATCAAGATCTTCGACACTCGAATACAAGAAATCAGAGCTCAAAACAAGAAACGGAAGCTTTCGAGATGTAATATTTTTTGTTTTTTCAAACATACCTTTTCCGTCCAACGAGGGCATCACGGGAGGAGCAGAGGCGGAGGACTGGCAGGAGATCCGGCGAAAAGCCGGCGTAGAAGCTCCATCGACGCCGATAAACCTCGCCTTCGACGGAGAAGATCGCCGGAGAATGTGGCAGAAGGAGGAGGAGGAAGAGGACGTGTCCGTACGGAGGGGAGTGCTGCAAGAGATGGCCGCCATCGATGATGCTGATGGAAGCAGAGAAAGAGAGTATAGATATATGAAAGTAAGCTGGACCGGGTGGAATCTGATATTTGCTTCGTCAAAGATCCACCGTACGCGTGTATGTCTGGACCGTCGGCGTTAACTCTATTTCTTCCGACCTGGACTTGAAAATAGGGTGATATTTTGATACATTCCCGACTGGGCCATTTTTTGTTTGCATTTGGCCCAGGGAGTAGGGGTGAAAAAAAAAAAAAATCCATAGTTTTGGAAATCCGATTTTATCCGATCTGATCCGCGGATTTTTATTCGATCTGATCCGCGGATTTTTATTCGATCCGAAGGTAAATGGATTGGTGACGGATTGAAATTTTTGTAATCCGTTAGCAACGGATCAGTGGCGGATTTCACCCTCAATCCGCGGATTCAATCCGATCCAATCCATTGGCAATAAATATAAATAAAAAAATATAAGGGGTCTAAATATTAATTAAAATGTCTAGATTTAAATTAAAAAAAAAAAATTAAGCGGTCAAAATGTAATTTTTTACAACATATTTGATATTTTTATTTTAAAATTAGATTGAATGGTTTGATCCAATCCGGTCCGGATCGAATTGGATTTTAACAGTCACGGATTGGTGACGGATTCCAAATCCGTCAATCCGTTGGTAACGGATTGGTGACGGATTTGGCCCAATCCGCACCAATCCGATCCATGTACCCCTACTGTACGGAGTCACCTCTCTTGAGTTGGAACTTGGAACCTTCCAATTTTGACCAGATTCAATTTTGACCAGTGTGGCCAGAGACTAAAAAATGATAAATTTTTCGTTGCATGCACGCCAGCTGTAGGGGTTCACTTACGGTAGTTCATGACATAGGGGCGGATTGAAAGATCCAAGTGATATTGTCCGAATATGCAGTTTCAAGTCGCTCCGATGACAAACTTCGAGGGGGTAGCTCAGTTGACCTAAAATCACGATTTGCACGGCTTTTCTTCTATGCTTTTATGGAATATTCTGACCCAAAGAGCTAAATAGCTATCCAATGACAAACTCCGAGAGGGTAGCTCATTCATAGGAGGCTGCATATGTGTGGTCCATTCAGATAAATCATAAGACAGGCTTTGCTTAGCAATGCACAATGTAAGGCAGTACACACCATATGCACAAGAAGATTTGCCAACTTTCCTAAACTAAATTTAGGGATGATACAAGTCCATGTTCCATGCTTTAAATGTACTATACTATCTATGGGTCCTTGCTAGTAATTTCATTTTGGGTGTGGGTAAAATATGGATCCAAACTAAAGACACGTTTGTTTGCATTAATGAATTGTTTTTCATCTTCTTTTGATTCTATTTATTTTAAAATAAATATTAATTTATGTTCATTTTAAGATTTTTAAATTTGAAATTCACTTTTAAAATATAAATTATATGATTTCAATTCCTATAATATAATGCAGACAAACAAGGCCGAGTCATTTTTATCCGATTTAACCAGACCAATGTGCGCTTCATCTCTTCGGAAGTAATCCGATTTAACAACCTATTTTCTTGTCTAAAGTTGTTACTATGTTTGCCTTTTGCGGCATTACATGAATATATTTTTCGAAAAAACAATTTTGATATTTTTTAATATCTTGAGCAATTTTGTTGCCTTTCTCAAAATGAGATTTAACTGTAACTTAAACGTCATTGCACATCTGCATTTGGTTAAGCAATTGTTTTCCATGGTCAAATCTGATAAGTCCCATCATCATTTGACATAAAAGGGCAAAACTACAGTGCAAAGGAGCTGCATCATCATCATCATATTATCGTGCAACGCCCTCTTTCATAAATAGTTACACAATTAACCGAGTTGGCTCAAAATGGTGGTTCAAAGTTTCGCTTGTTTTTGCACATTTGTAGTCCTAAAATTGGTCATCCAAGTCCTTCATCTCTTCATAGGTCTAATGAACCTTAAGACATTTTGAGTTCATATATTAAATCTTCATAAATTTTGAATAATTTGTGAAAATTTTTCAAAACATCCAAACATATAACTAATTTTCTAAACTTATTTATGATCTAAGCCATTTGATATTTTCATATTAATAAGAAGCAACCCACCTAGAAGTTAGGTTTCATATATTAAATCTTATCAGATTTTGAGAAATTTAAGAAAAACATTAAAAATATCCAGACACATCTAAAACTATTTGCTATACTTGTGAAAATAGTGATTTTAACAAACATGATAATGTGCTGTAGAAATGTGACATTTGCAACAGTCACATATGTAAAACTCATTTTTCTATTTTGCTTTCTATTTTGCTTTCATATGTAAGCAAAGCTGTACAAAAACGATAAATAAACGCCCAAGGTAAACCAAATTACAAAATGGATCTGTTAAGACAACCTACCTTTAAAGATGTGAATCACACATTTCAATGATGAAATTTTGGTTTCTCATTGATTTTTACTGAAAAAGAGACGATAGGATAAATAATTTTGTCCACAGAAGAAATATATTCTGTACCCTCCTCATCTTTGGAGCTCCAACTCACCAGCCTACCAGCCTACTTCGGTGGCTGCATTTTTCTTCTCAGTATCTCAATCATTCATTCAAGATAAAACAAACATAATTATCTTACCCTCAGATAAGGGGCTTTTTAACATGTGAAATTAAATCAAACTACTGAAGGCTTCTTTTTTTTTTTTATCAGTTTGGAGGTTTCAGATGATTTTCCTTTTTCTTTTCTCTTGTTTTAGGCAAAGAACATTTGCAAGAGGTTCATCTGTTTGTTTGTTATTTTTCTTTTTTTAATGTTGTTGTTGTTGTTGTTTGTTCTCTCTTGATTAGAATTGTTTTGCTCATCATTTCAGTTCAGAAAGGACTTCATGCGAAAGAGATGCCCAGAGTCCCCACTTGTCGAACTTGAGGAGTTAAATGGTCATGTATCTAGTCACAGCATAGCTATTTAAGGGTAGAAAACATACCATTAGCACTGCAAAGTAGAACGTTCCTTTCAACAAAAAAACTAGGAGAAAATTCTCAAATGTATATAGACCAACGAATCACTCGTCAAAACAATGCCAGGTGACATTTCCTGCCTACACGCTTGATCAAAATGACACCCGATGATGTTGTTGGAGCATAAATTACATACTGTTTTGGTCCAGTTATGTTAGTGCTAGCTTACTCAGTTCAGCATTGATGCAATTGTTCAAAGAATCTTGCTGGACCTATTGTACATATGATGAGTTGATCCTAGCAGGAGTTGCTAATGCAGCCGCTTCTTCTTGCAGGGGTTCTCATCAAGCATAACCACATCGTCGTCACCATTGTCATCAACTTCTTCTGGCTTTTGATTACTGCCCTTTATGCCACTTGTACAAGCTGAAATGGCCACTTCACCATCCACATCTGAGATTTCAGATTGCTTTCTCTTACTCCCAGTGAGAGCAATTTCAGTATCTGCAGGAATGGCGCTAATCTCATCAGAATCTTCTTGTGTTCCTGGGAGTTGTTTGGGAGCATTTGATGAGCTCTCTCCGTTGCTAATGGGCCGAGTATCGTCACTGGAAGGAGCTGGTGTCCATCCAGTGAGAAGCATTCCATCAGGTTCCTTCTCTTCATCAAATTCCTCCCTGCAAGATTAGGCATGAGGGCAGTTAAAAAGTTTCACACTAGTGGAGGAAATTTGACGGGACAATATTTCATAATCTGGAGTATCAAAACATAAATATAGAATCAGTAAACCATTTTTTTTTTCTTTTTCTTTTCATTTTTTTAATGAAATGGGAACAGGCACAAAAATTACAGCCAAGAAAATAAAAAAAGGTGAAACAGGCAAGTAAGCTCACATTTATGTGACAAGGTACTTTTTTTCTTCTAAATAGTTGCCACATCTGATAAATGTGCTGAACATGAATACACCTTGATACTTTCATGACAAGCAAATTAAAGGAGAGCATTTAAATTTATTCTTACGTTTTTCTATACTAATGCAACTATCTGCAATCATCATCATCACCTTCAAAGCTCTATCCTATCTATTTGGGTTATCTTTATGAGTTCTACTATTCCACTCGACCGCATTTGCAGCCATGTTTCCACTAACTCCACAATCGATCACATCACTTCTCATTACTCCATTTAAGGTCTTTACTTGTCTACCTCGCTTCATAAGTCTTCAACATATAATCCTCAAGTACACTGTAAAGGGGCTGTTTCAAGACTTCTTTGTCCATATCCATGCCATTTCAAACTACATTTCTTGATTTTTTTTTTCCATTACTGGAGCTACCCATAAGTTTCCTCTTATGTGCAATATGCATAAAAATAATTTCTCAAAAAACCAAGCCATCATTTTTTACCAACTATTTTATCAGCTGGATCCTTAATGTAATAAACTCAAATAACCATAACCAACATTTGGAAAAGTTTCCAAGAATAGTAGCTGAACATCAAAGCTAAATTTCTAAAGAAAATCCAAATAAAATTTCACTGCCTACAAAACCGTTTAAAAACTTGAAGGAGATACAAAAGATAATGGAAACAAGCGGAAGATACAGTTGGCTCCAAATGAAAAGCTATGAAACATGTTGTAGGTGGTCCCAATCAATACAAAGAAAAGTACAACACTCATGGATATGATATGACTGCTAAACCTGTGCTTGATATAGATGCTGCATGATAATTCCTGTTGAAAATCCTCAACTGTCAGCACTGTCCCACTGGTAACTGGAGAAGGAAGCTCGGATAAAAACTGTTAAAGAAGTGTATATGCACAAATAACACAAATAGTTAGACATTAAAATACCCACAGTGGAACTTAAAACAACTGAATATAATAGAAACATGAGATTGTATACCTTTTCAAGGTTTAATGCGTAATTTTTGGCAAAGTCTTCATCAAGATCATCACCAACCTCATAGATAAGGCTTGTGCCATGCATAATCGATGGGGAATGCATGCCAAGTTTGTTTTTAACAATCTTCTCGACAAAATCTCGCAGCTTTGAGCGGTTAGTGTTAATCTCAAGCGACAATGGAGTCTAATTTCAGACAGATAATGCACGATCAGAAGGTAGCAATGAAAAAAAATAGAGTGAAACATACATAAGATTCCACAACAGCAGAAGAGAAAATTAATGTTACCTCAGAACAGACATAACAGGATTTGTTTGGCTCAAATGGCTCCACGGGCATCAAAAGCATCTTTCTCAATGGATGTTCAACAATATATGTCATTCTGTAAGGAAACCGACCAGATTATTACCAACTTAGCTGCAAAAGAACCAGAGCATTTGAATATAACTTAATGGGTCGCAACAACTGCTATTATGGTAGAATTCTACCAATTTCCCACTCCAACACAAACCTGTAACCCTCTCCCCCGTAAGGAAACAACTGCAGACCCACACATGGAACTCTTTTGCTAGGCGTACCACTTGCCTCACAGGCAAACTTTTTCTTGATTTACCAGGGTTTGAACTCTAGTCTTCCCTTGGCAGGTGTGGTGCCTTACCACTGCTCCAACAGTGGGCTGGCCATGGAACTATCATTTATGGTTATGAAAGGCAGAATAATTGCGTAACCTGAATTATATTACTGGCTTTAGGCGAATTGCATATTCCAGTAAATACAGATGGTACATATCTCATAAACAAGCCAACTAGACACTTCCGATGTACTGACACAAAAAAAAAATATATAATACTAACATATGCCAAACTGTTAAAGAGGATGAAAACTTATTAGCCAACATGCATACATAATCAAATTGGGGTATTCCCACACTTACACTTCAATATAATAAACAATAAAGACAAAACGAAATATCCATTTTTTATGAAACAAATAATTTACCCCATCAAAATGGCACCCAAGTACAGAGGCTGTTTGTCCACAACTATCAGTGATATGATAAGTAATCAAATCCGGGAAAAAGAAAAAGAAAAAGAAAAAAGAGAAAAATTGAAGGAACCCTCTAACTGGACCCACCTATGTGGTACATTCTAAAAAGCTAAAGACCAAATAACGCTTGCAATCTTTCCTTCAAATCTATCCTTTCAATGACCATTCAAATGTGTATATCATCATCAAAGCCTTGTCCCAGCTATGTTGGGGTTCGCTACATGAATTATGTTTCTTCATTCTGATCTATCCTGAACCAAATGCTAAGATAGGTTGAGCTTCTTCATATCTATTTTTACTACTTCCATCTATTTCCTCTTCGGCCTACCCTTTCCCTTAGGTGGGCCATCAACCTGCAAAGCTAAATTTGTCCTTACTAGTGCCGTTGCCGGCCCGCGTAAGGCATACCCAAACCATCTCAAATGGATTTCTCTAAGTTTTTCCCATATTGATGCCACCCTTAAATGCTCTCGAAAGCGCTCATTTCTGATTTTATCCTTCTTAGTTTTATTACACATCCACCTCAACATTCTCATCTTTGTTATATCCATTTTGTGCACATTTTGCTTCTTAATTGGCCAACATTCTCCTCCATAGGTCATAGCTAGTCTAATCGTTGTCTTGTAAAATTATCCCTTCGATCTTATTGGCATCCGTCGGTCACAAAGCACTCTAGAAGTAAGTTTCCACTCCAACCATCCCGCTTTTATCCTATGGTCGACATCTTCGTCAATCTCCCCATCATTACTAATTATTGAGCCAAGGTAATGGAAATAATCTATTTGTGGTATCTCATGGGCTTCAGTTCTCACCATTGTCCACCGAAGTTGCAATCCATATATTACGTCTTTGTACGGATTATTTTAAAGCCTTTGGATTCTAAAGTCTCCCACCATCTCTTGAGTTTTGCATTCAGATCGTCTCTTGATTCATTTATCAATACTATATCATTTGCAAATAGTATATACCAAGGTACCTCTTGAATATGGGCAGTTAACTCCACCAAATTTTACCGTCAGTCCCAAGCCCAGGTTAAAAAGGAGGGCAGTGTTGGCAGGTTGACAACCAGCGTAAAATTTTGTCACAACCCAAATATGGGAAATGCTCCCGTAAGAGTTAACTCTCATCGCTTACAGTGAGAGACACTATGATGGAGCCCACCTATCATCAATCCAAACCGTCCACACACGAAACCCCCCTAAATTACACCGGAGCCCATGGTTTGGGCCCATCCGAATTACCATCGGATTGAAGGTCAAATTGTTTCTTTAATATAAGTCGTTAAACTTGTGGGCCATGGATCAAGGAGCTAGAGGCATGGGATTGAACCCAAACTTAATAGCTGGTCTGATCAAAGATGGCTTTTCCCATCCCCCAGTCCCGTGATCAGTCGTGGGCCTTGGGTGGGTCCTAGGATGGTGTCTCTCGCCATAGTAGTGAGTTAACTCTCAAAAGAACATTTCACTATATATATAAATATATATCCTTTCAACAGAAAGTAAGCACGTTCAATGAAACATATTTTACAGAAAAGGTGGGAATTGTAAGCAAAGTCTTAATTGATTTGTACCTGTAGTTGGTAGCATCACTCTGGAGTATCTTGATTGCTTCAATCACAATCAAACCTGCAGTGATAGCATTTGTTGTTGCAACAGCATGCACAATATTACCAGCAATACCTTTTGCTTCAAAAAGGCTTTGCATTGGAATACCAAACGAAGCTGCCCGGATATTAGCTGCAGCAGTAACAAATTCTACAGCTAACTGGTCATCTTTATCAAAAGTGAGATTCCCTATTTCCTGAAAATAAGAAGAAAATAGTTCATTAAGTTCAAATGGAGAAGTTAAAAACAGATATACCGGCATTGAAAAATAAAATCCAGTAGTACTGTGCAAAGTCAGACCTTCTCTCTTTTTACTAGAAAAAGTTTCAAAGACTCTAGAAAGATTCTTGTATTTTCAAGTAGGCTCCAGATGTTTTGTGGATTCTTCAAACCCAAAGAAGGCATTGCAGACACTGTAGAATTTCCATTCACGCTGTTGTCATCTAAATTTCCATTCTGCTGTTGGGGCTTGTCAGGCATGACATCTTTAATATATATAGGCCTTGGTCTATTTCTGTTTCTCCATGTCTCTTCATTTGCTAAAGCTGCATCAATGTTATACCCAAAGACATGATCATATATTCTCTGGCCATACTGCTCAGGATCTTCATTCAGCCTTCGTTCAAATACATCTTCTGTATGTTCTGATGAGCTAGCAGCATCACCAGAACGTACATTTAGATCATTTTCCTGATTTTTGTCTCCAAACAACTTTGCAAAGAGTAGGTCCTTTGCCCAGACAATGCAATGAACAAACTGCACAGCAACAAGTTCAAGACAGATAGCCTTTCATGAACATTATTTGCATAACAAATAACTCACTTGCTACAACACAGCAATGATGAGGAATATGCACATGATCATGCTTTCAAACTTGTACTCCTCTTCAAGTTTTGTTTAAAAGCAGCTACATTCTCTTTTAACATCAAAAGAAATAAAAGATAGAGAAGTGACATGTAATGTCTAACATACTTAAATAAAAACAAGAAGCTCAGGTGATAACCTGCAGAAATGCAACAAAACCACAAACTTATAAATACAAACATAATAGAGATTAAGGAGTTATCTCATTTAGAGATTTGACGACTGATTGGATCAAACCATTGAGCCACTTGAATCCTACACTATGGGATCACCTTTCATAATGGAAAATCATTCAATGTCATTCTTGACCATGAACTGACAAAGGCCAAATGTCAATCTGATTGGAGTGATGCCTGCCATCAGATTGATACACTGGGAATATGTGATTAACTCTCAGCTCAAAAGAGAATTGATCATGCATTTTTAGATATAGTTAATCAAACGATGAATGCAGTGGAAGAATGTTAGAATGGAAGTCATGTAGTTTACTCAACAAAAGAACATTTTCTTCATCTGTATCTCATCAGTTTTTGCAAAAAAAATTAAACAATATAACGAGAGTAAAAATAAAAAAGTCGACAAAGAGTTGATTGAGATACAACAATGGAGGGGAACATCTGGAGTCAGCACCTACTGCAACAGTCTCCTTAGATTCAACGCCAAAGATGGTTCCCAAAGGAGTCTTCACCAGCTAGGTCGGAATCTGAACCTGACATTCAAATTGCGAAAGAGAGGACTACTAGAATTCCATGTATTGAACTGAAAGGCAATACATGAACATAAAAACCAGCTTGCATCTCAAGTCATGACAATCCCAACTATAGTACAACAATAACTAGTCCTTCTCTTCGCAATTACATCAACTCTCCTCAAACTCAAATAGGACTATTACTAACATAAGGGCTTGAAAAAACAAAATACCTAAAAATAGAAACATTTTCTAATCTAAGACTCAAAAGAATTAGAACGAAACTTTACCGAATCAAGTAAATGGGTTTTACTTCTTAAATTCTTGTCGATATCACTCAATCTTGCGCATGTTGGATAGGTGATTGAATTAATCCATCTAAGCACCAAATTTATAGCAGCTGGACATTGTTTGACATGGAGATTTGCTCATCTCTCGAAAAAGTAGGAAAAAAAATCTATTTAATTAACTTGGCCACAAGTGATACCCCAGATTCAGTATAAGCCTTGAGCCCCCTTCTCATTGGTACACATACCATGTAAACTCAAACATAAAGGGATAATCCATTAAGTCCTGCATCAGTTACATGCATAATTTCCATCCCACGGTTGAATTGAGGCATGAGCAATGATGAACATCAGAATCTGTTATAGTATAGATTTAATCATCAAACACCATATATCTTCTACGCACCATTGATTTGTCAAAGTCCATCCTCAATCTCTAAAGATGAAATCAAAGGCAGAAGTGAGGATATAGTTCGTCAGCTGTCATCAGTCAAATCTAACTATATGCCTATTGATAAACTTAGAATTATCAGACATGACTTCTTGAAGTGTGGGCTCTTGTTTATCTTCAAGTTGCTCTTCCACTTGTGATTCCATGACTGCATGTAGGGCTGTGAACATGCCTGAGCCTCAGTACCATAACTGAAGATTCAGGCTGTCTAATGGGCTGAATGGGCCAAGCCAGAACCCAGCTTAACAGTCCAGGTCCCTTACCGAGCCAGACTCAGACTATAGGCCCATTAGAAGCTCCAAATAAATTTTAGTACTAGATAATAAATAGGATCAAGTTCTGCTAAGAGGTAACTCTCGCAGATGGTGTGGGGTAAAACTCTAAGCCCCTCGTGGGACCCAATAGGATGCATGCCAACCATGGGAAGATGCCGCGACGGAAATGTCTCATTATGGAATGGACAAAAATTATCTCAATTAGATCATCACAACCATTGATTTATGGGCCTTAAAGTTTAACATTTTCTTAAGTTTGAAATTCTCAGGCTAGCAAGGTTGGAAGAAAGTGTAGACCTGGCATGGACCCAATCATCTATTAATCAGGTTGGAAATTTCAACTGAAAGCTTGAAGTAGTGGTACTTGTTTCAGGGTCAAGAATTTCCAGCCTGCCTAGTCACCACTAAAACCATTAGCCCCCTCCCCATTAACTGTTGCCAAGCATCAAGGTGGACCACCCATAGGGGGTCTCAAATTGTGACGAGCAACAATAGAAAACCAATAAGTATATATTATAGCACATCTTTTGAATGATAATAGTAATACATTCATCAGTAATTACAATCACAACGGTTACAGATTGGGAGTTCAACAAAGAAAATACAGAGACACACTTCACATCATTGCTCTTATCCGACTGATATTACCTTCGATGGAGTGCTGGTGATGGTGCAGACAGGGTATGTCTTTGGAGTGGGTTTGGGCTGGCATTCATAACATTCTGTCTTACTCTTCACATGTACAGTGACCTGCTTTCCATAAATGAGAAGCTAATAAGTTTCAGTATCACAACCATTTAAACGAAAGAATCAATCATAATCTGCTGATAGCATAGAAGGCAATCACACTAAGATTCTGATACACAATTACATAAGTACAGTGATTTACCCTAAAACTACAATATATACATATAAAGACACGCACATGAACTAAAAACATTGAATTTTATTGTTAATGTGACAATTCTATTGCAGAAAAGCATAGCATTGGGTGAAACAAAAGAAATATGAATGATCTCAATCAACAACGGAAGACAACATCCCATATTGTGTGTATAAGATCAGTTATGAATTGTATTAATAAGAAAACTACAATACAAAACATAACAGCACGAGCTGTGTAACTGTCCCAAAAAGAAAACAAAATCTCACAAAATTGAAATCCATCCGTTACCACTGAAAACTGCAAATAAAAAAAAAATCTGTTTGCACAAATAAAAAAAGTGCGTTTGAAAGCTGAAAAAAAAAATGCAACTTTATTTACACTAAAAAAACATATGCAAATTGACCACACATATCCCATATATATCACAAGATAAAATGCCAATCTCCATTGATTCCATCCCTCGATCATCATGTGCTCCAAGACCATTCCTTACACTTATTCAAAAGCTCCCACACTGCCAATTTCTCCATCTTGTTGTATTCTTTCACACCTGATGGGCCAAGGAGGGGCACAAAATCTTCCAAGCATGATTTCATAAGATGCCTTCAACGGTCCTGATTTTCCTCAGGTCAGGCCATCAACATTGATTTCATATATATATATTATTGACGACGACGACAATAACAACAGCAGTATGGCCAACAAGCACAATCCAGTTGAAAAAGAAGGGCTGACGTCATCAGTGCAAAGTCAAACTGCAGTGACTATTTTAGTAGAGCAGCGCCCTGAGCGCATCACTAAGTGCAGAATATCTGTTTCTCAGTTTTTCTGGTTGGTCTGTTTTTCAGTATTTCTGGTTGCTGTACTCCTGTTGAAACAACATACATGTAATGTTTCTGGCACTTTTGCAAAGATACAAGTCAGTTTTGGAGATGTTTAATCATAATTCTTACGGTTTTTTCATTTGTGAAGAGTGTTTCCCTTGTTTATCATCGGGTGTTTATGTAAATATCCATAAACTGTTCATTACATATTTGGATAAAGTATTCATCTAGATCAGGGGTAGAATAAGGTTTTTAGGATTGTTGAAAAGTTATACTTAACTAATACAAGTTGTTTATAAGGCCGGTTTTATTACGTAAAAAAGGAAAGCATCAAATGCCTTTATTGCAGTTAGATTAGAGGATTGTGTTTTTTCTTGGAAGTCATATAATGCTCAAGTTTAAGATTTCTAACAGACAATCCAACGGTTAAAAAAGATCCTCTTTACAACCATCCCCAGCATATCATCAAGCCTTTCAATCTAGTCATTTTCTTTAAGTTGCATGATCCATATGCTTCAGGAAGTGATCACGACATATCTAATCTAATGGGCCACTGGCTTCGACGAACTTAAAAAAGAGCATGATGCGAGAAAGATGGATTCTAAAGACAAACAATGACCACCAGCAAAGCACAATGGACGTTTTGGCAAGACATAAACCAGGAACGAATATTTATTATGAACAAATAAGAGTAGTCAGAGGAAGTAGGGTGTTCAGCAAACTCGTTCAGGACTTCGAGTTTGACAATGTATGATATCTGCAAATATCACGTTGTTTCTCATCACAAAAGTCAACTTAATTAGATCTATAGTTTGTGAAAGTGTTCCATGTGGGGGGAGAAAACTCTATAAGCACTCCCCAATTACTTGGTAGTGTGAATCCAAGTAATAAGTGAACTATGGGTGAATGTTCATCCATTGAAGAGTTTTGTGTAAGACCTACTCAAACATTAAGAAGACAGTACTATAGCATTAGAAATGCCAGGTAGCATTCTAGCCTCTTAGATATGCTATGTAGCATGCAAGGAGTGGCAAGAACATATCAAAGATCCATCAAAGGTTGTGTGTACTGACCATTCCCAAAAAACAAAAAAAGGGTTGTGTACTGAAGAGCAAGCGAACAAAGTTCCTCACCAAAGCAGTCGCAACAGGATGCGGCCACATGATGTTTATTCTAAGCTAGTGATAGTGAATACCTATGCACCACTTTGAGGGGAAATGTTTAGAGACAGTTAGTGCTTATTTGTAAATTTTAAGTAATTATGGTTTAGTTTGTAATTATGAGAAACTATGGTGAGAAGAGGTTTTTGTAATTACTAAAAATAGTGGATAAACATTTGTTTTTAGAATACGATTAGATTAAATTAGGGTTCATAAGGCTAGTGTTGTGCTGTGATTGGGTTTCTTATTATTATTTGATTAGGTTTCATATTAGGGATGTGATTAGGTTTCCTAATTTGATTCAATACTTTGGTTGTACTTCAAAAACAGCCATTGGCTATAAATAATGAAACAACTCAGAATTTGTCAAGATGTAGTACCTAAATTTCAGCTATATGGTTATGTGTATCTGTTTTAACTAGTTTTCCCCAAGGCGCTCCACAAAGCTTCAACCACGTAACGCAAATGGATTTAAAATCTTAAAGAAGATAAATGCCAATGCTTATGTTTTCAATCTTCCACCAGATCTAACCATCGGGTCCACTTTCAACATGGAAGACCCATCATGACACCATACATGAAAGGGATAAGGAACTCATGCTTCTAGACATTCCACCATCAACTATACGCTTGCAAATTATCTCCACATATCAAGGTGGTTATCACTTTATCAGAAGTTTATCATCTGTTGGCAAGGGTGTCCTCTATGCAATGATACTTGGATAAAACAGTAACCAACTTCAAGTGACTGAGCCCTAAGCAATACAAGCCGTATCAATCCTCCATCTCGCTGAAGTTGTCTTCTCAAACCAGGGAAGCTGATGAAAGCTAAGCCCATCTTGAAACGTCCAAGACCACTGGACCAGACTCATTGGGCTCAAACTCAAGCCCATCTAGGCCTCACAAGTACTCTAGGAGGTCCAAGGCCCCTTGCCATACATCCATATTATATAAAAATACAAGGGTCCGTAAGCCCAAAGGGGCCCAAAACTATTTTTACAAAACAAGCTGTTGAGCAGCAGGCCATTTAGTAAATAAAAATATAGATAATTGACCCCTTCTGGCTTCCTCTTTCTCTATTTTGTCCCCGTACTTTTATCACTTTCTAACATTTCTATTTCGTCATAAATTTAATGAAACTCAAAAGAGGCTATAGGACTCATTATTTTACTTTGCTAAGTTTAAGGAAACTTTGGTAAACACAAGTCTGGAGATGGATTTTATGTTGTACAGCCATAAAGCCCATGTAAAGGGTTTTACATGTACTTTTTCAATTATTCTTTATAATAGTAAAATGCTCTCTCTCCATCCAATGGTTGAGTAGTTGGATCTTAGGAGAAAACACTAGATCAAGCAGCATACTAAGCTAGGGCTGGAGGAACCTTGATTGGGCTGCTCCTCTCATCCAATCTACTGTGACGTCCACTTTTTAAGCAACTCATTCAAGTCAACAATTGACCCAAACAGAGTGTGTCTCTTCTGAGTTCTCATCTGAACCACACAAGAATTAGTATTTGTAAGTTGTAACCACTAACCACAAAGGCAAAACCACACAAGCTGCACATAACAAAGAAGAGATTGATGCACAACAAAAAGGCAGGGACAAAATACAGCATAGAATGACATATTACCTGTCCTAAGAACCCAGTAGTTCCGCTTTCGACCAGAGGGACATTGGCAGCCAAGCAAATGCGGTTAACATGCCGTCTAGCATCTAAGTTGTCAAGGCCATTTAAAACCACGTTGAATTGCTTAAAAAAATCAATATTGAACTCGGGGTCCTTGACATTGGCATGGTATGGCGTGATATTTATGTGGGGCCTAAATTTTAAAACTGCATCCCGAGCAACCTGATGACAAAAACAATTAATTCAAACAACTTCACCTTAGTGAAAGAAACGGTCCAGCGCACACAGAATGCATGAACAAACACTAAGCAAAATGATGCTACGACATGAAATATAGAGCTAATGAATCAAAATAAGATTTACTTTAGCCTTAGACTGCCCCACGTGCCATTGACGAAACAAAAATTGCCTATTTAGGTTGCTCACTTCAATAGTGTCCATATCAATCTGTCAAAAAAGACAAAGCATACATGTAATTAAGCATAGAAGGGGATATGATATAATAAAATCTGAGTAATTAACTTGATGAATGAAACTTCAAACTCCACATAATTCTATAATTCTTTCAAGGGCACAACCTTAGATTTTCATAATATATAATACAAAGAACTGGCTTGCGAGAACTAGTTCGCATGGTGAGGTGGGGCCCACCTATCACGCAATCCAAACCATGTAACAAACAAGGACCCCCTTGACAGTCACTGATCGCGGGGTTTGGTAACCATGCGAATGGATTGGACCGTTGGACGGAGGGTGGGATTTTTTTTTAATATGAAGCCGTTAAACTTGCGCGCCACGGATTAATTAGGGGAATGGGAGTGGGGTCAAATTTGATAGCCACAGTGGTCCCACATGGATCCCCCCCCCCCCCCCCCCCCCCAACCCTCCGGTTCCCATGGGGAGGACCCTACCCTTACTCTCATAGTAGTGTGAGGGATGGGACCCACAGAAAGTTCGCACTATCGGTGAGTTCGCACAAGAACAAATCTAAATCTATATATAGGGAAATGCTCCTCTGAGAGTAACTCTCATACTACTATGAGAGTAAGGGGAAGGACCCTACCCTTGCTCTCATAGTAGTGTGAGCGTTACTCTCATAGGAGCATTTTCCTATATATTCTTTCTCTTGAAAGCTGAATGTTGGTTGAAAAAAAAAAACACCTCAATTATGGACTTAGGAGAAGCCACATCAGCTTCTTGGGGCCCATTTGTGAATGTGTCTTTTTAAAAACACATAATATATAACTTTTCAATAAAATGTGTTTCTTGGGCTACATATGTGCCTTTTCAATAAAATGTGTCTATTGGGGTACATATGTGCCTTTTCAATAAAATGTGTCTCTTGGGCCCATTTGTATGGATGTGACCCAATTCAAAGGGATGCCTTCCAACTCTATAAATTAAGGTTATTTTCAAAGTTTTGATACAGTATTCAAAATGAGAAAAAAAGCATACGAATTCTTTATCTTTAAGATGAAACATGTATGCTGACGTGGATTAAAGGAAGAAAGGTTTGGTTTTCATATTTTTTTTTGGTTGATTTGAGTTTTTTAATTATTTTGTTAGATTTACATGAAAGGGATATTAGTTTTAATATATTATTTAGGTCGCATGAGACTTAACATGTGCATCGCACAGAGGCTTCACACTAGTATATTATAAAACCTAAGAACTGGTTCTCATTTAACCATGTGAGAACTTGGGCCTACAAGAATGAATTACAACCACAGAGGATAGCGAGGATGGGAAGAACTACATATGAATTAAAGATACTCAAAATGAGTGATGTCAACAAGCCAGATTCAAGCGGGAACTACCTGGCCCGAGTTCAGGCCAATAAGAATTGGACGGTCTGAGTCCGAGTCTGAATCCAGACCCAACACAAACCCTAAACCCTCAGTCTCTTTATGCCATTCGAATAATGACTTACAATGCATGTTATACAGGTTTCACTTTTTTTTATTGTCCCAATCTACCCTATTTTTATTGAGCTTCATAGATGGTTTATTTGAGTAATCCATTCTTTACTGGTAAGGGGCTGATTGCATAGATTGTATCGTAATGCTGAGAATTATAATAAAATATATGGTTCTGCCCAGTATTGCCAGATGACCAGTCCTAGTTTCTTTCCAATTCTTCTCTCTTCTTTCTACTTCTTTTTTGTCTAGGACTTCTTTTTTGTCTAGGGTTTTCCTTTCAATTTCTTCTTATTCTATAATTCTTCCAAGTCTAAGGTTCCAACTCTGTAACTCCAGGTACTAGCATGTCTTTCCTCACTACTACATTCAGAATGTGAATTGGTCTCTCCATTTTGATACTTTCTTGAAGTAGTAACTCTTCGATGGTCATACAGAAGCTGATAATCACAGACTCCCTATTTAATTCCACTCTAGTGCTATTGCTAAGAACTCATCGTCCGAGGTTGCAGAAAATATAACACCATTAAAAAGGAGTTACATACAACAGAATCACTCTTAACTCTTAACTATCTTCTAAAACAGAGACTATATTCTTTCCATTCAAGCTCCCATCATAGTATTCGAGCAACTTCAAGTCGTATCCACGATCTACATCAGTCCCCCTAAACATACAAGTGAATGGCACAAAGACCACATTAAAAATACATGCACAACTCGGCCCAATTACTAGGTCAGGTCATATCCACAGCAAGTGCCCAACTACTGCACATCTAACACCAAAATCCACACCAAACCCCACCCAATTTTCTACAACCAACATCTTTCCACAGCTGAAAACGAGTCCACAAACCCAACAAACAAGAGTAAGAAAAACCCTAGACCCAAAACCTCATCCAAACGACAAACCCACCAAAACCCATCTACTAAACAGCAATAAAAGTCAAATCAAAAGGCAAGAGAAGATAGATTTCTACTAACAATATGGATGTCTTCAAACCCAGACAGAGCGAGCGTCTTGAGAAGCTCGCATCCGATGCCGCCCGCGCCGACCATGAGCACTTTCGCCCCCTGCAAGAGAAAAATCAACATGTTAGAACTTGTCAAGTGCTTCTGCAACTCAATTGAGTTCGATTGATTCATAGAAAAAGTACCCCATTTGAAGAAGGGGCCTGGACATGGAGAGGGTACCTTGATTGCCTGCTTCTGAGAATCCATGAGAAGAAATCGAATAAAATGGAAGAGGAAGAGGAAGAGGAGGAAATTGATGTTGGGGGGTGTTTGGTTTTACTTGAATAGAATTCTGAAGAAGTGTTTTTTCTCCTCTTCTTCTTCTTCTTCTGAGTAGTTGTGGAACTGGAGGGTTTTCTTAGTTTGTGGAAAGAGCGCCAAACATAGCAGAGTCTGCCCTTGTTATAAGACCCTTTTTCCTGTGGAAAGGTTGAAACCGCTCTTTCATGGGGATGGGCGAGGGGTGGGATGATGGTGTGCGTTTGCTATCGTTTTGTTTTACATGGGCTCTGTTTGTAGGTGGTGTTCTGCATTGAAGACGGGGGGTTTGGGGCTGTGTTTTCACGCCAGTAGAAGGAAGTTAGGGTTTTTATGTGTTTTGAATTATCTGTTTAAGGGAGGGTTCTTGACAATTGGTACGTCTCGTCATAGGTGAGAGGATGGGCCCATAAGGTCCCTCATGTGGGACCACTGGCTGATCCCCAGCTCCAGGGACATGCATCCTTGAGGTGAGCCCCACATCCATTTTTTTTTCTTTTTTTATTTATTTATTTTTTTTTTTCGCAGTTCACTGTGAAAGATTGAGAAGATTGGCAACTGTTTATTTCTACGGAAAGGAGGTGCGCCAGATCCTAATAAAATACAGAAACTGCATTAGTCCTAAGCTGCTGTCTCTACTAACTGGTGAGCGTTGAGGACATCAAAATTCTATTGAAAGAGGCATGACAGCTAAGTCTGACCTAGGAAGGAATGGAAAGAGAAAGGAGAGTTCAAGGAGTTTAATGCAGTGTAATTCATGTCATTGGCTGTTTAAAATGAACAGCAAAGGAGAATGTACAAAAATTTATCTATTGGTATGGAATAACCTCCCTTTAAAAGAAATTGAATCAAGGAAGATGAGAAGTGAACACTTGTCAATAACCCTAATAATTCAATAGATAAGAAAGTCAAAGCTCCATCAATATATCCCACTTATATCTTTTATCCCTCACATCTTTAGTATTCCTCTGATGGAGTTTACTTGATCATGTATTCTCATATAATTTAATCTAATGCAAATAAATAGGCCCACAAGAGCATAGGTAAGTTGTAAGGAAAAAGATCTCTTGTGCACTTTTTGCATGTGAACCATATTTAGGAGTGGTGAAAAAGGCGGGCTCCGCCAGTATTCAATCACTTTTAATGGCTCATGTGCATGTTCATACACAAACCATGCTCAGGGAAATATTCTCCTAGATAGAAAGAATGTCTCATGAGGCTGGAGGTTTTTTTTTTTTTTTTTTACCCCAGCCAAGTAGGCTGAGACCCAAGAGAGAATCCGCACTCACACAGGAAGACAACTCACTCAAGCGGGAAGAGGGCCAGCACAAGCATTGCATAAGCAGGAAGAAAGCCCACATAAGTAGGGTTGTAAACATGTCGATTCCGATTCAGGTCTATGGTGAATATGGAACCGGGACCGTTAGGGAGAAAGTGGAACCAAATTCGGACCCGATAATCATTTCGGAACCGATTTCTAAGCTCCAGAATCAGAACCAAAACCATATATGGGACGAATCAGGGTACGGGTCTAGGTAGAGAATGATATTTAAAAAGTATGATTTTTATAAGAGATTTTCAAAAATTGAGGTAATATGTCAGGTCTCGGGTCCATGGGTCCGAACTAAGGTGGAACCGGACCCAAAACCATTAATTTATCGGTGCCTAAATAAGGATCCAGACCTAGTTTGTAGCAGGTTGGAACCTCCGAGTAATCAAAGAATCGGGTATCCATTTACATCCTTACACACGAGTGGAAAAAAAATGAGCCTGCACAAGCGTGAAGAGGTGACGTACGTAGGGTTCGAACCCTGGGCAGCCAGGTAAAAACTATCAATCCTTTCCACTCAAGTAGGATTACAAATGGGCATCCAACTCTCCGAATACCTGAAAGTCCCAACCCGGAAAAGACTAAGTCGGGAACCTATTTTATATTTCGATTCATAAACGGGTTCGGATCCAGAACTTAGTTTAGGTTCTGATTGATAAACGGGTCTGGTTCTGAGTTCATATAGGTCTAACCCCCATGGATCCGAGACCTGATGTATGAATCTTTGATATTGCAAACCGTACCTCAAAATCAACTTTTTGACATATTTTATTTATAATATTAGAGGTAGTAGACTTGATGCAATGTTGAACGATACAGCTTATTTTAAAGAAAAAAATGAAACGAAGTTAGAACCGATTTTGGAACTAGATTCCAGCCTTCCAGATGGACCCAGTTCCGAAACCAATAAAACAAGTTCCAAGTAAAAAAGGGGATCCAGAACCGAAATTGATATTTAGAAATGGGTCCGGGTTCAATATGGTTTCGACCCAGAACCGTCCCATTTGCAACCCTACACTCTGGTAAGAAGCCATTCTCAATGCTAGAGTTGAATTACAAGAAGGAAAGAGGAAAAAAGGAACAAGGCATTAAAAAAAATGTCTTTAGACATCTTACCAACAGCTAGCTTGCGTTCTAACTTCTAGCCCACATGACCAATTGGACCCACTTTAGATGGACCAAATTTTATATTTGATTGGTCCTGCTGAACCTAGAAATGATTCTGGGCTTTCTCGGACATGTATTAAATTTGGATTTCATCGGTTTAAGTTTGGAGTTGATCATGGACTCAGGCTTGCAGCATCTAGTGTGGATTTGATCATGGACTCGAGCTTGCAGGAGACATAACTTGATACGGGCTCAGCTTGGCATATCTTGATATGGTCTCAACCAGATTTGTATATATCTCATCTTGCATTGGATATCCCCTATGCAATGAGAAGTTAGGCATTAGGAGCTTGGTGCCAAAGGAACCGCATTGGATTGGTCAGCAAGGACTACTTTGCTAAGATTTTCATGGGTCATGAAAGTCAACTGAGTCATAGAAATATTTATTTATAAGATTGTCGTACGTAGTGTCAGTCGAGGGCCCAATTCCCAGAAGAAGTAGTCAATTAGGGCACGTTTATAAGAGAGAGAGGTATTTACAAAAAGCGCCATTTATTTTTAGACAACTTCATAAATGCCATTGACATTGGCACTCCCTCCCATCCCTCACCTATTGATGATGGGAGTGCCTGCATAAAAAAGAGACGGAAAGGGAGTGTATTTATCAATTCCACTTTATAAAAAGTTACTATATTTTAAATTTTTACTAAAACCTCCTTAATCTATCAATGAAATACATAAATATTAGTTTTATTGACAAACGACAAATGTCAAAACATTATCGAGTATTTAGTATACTATCAAATTTTAGTTTTTTCACTATTGGTGATATTTTGAAAATATTGTGAATTGTGATATTAGAAAATTTTATTTTAGGTAAATATCACCCATATTTTGCTTGGTGCCAAATACCCATTTGAGTGAGTGTATGTATATCCCAATCTTGGTCCGAAGGCCATGTGCACCACAAACTCTACCCATACCTATTCGATTTTATCCCCCACCTTGACTAGATGAAAAATATATTTTTTCATAATCAATAAGAAATTTAAAATTAACATTTCGATATGCTTAGCGATGTTCACGGGTCAGTCCAAAGCCCACCTAAACCCAACTTATTTAGTTACCACACCTAATTCTTTGCTCAAGTTCAGCCCATGGGCCTGGAACTCAGGCCTCAGCCCAACTAATTTGAAAAATACATGCGACACACACTAAGTATACAATGATACAAATGACCAAGGCTAGTGTAACGACCCGGCCCATTTCTACTTGTATGATATTGTCCGCTTTGGGCTACCCTCACGGATTTATTTTTGGGAGCCCACTTAGAGTGGCCTCTTGGCGATGTGGGATCTTACAATAACAACTCGGCCCATTTCTACTTTTATAATATTGTCCGCTTTAGGCCCCCGCAGGATAACCCTCAAGGTACCTAAAACACGTCATACTAAGTATGGCCAGCACCGCACATTTAAGCCCAAGCTCTGGGCAGCCTCTTAGCATGTGAGATCTTACAGCAGCTAGCCTGCTTAATTTACAAACAACAAAATGAAGATGGGTTCCAACCCGTCTTTTACTTAATCTTATAAGGATTTACGTAGGAATCACTGGATTTGAGTCATTCAGTGCAAAGATTCTAGATTTGTACTTATTCGGCTTTAGAAGATTCTCAGTTTTGCAATATAATTTGAGAACAAGATTTTTTTCCTAAAAAGACAATTGATGTAGATAGATGATGAAGATGTTGACTGGTGAATCTAATTCGACATATGGAACCAACAATTTGTAACTTGGTTTCCTAGCAATCCAACTTGCAAATTTTGCTCACATACAAAGCATTTTGCTCGATTATCATGAGTTGATTAGGTACATAGATAGAGATTGTGATGTAATTATAACACCAAAATAATACCTCAAGCCATCTTCATGTTACTTATAGGGATGGTTTCAGTGAGAAGCCAGTGGGCCACATCTCAATCAGTTGGGTTATAGAACTTCACATGACAAGAGTTAAAGTTTTTTTTTTTTGGTAAAAGGTATTGATCAAGGGTATTGTTAAGGCTCATAAGGGCACTAGAAATTTCCCGTGCCTGAAGGCACGATGCACCACCGGACTTGGATATGCCTCAGACCGACTGAACCTAGGTTCCATGCATATCGAAAGCAAGTCCAACTATAAAATGGATTCCACAAAAAAAAAAAAAAAAAATTCAATTGATTGCCAAATGATATAATTCCATTCATTCATGAAATCTTTCACCCAATTTGCTCATCTCATATTCTTATCTTGGTCCCATCTCATCAGTGCTTTTTTTTTTTTTTAAATGAGGAAGGGCTGGCAATAGCTGAAAATAACTCAAACTTGCTGACCCTTTTTGCTTTTGATGGGGATGGCAAAAACTTGTAAAATTCTCCAACTTTTAGCCCATTTTCTTTTAAATGAAAATGAGATGGCAATACCCGCAAATAACTCTAACTTGCTGCCCCCTTTTGCATTCCCCTCTTAAATCCAAGGGTCAAAAATATCCCTTGGATTTATGTACATAGATCCAATGGTCTAAAATATCCCAGGATTCAAAACCTGAGCTGTCATATTATATAGACTAGAAATTTCCAGGCACGACGCACCACCGGACCTGGATATGCCTCAGACCGACCAAACCTAGGTCCCATGCGTCTCGAAAGCAAGTCCAATCATAAAATGGATTCTACAAAAAAAAATCCAATTGATTGACAAATGATATAATTCCATTCATTCATTTATTCTTAACAAAAATGAATCATCAAATCTTTAACCCAATTTGCTCATCTCATCTTCTTATCTTGGTCCCATGTCATCATCAATAAAGTAGTGCTTTAAAAAAAAAAAAAAAATGAAGAAGGGATGGCAATACATGTAAATAACTCAAACTTGCTGACCTTTTTGCTGTTGATGGGGATGGCAAAAACTTGTAAATTTATCCAACTTTTAGCCCTTTTTCTTTTAAATGAAAAGGGGATGGCAATACCTGTAAATAATTCTAACTTGCTACTCCTTTTGTATTCCCTTCTTAAATCCAAGGGTTCAAAATATCCCTTGGATTTATATACATAGATCCAAGGGCTCAAAATGTCTCAGGATTCAAATAATGAGCTGCCATATTATATAGACTAGAAATTTCCCGTGCCTGAAGGCACGACGCACCACCGGACCTGGATATGCTTCAGACCGACCGAACCTAGGTTCCATGCGTCTCGAAAGCAAGTCCAACCATAAAATGGATTCCACAAAAAAAAAATCCAATTGATTGTCAAATGATATAATTTTATTCATTCATTTATTCTTAACAAAACTGAATCATGAAATCCTTTCCCCAATTTGCTCATCTCATCTTCTTATCTTGGTCCCATCTCATCTTCAATCAAGTAGTGCTTTTTTTTTAAAAATGAAGAATGGACGACAATATCTGTAAATAACTCAAACTTGCTGACCCTTTTTGCTTTTGATGGGGATGGCAAAAACTTGTAAATTTCTTCAACTTTTAGCTTATTTTCTTTTAAATGAAAAAGCGATGGCAATACTGTAAATAACTCTAACTTGTTGCCCCCTTTTGCATTCCCCTCTTAAATCCAAGGGTCCATTTTGGACCCTTGGATTTAAGTACATAAATCCAAGGGTCTAAAATATCCCAGGATTCAAAACCTGAGCTACCATATTATATAGATTCACATAAACTTTAATTTGAATAGTTCCAGAAGGTATTGATAATGCTTACAAGGGTGACAACCGAGTTGTACTCTGATAATGGAGATGTTCACCATCTGATCTAGTCGACAATGACTTGGTTATTGTTGATTTCTTGATCAGTGGTGCTTATACCTTGAATGAGTAAAAGGATTTAGCCAAAACACTTGAAATGAGATTACAAAGTTTTCTAAATCATGATTGACTCATTATTTTCAAACGCATGCGAAATATAATCATTTTCAAAGCCAACCAAACGAGTGTAGTTCCGTTGGCCAAAGACTCTACAGCTAAAAAACACGGAGAGGTCCTGTATTCGACGCAACCTTCGTTGGCCATTTTTCATGGTTTTACGCGGTGCATGTGGATAGGAAGGTTTGCATGTGTCTCTAGGGATTAGTTTTCACCAGTCTAAAATTGATTGTCCGTCGGACTCAAGGCCAATGGCTCTTGAGCTGGGTTGTGCGGAAGATACCCTACGTTATAAAAAAAATAAAAAAGTCATTTTCAAAACTGAAGTTGTTTCAAGCTAAGTGGAAAATAGGTTAAGCTAAGCGTCCAATAGGATGCAACACCGATTATTTTATTTGAAAAAAAAATAATAAAAAAGTCTACTTGGCCTGATGTCAGGACCAGACACCAGGCCAAGAGCCATTGCCCTTGGCCTGGTGTCAGGCCACTCATCGGGCCTGGCATCAGGCCATGTAGCATGGCTCAAAAAAAATTTGCCCCGCCTATTGTACATGATTGGACCTTATTTTTAGATTTACGTTTGGGCTTTGGGCTGAAGTATAGGCCCGATAACTAAATTTGCCGATTTTGGCCTATCTTTTGCGGCCCAATCCTCCAAAACCCCCCATGTGAAACTTCATTATTCTAAGAGCACAAACCTGCACAAGCTATATACATATCAACAACCACTTGTTTAATTAATCAGCAGCTTGAATCCTCTTCATGCATGCATACCATCTGCTCTAAGATGGAATATTGATCCAAAAAGTAGTGCAATATAAGGAATCCAAGCTGTACATTATTCCTCAAACTAACAGTTCTCCATTTAAAAAAATAAATAAATAAATTTATACAGCCCTGTGTATGGAGATGACATAAACATTAACACAATCCTACTCCAAATGGTGTCATTTGAAATATATCACAGGTCTATTTGAGTCAGCATCCCATCTCCCTCCTTCCTTCATATACTCCAAATACCTGATGAATTCCGGCTTCAATGTCGCCACCTTTTTCCTGTGAGAGGTGCCCAAGAAATTGAGAAGAGGGTGACTCCTTGTAGCATCCCTTGTAGAGCACTTCGTGGTGTGTGGAGGAACTGAAACTGTAGTCTCTGGCTTTGTGGTTTTGGCTGTTTTAAGCATTCTTACAGGCAAGATAGTAACTTTCTTGGCTTTGATTGGAGTTTTAGCACTCTTTGGCTCAGAGGGGTCTGAAATGGTCTCTTGGCCGAGCCGATGGTATCCGCGACGACTCTTTTTGTGAACTGCTGCTCTGTACATGGCTAGCAAACTGCAATCTGGGGCTTCAGTATCCAACATTTTGATTGGATCTTATCAATGAGCTAGGAAGATTGGTGTTGCAGAAGGTTGGGGGGTGATGGTTGATTAGAAAGGGATGATGTGGTGTATTTAAGCTTAATTCTAGCTGAATTGGTCTTTTATTAACTATTCTATTTGCTGTTGGTATATATATTGTAAAGTCAACTAGGACTGTTTCACATGCTTGCAAACATGGAAAACATGGCTGGAACTTGGTTGTCCCTTCAAAAAAAAAAAATTGTTTAAGAGAGTCATCCTTTCTTGACTTTGTGTTTCAGGTTATTAATTCAAGAGAATGATCATGTCCAAGAAAACGGATCCCCCGTTTGGGACCAATCGGGGGCGAAACATCAGGAGGCGGGGGCGGAAGAAAGAGAAAATTGGGTCTCCCTGTTTGAACCAAACAGGGGATCCGTTCCCATATCCAAATGGTCCATCTTGCGCAGACCATTCCGTGTATTAGGTGGAAGGTGTGCGGATGGTTGGATGAAAATAGCTCTGTATAGATTAAGTGCATATTAAAATTAGCCTTCATTTATTGATTATAACCATTTGATGAAGGGTCTCTAGAATAGATGGGTAGATAATTTGATATGACCGTTCATATCGCCTGATATTGATTCAAAGGATTTGATCATCAAGTCAGTCTCAAAATTAAGACCATATGCAATCAACATTGTATCATTTCTATCTAACCATCCCTCATGCATGCTGGTGGGTGCAGTGGGTCTCACAAGTTAAGTACAACGGCCATTCTAGTAAAACCAGTTCAAACTTGATTATATTTCTTTTTTTTTAGGGAAGAATGATTCTGCTATGGAGCTTATTTACTATTGTCTCAATAAACTTATATCCTCTCCTAAAAAAGATCATGTCATGAAAATTAAGTTTCTTTAACTAACTATTGTTGTCAAAATCTCGAAACGTCAGTAGAGGCAGCGGAAATACTTTAATTTCAATATTCTCTCAGGTGGAACTCGACAGGCACACTCTTGGCGACACGCATTTTTTTCCGCGCCGAGTCGTTCCTCCTAGGATTCGAACTCACAACCGATTAGCTCTGATATCATATTAAGTTTATTTAGCTAATTATTGCTACCAAAACCTCGAGACGTTAGTAGAGGCAGCGAAAATACTTTTCAATAGAATCCCAATACTCCCCATGGGCTACTGGCTGATACTTCCCATGTCAGAAGATTTGAGTTCGGATCCTCTGATTGTTACAGTCAGGACAATGATATTTGTGACGGGCTACCAAGAATCATGCTTCCTTCCTACTATTGTGATTTTCACCAAATCTGTGACCATCAACACCAACAATAACCATGGAGTATCCAAATATGAATCTGGAATGTGTTAGGATCCGGATCTGGCGTCAATTAAATAGTCATAAAATGCTGATCCAAGAATAGGTTAGAAGATTTTGGTAGGCCCATTATTATCCTAAGCCTTATTAATGATGAGACCTTTCTATTTTCCCTATTCCCACCCACATGCAAACAGATTCTCCCCCATCATATCCCTGGGTACAATTGATCTTGATACCCAAACCTACTAATTGGTGGGACCCTCCAGCTTCCCACTTGGATGCTTTGACAGATTCATCTCTTTGGTTGCCTCGTCAAGTTAGCATTTTCAATAAAAATAACCATGAACACCAAGTCAAAATGTATGATTAGGTTCTACTCATATACTAAATTTCATGTGAAACGGTCCTAGTTACTTCCTAACAACAACTAAGAACATCACAAAGAATAAAACAACAAGAGACCAATTCAACTATAATTAAGCTTAAATACACCACACCAAACTTCTCTAATCAACCATCGTCCCAGAACTTGTGCAACATCAATCTCCCTCATTGATTAACAAAATCCGATCGAAATGTTGGACAATATTCAGGCCCCAGATTGCAGTTTGCTAGACATGTACAGAGCATCGTTTCACCAAAAGAGTCGTCGTGGGTACCTTCGGCTAGGCAAAGAGACCATGACTGACCCCTCAGAGCCAAAGAGTTCCAAAGTTCCAATCAAAGTGCGGAAAGTTACTATCTTACCTATGCGAATGCTCAAAACAACTAAAGTTCCAAAGCCAGAGAATACAGTTTCAGTTCCTCCACAGACAGGGAAGCGCTCTATCAAGGATGCTGCAAGAAGTCACCCTCTTCTCAATTTCTTGGGTGCACCGCGTCGGAAGAAGGTGGCAGCAGTGAAGCCGGAATTTATCAGGTATTTGGAGTATATGAAGGAAGGAGGGAGATGGGATGCTGCTTCAAATAGGCCTGTTATATACTTCAAATAACAACATTTGTAGTGAAGATTATGTTAATGTTATGTCATCTCTGTACTCTGTAGTCCCTACACATTGTTATGTTGAACTTTGCATCAAGAATGTCTATTTTGGAGAAAAAGAATAGGAGTATCTCACACCTTTTTTTTTTTTTTTTTACATTTTTCTCAAAAACCCATAGTGGTTAATTAATTAAAAATATCAATTTCTTGTCCTTTGTATGTTGTTTTTATTGTTTGTCTGTTGGTTTCTCCAGACTGCAACAAAGCATTTAGTCATTTTATTTATCACTTTGTGATTTGGGGTAAACCCTAAATGGTACCTTAACAGTCAGTATGTGTATCAACCTGGATTTGATCTGAAAACTACTGGAATTAAGAAAGATGTGTAGGGTTGTTCATTGCCTGGTTTGGGTTGGGCCCAAGCTTGTAGATGTCTGGCTTTCTCAGTTATTTGTCTCAATATTCAGTCCCAGGAGTAGCCCATGGGTCTAAAAATCAGGCCCAGCCCCAGCACATTTGCAAAATATATACAGTTTTTTGTACTAAACATGTTGGGTTGACCGGGCATTTAACCATACATGCGCCACACCCGGCCCCATGGGCCTAAAGAAGTCGCTCAAAACCATCCCAATGGGAGCTGAGCTTGGCTGGCTCAGCTCATGACTGACTGACAACTGTATATGGGCTGCTCATGTGATCAATGCATTGTGAAAGAAGCCTTTGACTGAGAAATAATACTTCGACGAAAAGTTGTTCCCAGACGTAAACTGGAGTTGCCAGTAGAGACAGCTTACATGCAGTCATCTTATGAGGTCCACTTAGATGCAAGTTTATTACTGAAAAAAAGGTAAATGGAATGGTCTTCACATGGATAAAGGGGACCCAAAAGATTAGCCCACAAATTATCCTAATCCATAATTTAACAGCCTTGAAGTTTAATGGTATATCATATATAACTATAGATTTTCTTGAAATTCAATCCAGCGGAGAGTGAAGAAGGTTCAGTGAGTGTAAAATTGAGCCTGAGCCTGATGCCACCAGGTCATGAATCATGACATGAAAAGAGTACCAAAGGGGCTGCCCTGCAGCCGATGAAAGGTGTGCCCAAGTGAGCACCAAAGGGGGGCTGCACTGCCCTGCAGCCGATGAAAGGTGTGCCCAAGTCAGCCCTGCAGGACTGCACTTGCAATTGCTCGTAGGAGAATATTTTCCACCCAATATGTACAAATTTGAATCCCATCTGTTTAGTGTTCCTTCGATGGCAGAAATTTGCCATACAACTAATAGATAACGAGATACATTCGAATATAACTCGGATTGATGATGGGTGCGAATAGCAATGTGACCATGACAAGGGAAAATGCTGCAAGTCCTAAAGATATAATTTGTTTTTCTATTTTTTTCTGAAAGATTTTGGCCCCAAAAACTCCGCACATCTGGAATTTCTTAATTGATTGTAAATTTGAATCTCTCATTTGAATTGTAAGTTTACTGAAATTTAACCTTGTAGATTGGCTGCTTTGCCTACAGAATTCTCTAAATTTTAAACAGGCTTAAGGGCATGTTTGTGCAACACTTGGCTTATACTCTCTCCAGAGATCCATTTCAGTGCAGGCACAAAAAAGTAGCTGTAACCCACATAAGAAACGGTTTTCAGCATGATCTGAGGAAAATTAGTTCACTACTTCAAATGCAGAGAAGCACCCCACCAAGATGTGAAAAATTGTGCCAGTAGAAAATCAGAGCAGTTCAATGGGTTCATAGAATCCTCAGTGTTACACAAACATGCCTGTACGAGAATTCTAAAAAACCAAGCTAGTTTTTAACTTGGAGAAGTATTAGCCTTCCCAGTTCTCAGATTTCCTAACTCTTCATTTAAGCTTCGCAGCTCTCCAATTCCAACTCCTTAATTTTTCAGCTTTCCCAATTCTCCAACTCTCCGCTCTCTGCAACTCCAGAAGCATTTTCAGAGTGGATGGGCCCAACCCCATGTACACATGCTAAAAAGTGGGCTTCAACCGCAGAGATATGTCATGATGGATCTGAGCCCATGAATTTAGCCGACTCATGAGGATGCCAGCACCCATCAATTCCAGAGATGAACTCATCAAACAGATTTTGTCACTGACCATTTCTTAAAATGGTAACATCAAGCATGGCAGTAACTAGAAATTGGTGACAGATATATAACAAATGACAAATAAACAAAAAAGTAAATCAAGTAAGCTTTTAGCAGAAATGCTTATCCGATTAATATATGCATATATATTATAATATATAACTGTTCTAAAACCCAGATGTTTCAACTTATCGCAACGACAATATAAGAATAAAATGATGCAAATTATTACTAATCATCAACTCATCTTTAGTATCTGAATTACTGTACAGGGCAAAGAAGCAACAGCTCTTTGCTTTATTCAGGTACATTCCTCATAGATGACACTAATTAGGCTTTTCTACTAGACAACATGTGAACTAATTACAAAAACCTACGACATGAACTGTAATCTCCAGATATGATAAAAACCGCTACCTTTCGAGCTGCACGTGTGACATGCTCATCCATTCCAATCTGGTTTTGAGGCTGGATATTCTTCCTACTTCTCTTGTTCTCTTGCTTCATTTATGCAGATGAACTGCATTACTCCAAATCTTCTAACCATCCAAGCTCATTCCCCACAACAAGAAGAACCATTTTAGGTGCGCACCATTTCTATATGACAGTCCCATCTTTGATTGTCGAGTTCTTCAGTACAACTGTGATCCCAGATCGAATGTGGAACCCTTCTTGTGGCCTGTCTGCCTCTTGAACATTCTAATAACAGAGAAATAACTCACTGAGAAATGGAGCAAGGAGAACAATATCTAGGTACAATATGCAAGAAAACAAGTTACAGTTATCTGGGATGCAATCTGCATTCCTGAATCTAGTACAGATATGGATGCAGTTATCCCATATGGTACCTGCATCAGGATACACTCAAGCAGCTCCCAAGTGGTTTGAATATTTTGGCAGAATGGATGGAAGCACCACGCCACCACCCACTATTTGGGTGAGGGAACCAGTGAAATCAGAAGCCAAACTAGGTGGGATGGTGCTTTCTGCCTTTTCCACCCCAAATAATTATCATCCCGATACTGATTTCAAGCTTAGTAGTCAGATAAGCATCCATGCCTCCCCAAATGCAAGTATGGTAAATTGATAATATGAACAGATACAGACTGTTGCTCAATATTCAAACCAGTGGCTAATGTGAGTACATTTGAGTGCAACCTTAATTAATATAAGGAAACTGCTAGAGGTTGTAGAAAATAGAAAGCCTAATGCATCTACTGCAGTAGGATACTTGTTAGAGAATAGGTTGGTTAGCTTAGTTAAGATAGTAGGATTCCCTTATAAAAAAATGGAACCCTCCTATCTTAACTAATAGCCAACCTATTCTCTAATAGTACTATCTGATATCAATTTGTCAATATGGCACATTAACAAAATTCTACATACTGTATGATATCAAATGAGTCAACATGAGTAAAATAGCTGCACTCACATCTTTGTTTCTGATGATAACATTCTTCCCTATCTTAGCATTCATGTCAACAATACAATTCCTTCGCAAACATGGAGAGAAGCATTAGAAACTTAACAGTATTTCAGGTCTATTATATATATATATATATGTATATATTTGGAATAGTAATTTCACCTGATTTTGGTGTTCTGCCCTACGCCAATGGGAACCTTACCCTCTGCCAGCAGAGATGCTATTTCTGCTTCTGTCTGGTAATAGTCAGCACCCATCATCATTGTATCCTGGAAAGACGATAAGCATATTCATCCAAATATAATTAGTGCATCAATTTAAGATAAAAAATAATTGCAATGCCTGCATTCTCTTGTGTTCTCTTTCCCCTGTTAATTATGGATGTGTTCGAATGTGTCGCAAATTGTAGAAGACCTGAATTTTTTTTGTTTTTTGACTGGTTGAATGCGTCCTGATGCTGATCCATTCCATAAACATTTTGTTGACTTAGAACATCAGAAACTGCATTTGGTATAATGCTTTTACCTAGAAATCATTATTGGTGAGAATCTGTACATATTTGCATTGGGAAGGCAGGAAGCTTATCCCACCTGATCTAAATTTTCAATTACGTGCCACTAAATGCAGAGTAGGTCACCACCTTTTCAGTCAAAACATTAAACCTGATTGTAAATTAGAGTAAATACAAATGCTTTTCCAATATTATAAGGATGGCTTGTGGGCTATAAACAGTTCCTTGGATTCTTAGCAACTTTTGTTAAAATGTACATATGCATTATCACAATAGCAGGTAAAAAGTTGACTCAATGTATATACACACACATACATATATGTTTGAATTGTTTTGTGGTTTTTAGAAATCTATAGTGATGCTTATAGAAAAAATTTCAACTGGGAGGGAAGGCTTGTATGCTCAACAACTATAAAAACTCACCTTTAAGTACACACCCTGTTCTAAACGGGAGCGCACCCCCACAATAGAATGTTCCACGCTACATTCCCTTAAGAAGCATCCATGTGAGATGATTGCGTTCTTAATCTGCAGGATATGAATGAACATCACGCGGTTAAAAAAAAAAAAACACACAGAGCAGCAAATTCATCTCAAATATATCAGCAGCATACCCGGCATTTATCTACTTTGGATGGTGGTAAGAATCGAGGAGATGTGAAGAAAGGTGTCTTTGGGTCATAAAACTGAAATTTTGGACGCTGCATTAAATAGAATCATTCATAAGTTTCAGACATGTATCCTAGAACAAACCCAACCTGCCTTGAATAATCATTGAACTTTAAAATAGTTTAACTGAAGGTTTGGGCTTTCTTTTGCCTTGAGATGAGAAATAAAAGTGAAGTAAATAAATATGCATGCATGTCAACTATTGCGATCACCAAGTCCACACAGCATATGATGGGACCTTCTGTAGACAAGGGCACATGTGCCAGCATGTAATGCAGAATCCTAGCCGTTCATCAGGTGGGCCCACTGTATGATCGATGGTCCAGAGTCACGTGGGCAACACTTACAAAATGGACAATAAGCAATGCTCTTTTTTGGGTCACATTTGATGAATATGTACACATGCAGCACGCCTGATGAACAAATCCATGTTTTTTTTATTGTTTTGGGTAACTGGCATGGTGGGATCCACCTGATGCATCAGTTTGATGCATGACTTCTTCATGTGTCATTGTGCAATTGAATATGTTTATATACTGAAAAATATACCATGGGATTTAGTCCGGAGAAATGATCCTGTGCTTTGTCAATAGACTCAATACAGTGTTGACAGCAGCTAACACCTGATTAAACATGTCTGGGGCCCACATTTATTGATCCAACTTGCTTACATCATATGCCTCTCTATGCATCGGCGTGGGTCCAAATATCATTACAATTGGAGTGACATGAACCATTGGATTGATTATGTATGAAAACACATGATTAACCAAAGTTGTATCACACTCCGCTCAGAATAAGTTTTGGGTCAGTGCCTATAGAGAGGTCATGTATGATATGAGCTGCTTGATCATGCAAAAATGGGCCACGCACTGGTTAAATCAGATAGATATAGCTACCAACAGCACTGTACAGACACAGGATCAGTTCATTTCTCTTCAGAGTAAAATACCTAACTATAAACTGAAAATACCTAAAACCTAAAGTAGAAAGTTAGAAACAAAATAACAAGCAATCATATAATAATAACAATAATCTCTGCTGTGCGATGTGATAAGCGTATGATGACGACAACGAATGTTGTCAGTGTGGGCTGTGGAAATCTATATATTCAGTATGCATGGATATAGTATGATTGATTTTGGAGTTCAGAGAAAACTCGCAAGAAAATACAAAATAACAAAGAACTATTTCAGTACTTCTATAAACTGGCAGTTCACCATAACATCAGTTCTCTGATAATAACACCCACCTCTTCTGTGAGGGCCAAGTTGGCATCAAGGAAAGATTTAATCATCCCTATGTCCTCCCAGTAGTCGTTAAATAAATAAGCCTGTCAAAATATGCATGTCCACAACTATCAGTTCCACAGCCAGAAAAAGAAGAAGAAGATATACAATCAATTAGCCATTGACGTTTTGGGTGTACAGGCATTACATTATTGGTTAGGCAAAACCAAAACCAGCATAGTTCTCATGTATAAGTTGATCCCCAGTCCCCACATCTGCACCACAGGCAGAATAACGCCTTAACCATGACATTAATCATGCTGTTGACTATCCATCACGTTCATAGCAATATAAGGGAAAAAATGCTTCACTTGGCAATCCAGGTCCATAGCCTAATTCCCAACCCAACTTTGACTCATTAGAAGCTTAGACGCAATCCAAAGGGGATCTCTAAGATAGTCAATTCTTTGGTCCTCAGTTTCACGCAAGTGCAGTTAAAATAAATATTTAATTTATGTTTTTATTTATTTTTCAGTTTTAAGACCTTTAGAAGGTTTCACTGCATTTAAGGAACTATGTTATTTGAATAAAAAAATTTAAGGTTGTCACTTTAGGAAACCTGCATCTTATAGAATGTCCTAGACCATGGGGTATAAGCCTTGCAGAGGTTTGCCAGAAAGTTTTGCAAGAACTTAAATCATGCCATAGAGATTAGCAACAATCTTCAACTCATTACATTAGTTGTGGTCAAACTTAACCCCACTTTTCAACATCTTTGAACTTCCCATATTCATGTTTTCATTTTCACCATTTAGTGTTCATATTAACCTTTCCCAATTCCAAACTTTCCTTAGGTTGAGGCATCACTATGGATGACTGGAAAAAATCTATAAACCCATAACCACACCAAACCCAACACAACCACTACCAAGCCCACCCCTAATGTTCACCCATTTAGTCGACCAATTGCCATCCCTACCTATCTTGGAAAAGAAAGAACTAGAAAAGTACCTCACAAATGATCAACATTGTCCCTCTTAATGTGGATGGGTGGCTATAACTGTCCATTTGGAAGCGACCTAATTGCAGTGATTATCTAATAGGGAGAGAGAAGTACAATTCCTAACCCATGGTGCAGATCACAACATGAAAGGCTTTCACTAAGATGGGCTTCCTTCCTGTACCATTAAACCTTTTATGTTGATCATTCATCATATATGCTTCTATATCAGGAAGAGATTGTGTAAACATAATTTCAAACTCTTTAAACTATCTTTAAATAAGAAAAAAAGAGAGAAACAATGAAAAGACTTGAATATTATCACTTAGCATTCACCTGAACATTGTGATCCCTTACTGCTAAAGGAATAACTTCGGACCCAAAGTCGTTGGACGTAGGATACCTCCACCTGGAAAATAAGGAGATGAAGTACACTGATCTATTTAGAACCAACTGCACAATAAAAGCATTGCAATAACAAGTAGGCCTGGACAATATATAGATCTGTCAGCAAAATCCACTTACGTCAGAAGCTTTAGTAGAACGTCAGTTCTAAAGACATATACACCCATAGATGCAATATATGGAGATCTCAGGGCATCTTGTGGAGACAACCCTAGGAGAGTTGTGTCAACTTGCTGCAATTTACAAGCCAAATTCCTCAGTTAAATGACAACTATTTAATACAACTAAAAGGGTATAATGGCTACCCTAAAGACAAAATGCCCATGGATGCAATATAGGGAGATCTCATGGAACCTCAAACAGACAATCCTATAAAGGCTGTGTCAACTTGCTGTAGTGTATGCCAATCAAAATTTCTCAGAAGATGACAACTATTTGATACAACCAGAAGGAATACAATAACTACCCGCCAACTTAAGGAAGAGAAACATAGTTTGATCAAACCATTTCTTTGGCCCAACAAGCTGTACTCATAGGGACTATAGCTGTTGATCCAAACCATTCATATGATGGGTACCCTATTGTAATGGGAGATTGTCCCTTCAATGATATGATCTAAAACATCTTATCCATCCCTATTAACATGGAATATTGAATGTAATTACAATTTGCAAGCAACTAATTAGATAGCCATAATCTCAGATAAAGTAGATATTATGGCATGGCTCATACAATGATGCCAACACCAAATGAATGGCATAGATCGCCAAAATATGGCCCAACCTGAAACACTACTCGTTGGGAAATTGAGCATCATTAAATTCGTCACTTGTGAAATGCCAGTGAGAATCTCCAATAACTGGAAGTAAAAAGCCATTTCAAACCAAGGAAACGCATACCATAGCTTGAAGGTCAGCACCCTTCGGTTTCTCAGAAAAATGGATGACACGACCCATCTTATCTATCTTCATTAATCCGCAATCAGATGCACGACTGCCAGATGAAAGAAGTTGGGATGAGTTCCAAGAACCACAAGAGATAAAAACTGTATACCTATATTTACACTTATAAAATGAAGAAACTGAGAGAGAGAGAGAGAGAGAGAGAGAGAGAGAGAGAGAGAGAGAGAGAGAGAGAGAGAGAGAGAGGAGAGAGAGAGAGAGAGAGAGAGAGAGAGAGAGAGCGACAGAGAGAGCGAGAGAGAGAGAGAGAGAGAGCGATATCGAGAGAAGAGAGAGAGAGAGAGAGAGAGAGAGAGAGATCTTTCATCATGAATTTCCATTTCCAAAGGGTCACAACAGCAGCTAGCCTTAAAGAACTAGGATGTCAATGGAAAGGTCAACCCAACAACTAGTGACAGATCCAGTTCAACTGTGATTTGGCTTTGGACAGCATTGAAAGCTAGTCGAGTAAGACTGTCCAGGCCCACACAGACCTGTTTACAAGAGCTACTATGTAGCATGATATGGAGAGATGGAGTTAAGACTAACATTATATCTTGCTCAAACTGATCTGACTCTGGGTTAGATTCGAATCACATATGGAATCTGTCAATTTGAATCCTTGATCTACATAGGGGATCTTAGTAATAATCAGGCAGAATACACTTTGAGTCTGACCCAACTCAGATTTGGCCCATTTGCACCTCTATCCTAGTGGCAATCCTAGCATGACAGATTTGAGATTATAAAAGAAATATCATTTTGTTTACCTGCCATCCATAGGTTTGCATGAAACTGTAATATCAGCACCCGTGTCAATATGCTTCTGCAGAAACATTATATATCAATACAAAACCTTCCTAAGGTGAAAAAACCACCAGATGAGAAAGTGCAGAAGGGAATTCATAATGGTTATTTACTTTCATACGGAAGACAGTACAAATGCACCCAAAATAACAGATTGAATATATTGAAAGAGCAACTACAGCTACTATATACCTGCACAAAGTCCATGTAATCCATTCGATAAAGATGATCACCTGACAAGATCAGTATATGCTCAATATTCCTATTTTTGTAATCCTGTACAAAGCAATTGAACTGGATCAGACATAATTTGGAAAGTAATTCTAGAAGAGAAAGTTCGTGAAGTCCTTTATAAAGCTTCTTCAGGTAGATGTTATGTATTGGTTACACACCTCGAAGACCCAGGTGAATTGTCGTACAGCATCTGCTGTGCCTTGGAACCACCGCTTGCCAGCCTCACCGGGTGTCTGAGTCGCCGCCAAGACCTGTGCATCAAGCGCAATTAACTACACATTGGAAATAAAGAAAGGAACATGTCCTAGAAACTGTCACGGAAGAAACATAAATTCCCCAAAGAAAACTAGATTTCATTTATCTAATAAGCACCCATCACAGTGGCAATCCATTTTAGATAGAGGATCTGTATGATTCTCAACCCACGAATATTTTCATCAGAAAATGAGTTACAAAGACAAAAGCACTGTATAGGAGGCATTTACCAAAAGTGGAACTCAAAGAACAGAGAAACAACAAAAACATATATGCATAAGAATTATTTTCACCCCTGGTTAGGCTAAAGCCAGCAAACTCATTATTGCTACTAAGCATGTGATAAAAGACCACCACTGTTGATTTGCATGATTTTTTCATCTCCTTCAATAAAAGGTTAATCTCCAAGGATACTTTTCCCTATTTAATGCCAAGTGCATTTTCGGAATCACTCTCAAAAGTTAATTTACTTGAAAATTGCTTTAAATTTTTTTTTTATTCTTAATGTTTCTTGGATTGCAAGAATTTCTGTCACTGGAATGTTTAATTTTGATCGACTGGAGAGTATCACCAGGATGAACCATGCACTCCACACCACAAACTCTGCCTGCTGGCCTAGTTTCTATCTTGAAACAATATCCAAATTCAACTTTATGGGACGGGCACATTTGGAAACAGCTGAGGATTATTCACCTCATGGAATCCAGGGTGTACTTCGTCCATGGATATCTCAAGTTTAGATTCTAAAAGCAATGGAATCTGCAAATATTACTTGGTGTCATGACCTAGAGAGGAGGGAGAGAATTTTTTATTTACTTGTTTACCTCCCCCTCAGACTTTCAAATCCTCAAAAAATGAGGATTATGGCTGACACTTTCCCTGGCATATCTGCAGACAATTTATGTACCAAACATTTGATTTACACATATCTGCAGAAAATCAAACTTTTTCTGTGGAAATGTTGCTGCAAAAACTTCTGGATGGAAGAGGAAATTGGTGGCTAGGATCTTCTGGTCTGGAAAGTTCTAGGGCATGGTCAACCAAGTTTAGAGCCAACAACTAAGCAGTACTCATCATATCCTCAGGTTTAAAACTTATACTATTGTTGGATTGAATCATGGATGAAAAAAGCGGCCGCCACGGATGCGACGCAGCCGCTACAGGCCGCCACGGACGTATCCTTTTTTATGAGCTTTTCATTACTTTCTAAGTTAGTATGACTAAGAAACATGAATACATGTGAAAAAACTAATCATTACTATTATTTTCTATTTATACAGCGATACAGGACTTCATATATTGAGGGCACCGCTACGCCCCCTTTTCTTACTTACTTTTGCAAAAGAACCACATATTCTTTCATTTTACAATTTTTTGGATTTTCTAGAATTTTTTAAGATTTTTTGGCAATTTTTTTAAATCGCACCGCTACGCCGCTACGTATCGCCCGCTTCGTAGCGGTTTGGCGGCGGGCCGCTACCGCTATTTTCATCCTTGGATTGAATAACAAAAACGCACTTCATCTGTAAGTCAAAATTTGTCTGACTTCCATGCCCTTAAATCAAGGGTGAGGATGATCCGATGGGGACCCCTTCTAGCTCACCCATATGTTCAAAGCAAGACCTTTCCATCCCCCTCCAATGTGATCATGATGCATCCAAATGACCTCCAGCTCTTTTAGCTTTATAGTAGCTCCGGTTTCCCCAAGCCATTTCTCATTTTTGCATATGCCTATGATAGAACAATATTTTCCAGTACCACTTATGCATGTGAACTAACAAATCTTCATAGAGGTGTATCATTAAATCTCAATTGGCAGTATGACCTCAGACGTCTGGATGCTGCATCCAAGCCTGGCAACAATACACGTCTTATTCGAGAAACAACAAACTAACAGTGCTCTCTGAACTTGTGAAAATCTTTCAAGTGTAGCTCAATATGATATGAAATTTCTAACACTATGCACCTATGTTTTTCATGCACACCCCAGATTGACCCCAAATTCCTGCTAGATCCATTGTCCACGTGCGCCCAACTCCTCCACCTTCTATTTGTTTTACATGTCTGAACATTAGAAACAACCAAAGGCCTACATGATAATGTTTATATGAGGTGCTTGGTTATCGTGGTGTATAGGATTACTTTACCATTATTGGTTTCTTTAGTTATAAAGGGCAAAAATAGAAAACCCAAGTCCATGATAAAGATGATTAGCAGTTTAGATTCATTTGTAGAAAAAAAATTTGTTTCCAATGCTGATAATACCATGTAGAGATGTTTTTTTCATTAATAATGGAATAGTCTGTTTAAGGCTTGATACTAGTGTTTAAAAATTTGATTTGATCCTTGTTCCTCAAAAAATAGAAAAAAAAAAAGTAAAAAACCTCAAAATGACTTGACCTTATTCAGCTGATTGAGCTCACCACAGAGGGCACTAGATCTACCAGAATCTTGGATTGGCTCCAGTTACTCAACTTGACTTCCTTCCAAGTCACCCAGGCTAGTTGTGATATTAGAACTATGCTTCATAGGTAGATTCCTGCTTCATTTTTGCAATGAAACATCCACTTTACTGTGCAGTCAGTTAATAGAGAGAATTGGTTTTCTACACTATTTTGGTCATTTTTTGTTTCATGTTTAATGAAATTTCAGAGTTCGATCTCCTATTTTGTGAACCTCGTCACTGCCTTGTTGCAAAAATGAACAGCAGGGCTGGTTAGTGCATTATCTACCCTTCATTCCACAGTTAATTGTTCTTTCACTATAAGCCCCCTTGTCTTGGTTAGAATTAGAAAGCCCGAGATTCAGACATCAAACCTGGTGCCTCTGTTGTTTCATTCTACCACTCCCACACATGAGATACACCAAATTCTTGTACCAGATCTAGGTATGTATTCTTCCTCATTGATCTCCATGTACTAAGGAGGTTCCTCCATTACTCTGGAACTCTATACATGAGAACATCTTAGAAGCAAGGTGGCTGTTGGATTAGGAGCTGAGCACCTTTGAAGACAAATGTGCCCACTTTGAATACGTTCAAAGGCTGAATCAACCATCATAAATACTTCTGCCAATGTTCCACTGATAAAAACGAAGGTCAAGTTGTATGCCTAAAACTCAAGGTAATAAATCTAAGTATCTGAGAAGCAAAACAATTTCTACATAGACAAGAGAAGACCTTCAAAGGGTAGATCCAAGTGCAAGAGTCATTAATGTTAATGAAGCTGCTCAAAGCCCAATCTCGCAGGCCCATTTAGGCCCATTGTTTGTTCTTATCATTAGCTTGTTCTTATCATGAGTCACAGCCTCATGTATATACTATATTGGTTAGCTAATTATTAGGATCTAGATTAGTGTAGATTTACTTAACTGATTGTAATAAAGATTGATTGATTGTAATCAGGGATTAAGTCCCTATTTATATGAGATACAGACGACCCTCAAAGGGATCGATCACATTCACAATTTCAGTCTCTTATAGTGACATGGTATCAGAGCCATTGCTCTAGTGTTCTTCAAGATCCAAGTGTTTTTGGATCCTTCCAGTCATCTTCCAAGATCTGCAAACTATTCAGAGACTTTCATCCGGACAGATCATCACAGATCATCTCAGATCCTTGCGTGGCCCACCTATGATCATCATCACCATTTTGGCGGAATCAACCCTTCATGGTCGCCTGAATATTCCCTTGTTTATGAAGATTTTTTCCATAATTTTTGATCACCAGAGGTAGGTCATCTGCTCGATTCTAGTGATTGTCATTTTTATTCAACAGTTTCAATCTCAGCCGTCTAGTTTTTTGGATCTTGATCTTTTTTGAGAGGTTCTTCTTCCATCAGTTGTGGATTTTAGATCTCCTATCATCCATCTCCTCTGATCTGTCAAAAGATCATCTGGTGGGGCCCAGTTGTTGTTTCTATGCACTGACGACCTGGACGTGTGTGTCTGTTTTTGGTGCACTTCTGGTTTCTGACGGTTTGCTGCTGATTGTTCTGCTACCATTGAGTTCTAGTGGTGTTCTGTTGTGTATTGCTTTTGTTTAGGCAGTGTATTGCTTTTGTTTAGGCAGTGCATACACATATAATTTCTGTGATTTCCATATTGATCAGACAGTTCAGTCTGTTGCTTCATCCGACTGTGTGTTCAAATGGAGAAATCTGAAATTCATTTAATCAAGTTTAATGGTACAAATTATCCATCTTGGTCTTTCCAATTCGAACTTTACCTAGAAGGTAAAGAATTATGGGGCCATATCTCTGGGACTGATCCCAAACCAATAGAGGATGAAAAGAAAATTGTGTCCTGGAACACGAAAGATGCTAAAATCAAAACTTGGATTCTTGGGTCCATGGAACCTCAGTTCTTCATGAATTTGAAACCATACAAAACTGCCAAGGATATGTGGAACTATCTCAAGAAAATATATCATCAGGGGAATTCTGCACGCCAGTATCATTTGGAATTTGAAATTGCAAACTATATGCAAGGCACTTCCTCAATTCAAGAATATTATTCTGGTTTCCAGAATTTATGGGCCGAATTAGATGAAATCAAATATGCAGATGTATCCGCACAGGTTCTTCCAGAATTGCTGAATATACTCGCAACTAGTCATCGGGATCAATTTCTCATGAAATTAAGATCTCAATATGAATCGGTCAGATCCAATCTCATGAGTAGGGTCCCTTCTCCTTCTCTGGATGACTGTCTTCATGAATTATTGCGAGAGGAACAGAGACAATTGACGCAATCTGAGGTGCTTCAACAAGCTAGTCCAGGTACTATGGAGGTTGCCTATAGTGTACCCACCTCTTCTGTCAGTGTTGGTCATTCTTCCAAGGGAAAACAGCCGAACAGAGATCTGAGTAAAGTACAGTGCTTCAAGTGTCAAACTTTCGGCCATTTTGCAAATCAGTGCAAGCAGCGGATCTGCAATTACTGCAAGGCATCTGGACATTCGATCAATGAATGCCGCAAACGTCCTCAAAACAGAAATCCGAAAGCTTACCAGGCGATTACTGCTACTGAAACTATTGATTCATCTACCGCATCTTCTTCAGCACCTGCTTCTGCTGCTCCAGTCTCTCCTGAAATGATCCAACAGATGATTTTCCAGGCATTATCCACTCTTGGTATATCCGGTAAAAATCAATCTCCTTCTCACTGGTATTTTGATTCTGGTGCTTCTAATCATATGACATCATCCTCCAAAAATTTCTCCACAATTAAACCATATGATGGCCAGATTAAAGTCCATGCTGCTAATGGGACCACTATTCCTATTACATCTGTTGGTGATATCTCTCATTCTCTACCTTTACATGATGTCCTTTGTTCCAAAAATCTTTCTACCAACTTAATTTCTGTTGGTCAATTGGTTGATAATAACTGCAATGTCTGTTTTTCCTCCTCTGGTTGTGTGGTGCAGGATCAGGAGACGGGGAAGGTAATAGTGAAGGGGCCTAAGTGTGGGCGTTTGTTTCCTCTTCACATAGTAACACCGGCTCCAGATATGTCATTGTTTGCTCTATCAGTTGTTTCTAAGAATAATGTGCAGTTGTGGCACAATAGATTAGGCCATCCCAATTCAACCATCTTGTTATCTTTGTTAAACTCTGGTCATATCAATAAAATGAAATTTTTATCATCAGATGTTGTTTTTGATTGCACCACTTGTAAGCTGGGTAAAAGTAAAACTTTGCCTTTTCCTTTACATATCTCTTCTGCTGATCAAAGTTTTGATTTAATACACAGTGATGTTTGGGGTGTTTCACCAATTATTTCTCATTCACAGTATAAGTATTTCGTAACTTTCATTGATGATTATAGCCGGTTTACATGGATTTATTTTCTACATGCCAAATCTGAAGTTTTTGATGTATTTAAAAAATTCTTGAATTATGTTCAAAATCAATTTTCAACATGTATTAAGATTCTTCGAACCGACTCAGGGGGGGAATATGTGTCCAAACAATTTCAGGAATTCTTACAAGACAGAGGGATTATCTCCCAACGGACTTGTCCCTATACTCCCCAACAGAATGGTGTGGCAGAACGGAAAAATCGTCATCTTCTAGACATGGTCAGATGTTTATTATTAGAATCCTCCGTTCAACCCAGATTTTGGTCAGAAGCTTTAACCACCGCTACTCATATCATCAACCGACTTCCATCTCCAAAACTTCAAAACACATCTCCATATTTTCGTCTTTTCAAAACTGCACCACAATACACATCTTTTCACACTTTTGGTTGTGTTTGTTTTGTTCATCTTCCCCCACACGAACGATCCAAGTTATCCGCTCAATCTGTAAAATGTGCATTCCTTGGTTATGCTTCCCACCAAAAAGGTTTTGTTTGTTATGACCCCACTTCGAAGCGTCTTCGCATTTCGAGGAATGTTGTTTTTTTTGAACATCAGTATTTTTTTCAGGCTTATCCTGATTCGTCTCCAAAAATTTCCTTTTCTAAAGTACCATCCTTTGCTGATGATTGTCTTCTTTCACCTTTGCGTTTTCATCCGGACAAGGTGTATACTCGTCGACAAAGAACAAATGCCACTACTTTGCCTCCTTTGCAAGAACCAGTCCAGAATCCTGATCCAGCATCATCTTCGCCTCAACTTGCTATTCGTCGTTCTGCTCGTATCTCTCGTCCACCTGATCGATACGGCTTCTCTCATTCTTCATATTTTGCTACTTTATCTTCTGTATCCATTCCTACCTCTTATTCACAAGCAGCAAAACAAGAGTGCTGGAGACAGGCTATGGAAGAAGAACTTGGTGCTCTACAGCAGAACCAAACCTGGGTGACTGTTCCCTGTCCAGCTTTGGTTAAACCCATTGGGAGTAAATGGGTTTACTCTATTAAGTTAAAGGCAGATGGTACTTTGGATAGATATAAAGCTAGGCTTGTGGCCCTTGGCAACCGACAGGAATATGGCATTGACTACGACGAGACTTTGCGCCTGTTGCAAAAATGACTACTGTTCGAGCCATCCTTGCTATAGCTGCATCTCAATCATGGCCTCTTTTTCAATTTGATGTGAAAAACGCATTCCTTCATGGTGATCTTAAGGAAGAAGTTTACATGCGTTTGCCTCAAGGTTTCACAAAATCATCAGACAATCAAGTTGCTCTTCTGAAACGATCCTTGTATGGGCTAAAACAAGCACCACGAGCATGGTTTGACAAATTCAAAGATGCGTTACTCAAGCTACAGTTTCAGCAGAGTCCTTATGATCCATCGTTGTTTTTGCATCATGCATCAACAGGAATCACCATTCTTCTCGTCTATGTAGATGATATCATCATCACTGGGACAGATACAGCAACGATTCAAGATCTTCAATTTTCGTTGCATCAATCTTTTCATATGAAGGATCTGGGCCCTCTGCAATATTTTTTGGGATTGGAAGTTCATCACTCCGAGAAAGGGTTGATTTTACATCAACATAAGTATACCATGGATTTGATTGAATCCGCAGGCCTGTCAAACTCCACCCCTGTGGATACTCCTCTGGAACTGAATCTCAAACTCCATAGTGACAGTGGTGATCCCCTGTCCGATCCGACATATTTTCGTCAGCTTGTCGGTAGTCTTATATATTTGACTACTACTCGTCCTGACATCAGTTATGCAGTCAACTTAATGAGTCAGTTTATGACAAAGCCTCATCATTTACATTTAGCAGCAGTTCGGCGCATTATTCGTTATCTTCTTGGCACTTCTCATAGAGGCTTGTTCTTTCCTGTTGGCTCTAAGATGACATTGACTGCCTATTCTGATGCTGATTGGGCAGGTTGACCTGATACTCGTCGGTCCACCACAGGTTGGTGCATGTTCTTAGGAGATGCTCTTATTTCCTGGAAAGTGAAGAAACAGGACAGAGTTTCAAAATCATCAACTGAGGCAGAATATCGTGCAATGTCTGCCGCATGTTCAGAGATTATATGGCTTCGTGGTCTCCTTGAAGAACTTGGCTTCTCACAGAAATCTCCTACACCGTTACATGCGGATAACACCAGTGCCATTCGGATTACTGAGAATCCTGTTTTTCATGAGCGAACGAAACACATCGAGGTTGCGTGCCATTTTATCAGAGATGAATATCTTCGCCATGTTATTTCCCTTCCGTTCATCTCCTCCAGCCTCCAGACTGCTGATATTTTCACCAAAGCACTTCCTCGACCACGTCATCAATTCTTAACGGACAAATTGATGCTGGTTGACTCATTGGCATCAATTTGAGGGGGGGTGTTAATGAAGCTGCTCAAAGCCCAATCTCGCAGGCCCATTTAGGCCCATTGTTTGTTCTTATCATTAGCTTGTTCTTATCATGAGTCACAGCCTCATGTATATACTATATTGGTTAGCTAATTATTAGGATCTAGATTAGTGTAGATTTACTTAACTGATTGTAATAAAGATTGATTGATTGTAATCAGGGATTAAGTCCCTATTTATATGAGATACAGACGACCCTCAAAGGGATCGATCACATTCACAATTTCAGTCTCTTATAGTGACAATTAAGACATCCACCCCCTCCACAATATTATCTATTCCTATAGAAGAAGTTGAATTTCCTGCAGTCTTGGGATTCTAAATCATTTAAATCATCTAAAATGACAGGGATTTAAATGGGCCTCAAATTAGAAATTCATTATACTTTAAAGAGACATCTGAAATAAGATCAGAGACTGGTTTCCTGAAATTCATTTATTTCCAGTATCATACCTCCACAAAACCATCTCCAAAGTTGACACCATTTCCAAAGCTATATGTACGAGCAATATGACGATTTAGGGAGGCAGAGTTGAATTGGGTCAGGATGAATATCTTATTTATGCCACTATTGATGCAGTTGCTCATTGGAATATCAACAAGCCTATAACACCCACCGATTGGAACCTACACATAAAACAAAAATGTGAGAATGCAATACAGTTCAATAACACGAGGTTGCAATAAAGGTATAAAAGCTAAATAAAACATGTATGCATCAGATGGGGGAAATTATCATATATTGAACATGATAGCACTTAAACCATAATTTTACCCAGAAAACTTACATAATTTCACCCACAACCAATCCATGAGCACCATGATATAAATAAAAAGAAAAGAAAGAAAAGAAAGGAAAGAAAGAAAAAGAAGAAGAAAAAAAAAAAAAAAGAACCTATCATCAAAGGTCTAAAATTCAGTGGAAAAGCACTTAAAAAAAAGTTCTGCCTTTAAGTTCATTACTATGATAGGAATTCATGGCCATAACTTAGTACCAGCATCCAAAATAAGACAGAAGACATGAGCCATGATGCCCAAATACAGATATGGATACAGGGAGCAGGTATAAGACATTGTACTATTGGAAATCCAGGACACACGGGTATGCTATCCCATCCATAACACGAATCTTCATATTCTATATTAAGGTTTTCAAGCAAAGTATCAACTTTCTTCTTTAGAACATTTCTAAATTAATGAAATTACCACTGATTACATTCCTTTCCGACAATTTTTATGTTGAAAAGTAAGAAAACTGATAAAACTAGATGAAATAATGGATTCCGGTGTCGCAGGATATGCAAAACCTGTACCCAAGCAGTATCATGCACTATTGAGTGTCTGACACAATTACACAAAGCATGTAGAAGTATCAGGGAATCATGGAACATGAAGCATAAGCCTCTCCCAACATACCTGTTTGATTAAAACACTACAAATTGAAACATGAATTTAAGAAAAAAGTAGAACAGTAAAATACAGAAAATTGTGCATATTAAAATGTAATCAAAACATTAACACATTTTAGTGATTAATTCCTTAAGTCAGCTATCACAAGACGATAGCAATACATTCTTATCATAAGCAAAGCAAAGTGACTGACTCTTGCAAATTTGAAACTAATTTTGTGGAGTTCTTTTAATCCTTCTTTTCCATTAAATTTGAGTGGAGGCCAAAGAAAGATGGCATAAGACTAAGTCTTTCATTCTAAAGGTTAGAAATGGGTTGGAAAGGCCTTCCAAAGAAGATGAAATAAACATAAAAAAAAATACAAAAAAGAGGAGGTTTTCTCCATGAAAGATGGCAAGTTTCATGGCCAGGATATTTCAAAGTCGCATTTCCCCAATAGTTTTAAGACCTTTTGAAAGGGAGTTAGGTTAAGCATTTGAAGGATTTCTAGAAGATTATGTAACAGTTTCATGGCAAGAGGGGTTAATAATCTGTTACATTCCATCTTGAGGGAATTATTACATATTGCATCCATCTTGAAGAGGGAAGGGATGCAATGTAACAGATTATTAACCAATCAGTTTGACCTCAAGATGCATAAAACTGTGGCAACTCCACGAGCTGAAGTAATAATGCATCTAATTACCTCTAACGCTCAGCCTTTTGTCAAGGAAGAAAACTCATTGAAGGTTGAAGGAGTGCTCATTGATAATAAATGCATTTATTAAAGAAGTAGGAAAGGTATATGGAGAAAGCAAATGATCAGATTGACTCATTGATGCTCCTTGAGCAGAGCTTGAAGGTTTGGGTTTGGTAATGAATGGATGACTTGGGTTCACAATTGCCTTTAACTTCAATGTATTTTGGTGCGTTTGTGCATGAAAGTGAGAGAGAGAGAGAGAGAGAGAGAGAGAGAGAGAGAGAGGAGAGAGAGAGAGAGAGAGAGAGAGAGAGAGAGAGAGAGAGAGAGAGAGAGAGAGAGCCTTTTCTTTTTCCTAATCATTCCTTATAAAGCATAAAATGCTACTTTTTTCTAAAGGTGTTGATCTCATCCACCTTAATGAAGGTTTTGGAGCCAGCAAGAGTGCATCTTCAGTTTCCAGATGATTCTTTATGTGATGCCATTTTAGAACACATCTTCAATAACTCCAGTTTGCTGCCTTGGGATGATGATAGTGAGCGGTGACAACCAGCACATTATCAGGCATTTTGGGTACTTTGTTCACTAAAAGGATTGACGAGAAAAAGAGAAAGGTAAGTGGAGTTTCGTGGACACAAGCATGAAGCTCCATATGGTGATTTCTCAATAGTACATCAAACGCTCTTCAGTAGTAGTACTGAAGACAAAAGAGCTGTTTATTTCTTTATTTTATTTGTATTAAATTAAGATAGAAGAGATTGGTAGGATTTCGTAGGTTTTGATGGATATTCCACAAATTGTAATTTCTCCTTGATATAGTGAGATTTCTACTTGCCAACTCTGCAATTGGTGTGACTCCTAGAGGTGATTGTTTTAATATCTCTATATATTTTCCTATCACTTCTGCACAATCCTTGCTAAGAATTCCATGAGCCATAGGCTAGACTTATTCAGTAAAAATTGCCATTGGCATTTTCACGAGGGAAAGATTCATAATGGGTAGATATGGGGCTTCTCAGAATGGCTGGTGTTGCAAAGATGTTGCCAATCATAGAAAGAGAGGCTCAAGAAACAATACCAGATCTAATTCTTGTGGGATACGATGATAACATTTGATCCTGGGAGATCATATTGGGATGAGATGATAACATTTTATTCTAGGAGATTGTATGGATCAAGGATGTCTGCCTTAAAAACGTGTTCCCTGAGTGGATCGGATGTAAGCATGGAGAAGTGAGGTGGTTAGACGAAACAAACTATTGTACCTAGGTGAAAACATGGTAGATCTATCTGACTTCTCAATGAATTTCATCAAGATTTCCAACTTCCTCATCTTGGTGAAAATGATAAAGATGTTGAACTTATAGGAATGCAAAATTAGATAGATCAGCAAAGATTCTAAACATTTTTCATGCAGAGATCAAATCCTGTTACTTACAGCCGGCGTGGCTCTTGTGCTGGTGAGCGGAAAAAGGAGAGTCCCAGGACCTCCACCCAATATGATCGAAGCAATACTTTTCGGATCTGCTAGATGCTTCCCAAACATTGGTGCCTGAAAGGTCTGAAACCGAAAAATCCAAAGTTAAGAGAAAGCATATACTTCTGAAAAGCTGACTCATTTTAAATGAACAAACAAAAATCCAAACAAATCAAAACCAAATCAGCTGACACTGCACAGTCCAACTACTTGTTTAACTGCATCCCCAGCAGATCAATATTTAGCAAAACAGAATATATTCAGTTCCACTGTGCAACTGAGCAATGAACATACAGGAAATAACATGAATGATAGTTGCATTCGTAGGAAATAAAATCTCAACAAAAACACAGTATCCCATCTATATAATGTCCTGCCACTTCCCGTCAACTTCACAGTGTAAGGGATAAGCATCCAATCTATGAACAATCAAACTGCCTGCGTTTTAAATTGGACAAAATAGACTCATATTATCACATACTCATCTGAGTAAACAACTTATGCATCTTCTTCTCGCCTTCCATTTATTGTCTTAAATACAACTCAGATGATGAAGAAATCAGTTACCATCTCTCTTTTCAGGGGAGCAAGAAAGGTAATAAAAAAATTGAAAAACAGTAATGGCTACATCTGATCATGGTAGTTTTCTTTGAGGAAATGAAACCTTGGATGGCAATCACTTACCAAAGTCGCTTTGTTGACATCTGTAAGGATACAGACGGGATCACCAACTTTACCCATTCTAACCCCATTTCTCATACTCTTCCCCAGCTTAGTACCCCAGGTACAGCTTTTCATGCTCCCTCTCAGCCTCTCCCCAAAAATTTCACTGTCTCCATTGCCAATTTGCCCCAGATGGGCACTTGCAGTTAAGGTGGCACTGCAAGAATCCATCAAAGTTCTAACCATAGATGCCTTTTCACCTCAAAGCCAGAGATCCACAACCCAAATCACAAAGCCTCACAAAAACCTTTTAAAACCTCAGCAAGTTAAGTTTTGAGAAAAAAAAAAAGGGGCCCGTACTTTGGGAATAGAATATTAGAACCCAAGACTTATAAAGTGTAGTCTGAACTTTTGGATGACAACTTTAGAACCCAAGTCCCAGAAAGTTAGGATCTTTGAACACAGATCAAGGGACAGTACAAACAAGAAAAAAAGAAATCCAACCCAAATCACCAAGTTTCAAGTAGAACGTCCAAACCCCAAATCAGCAAAACCTGAAAAAGTTAAAGATCTTCCACCCAATCTCCAAATACACACTCTATTCAGGAAAATTCTCAAATCCCAAATATCTCACGAACCCAAGCCAAAATGACCAGAAGTACAAAGATAACCAGGATTCTATTCAGCAAAAAAAAAATAAAAACACTAGTAACAGAAATTCCAAGAATCCCAGATCATAAATGTAAAAATAATGAGCACGCAACATCATAAAGAGCTGGCTTATATGTCAAATGGGTATTCAAGAAAAATGATTCCAGTGCTTTCAGATTAGTAAAAAGGGTGTCTTGGAGAGGGAAATGCGTGATTATTATTATGAGGATGGTGGTTGGTTTATAGGCATGTGAGCACTTCACGAGATATCAACAGCCCACATCTCTCTTTCTTTCTTTCTCTCTCTATATATACATATATTCTCTGCGATTGCTGATTTTCCACCGCTCTTTGGTAGCAGGAACTTTGATTTTTATGCCGTTTGGGAGACAGGAGAGAGACGAAATAAGAACAGTTTGGATGTGCAATATAATCAAAACAAAATAAGAACAGTTTGGCTGTGTAATATAATAGCGAAGGATAAAAACAAAATAAGAACTGGTTGGATTCATTTTCACTTTCCATGATGAGTCACTTTCACAGTTTCACTATTTCTTTAATCAGGATTGACACGTGACGAGTGTACAACATGGGTTGGATTGGTAAGGATTAGGTGAAATCTATCGTCAATCATTTGATGGATTTAAAATCCATCATTAATTCGTGGCCGTTAAAAATTAATTCAAATAATCAGATTAAATCAAATTAATTTATTTAATTTAATATTAAAATATATATATCAAACATATTATAAAAAATTTCATATTTGACTCTTAAAATTTTTTTCTTATTTTATATTTTAGACATCTTAACTTATATTTAGACCCCTTGAATTTATTTTATTTATATTTAATGTCAATGGATCGAATCGGATTGAATCCGCGAATTAAGGTGAAACTCGTCACCGATCCGTTGCTAATGAATTCAATTTTATGGATTGGGGAATTTTTTTGTACACCCCAAATGAAGAGTGCGAAGAAGGTTTGCAATGCAAATCTGACCGTTGAGAAAATTGTAATGCTTCCACAAATATCAACGGTTAGAGGCTGCTTATTTCCCGCCAGCTCTGCTAGCATTGGCAGATCATACGAGGTCGTGGTGGCAATAATACTTGGGCCACTCTATCCCCCAATGGGTAACACTTAAAAGTTAAAAACTCACAGTTGGTCAAATGTAACTATGGAATAGTCAAATTGCAAAGTTCTCGGCTGTTATTTTAAATTTTTTTTCTTTTGTACAATAAAGATTCAGGCAAAGCAACGTTTTAGGTATATTTCGGAGAGATGATTCATCAATAGAAGGGAAAATTATCATAATATTTCGTGGAACCACTTTTTCATGATTTGTTGCAACACTTTTCTTGAGGAGATTCCTCTCTATCTTGAAAAAGAAATTCACGAAGTGTGAAAACCCTCTCATTGTGGTGGTCATGCAATAAAGAGAAAAATTGTTCTTATTTTCCATGCAATCCAATGATATTTGTTTGATGTGATGTATTTTTCTCAAGGAAAAGGAAAAAAATGAAGTGATCTTTCTTGGTAGAGAGTTTCTTGACTTCCTATTGGAGAATTAAGAATGTAGGATTCCTCTCAGCCATGGAAACATAAATTTACAGAGCACAACATTATCTTCCTACACAACAAGCCCTAACATCTTCCCTTTTAGTCTTAGACGGTGGAGTAAAAATAGAAAATGACGTGTTACTACTCCTCACCCAATCCTTCTTATTTTAAATGTAATGTGATTGCACCACATAAATTCTAAACACGGGCCCATTTGGCAATTTACTAGGTTAGTAAAAGTAATGTAAAGCATTCATTTTTCAAATAAGGAATCACATCAAAGTACACATCTTGGAAATTCCTTCGTTCTTAAAAAAAAAAAAAAAAGCAACAAAACAATCTCATTTCTCCCCTAAATGACAAAAACATACACTTTCTACACAAAAAGTAAAAAAAAAGATTCCCTACTAATCCACTAAAGATAAAATATCATCATAACTCCCTTATATTTTATTTTCTCTTAATTTGATGCTTTACATCATTTTTACTTTAATAGTAAATTACCAAATGGGTATGACTTTAAAATCTAAGCTTACCAAATTGATGGGGGTACAAATGATAAAAGATGATGACGTGGACTTTAAAACCCTAGGACTAAAATTATTGAGTCCTGTTACATGGACTAACTCATGGACAGAACCATGGACTAACTCCATGAGTTAGTCCATGTAGACTTTTTGAAAATTATTTATCAGCTCTAGTTAAATGATAATGAAAAAACTTAATGAAGCTGTAAATCTACATTTTTATATTATTATCCCATTGATACCCATTTGTCACTTTAATAAATTAGTAAAATTCAAGTAAAGCCTTCATTTTTCAGACAAGGGGTCACATCAATATCACTTTAATTCAAAATTCCCTCCATCTTTAAAAAAAATAAAAAAACAACATTTTCTCTCCACTAAAAGATAAAAAAAGCTCCACTTTTTTATACAAAAAGTAAATAAATTCCATACTCAATAATTAAAAATAAAATACCATCGTAACTAAATTATATTTTATTCCCTTTTAATTTTATTTTACATGTAAAGTTACCAAACCGACCCAAAGTTTAGTGGCACCATCATCATTGAGTAGATATTTTATGAATACGAGGACAAACGACCAAATAACACACTAGGTTATAAATTCTTATTTAAAATGAAAAAAAAAAAAAAAAAACCAGTCACCTCACATTCATCTTATAGAAATGGTCCACTTGCATTAGATCCAAAAACCTCACACAAATCATCCACCCATGAATTGGCATTCTTCACCATTTATAATGTTCCAAGATCATTATCAACGGCTAAAATGAAAACTATACTTATATAATTGCTCAAAACTGTAGGGACAAGACCGAATTGAGAAGATTTTTGGCCCCATTGAAGGTTGGCAACAACCAAGTGGACCCAACAAAATGGGTCGCACGGTTCAAAATCAGAGAATTTTATGGTGCCATTCGCACAATCAATAAATAATTGAGGAAGCTTTGGTCATCAGACGAGCCATCGGCTTAAAAAATTGCCCAAATCGCTTTCAGTCCCAAATCAGATGAAGACAGTTCCCTTTGGAAATTTGTGGCCAGATGGACGGCTGAGACTTTTCATTTCGATTTTCTAACTGTCGAGAGACCACGTGGCTCCACGTGTCCATATATCTGTCGCCGCGTGGATTTCTCCGTACGTCGGCCCACTCAGATGCTTATGTGGGGCCCACTCAGATTGTGGGTGCGTGCACTTGGAATCTGTTCGGAGAAGAAGTTTTTAAGAGCCGTTGGATTCCTCGCCGCGAGTTCTATACATCGGCAGCTCAGGTTCGTCTCCTCGTCAATGGCTGTTTGGACGGGCCCTCCCTCCTACTTTCAAGTTTCAATGGGCCTGAAAACACATAACCCTGGCCCATTGGATGGGTACCAGCCTTAGGCTCTTAGCCCTTAATTTGTAAAATTGCTAGATTGGACCCACCCCAAAAATAGTGGGTTAGACCCAATGCAACGGTCTGATGGTTTAGTTGGGGCAGTCCAAGGTCTAGGAAACATAGGACTAGCTTCTCTAGGCCTAGGACAGATATCACAGTCAAACTAATTTGGCAAAATGTATTCTTTTAATAGTATACTAGCATAACAGCGCGTGCTCATGGCTCATGTGGTAGGGTCTCCCGCTCCACCTAGATACTTTTGGGATTCTTTTGATATATAATTAATTATAATAGTTGTGTGGCTTGACTGTTAGGCTAGTTTCATTTAAATGGCAATAGGTCATTAGTTCAAATCTCTTATCTTTTAATTTTTATATTTTTTAGCTTTTTATCAAGGCTCAATAAAAAAAGAGTCGAAATTAAATTCAAAACCCTCGACTTTAATATATTATAATCAATTAAGTCAAACTAATGTTAATTGTGCCCTTATTTAGGCCTAAACTGGGTGCATTCACAATAGATTAGATTGAGTTCATGTACTTGAAAGTGGACAAGCCCACCCTTGATAATTAAAGGTGTCTTTTTGCAAGAGTTCCTATCAAAATTTCTTGATGTCAGTAGTTGTTCTTAGCATTGCATATCTTATTGATTTGTCAGCCTTCGAAATCCAGCTTTTTTTTTTTTTTGAAGATTATGATTATTTTTTTGAAGATTTTCAAAATCCAGCCTTGTTAAGTGTTAGATGGCATCTCCAACTTTTAGAATTCTCCAACTTCTTAAGATATTTAGCTTTCAGAATGATGCTAAGGGCCTCCTGAATATTTGTGAGTCCGGCTAGAGGACAAACTCTCTCTAATATGATCACAGATGATAAGAATTCCTAAATATCCACTAAACAAACGGGCCCTCTTGCCCCTAGATGTTGAGGATAGCCAATTACAAAGAAGTGGAGTGTTGGCCAGGCTTCCATCTCTAACAAAAATGAAAAAAGGCCCCATATAATTGCAGTCTTATATGCCTTCTAAAGAGTTGGAGGTGTGTATAAAAATGTCTCCTTATGACTAAGGAGTCAATAAATAAAATGAGCCCTTTTAGATTATGTAGTACTTGATTTAATAGCCTTAAAGTTTAATAACTGTAGATTTTTTTTAAATTAAATCTAATAATAATTTGATGAGAGTAAAATTTGGCCTGCAACCAAATTATGGACGGTTAAAAGTATAAGAGGGCTTACACTAATCAAAGTTCTATACGTATGGTGTTGTTCTTTGGAGAACATTTCTCATGATAACTATCTTATCTTGAGAGATGATTGATAATGTTTGACAAGCGAGTCTCAAATCTTGTCAAAAATTATCAAATCCAAGGGTTCAGTAGCTGTCAAAATTGCTTCATCCTTTTATGTAAGAGGCAATGGTTGAGTAAAATATCTAAGTTCCAACTATGGATGGATATGGATTAAAAAGTCTCAAAAAGCAGCGAGGACTCTCCAGAAAACGGACGAGGAATCGACGCCCACCATCCTGATGATGTGATGGTCGATCGTTCTCCACCGAACACGTGTCAGCATCTGTTACGTGCGAAATGCATCCCCATTTTCAAGTCACGTGACTCCATAAATACTACTAAAACATCCATTATGCTCTAATCCTTTTTTTAATGTCCCTTCGTTTACAAGTGCAAACGTCTGTCTGCAGTTTGTCTGAGGAATTTGGGTACTTTTGACCTTTTTGGAATGCTACCAAAGATCTAGGTTAATACTTGGGCCGGATCCAAGATCCAAGCTGTTCATGGGTTGGATCCGAATCTAGAGCTGTATTTTTCATGGTACTGTACGTACCCGATATCATCGAACGTAAATGAGTTGGATCTAGTAGCTAATCATGGTGTACCCGGGTTCGGATCCATTTTTTTATTGGGTTGATTTTAATTTGACATGGAACTTATACATACATAAACAAGTTGAAGATCATAGCTTCAGATTTGATTATGAGACAATGAGTGGAGCTATTATGACTTATGAGCATACATGGATCAATGGGCCAGAAAACAAATATGTTAAGGCTATTAAGCAGGAGGATATTATCATTTGAGCTGCATATATAGACACTAAATTAATCTGCCTACCATCTTCTGTAATCTGTTTCTTCTATTATATGATCGAAAAGCAATGCTGTAATTTATCTATTTTGGAAAACCACATTGAACCCATCTTTGGTGATTTTATTTTTTAATTGATTTGTGCATATTTGACAAAATCCAAGCATAGACAAAAGAGTCCATTGTTTGAGTTGCAAACAAAAGCTAAAGAACATACATGAGTCCCACCACATATGAACTCCAAAGTCTAAACTACAAAATCTAAATAATCGACTCAAAATATGTGGTATCCATTTCAAGGACATCACATGGAAGGTGGATGGCCTGAATCACATGGACCATGGTGCATCTTCTTTTACCAGACATGAAGTACTGGGACTCTATCTGTCTTCATCTTTTGAGTTTGCACCTGGGCCCCTTAGGAAGTGTCGTAGGTTGGATTTTGCTAAGAGGTTCACTGTGGGATTTGGCTTATTCTTATCTATTCGTTGGAATTGATAATGAGATAACATGTACGTTCAACACTGAAATGGATATTGAGATATGATGTGCTTAATTTACTTTTAGAATTATTTCTTTGTAGGGATTTTAGGAATACTTTCCTTTTTCAAAAAAAAAAAAAAAAATCTATTGGTACGATGACTTGGTGATATGCATGGAGACGTCCATGTGAGGCCCACCTGGACATTGATCCGGATGAACTGTCATAACCCATACCCCTTATTTACAACAGATCTGTTGGATTTGCATGATCCAAATGAACTAGACTATATATTTGATAGAGGGGTCAATTCTTTTTTAGATATAAAGCCGTTAAATTTGTGGGACACACATCAAGGGGTCAGAATGATTTGGTGGAAGTTTAATTTTACAGATAGGTAGGTCATTTACAAATCTTCCAATCCCCCACTGCCCCCATGATTGATGGGGCCGGCCGAGATTGTTGACAGTGGGAGATTCTTTCACATTCAAAGATTGAAGAAATCAAAGAAATGCTAGGGAGTTTGAGCTGGGCAGTGGGAAATGTTTCTCTGGAAATTTGAGTTCAATTCTTTAAAGATCATGCATGACCATGAAAGGCTGCTAGAGGAAATCATTGATAAACAACTTGAATACAATGATTTAACACTCCATCAGCTGACAAAGACCTCTGAAGGCAATTGCCTCATGCCAGGACAGCCAGCTAACATGGAATATATGATAGGGCCAAGATTTCAAATGCCTATTCATAGCAACATTTACATAGACGTTTTGGGATAATCGTACTATCTGTACCTGTTCAACCAAGCAAAAGCCTCCCCACTATTCTGCTTCTTTATAGGGTTCTCTTTCAAATGCTTGGGAAAAAGAAAGAAAGAAAAAACCTTAAATCCTTGCCTATTCAGGCACTGGATCTTGATTTACTTTCACAGTATTTTTTTTTTGTCTCTCAATTCTACTTTGTTTTCTACCAACTTGTATGAAGCAGCTACTTTGAAGTGGTCTTCATGCTAAAACATGCCGATAGAAATTATAAAGGGCAGGTAATGCAGTTTGCACTGTCGATTGTCGACGAAGTGTAGGTGTACTTAGACTAAACTTTTGGCTGTCTTTTCTCAAAATGCTAGTTTCTCCCTCTTGCCTCTGCCTGCATGAAGATGGAGTTGAAGCCAAACTGAAAATACTACTTCCATGACTAAAAGCCGCACAAGTCGCAACCAATTAGTCATTCAGGGAAGCCCCAAATCAAATGGATCTGGGGAAATGGAAAAGTTGATCTTCAAGTTGCTATTCTGACGGTCAGCTGTCATATTTTGTCTCCATCTTAAAAATTATTTTATGAAGCCAACACGGTCATCAAGTTAAAGTATTACTTTGGACCACTACGGCACTACCCCTTCGTAGCAACCGAAAAAAGAGAAAAAAAAAAGGAAAATTATTTCAGGAAGGGGTGATTTTTGCAAGAGTGAAGATGCGACTGAGAGTCTTCTCCAAAGCATTGTCAAGTATGGGCAGGGCACCATATTCGATTGGGTGTTCGTTGGCATAAGGTGCGTGTTTGTTTCCCTAAAATTTATTTGGTGCACGTGTGTTGCAGGTCCGGCCCGTCCGGATCATGTGTGCATACGGGGATTCCCGTTGGATCAAATACCATAAAAATACTCTCATCATCAACATAGAGAGAGAGAGGCCAAACAATGACAATTGATTCATCAAAACAATTGGCAACAATGATGTAGATTGTCATCTCAATTAGTTGAAGTTTCAGAGTATTCTAGTTGCACCCAATGATCCAGCGCTATGACTGGATCTAGTTTTTTGGCCCATTTTATATAGGGACGGGCTTGGATTTAGTGTGACCAAAAGCTGGAAGCCCAGCCCAGCCTAGCTTGAACAACTAATGCATATAATTGAGTAACTATTTACCTAAACAAGTAATTAGAAAAATAATTACAAAGCCCGAACAAGTGATAGAAAGCCTGGCTCAATTGGCTAAAGGTGGGGTGGGGGGCTCGGGCCAGGTATTAAGGCCCGTGTCTGGCTTGGGCTAGATATAGGCCTGTGTTTCAAAAGGTAGGGTGGGCCTGGATATGCATAGGCCCATACTGAGGCCAGCACATGAACACAGATATGCCTCAGCCAGGCCCGGACCGATCCATGAACACCCCTACTTGTTGCCCATCACATTTACTGAATTTCTGTCAAAGGCGAAGTGATTATTGAAGTGAAGGTATTGGGGGGTGGGGACAACTTGATATGATCGCTGAAATGTTGGAATAGATATTGACAATGCTGGGCAGGGACACGACAGCATCACATGATCATGAGTTGACATCACAAGGCACAAAGAAGGGGAGTCTGTAGAATGTAATTGATTTAAATGGAAAGAGGACAATAGAATATAAGTATATAACGCACGGCCGACAGTAAAAACAAATGCATGTCTATCCTCTTCATGTTTATAAATGCAGCTATTTTATTTGACCGTTCTATGTTGTTTTGTATTCATGCACTTGTTGATTCATTTGGTTCCAATAGTTTGACCCCATAAATCCCAGAACCAGTGTGCCATGATTTGTTAATGAGGTGCAGTTTCTGTAGGAAATAGCTGATTACCATTATTGAAGTATTGCCTATTTGGAGTTTTTTTTTTAGGAGGGTTATCAATTTTTTGGGCTGGACTCATTCCTACGGGCGTAGAGGGAAGCCGGATAAACACCCCTCTGGTTCCAATGTGGTAGCACTAGTGGACTCAATCTTCAATTCCTGAAGAAGGAGGAACCAGGGGTTGATACCAATACCTCTAATTCCGGAAGAGGGAGGAACTGTGGTCTTGACCACTCGGCCAATCCCTTGGGGTTATTTGGAGGCTTATTGAAGACTTTGAACTTCGAATACTTAGATAACCATCAATGTTTCAATGAAATGGAAGTAGCGAAATGTGAAAAACCATTATGCTTCTATTTGGATGTATGGTGAATTGAAGTATGCTGAGGTGAAGCATCAAATCAAGAGAAAATAAAATATAATGTGTTATGATGATGTTTTGTTTTTAGTTATTTGGTATGGAATCTTTTTGACTTTTTGTATAGAAAAGTGAAGTTTTTTTTGTCTTTTAGTGGAGAAAGGAGGTTGCTTTTTTTTTTTTACTTTTTTCGAAAAATTCGGATGGAATTTTAAAATTATGTACTTTTGATATGACCCCTTGTCATTTCTTGTCTAGATTCACTTACTTCATTTTAACTAGTTAATTGCCAAACACGCCCTAAGGACGGATTTGTGTCCCCCACCCCTAAGGAATTTGTTTTTCAAGGAATCATTGAAGATTTTGCTTATTTTTTGTGCTTTTCCATGAAAAAAAGTGACTGCTAAATACTGGCTGTAGAACATGACCTAAGATATGCCGAATGGAAGATGGTTGAGGATTTTTTGCTACAAAAGTATGCACAATAATTGGAGGATCATCACCAGCAGTTGTTTAGGTGGGCCACTTGTCAAAGTTTCCATAACATGGTGGCACTGCACCTTGATTAGTAAGTTCCTGGTACTTATGCTGGGTAGTTTCTCTTGGACACAGCTGTTTACTGGCTTATTTGGGGCATGCCCATGAGAATCCAAAAACAGCTCATAATTTGATTCAGGAGCAGCAGAATGAATGTTCTGAAATATCACCTAACCTTTTTATGATTCAGGTCTGGGTTAGGTTTCACTGCAAGTGTTTTATATGTGGGGACCTAAATACCTGTTTAGCATATTAAGCATATCATATGTGAATCTTGAGTTGGGTCTGCATCCTGGCCCTTTATTTGACTCCAGGTCTGGGTTCAAGCTTTTTGAATTTGGGTATGGCTGAAAATCCCTTTTAGTGATGTAGGATTAGGTATGGATACATTGTCATATTGCATTGTGAAAATTCCTTTTGAGTGATCTAGGATTAGGTATGGACTGAAGAGATTAATGTGGAATGTGAAGGGGATCAACAATTTCCTATAACTTAATTTACCAGAGTGATGAGTGGGTAATTATGTCACATTAAAGAGGAGAGTATTAGATTCTCCGTGGATCTCTGCCTTCAGTTTTTGCACCTTTGATGATAGGACATTGCTCAGAACTTCTAAGATTTTAATGCCCCATGAAACAGATGGGCCCACAGTACCAGTTTCACGATCTCAGCCACTCCATGTTCATACGTCTGAGTTCTGACTTGAAATTTTGTGCTGGTGATGGATTAAAATCTACTGGGGAATATGTCAACCATGAATTTTGCACACCCACTCAATTTAGTTCTCGAGAAACCATTCTCATAAGTCATAAGCAAGTTACAAGACTTGTTAATAGGAGAAGCCCTGACTTGTTACAGAACTCCAACCATACACAATGGGGGAAAAATTATCGATAGATCTGATTTTAATAGCCATATCCATTGATCCATTTCGACTTCATGCAAAATTAAATAAATCCTAGAGCATCAATCATGGATCATGCCCAAAATTTCATAAACGCGATAGCGTAAAAATGTAGCAATGAATAGAACACACTTTTACTCCCCTAAGACATGTGATGTGTCGAAGCAACTTTGTCTAATCATCCCAAGGTCCTTTGAGATGTAGAATTCGTTTATAAATAGATCATATCTTATAGTAAAAAGAGAGGAGAAAAAGACCACAGACTACATTTTTTCTGGCTGACTGAACTCTGATTTTTCTTTGCTGATCATGGCCAACCTGATCATTTCATTTAATGTTAACAGTAGGGTTTGCCTTTATTCACTTTCATCATCGGTTTCGCCTAAGCTCAAGTGATTCATGTTCTTCTCAAGCGGTGGAAGTCCATCATCAGAATCATTATCAGAACCAGATCGAGTGTTGCCATTGAGAGAATCTGCATCAATGCCTGCATTTGCCAAAAAGTGAATATTTTTTCTTTCAATGGAAAGGTAACAGAATGTGTTAAAAAGGGATGAGAGAAACTGACACATTATGTTAAAACAATGTTAAAGCCATATAGCCTTTAACAGCAAATCAGCCATGATACAAGAAAAACAAACTTGAAAGGAACTGAAAAACCCTACTTTTCTATAGGAAAGATGTCCCTAATTATAGTTGTCTAATTTGTTTCAGACTCAAATGTTTTGTCCTCTTCTAAGTCCCCATGTTTCATTTCAGAGTTTCTTTTTGGAAAATAATAAAAAATATTATATTGAATTTACTTTACTAAATCAACCATGTAATATGAAATGCCCTAGCACGATCACAGAACTATTCCCTATATTTCACTGTAATCGGGTGTTGCTACAGTACATCGCTTATAAAGGGATATCTCTAGTATAATTAGGGAACAATATCTCAAAATTCATATTGTTGATGTGACAAGTTTTGCACTGGTTGTCAACCTGAACACCCTAGCATGATCACAGAACAAGGCTGATGATTCAATTGCCCCTATTTTTGCATGGAAGATGAGAACAATGTCCAGATTGGAATTCTTATTTTATTTTTATTTTTTCCTTAACCACTACTGTATTGCTTTTGTTGTCCATAAGGTTCTAATTGAAGAGGCTTGAGTTATCATCTACCAGCATGATATAATTCGTCATGTGAACTGCTCCATAAACAGAATTGGTCAGCTCAACAAATTTTACACTTGGATTCCACTGCTCCCGCATTAGGAATTAGGATGCAGGTGTATCTCCTTTGAAACAGATGAATGCATACCATCTGTGTTAAGAGGCTTTTGGATTCTTGCATTGCTAGATAGCCAAGAATTTTGGACTGAGATGATGTCAGAGCCGCTTTCACATTCAGAATATGCCTTGAGAAGTTCCCTGCAAGGTTAAATGGACAATTAATTAACACATATTTGTAGATGACAATCCTCCTCATATATGTGCAGATCGATCGGCAGCACCCTGAGTCCTAAAGCAGAGTATCCTCATTTACCCATCTATAGCATATGCTTAAAGAAAAATACCACCTACTGTGTATTACGATTACAACAGACCACAGTAAGGACCAAGGGTTATCATACCTGTTAAGAGTCAGAAACGCATGACCCCACTTAAATTTTCCTAGCAACAGATTTGCTGTTTCTTCTTCTCCACTGTGAATGGAAATTTAAAATGTCACAAAGCTACACCATCTTGTACCATAAGTTTAGCATCTTTGCAAAACTAAAACTGACAAAAGATTTAGAAAAGGAGGTCACAAAGGAATGAGAAACCCTCATGAGCCCTTAACACTTTTCCCCAGGTATCAGTAACAGTTTTCTTCCCAATACAATTACTTTTAAAAAATTTATTTGAACAAGTAATGTGAGATGGGATAAAACATCAAGGAATATCACCTCTATGATGTTGAGAACAGGAATGTGAATTGACTTATTACACTAAAGGTATGTTACCTAAAGGCTCATTCTCAACAGGATTTCGGACCATTTTCGATAGTTGCCCTTTAGAAAAATCATACAAAACCTTCTAGCGGTATTCAATTGTCTTCACAATTGCATTGTCTACAAATGTGGCCAATACTGAATCAAAAGGACTTTGGCTACCCCCTGATATTTATGATAAAACCACTAACATGGAGCATCACCTTTAGGATGCATTTGTGCGATGATAGTATTCCACGATAGAGAGGAAAATTGTTCTAGGTTGTCGGCTAGCCTAGTGTTCCATTGTTTGGCGTGACACATTTTCTTTTGCAAAAAAGGAAAAAAATGAATTGATTTTCCTCAATAGAAGGATTTCAATTTTCTGGGTTGGTTTGGGGGGTTGTGGAAACAAAAATCTGCCGAGCCCGGAATACTCTTGTTGCACAATCAAGTCATTAGGGTCCAATAATGGCCTACATCATCTCATAAGAATTTTGATTTGGCTGCATATTTCTTTAACCATGTGATAGGTGGAGTTCAGATCCTCACCAGCCTTCACTGGAGAAGTTCTTCTGCGTTTTCTAGACGCACAGAATGTGTCTGGGTTCCACCAACGGCACTACATATAGGGGAGGTCTGCAAATAGCTATCTACCAAAAAACAGATTGGTTTGTGTTGCTAAATATCCAATCTAAAAACATGAAATAGAGAGATGAAGGGAAGATTCTCTGTTTTGACTGTCCATTTGATGCCATTAGATTGGATGCCTAGCAACATCCATTAAATCTGATGCATGATACACAGCTACTCAAGAAGCCCCCCTTTTATCTGCTAAGGAACAAACCACGTGTCTTTTTCTCAACAAAAGCCAGCAAGATAGATCTCTCCAGTGAAGGCTGAAGAGGATCTAAACTCATTATGGATAGTGTGGCAATAAGAAATTGTAACTCAGAGAATGTTTTCTGCCCTTACTGCCAAGTCAGTATCAGTACTGATATTGATTTGGTGCAGAAAAGTCAGCATAAAGGATAAAACAGAATGCACTTTCCAATTTCTGTACTGGCACCACCAATCAATTATTCGAACTAACATCACCATGAAACACACACGAGTCCCAAATGGAAAGATTTTATCAGACGATATGTTACTCAAGCACAACATAGGCACAACTCCACTCATGTTATATTCTTATCACAAATACAACTAGCATGTGTGGGTGGATGAGTGGAGAAGTAGATCTCACAAAACTGACTCTAAATTGATAGGAAGGATCTGATATAATCACAGATGCTTTGAAGTGCGTGGGTACTCACCAATAGCGCTTTAGATGAAAGTGAAATACATGAAGATTTGACAATTTCCACATTTAAAAAATAAAATAAAATCATTACCATATCATTAAGGCTGCTGATAATGCTTCCACACAAGATAACTCACATGGTCTACCATAATTTACTGGATTTGCTGCCACCAACCAAGGTACTGAGATTTAAACAAGCATATTAGTAACTTGTGTCTTTTAATTACCTAGTACTTTAGCATACAAGAGAGGTGATGATGGAAAAGGAAAAAAAATATCCCGACATTGGCATGGCAATCCATTCTCACAAAGGTCATCAATAGAATGTATTACACCCATGTAACTCAATCTGAAACAATTGAATCATAAGCCCCTTGGATCAGGAACAACCCCAAAATATACTGAACAAATGATCCTAAGTCCTGTGAGCTTAATGTGGGAGGTGATCATATATACAAAAAGAAATAAATGAAACATGTTGATGATATTGTGAATTTATCCCAAGCATCAAAGTTTAGAAAGAATAAAGAGCATTAAGCAATGATGAGTCACCAAGCACGACTGTATTAGAAAGCATAATCAGCTTTAGGCAATCACAACTTAGGCGCATAAATGGATGTGAGGTTTGCTTAGATGCACATTTTCAGAATCTTGGATGATACTACAGAGTAGCCCATTGATCTCACCAATCAAAATATAGTGCCTAAGTTCATGATTGTAGCATTCTTATAGATTGAACCACAAGCATTCTCGCTAACCTGAACATTTTATACACATTTTTTAAAATCTATTTGTCAAAATGTTTTAAGGTCCATTCATGGATCATTGCTACATCATTGAAAAAGCTCACATTAGGAAGTAACAAAGCCAATTCTGTGTCAGTTCTTGAAAAGCATCAAATCCCTACAAGTGCCAAGACTCTTTATGATCCTTCCATGTGAATACCTGAGTAGTGCAAGTTGCTGTGTAAATGGCCAAGGTAATGTCCCCAGCACTCACATATGATGTGGCTTAGGTACATGTCAGCCTTTGTTTAAAAGGACCAAGGGCTATTGATAATCAAGTTCCAACTAAAAATACTTAACACATCCCCTAAGCAATTAACCGTGATTACATATGGACTGTGGGGTATCTTGGTCTAGGCCTAAAGGTGTGTTTGGTGGTGCAGTACAAGCAAGCAACCCACTATTATTAGAAGCTCACTTTGATGAATGCAACACACCATTTAAGGTAAAACCACAACTAAGCCATTTTACCTGAACTGATGATGCTGTTAGAAAAAGAATGCTATGCAGGCATCATACAATGCCATGTTGCGAAGAAAATGATGCAATTAGGATTTTCATGACCAAGTTCTGTTCGATACTAAATTATCTGACTATTCTTGACCTAGTCAGGAATCTTTCAACACTGAAATCATGCAGCCCTAATTGAAACTCAGCAACTTAAGAGAATCTCAGCAAATCTATCTCCGACACATGCAAAATGGTTAGTGACGAGGCATGTATCTCCTTTCAGTATTCATAGTTCATAGCCAAGGAGATGAGTGCCACATGGGCAAAGGCATTCTCATTCCTACAGTTAGTGATACAACTCTAATTTCTGCAATTGAGTGGGTTGGAAATTTACTTCCTAATTCATAAAGTTACAGTTACAACTACAATAGTTTTGTCAGATTGGAGTGCAGCTCCCCTTTCTCGCTTAAGCTTTTCTGAATAAAACCTACAGATTTCTCTCCATAGTGGTGAATGTGTGTGGCAAGTGTCTCCTGGATTTCTTTCCAGCTTCAGCTCAGGAATATATGTTTCAAGGTTTGGGTTGGGATTTGAATCCATAATCCTCTGGTATTATATTTGGAATCAAAATTTAGGCCCAAGCAGAACAGCCATTGCTGGCCCATCCTGCATCAATTCAACTTTCAATATTTAGAAAAGCCAAGTAATAGAAAAATGTAGAGCCCAGGTAATCATGCATATCTAAAGTTCCAAGCTTCTGAAAGTGCATAATTAAAATGCCTACATCCACTAATAATCATAATCATTGAATCTTATTATATCTATTTGGGGTTGGCAAATGCATACATTTGGTAACAAAAGTAAAATTTTAAATATACTCAGAAGAAACTGTTGGATTTCTTACGAAGTCGAGGAGCAGCACAACGAAGTTTGACAAAAGGAACATCATTCAAGCGTGCCCATGAGCAATCCACCACAGCCAACCCTTTTCTCTTTATCAGGAGGCTATCTTCCTTGGAGACACATTGCTTTCCAACAGGACTGTTAAATGCATACATAAAATACATCAAGCACAAAATCATCACATTCACCATGAGTCATAGCAACTACAACTAATAGTCACGTTTTATGCGGTTGTTTATTAACGGGACTTTTATCAATATTATTGTTTTTTAGGGGGGTAAAGTAAGATGGTTGGAACCTACACCCTTGTGGTTGCAACACTGAGCACCTTCCAAAGTAGTGTTACATCTCAAACATATGTTAGCAACTCATCATTTGTGCTGAGTGCTAGTGTTCTCAACGGAGACACAAATTTGGTTCGGCAGCATTTTACAACTAACTGCTTGTCTGATACCAATATTTTTTTTCCAGGCTTAGGACTGGCACATGCAGAGGCTCGACAGAATGGAGGAAAATACAAACATTAGGAATTATCCATTGAAAATGAGAGATAACAAGTAGTTTCATTTACATTAAAAGATGTTCCCTACTTATGAGCCTCATCAAGTGTGCAGTTCCAGCAGGTGTCTATTTCATGATAAATGAGCTGGTGCTTTGGATCCAATCATAATTTAATGGCCATTGTGTATTTGCGATGTTAGATTTGAAGAAGTGCAACCTATTCGAGGATTTGACTCAGAACAGATTGGAATGGACAAGGCTTTGACGATGATGATGATGCCGTGTATTTGTGATGCTCTAGAAACTCTTTAAGATTGAATGTTCATAATTTTAGCTTTTTTCTCTTTTTTTGCACAAACTGTATACTCTTACATCCCCACTCATTATTCTTACATTCCAATCTGTTAATTACTTGAGTCATTCCCCATTGACTATGGGGTGCATCATATCAATGGTGTGAACCACCAAACTATGGGCCCTTGTGTATGAAATTGGGTGAATCATCAAACTGAAAAAAAAAAATTCAAATAATTATACACATTGAGGGTTGGTTCTCAGATGTGACAGATAAAATCCTAAATAAGGTAAAGGGTTCAGCTTAAGGTCTCTGGGTACCTTAGGACAATGCCTCCAAAACCATTACTCACCCGCAGCTCCTGCAAGATTGAATTCTGTCAGTTTTGTGTTTAGCAACAAATGCAAAGAATGCATATACACATGCACTGTTTGGCTAACAGGTGATATACAATTGGTGGATTAAGTCATAGTATGATGATATTACAGAATGAAATGCAAGGAACTGTGTAACTCAAGTGACAACTCCCTTTCGCCAGAACCAGCTCATCTGGGTACCCATGGAACCAACTTGCTGATCAAAGCACCACAGACGCCTACCTCTGCTGTTTCTCAGAATATACAGCATAGGTTGGTCAGATTCTGTACTGAACTGGCCAATTCATGGTCCATAATGCCACAGCTTAGTGAATACGGTTGCAGTGATTGGACTTTATTTGTTAAGAAAAATGCAGGAAAAAACTCAGGATGCCAATTAAGTAACATAAATCAAACACTTGACATTTCTCATCAATTTTGAGTTCCTGAACTACATTAACACGACCAGAGCAGTTATAGTAACACGAAATTTCAAGTCATTTTTATCTGTTATTTTATGTAATAAACTAGTAGCTTTTTTATTGTTCTTCATTTAGCAGTTATAGCTCTTCTATTAGACCAGGACTCAGCAATAGGGCACTGATCCTTCTGCACAATTCTTTTTATTTTGGTTTTGATAAAGATGGTAAAAAATTTACCCCAAAATCTCCTTTCTTCAATTCACTTTTCTTCCTTTATTACATATCATCCTTAAGTTGTAGGCCAATAAGACGGGCATTAGATTTCTATATGATAGTATCAAGGATGTCATGTAGGTGTCAGTAACAAGGCCATAGAAACCGGACTCGAGGGTGACTAGGTCACCCTTGACTCGAGTCAACTTGGCCAAGTCGAGTGGGATTCGGCGCCAAGTAAGACCGTGTCACACCCTTGAGCCCAATAAATTTGAAAAATATGAAAAAAGGGTTTAGAAAAGAGAAAACATAGTGTAGAAAATCTATAATTGTAAGACGTAATAATGAGTTTAAGTTGGTATATGGGCATATACATTTGTATTTCATTCAGTCAAATGAATATTACTCCTGATTTTCAAATGCTTATTAGATCCTAAAAACATAAAGTAGTTTGATCCTCTAGAATCAGTGCAAAATGTCCTTAATAGCCTCCAATAGCTTTTCTCAGTAGAAAAATAGGAAATAAGTGTATTTATGGCCCAAAATCAATGTCCCTTGGCCAACACCTGGACCCGAGGGTGGCTCAACTCACCACCTGCCAAGTCCGAGTTGAACCGAGTTGACTTGGACTTGGCCGATTTTTAAAACCATGGCCATCATGACATGAAGAGAGAACTCCTTATCAGTTCAACTTCCAGCAGATAATAAAAAGTGGAACATGTTAATATTGAGAGATAGATGAAACGAGGGAACCTGCAATACTCATCCCAGTTCACATATGTAGCTAAACTTCTTTTCAGATACAACAATTGACACTATTTCAAGAGTTTTGGGGTATATGTAACTACACTAAAATAAAATCATTTGTCATTTAGCATCACAATTCACTTATTACTTATGAACAGGCAATGCCATTGGTCCCACAAAGACAACTCAACAGAATGAACTCTAAATCAATAGAATGAGAAACATTCCTTCAACAGGCCGAATCTCGAAAGCTTGCGTCCTGTACATTTTTTCACATCACATTGTCCGAAATCCTGAATCAACACCAGTGTATCAGTATAGATTATAGAACACAGATCTGAGATGCAGCCTGTATTGATTTATGCACCACCAAGAAAAATAAAACATACCCACATTGCAAGTTGGATTTTTGGAATATTAGACTCCACTTCATTTTCAGGATCTGCAGAAAACATGCTAAAGTATTTCATTCTCTCGCCGAACTGTCAAAAAAACATAGTTGCCAATTTCATTTTTTACCCTATTTCGCATTGGCTCCAAACAAAAATGTTTTTGTGATTTGGAATTTCAGTGATACATTTCAAAGTTTTGTTTCAGGAAAATATAAAAAACTATAAAGAAATAAATGTAGAATTAAAAATAAAAAAAATAAGTAACATATAAATTAGACACATTTATTATTTTTTTCTTCTATATCTATGATGTTTATACACATTTAATTTATTCTTCTATATCCATGTTGCAATATGTTATTTCTACATGCCAACTGAATAATTTATAATCTTTGTGCATGTGATGATGTAAAATTAGACATGCATTCTCAAATCCCAACTCATAATATGACATGAAATTACTTTATAATTTGCATCCAGTTGGAGGCTATGCATCTATTTTCTAAACAAATTACAAAAAGACCCTGCTTTGCATCTAATTTTCATTAACACCCACGAATGCAATCCCTCATATTATATGTGGGCAATATTTTTACCTAAAAGGAAAAAACCTTTTCTTTTTCCCCACAAAATTTTGACAAAGTCAAAAGGAAAGGAATTTAAAAACATTAAAAAGAAATCACCCTCCTCTGTGAAATTAAATGACAGATATTAAAATGAATGAGAATAACCACATAAGTGACAATTAATGCAATAAGAAATGAAATCTGCAAACTCAATGAAACACTACATAATTGCCTCATAAACTATAAACAATACAACAATATAACAACATATTGCCTTGGGATGTGGTTTAGCAAGTTATAACATACTCTCATTGGATGGAATGGACTGGCTTTGATCTTCTTCCCTGGTAGGTACAAAAACAATACACCATTTAAATGAAACACAATAAAAAGAACAATTAAAGAATCAAACTAAAAACATAACACCAGCAGTCACCACTATCATTATGTCCATATATAATGGCACCAAACAAAAAGTATAGGAACTATTATTATGCATTATCAGCATTTTTATATCCTATTCTTTCATTTATTTAGACCTAAGAACCATTAAAATAAAAATAAAAAACATTTATTAAGATCAGAGATCATCAGACATTTCACCTTGTTGAACAAAATAAATAAATAATGTGTGAAGGGTCCCACCAAATGAACGGCTCCGATCAACAAAAATGTGTGACCCACCAGATGATTTTAGTATGAGACTCACATTATTAAGTTGAAACTATAGGAAGAAGAAGAAAGAGAAGGGCAAAGGAGGCCATAACAATTACCACTGGAATTGGCGATTATTACTAGACTGCCCTCGGTGTGAGTTGTGGTTTCTGGATCGCCTCGACTTGTTGTTGTTTCCCATCTCGGTAAAAGATGAGCTTTTCCTCTCCGGTCTTCCGCTAACACATGCGCCGAAACCTGTAACCTGGCCTGACCTGACCTTTTGGTTTCTTCCTTTTTCGCCCGTTTGATTTGGAAAATGAACCTGGAAAGCTGATGATTTTCGCGGAAAATGAGTCCGCGTTTGGTAGCGACCTGAACTAAGGAAAGTTCTTTCCTTTTCCCGGGATTGGAAAACAGAGAAACCCTAATAACTGAGATAGAGAAAGGAGATGATGATGGGTTTGGGCTTTCGCGTAAGGCCAATAGGCGGTGATGTCAATGGACCTCCGATTAAGATTAGGATTTCGGGTGTGGACCCGGTTGTTAATCGGGACTGGGTCCAGAACAGGCTTGGACATGATACTTTAAATATATATTTAATGACATAATTACTTTTAGTGATAATATTCACTTGTACACTGTGCATTCGAGAAATCACAGAGATAGGGCATGTCTCTGAATTTCCGTCATTATTGGTGCCGGTCGTTTTGGATGCAAGGGATGAACCGGATAAATATCTTTCGTAATTTTGGACCTAGATATATAAAATAATATATTATTATTATTATTAGAGAATTTTACCGGAAAAAACACTTAATCCGGACATGTTACGCAATCAAACACTTTAGCAAGTAGGACACCAATTAGAGCAATTAGGCCGATTTTCTTTTTACCAAGAGAGTACATCGTCGGCGCCAACCTTATTTACACTTGAATAAGGTCGGCGCCGACCTTATTTACACTGAATAAGGTCGGCGCCGACCTTACTAGTTAAATTTTTTCATGACAAATGTTGAAGAAATATTTCTTAAGTCTCAGTCGGTATCGACCTTACTAGTTAAAAATAAGGTCGGTGCCGACGCAGGTATTCTATTTTTTAGTCACGGAGTTGTAACTTTTTCATGACAAATGTTGAAAAATTCCGAAGTCCCGGTCGGTACCGACCTTACTAGTGATAAATTTTGTTACAGCGTTGGTGCGGATAGATGAGCAATGTGGGATGTGGGACTTCCCCAACATGTGTGAGCAAGTTCTTTCTATTTAAATGCATCCATGCAGTTTTAGGGCGGATATTGTTTTGAGTCATATGGGGACACGAATTCACGACCTTTTGATGCCAATTACAGAGAATCCAAGTTCAGAGAGCCCAATCGCCGGTCACCTAATTCGAATTACGGAGAACTTGATTCCTACAGAGATTTGCATTCAAGACCTTCCAATTCAAATTATAGAGAACTCGACTCAAACAAGGACCTAAATTCAAGACGACCCAATTCAAATTACAGATACTCCAATTCAAATTACAGGGAATCTGATTCACACAGAGACCATTCAAATTACAGAGAATTCTATTCATATAGAGACCACAATTCACCACCTCCTAACCTAAATTTCAGAGACCCCAAGTGCCAGTCATCCAACTCAAATCAAGGAGAGTTCGACTCTTACGAAAGCTATGGCAATGCCACAGATTTACAACAACAGTGGTGACTCCCCTTTGAGATATGAAGACAGAGAGGATTCTGGGGCGGCTGCAGCAGCTGCAGCTGTTGCTCGATTGAATGCTTCTATGCCAGCCCACTAGCACGGCGAAGACTACACGAATGGTGCTCGTCGCGCTCTACCCTGTGGTGAAGGAGAGCTTCCAGCTCTATGCAGACATTTGCGAGGAGTTAACACTCTTACTTGATCGGTTCTTCGACATGGATTACCCTAATTGTGTCAAGGCCTTCGAAGCCTAGCCTTTGTGATCTCCATCTGCCTGTGAGAAGTAGCCGCGGCAGAGGCTGAAGAAGCCGAGGGAGGAAGAGATTGAAGGCCGAGAGAGAGCGATTGGAGGTGCGTCGCCGACGATCTCATGGCGGAGGAGGACGGTGGAGGGTTCTGATTGGATGTAGGGGCGGCGAATGGAGAGGGAGCCATTGGCGACATCTGCATCTCGAACTTGGCCTTCGATCATTCTGAGATTATTAGGGTTTGAGATGCAATGATTGTTGGAGAATTAGGGTTGTTGGAGGTGGAGGATTCGCGCCAGCACCCAGTTGCAGAGTTCGAACCGAGGAAGAAGACCACAGGTCAGGTGCGGTAATGCACAATCATCGCTTCGGGCTCGTTCATCTCCGGGTGGACCATAGAGATCGGACTCGTTTCAAACACAATCCCAGAGTTGCAGAATACCGTCACAGATAAGAGGATCTGATTAGTTTTCCTCTGCAAAATAGGGGAGGATAAGAGGATTCACGCTAGCACCCTTGAGGTTGTCGTATCCTAGTCGCCGCAGTCGCCGAAACGGAGAGAAGTGCACGCCACCCGTTTCTGCCCTGCCATTGCTGCCAGGCAGCAGTTCTGCCCCTGCATCCCTGGTTCTCTTTCAGAATCCAAGATCGTTCCAGAAGCAAGTGAAGAAGACAATGCAGCAAGGCGCTGCATTCACAGGTTCTGTTTACAGAACAGAACAGAGTTCTGTTGCAGAACCCAATCGAAGAATGGGGACAGAGATTCAAAGGAATTAGGGTTTTGGAGGATTCTGCAGCTTGAGGATTCGAGAACGCGTGACGATCTTCTCCATCTTCATTTGTATGTAGGAGAAAAGAATTAGGGTTTAGAGGTTGGTTTGGGACGAAGAAGAAGAGCAAAAAGTGACAGCGGTGGTTGAGGAGTAGCAAGCACAGGTAGGAAATGACGAATATGAGATCTTGAGAAAGGACAGGAGCAGTAGGAGTCCCAAACATGCTTCCTGGAACCACCAGCTCCGGCAATGGCAGACAAATGATTCGGTCGGTTTCCTTAAGAGAGGTATCGAAGGCGCTATGGAGCGAAACGAGAATAGAGGGAATATGAATGGAGGGAATATTTTATGTTTCTATTAACAAAGGGGTTTTTGGGTTTTCAGACAGGGTTATCGCCGACCTTATTGGGTGATCGCCGACCTTATTCAGTGTAAATAAGGTCGGCGCCGACCATATTCAAGTGTAAATAAGGTCGGTGTCGATGATGTGCTTTTTTGGTAAAAAAAAAGAAAAGAAAATCGGGCCCAATTGCTCTAATTGATGCCCCACTTGCTAAAGTGTTTGATTGCGTAACACGTCCGGATTAAGTGTTTTTTCCGGTTAAATCCTCTTATTATTATTATATAAGATGTATGATGTACTAAAATAATAATTTCGCCTTTGTAGTGACAGACCCAGGAAATGAACTTTTTTTATTTTATAAAAAAGATAAATGGAAATCGTTAGTTTATTTTCTCTTTTGGAAATGTTTTGATTTTTGTAACAGAATGGTTCTTCTGCATAGGAAATTTCTTTTTTATAAGAAATTCTCTGTAAAGGAAGTACCAAAGACTTAAGTGAGCCCCACTTTTGATTGATCTTAGTGATTCATAAAATGAGCCTCTCAATGAATAGGTAGTTTTTCCCCTAAATTTTTCTTCAATTATAGTACTATGCACCATTAGATTTTACTATATGTGAATAAATGATACAAACTGATAATTTATATAAAGAAATCAATCTAATCGATTTATACAACTTGAATGAAGTGAAAATTTGATTATTGGACACATCCAGCGCCTTGGCATGTATGGCTTGGATTAAGGAGAGCCCTAATTGTAAAAAAATAACAAGTTTGGATCACCTTTCACAGGTATTATATCTTTATCGTGAGTGGATTAATAATAGTCCGCCGCGTCATCTAAAAATTTAGATGATTTTCTTAAATTTTAAAATCACCTAAATCTTTGGATGACGTGGCGGACTGTTATTGGTTCATTCACGATAAAGATATAATAACTGCGATGAGTTATGTCATCCAGACTCAAAATTAGGTGATTGATATTGACACTCCCTCCCCCTTTTTAATGTAGGTACTCTAAAAAAGAAGAGAGTGCCTGCATAAAAAAGGATAAAAGAAGTGCCAATATCAATCCCCCAAAATTAACTTGTTCTACAGAAAACTCTAATTTAGATAACATTTGATGATTTTCTCATATGCACCTCCACAGCATTGTCATTCGCTAGGATAAAACTCACGGTCCTACCTTTGCTGATGGTTTGGATGTGCACTCCTCCAAAAGCACATGCATACTGCATACTGCATAGGAGAAAATTTTCCTTGAACATTTCCTTTGAATATGTTAAAATATAATATTATTAACATATGCAATTTTCAGCAACACACTTATTTTTTTTGTTGGACTTGTTTTTTTTTTTTTGGCCCAAAAGAAAATTGCTGGTCTAATGGGGCCAATGTAGTCGGGGTCAAGTCAGTTAGACTAGTAAATATCTACATATTAAACATTAACTGTGTTTGGACCAACATAAACCTAAAATAATTACCAAATAACTAAATATTTTTAATTAAAAAATATATTTCTTTTTTGTAAAAAAAGGATATCTTCTCGAATTATTTTTTGAAAAAATTACACTTTATCACCCTAAACTATCACCCATTTTTCACTTTACCCCATAAACTTTAAAAAGTATCAATTGACCCCCTAAACTAATTCAATTGCACGATCGTTACCCTCTGAGATCAAAATCGAGTTAAAATAGACGGAGTAGAACAACACGTGACACGCAATTATATTAGTTTAGGAGGTCAATTGATACTTTTTAAAGTTTAGGGGGTAAAGTGTGCGTCACGTGTTGCTCTATTCCGTCTGTTTTAACTCGATTTTGACCTCATGAGTAACGGCCGTGCAATTGGATTAGTTTAGGGGTCAATTGATATTTTTTAAAATTTAGGGGGTAAAATAAAAAGGAGTGATGGTTGAAGGTGATAAAGTGTAATTTCCCCTCCTTTTTATCCAAAGTTAGTTAAGATAAGAATTATTTCAAAGAATCCCCAACTAAAGAGTACATAAATTAATGCTCACGCGGCTTACATGCATTTCCTTCTCCTTACGCTGAAAAGCTATAAAGATAGATTAATAAAGAAAAGAAAAGGAGGAGAAATCAGAAAGCCCAACTCCTTCTCTGCCTTTGCCTATATAAAGTGTACTTCCCTCAAAGAAAGGGTCCAGTTCCTGCTACTGCAGTCTGCAGAAGCAAGCAAGCAAGCAGTCCCTTCTTCTATGCTCAGAGTAACTCTCACATATAAATTATAAATATATAAGAGAGAGATGAAATGAAACCTCTCTTTCCTTTCCCTATTTTCATTCTTCTCTTTTCAAACTAGGCTTTTCGCGGGAAATCCAAATCCCCACCTTCTACTTTCCTCGAAAAAACTGGTTTAACTTTCTCCACTTTCCCTGTCTTCTCCGTGTATTTTCCTTTCTCCTCCCTTTTCCCTCTCCAATCAAATGCCTTGAAAGTTGAATCCCTCCATTTCCTTCCATTTCTCAAACTCACACCAAAGGAAGAATCCGCCTATCTTTTGTTTTGTTTTTGGACGGTATGGATTTCGAGATCGGGACCGTTAAATCGGAGAAAGCGATGGCGATGAGGCGATACAATCAGATCCGAAAGGTCACGACCTTTTTCCGATTCGCCGAGGTATGCCTCGTCCTCTTCTTCCTCACCTGGTTCTCCTCTCGCCTTCCGATCGCCGCCAGGAATTCCGGCGACTTCTTCCGGCAGCTCTGCATCTTCCTCATCAGCCCTCGCTTCGTCTTCTTCTTCGGCAACGCCATCGTCATCACGCTCGTCGCTAAATCAGGCCAGTTCTCCGGCCGATCTCCCGTCGGCAGCTTCTCCGGCACCGATATCTACGACGAGTTCCTCAAGAACAGCGAAAGCACCCACCACCAGAAGATCCGCGCCGAGGAGGAGGTCGTCTACGAAACTAAGAACGTTATTTTCGAAAATCCGAATCCGAAAACGGGATCCGATACGAAGAAAGAGTATCGGAGAAGCGCTTCGGAGGGGCCCGCCCCGGCGAAGAAGCGGGAACTTCGCAGGTCGGAGACTGAGATCGGCCGGAGAGAGGAGGAATCCGGCGGGATGGCGTCGGAGGCGGTGGAGATGAGCAACGAGGAGTTCCGGCGCACGATAGAGGAGTTCATTGCGAAGCAGCAGAAGTTTCGGAGGGAGGAATCGATGGCAATCGTTTGGACGGACCAGATCTGATCCTATTAGGAAAATGCAGTAAATGCTGCTCAGGGAAAAAAACTTGAGAAGAAAAAGCTGCTGCTTTTTTCTTGTCGCTTTTCTTTCACTCTGTTTTTTCCAACTTTGAAGATATGATGATGCTCTGTAGTTGTACAGTTCAGAAGAAAGGAAGAACAAAGTAGGTTCCAAAATGCCACTTGCCATGTATTATTTCTCCTGCTTTTACCTTTTTACCCTTTGTTTCAATCTGAAGAATTGTCCAATGGAAAATCAGAGATGCGGAAATATCAAATCCGACTTTGGGAAAGGATTTTCCGTGAAAAAATGAGTTCATTTTTTATCTGCGCCAAATATAGATTTTATGTAGTGGAGAAAAGTATTTTTATTTTTTACTTTTCATGTATTTTCCATGGAAAAGCCGGTTGGAGAGTTGAGATCCTCACGAAGCTCCTCCACTGATGAATCAAAACCTTGCACTTGAAGCAAATTTGGGAGCCCGGGGTGGCTCAAGTGGTTTTGGAATGTACCTTCAACATGGAGGAAAACAAACACCCCCCCCCCCCCCCCAAAAAAAAAAAAAAAAAAAATAAATTGGGGAGCCATGGGGTGGCTCAAGTGATTTTGGGATGTTCCTTCAACTTGGAGGGGGGCCTTGTCAGGTCGTAGGGATACCCTACGACACTTACGGAGCCAACCCAACTCGTCGGTGACTCAGCACCGAGTTGAGTCATGATTCATGAGTAGTGACTTTATTACTACCGGTCGAACTTGCTTTGGATATAATAAATAAATAAATAAAATGTTATGGGGATATTATTGAATTATATATATTCTATTCTTTGTTCCGGATTCCAAGTAGATGAATTTTGGGATAGGACAATCCAATTTCCACTGTTTGCGCATTTCCACTGGTTTGGAAGCTTGCTGTCATGCACGTTGATTCATTTATCTGTGTTTCTGCTTGGGAAATGGGAATACGATATTAGAATGCATTCCATTTTCCTTTGTCCCAACAAATGCTTTCCATTGCTCGGAAAAGATAACCCACAAGCCGTTGCTGCTTGCTGGAGCACCCTTTTTCCTTTGACATGCCCCCACCTCTTTGATCTTTTTCCTTGCTAGGGCACCTCTATGGCCTTTTGGCCTTTTCTAGCTAGGTGGACCCTTTTTATTGTCCATATCCATTAATGGCATGAGCAGATGTGAATAAAATGAACAAGGAAATGGCATGAGCAGATGTGAATAAAATGAATAAGGAAATGGATCTCCTGTTTGGTCCAAACCAATTAAAGTGTATAAATTAAAATTTCCAGAATTTACAGATTTCCCAAGAAGTTCTAGCATCAGGTGCCTTAGATTCCATTTAAGCATATTATTTTAACAAATCTTGACTGTTTTCTTTACTATATCCCAAGCATATTATATATATATATATATATTTTAGAGAGAATATCATATTGTATTAAGAATTAACAGGAATATCACATTCGAGGATTACAAGATCATGAATAAATTGTGGAGCACAGTCTCTCCAAATATGATCTGTCGGTTCGAGTAGAGCTTGCTTCGCCAATCTATGTGCCACTTTATTTGCATCCCGCTTGACATGTTCAACTTGCCATGACTGAAATGGAATTTAAAACCGATTTAGTAGAGTCAGTCATTGTTTATTTCATCTAATTGAATACATAACGATCATAAGACTTTTATTTCTAAAAATGATTAACATCGAAGTAACAAATGTGAATTTTCAAAATGACTATCAAATTGTATCCACTCTAAAGAAAAATAAATCAAGGGAAGGTGGAAAATGAATACCCAATCTCAACCTTTGTAACTCCAACACTAATAAATCACCTTATATCCTTCCTCACATCTTTAATAATAGTGGTTGAAATTTCCTATGTATTAGATTTCTATCTGATGCGTGTTAAATATTGCATATTTTACCCTTCATTAGTCCGGGTTTTATCAGCATCTCATATGCATATAATTTGCTTTACATAGAGATTTTATTATTCTATCACATTAAACGGATTATCGGATTATCATGCATAAATCCGATTATTTATAGCGCATTTTTATGTAATTTCTCTTGTGTAGGTGGACCCCGTGACTACCCCAACCTTCCGGCTAGTGTCCCAAGGCATCAAGAAGTGTTCAAGAATTCAAAAATAAGAGGATAAGACTTTAAGTATAAAAGAAGTCATTTTTTAACACAAATGAGTGGTTGGTGTATGGGTTAGAGCTTGGGTTTTTATGAAATAGGTTATGAGTTCAAATCCCAACAAATGTCTTCAAAGTTTATATAAATTGAAATGTTTTTTTTAGAGAAGAAGAGATCTTTTGCAGGTTAGTCTTTTAGCAATTTTTTATTTCTACACTTTTGATCGAATTAGAGCTCTGTACAACTAGGCAGTTAGTACTTTTCATTTATTTTAGCTTCTTTACTTTTAATTGTGATTAGGTAGTTCTTTAGACTGAGTGAGAGAGTCTATTGAATTGATTACATTCTCTAATGTAGATGTATTAGGAGCTTCTTTGTATTAGTATTAGGTGGATAAGCTCTATGAAGATTGAGCTCTTTCTTGAAGTGCTAAAGCTTTGGATAGGCTCTCTTTGAACAATAGATGTGATGTTCAATTACATGCAGATTTTAGTTTAAATTCCTTGTGACTTGATGTTTAGTAGATTTAGATCTAGTTGTGCTAATCTCTCTCATTTCTCATGCTCTATCTCTACAACTTGATGCTCGGATAATTTCAATTGATGCTTTGTAGTTTGATTAAATTCTCTCACATAGCATGCTCTAGAGCACTTATCTTTGATCTTTTGTAGCTGGATTTTGATGATTTATTGTTAGGGTAACTAGATGATGATCTAGGATCTTGGCCTTTGATTTTCTTTTACTTTGATCTTCATTGTTATATCATCCAATCCAATTAGCAATCTCCAAATGCACAGGCCCCAAATGTTAAATGTATCTATGATTGTAAATTTTTATCAATATCTTACTATTGGAAAATTGGAACACTAAAAGCTTTAGAAATTAGTCTGTTTGCATAGGATTCATAGAGATTCATGTCAAAAGTTGTTTAAAATGTAGATTCAACGTGAATGTACAAAAATGACTATCAAATAATATTTTTCTTTTTAAAAGAAAATCAAAGAAAGATGAAAAATGAATTTTCCGTCATTACCCTAATAATTTAAATTCTAGAAAAGTCGAGATCCCATTATTAACACTTCACCTATTTAATAATTCTTAAATAAAGCTTATTTATCCATGAACTTCTATGTGTTCGATTCCTTGTATTCTTATAGAAGCAAATAGTTCGGGTAATGGCTGTAAAAATAAAATAGTTCGGTATGGCTTAAAATGATGAAGCAAAACAACATGTCTTTTAAAATGAATTGCAAAACAACATGTCTTTTAAAAATGTTAAAAAAAAAAAAGCAACAGACACCCTCTTGCAGAGTAGATAAAGTTTAATAATGTTAAAGACAGCAGTGAGGAGGAAAATTTTTCTCCGTACTGAGGAAATTACCTACTACAAGAGGGCATGTTTGGGAATAGGGTAACATAGTTTGGCTGGGGCATTCAACATTTTTAGAAAACAGAAAGAGCGCTGTCTCATACCTACCTACATTATAATAGGAACAACTGTAAATTGTTTTCTGGATCGCATTGCCATCATTATCCAAGAAGTACTAATAGGGTTGTTTGAAAACTAACCCAAACAAGCAATAAAAGGAATTAAGAATGTACAAAAAATTAATTAATTTGGTTATATATATACATATGATTCGGAGTTTTTTTAAGATTTTCTTAATATGGGAATGTGGGCAAGGGTGGGGTTAGGGGAGCAATTGCCCCCACTCAATATTAGGAGTTCACCTGTATAGTCATATTAAGAGATGTGGAACTCTATTATTGAATATTCAAATCGCTAAAAATGAACATCCTCCCCTTTATTGGATTGACCCCAAATCTTATGCCAATAAGAACTAGTCCCACATAAGATTGAACATTAATTGGTATTCTTAATCATATACGTTGAATTTCATGGATATTTAAATAATGAATAGGTGGGCCCTACTAGAAGGTTCACGCTCCTCATGGAAAGCATGAGTGAGACAATCAAAGAATATAGACTTTTAACTTAACATTCTTGTACCATTTACCCTACTTAGATTTGTCTTTCTCATGATTTGGTGAATAGCTTCAAATGCTGCACTCTCAACCATCAATGCCTATGCAAGGGATTGTGGCTCATCAAACGGATCAGATATAACCAATCAACGAACTTTATTTAATCATACATTTGATCGATCTAACATGGGTCGTATTTTGAGTAGAGTGAGATATAACTTTCAATGCTAAAAATAAAGAGAAAACGATTATTTTGAGTGGTTTGAAATATTCTTAATTCTAGTAAGTTTTTTTTTTTTTATATTTTAATTGCCCTCACAGAAGTTTGAGAAATTATGTCTTGAAAAACGTTGGGATTTCTCAAATATAGGGTCTTTCTTCGGATATTATTAATATGCAAAAGATATTAATTAAAATAATTAATTTAAAACATTATGGATCTAAGAAAATCCTGGCTCCACCAATAAACGTGGAAAGTTATATAAATTATAACGTCTTAAGTAAAAAGGTCGAAAAAACGATGGATAATGGAATTACAAAAATACCTAGTGAAAAACTAACACGAACAAACAGCCTCAAACAGAGCAGATGAAGTTTAATAATAATAGTGGTGAAGGAAATTAATTTGCTACCACATGGAGAAAAATATTGAGGAAATCACCTACTACAAGAGTAAGTTTGAAGGGCATGCTAGGGATTGGGCTAACATTTTTTGTTTACTTAGTTTGATAGAGGCATCTAACATTTATAAAAAAAGAGAGAGCATTGTCTCATACCTACCTACAATTTATTAAGAATAACTGTGACTTGTTTTCTGGATTGCATTGCCATCATTATCCAAGAATTACTGTTACCAAGCAAGCCATTAGAGGTATTAATAATGCACAAAAACTTTATTATTTTTATATCCCTTGCAACTTGCATGTGTATGTGTTTTATTTTCTTACCAGTAATTTTATAGCTAGAAAGCTGCACTTAATGATTAATAAGAGTGGGGCACTTTTTTTTTTTACCCTTTTCCAGTGTTTTAAAAATTGGACAGGACTGAACCATTTGACCTAGTTAAACTAAAACTGCTTTTTCTTAATTAAACTATGTGAATTGTGTGGTTCAACCATCAAATTATTTGATTGATTGGGTCAACTTTTAGAAATGAACCAATGGGTAAAACCGGAGAAAACTTACAAACTAAATTCTAAATTTTAAACTCTTATCACTAGTTTTCTTATAAAAACTATAATGTAGTTTCTACGCCATTTTTAAAAACCAAATTAATCATTATATTTAAACATTAAACATTTTTATATTTTCTTAATTGTAGTTCGCTTTCTACTGCCTTTTGAGTATGGAGAAGTTTTCATGGACCCTGACGTGCGGTCTAGCTCATGGGGTCCAAATAGATCCATCATTTATGTTTATTGGTGGTAGTTATCGGACTAGGACTGGTTTCGTAATGAATAAGGGTCAGGTCAAATATCAGTCGATTATCTTAACTTTTATATAGTGGCCTTAGTATTCAACAGCCTTTTTTAAATGTACATTTTTCTTGTAATCCAATTCAATGGTGAGCAAGGTAAATGGATTTTAAATAGGAGAGACTTGTACTGCTTTAACACTTGAAACTTTATTCTTGTAACACCTATGGGAATTTTTGGTGTTGTAAGATATTCTATAAGTAGTCAGCTAAAGATATATGTTTTTTTCAAAAAAAAGAAAGAGAGGACAATTTAATCATTTTTTATGTTAAAAAGAGTGGAATTTGCATATTCGATCAACATTGGAATATGCCCTAACCAAAATGCCTGTTTTCAGGCATCTCTTCATCAGTGACATGCAACTCAATGGATTGTGGCCTGTGGGCCCTCATAATCTATTGAAATGCCTAAACTTGGCTTCATGAAACATTCAATGTATGGGCCTATTTATCAATGGCCTAGATTCCACATATGTAACAAAAGTTAGAGGCAATTATGTAAACGATTAGGTTGGCATCTCAACGGTTAGTCTAGAAATGGCATAACATCTCTTCATGGTCCAGGAATATAATATGCATCTCATAATGCACACATTTTCTTGCTTGGTGGGCCATTCATGCACAGTTGGTGGGTGACCATGTTGGATGCCATGAGAGAAAAAAGAGACACAAAGGATAGTACTTATGATAAATTCTCATGACTAGATGCTGACAAGAGTTTCGATTGGAATTTTCGATTTCATAAAAGGTAATATTCCAAAAACTTTGTGATTTACTTTTTCTTTCTGATTTTTTTTTATCTCTTTCTTTGCCATTTTAAACTTTGTGATTTACCTCGATTGTAAAGTCTTGCCCAATGTGTTATTTTAAATCATCTTACAAAAAGAGAAGGTAACTGATATGAACCTGTAACCGAGAAGGTGGGGACAGGTTGAGATGGATTTGAGTTTATCCCCGGACCTGTACCAAGCCCAAATGAGTGCAATCACTAGCGTCGGCTATATATAATTATATATGGGAAATATTCTGATGAGTCAGGCCCAAATGACCCAACCCATGAGAATGAAGCTCAGGTCCAAGCCCATGAAGAGACTAAGTCAGGGCAGCCACGTTGCTTCGGAAGCAGTCCCGCTCCTACCAGGTCCTGCGGAGAAATATCTCACCTGCCTCGTCCAGTGCGAGGGTAGTTCGAGGGCTCTAAGGGCAAACGTTGCTGAAGAGTCGTCCCTATCTGTTAGGGGATGACTATAAATCGAGGAGCCCCACCAGCACTTGAGGGGAATTGATGTCTTCCCATTTTTCTACTCTTGTATTCCTCTAGTTTGTAATCTCAACTCATTGAGGAAGTAAAACACAACAGGCAACCTCTGCCTTTCTAAAGTGGACGTAGGTCATTTTGACCGAACCACTATAATCCCTTCTCTTTCTTCTTTAATTATTGCATTATCAGCATTTATTACTTGACCGGTGTTGTCGGAAACCTAATTTTGGCATCATCAGTTTGGCGCCGTCTATGGGAATCGAACAAAAGTTCTCATTCTTTTTTCAAAATTATGGTGATCACCACTAGATGGACAAGACGAGCAGAGGGCGAGGGTAACCCTCCACCAATCAATCCTACCCCGAATGCTCCTGCTCCCACTCCTTAGCAGATGTTGGAGACCATGCAACAACTGGTAACAAAAAACCAGCAGATTTTACGACTCGTGCTGGCAAGGCAAGGAAGAGCACAATTTGGTGGAGTAGCGCAGGAAGTACCAATCCCGAGGCATGCTCCATGGCGAGAAGCACCTCACCCGGGCGCCCATCCCCATGGCGCCAGGGTGGAGGAGCACCTCACCCGGGCGCCCATCCCCATGGCGCCCAGGGTAGAGGAGCACCTCACTTGGGCGCCCATCATCATGGCGCCCAGGGTCGAGGAGCACATCACCATCGACATCATAAGAGCTGCCACTACAATCATCAAGCGCCTCAGTCGGCACGAAGCCTAAGAGAGCAATATCTGGGAAAGTAGTTCTCTCATGTACCCCCCAATCACTGTCTCTACAACGGTCTCTCTGAGCATCACCCTCTCACGGGTCTTCAGAAGCTCACCTCATTTGAGCGAAGCCCTCTTGCGGGTCTTCAAAAGCTCACCTCACTGAGCGAAGCCCTCTCGCGGGTCTTCAGAAGCTCAGCCTCATTGAGCGAAGCCCTCTCGCGAGTCTTCAGAAGCTCACCTCATTTGAGCGAAGCCCTCTCGCGGGTCTTCAAAAGCTCACCTCACTGAGCGAAGCCCTCTCGCGGGTCTTCAGAAGCTCAGCCCCACTGAGCAAAGCCTTCTCGCGGGTCTTCACAAGCTCAGCTTCACTGAGCGAAGCCCTCTCAAGGTCCTTCACAAGCTCAGCCTTTGCCTTGGCCGCCCTCTCTTAGGCTGCTAAGAGTTGGTCTCAAGCCTGGTCGCCCTCTCGTGGGCTGCGGAAAGATCAGCCTCGGAAGCCCTTCCAGCTAGCGCAGCCCTCTCCTCAGCCTGATAAGCTCTCTCATTTTCCGAGCTGCAGCGACTACGCCCGCGCCCGCTGCTGTAGCGTAGGATCTAGAGCAATCTTTCTAGCAAGTTGCGGGCTCATCTTCTTCTTCTGGGATGACCCATCAGAAGTTACCGAGGGGCAGAGTCCAGATACTTGGAGTTGGAATTTACATATGCTAAGGGATATATCATGCGCTTCGCAGAGGGGGTCCGGGGGTGTCCCCCGGCTGGGGTCGAGCTGACCGATCAGCTCGCGGGGGCCCAGGGGGCAGCGTCCCCGAAAAAAAAAAAAGATACGTAATGGCCGCCACGGGACCAGGGGACTTACTCCCCCGGCGACTAGGGGACTCACTCCCTCGGGCGCCCATCACTCCCCCGGGCGCCCAAGAGCTTCACTCCCCCAGGAGCCCAGGCCATCACTCCCCCGGGCGCCCAGGAGCTTCACCCCGGGCGCCCAGGACCATCACTCCCCCGGCGCCGAGGAGCTTCACTCCCCTGGGCGCCCAGGAGCTTAAATCCCCCGGGCGCCCAGGAACTTCTCCTCCGGGCGCCCAGACCAAATCCCCCGGGCGCCCAGGAACTTCTCCCCGGGCGCCCAGGACAAATCCCCCGGGCGCCCAGGAACTTCTCCCCCGGGCGCCCAGACCAAATCCCCCGGGCGCCCGGGCCTTCTCCCCGGGCGCCCAGGACTTCTCCCCCGGGCGCCCAGACCTTCTCCCCCTGGCCGGGTTCCGAAGCTCGCCCAGACCAGGATTAAAACCGGAAAAGAGGAAAAAGATTTTGGAGGGAGAAGAGACCTGAATCTACCAATGCCCCCCTTTCAAAAAATTATTTGGGCACGGGGCATTGAGGGGCAAATGATGAGTCAGGCCCAAATGACCCAACCCATGAGAATGAAGCTCAGGTCCAAGCCCACGAAGAGACTAAGTCAGGGCAGCCACATTGCTTCGGTAGCAGTCCCGCTCCTACCAGGTCCTGCGGAGAAATATCTCACCTGCCTCGTCCAGCGCGAGGGCAGTTCGAGGGCTCCAAGGGCAAACGTTGCTGAAGAGTCGTCCCCATCTGTTAGGGGAGGACTATAAATCGAGGAGCCCCACCAGCACTTGAGGGGAATTGATGTCTTCCCATTTTTCTAATCTTGTATTCCTCTAGCTTGTAATCTCAACTCATTGAGGAAATAAAACACCACATGCAACCTCTGCCTTTCTGAAGTGGACGTAGGTCATTTTGACCGAACCACTATAATCCCTTCTCTTTCTTCTTTAATTATTGCATTATCAGCATTTATTACTTAACCGGTGTTGTCGGAAACCAAATTTTGGCATCATCATATTCTATTGAAAGTTACTCTTGCAAAAAAATCTTTCATTATATATATATATATATATATATTTGTCTGATATTTGAAACCGTGAAGATGATGCAACGCAGTAGCCATGCATCAATTCTGTAGAAAAGGGACTACCATGGCCCCCACTGTCTGGCTTAGATGTCTCAAAGTCATCTAATTAATAACCATCCAAGTTGTGATGTATTTATCTTAATTTATTTTGGACTGCAGTTTCTTCTTTATCCGTATTTTAAAGTTCAGCTAGGATCTCACAATCTGAACACAATGTGGGCCCATCAGTTGATTGGTCCATATATTAAAAAAGAGGGTCCACTTTTAAGGAATGGGGCAGTACCGCAGAAGAATGGTAGAGATGCAGGTGTATAGCTTTGCTTACCTTCCACTTTGGTTTTCATCATTATCCCCACTGGCAGGAGATTATGGAGTGGTTGAAAATGCTTTATTTCTCTGTAAATGGATTACTAAAAGTCTTGCAATATAAGCAAAGTTACCACCATCACCCCTAGGTGCTATTCTTAATGGAAGTTGCCAAAAAGTTTTACCTCTTCTCTTTTGTTATTTCCTTTCTTTTCCTTCATCTGCTTCTCTTTCAGGTGATTGATTTTTATGTGATAATGCACAAGGGGGCCATCTCCCAAGGAGCAATATGCTTTGGTAGGTTCTAATGGATTTTTAGTGGGTTGATACCAACATACAATGCCTTTGAGTGGTTTAAATATTGTATCTTCATTTGCTTTTCTTCTTTTTACAATCTAAATACATAGATGTTTGAAGTGTAATAGTTGCTCTTATCCATCTTTAGAGAAGAAAGGGCAGACTCTCTTTTATGGAAGCTTTTGAGTACAAGCATATTAAGCTTTACATTTGAGAAAATATGCAAAGAACTAAAGGCAGTTTAGTGGTGGAGAAAGTGGAGAAAAGATGGTTAGCTAGGACAATTCCTACCAAGTGGCAAAAGTAGAAAAGGGTCAGAGAAAGAGAAAGAAATTAGGAGAAATCACTCCATTTTAGCAAGAAATTTGGATTCACGTTTAAATAGGAGAAATGAAAAAATGTGAGTCCAATTTTCTCCTTCCCTGAGGCACAATTGGAGAAGATTGACATGACAAGATAAATTTTTTTTTTCTACCACCAAAGGCTTCAACTTACTTTTTATTTGATAAGAAGACAATATTTGCCTTTTTTTTTTATTTTGTTTATCAAGTTCTTAGTGATGACTATGTATACTTGTGGGGTGGCACATGCATATAAAATTCATGGACATTTTGCCAGGTATTACCATAGGGTGAAATAAACTACACGAGTGATTATATACACTTGCATGTGGCACACATATACAAGACACTGATCATTCATTTGGCATATCTTATTGTGGATGAGGGAAATGCCCCAAATTCACATTATCCTAGCTATAGAGACGCTGGGTTTTCGACTGGATCAGAAGGATGGATGGTTAGAAGTCTTTTACTATTTGTATTTTTATCAACTATTGTGCCCTTTCTTTGATCTGGGAGGATGGTTTAACTCTTCCATAGAGTCTGGTTAGACATGACAAATTTGGCCCACTAGAGATATTGAAACTTGAGAGAATATGTAAGCAAGGGCAATCATGCCCCAAAAATTGAGGTTGAATGTAGAGTGTGAAGAGGTAAGCTACATGCTATTAGTATAGTTCAATCACAAGAGCAAATTCACCCCACTATTAGATTCTCCACATTCTAACAGGATTAAAACTCCTAGTTTAACTTAAATTAGGATATAATGGCATTAGCAAGAAACAAGTCTAATATAATCTCCCTTAGAGTTAAAGGTAAGGAATTACATGCAATAGAGAGTATAATAAAGACCATTATTTTGAGATTCCGAATGAAACATAAACTTGGGCATAGTTGTAAACTCTTGACTTCATGGTAAGCTCTGTCCCAGTGACAACAAAAACTACTTGTATCAAGTTCAAGTATAGCCACCCGCCTTAGAGTTGGTGGAGTGGCATGATGCATGGGTTTGTTCATCTTGTCATGTGTTCGAAATCACCCAGATTTGCCGGATGTGCATTTATATGGATTTAGCGGGTACCACCCGGAGAATTATTCTTGTTGGATCAAAGATCTAAAGAATACCCACGTTATTAAGGAAAAAAAGTTCAAGCACAGTCTACAGGAATTTGAACCCAAACCCCACCCTCCAATCAGGTATTAGTTACCACTATGCCCAACTGCAGAAGATGTTGGGTCACTCTTTCAAACTTTTGCGAGGGTTATTTATGAGGAAAAGGAAAATCAAAACATATTCCCTTTTCCACTTCCTTGCAATTTTTTAAGCTTGGAGATTATAGTAATGAATTGAGAGACCAGATTTGTTATTCTGTTTTTCAGACAAGAATCATAATGAAAATAACTTTATCCAAAGAAGATAATATATTAAACATCAAGGTTAGAAATGGTTAATTCCTTCCTGGGTCTGAAAAGACCACCTCTTACATCTTACCCACATTGTCAAAAGGTATTAGCAAGCATATGAAAAAAAGAAAACAATAGCTAAAAGCATCAAACATGGTTGTACTTGTCCTTTTTGTGCAATAATATCTTTGCCTTTGGATAATGTCTTTGTCCACTAGCTGTAGTGGTGGAGACCAGCTCTCATCACTGATAAAATAACTAGAGTAGAGGAACCATCTGATCCAATTCATCCCATGGTTCCATGATCCAGAACATTGATCTGATTGGCTCACATTAGAAAATCCTATTCAATGCATTGTTTGATATATATATTTTTTGGACCATTACTGATTGATATACTGAACTGCCTAATTTGAGGCCAGCAATTGAAGGGCTAAGATCATCCTCTATCAACATTTTGGTAATTCTGGGCCCCATGTGTGCAAAATCTATTGATGGTGATTGCCCCTGTTTGCTTGATGACCCAAATCCCTGTTTGATCAAATCGCCTAAGGATTAGAGCTTTGAGAAAATGTGTGAAACGACCCAATCTAACCCATATAAGAAAAAAATATGTTATCACATGAGGTAAACAGACCCAAACATTCCACACAATTCCTCTCCTGTTAAATAAGAAAAATTTTATTCTGTATATATTCCTTTTCTTTGATTGGGCAAGACAGCTCCCACTACTAGTACCCTGACCGGACCAACTCAATCTAAATGATGTAGCAATCTGTGGTGTTGCAAAGACTTCATGATCATGTGATGACACCAGTAAACATGGTACTTAAAGGGGGTATCTAATTCTATTCTCTCAGTAGTCTCATCAACTCAAAAGTTGAAAGCAATGAGAATTTTACATCTCATTGCAATCTCTATACATTTAAAATATTCATTTGAAAGAAACACCTGCTGTAGAGGAGTGTATCACAGGACAAGATTTTGTGACAGATATTCACAACGCTGTGGAGCAGACTGAGAGGCAGAGTTACCGTTCGATTTTGTGAAAGAATGAGCTCATTCTTTCTCAAAATCAAACCATTTATTTCGTTGGCTCAAATTAGATGGCTATGAGCATTAAATTGGGCCCATCTGCAATATACAATGACCCATTTCTTTCCATCCAATTGTAAGATGCTGTTAAAGATGAACCCAGGCCCACCTTATAATTTGTGCCATTGGTTTATAGTACACTCGCTAAGGATGCCAATGGACTCCCATTAACCCGACTAGCAAAATACATGTATAGGCCATTTCTTTTAGACCCAATTGATATCGGATCTGGTTCCACTGCCACAGATGTACCCAGTCGATTAAGCAGGTCAGGACCTGAATACCCGCATATACATAAAATTACTGGACATGAGAGTCAGGTCCAGGCCTTCTGCATTAGACTTGTGTTGCATCCAGGCACATGAAGCTGGGGCGGCAATGATCAGGATCAAGTCATGTTGAGAACCATCCGTAACACTTACGAGCCCAACAACAAGGTGTCTCTTTTGTTACTTAATTGGGTAAGAAGTCTCAATCAAAAGTAAAAGGTGTAAAACAAGTCCTAGGCTGACCGATTGAATTTAGGTTGAGTCGACCAGTCATAGACCAATGAGCTAGGTTGGACTCAGAAATAGCATACACCTTGAGTCAGTTTCATCCAATCACCGATCAAAAAAAAAAAGTTTCACCCAATCAACATGAGTACAGCTTAGTATGAAATGTTAGTTATGGAATCTAGGCACATGATACTCGGGCTATGACTTTTGACTGGGAAATGCAATTGTCTGTTAGTAAATCTAGTGAGATTGACAGGTAACTAACTACAAAGATGTGGAGCAAAGCAGCAGAAAAAGGATAGATGTGTTGAGCTAGCCTGTGAGCTTTTACAGCAAAGAAAGTCCATTTCAAGATAAGAGAGAAGGGAAAAGAGAATGGAAAGTAGCTAATCCATCATAAAGCTCTCCAATCATTTGGTATTAGAAATGTCCACTCGACCTTAGTGCTGGACATGGGCTACAATATGACTTGGAAATGGGGGACTGAGCAATTCAGATAAGCTGGTGGCTTTTGGCCATTAATCCATGCCCTACCGGCCTACCGCCCCTACCCCTAATAGGCTTATTTTTTAAAACACCCTTACCCTCTTTCTAATTATGGGGACAAGATTCCTGATGAATGTAGTAATCGTCAATTGAGTTAAAAGAAATGTCTATCATTACATCCCTTGATTAGGGGATGGCAATGGATCGGGTCACACAAATGAGCCACCCCGACCCGCCACTATCAGCGGTGGGTTTGGAAGTGGATTCTTTTGGTTTGGAGCAAATATGGTTTTTTAGATTTTTTATGGGACAGGTTTGGATTCTAACTTCTCACCCTCCCTGTTCCATTTGCAACTAATTTACATATTACTTGGTAGACTTTCATTCACAGAGTTTTTGAAGCACAAGTGGTAATGAATATTATAAAATCCAATAGTGTTCGAGTTGTAGATTTGAGTTCTTAGCTAGGGAGGAAATATTTATGTTTTTTTATATATACTTTTATATGAAAAAAATATAAATATTCAGTCAAAACTAACATAAACCTGTCACTGGGAGAGCTCGGTAAGTAAAGTAGAGTACAGGGTAGGGCATGTATAAGTAAAGTAGAGTACAGGGTAGGGCATGTATTAGTCAGGTGGAGTTTGAGTTCCAGTAGGGTAGCGCTCAACATAATTCTACATAGTATGGCTGCTGGTTGGCCTATGATTCCATCATTTAGGTGGGAGACTGCTATATGGAGAAAGTAGAGTGTGTGGACATCAGAGAAATTTGAAAATTGTAGCAAGCACAAAAAAAATTCATCCACTTTTGATGGTTTTCAATCATGAGAGCTAACCATAAGGATATCCATTCATCAACTACCTCTATATTTAAGGATAGGTGATTTCATTTTCTTTGAATAATAATATATATTATATGAAGTGCTTCAGGAAAAGCCTTTTCTAATCTCAATTTTCTCACTGTGTTTTCCACCCATGTTTGTTATTTAAGCCTGAGGTCTTATCCAGGGGTGCAAGAAAAATATTGAATACTATTATTGTCATGAGAAAGGATAAATTAGAGATAACAATCTTAAACCAAAAGAGAGAGATAGATGATTAGTCCTCTGATAAAGCTAGTTTTGCATAGGATATATTAGATTCTAACGTTGATTGTGTTCTATCTGTGATGTGGTCAATGATAGTCCCAAAATGAGTGAATTCTTAATTTGGGTTGCTCTTATCACATGTGCCCCAATATGGACTAGTTTTCCACTTATAAAAATATCTATAGTGGGAATGTCATCATGGGTAACAAAGTGGCCTATAAAATTATTGGGACAGAAACAATTAAAATAAGATACATGATGAAATCATTATAACATTTACAGAGTTCTGCATCTAAAGAAGAATCCTACTTCTTTGGTACCTTGGGTTCCAACTGCCTTGAATTCTTAGATGAGGGTTGTAAAAGGTGCTATGAAACTTAAGAAATGCAAATGATTGAAAATCTGAATGCTTGTCTGAAAATACTGTTATCGGTGAAGCAATTGTGTCTTCCTCAAATTACAATGATTCTAACTTAACATGTCTATAACACTTGCACATGGTTCACACAAGTTTGCGTTAATAGAGTTAAGCAAATAGAATTTGCCATGCCGAACAAGAAAGTTGGACTTCTATGAGCATTTTATCTTTAGAAAACATCATGAGATGTATTCACTTCATGAAGGGTATTGGCTACATGAATTCAGATTTGTGGGTCTTACTAAAGATATATCCAAAGGTATTCACCGCACAAGATGTTCCGAAAGGTAGCTTTACTATCCGATCCTCTAAAAGCAATGTAGGACAAAAAAAAGAAAAGAAAAAGAACCCCATCTTTTTTGAAAACTGCACTAAGGCTTGGGCCCCATCTAATGGAGCTTTCCTTAACTTTCTCCGCAATAGGAGGGGCTAGAAGTATCATATTTTTGGCTTTTTCAATGGTTTTGATGGGGACTAATGTTCGCTGAAGCTCAGTGAAACCTGGCCGGCATAGGGTAGGGTTTGGACTGTGCCTTTAGGTCCATGGATGGACAGGAGCCTGATTTTCTCACCCAAAAGATAAAGGGGCTTCACGAGGGCCTGTCTGTCTGTTCTTTGATGGCATCTATAGGCTCGGTTCAAACCGATATATTAAAAACAAAGGGAAGATCAAATTATTCAAACAAGCAGAATCTAGATCAGATGCTTAGTATGCTCCGTGATTAAATGGGATGACGATGGACAAGATTAGGCCTGGCCCAACAAGCAAGACCCCATAAATCAACCTTAGATCATTAGATGAGTGCTTGATTCTCTTTATGCCTTAATGAATTTTAACTGAACATAAAAGTAATATATCATGATTGGATATGATGTATTAAGGTTAAGGAATATCCCCATCAAGGATTTTTTTAAAGAACCAAACAACGCACAATTACGAGCCCACTCACAGCTGGTGGTATTAACAAAACCAAACTTTACTTAATATATGATTATTAAGCTTTGTGAACCTAAAATTAAGGGCTAGATCCATTTGCTCATTTAACTTTCAAGACCCCTACGCCAAATATTATTAGACTTGGCATAAAACCCTTCTCCAATTAGGATTCTAACACATGTTTATCAATTCAATTCAAGTGTGAGTACTCCAATCAAACCTCCACTTATTAGACAATTCATGTGAGGGGTCCAGCACCACATTTCCCACATGGTGGTGGGTCTCCTCTTTTTATTCCAACGCCCATAAACATCTGCTTATTACAAATTAAGAAAGCTCAAAGTAAATTATATACATCACAGTGTCATAAACTCATGCTGATTTTCTTAGAACCACAAGCAAATTAGGGACTTTGATCTCTTCTTTAGCCAATTCCACGTCGAGAATCTCAGCATATTGTTCAAACAAACCGTCCATGATTCCTTCACCAAAGTGATGGAGGAATCATGGATTCCTGTATTGCCCTGATGGCCTTAGCCGTTGCCCTTCCATTTCTTCCAACACTGGTGCGACCATCCCCTCCTATTTCAAACATCTCAAGGCAATCAATACTAAATGATCCTTCCATCTGCACCACATGTTTTACTTCATCCATGGATGGCGCATAGAAATGAACGTCATATGTGTCGACCTTCTCTTGTTCGAGCTCTCCCTGCAAAAAGGCGAATCGCAGGAGTCGCCGGAGAAATGCATCATTGAAAAATTTTCTTTTGGGCTTGTTTGGATTTGGCATAAAATCTCAACTCTTGTGCTTGGATAACCCAAGTTGCACATCCTGGCAATAGTTAGATGGTGCACATTGTCACAATCTGGAGATTTTAGTTTTGAGTTATGTTGAATATTTCTTTTGTTCTTTTCAACAACCAATGACAGGTAACTAGAGTGACAGGTAACCTGATCGCAGCGTAGTTAAATTGTATCAATGGATGTCACTCTTGTTACATAGTAAATCTGACTACCTGCAACTCAGTTACATGTCACATAGTGCCCCATTTGGATCCTTGGAACTTTTTTTTGTCCTGGATTCAGTTTACCTGTAAATCCAATTACATGTGACTGAGTGTACCGGTTGTTGGTCATGATAAAATAAAAGAACTTCATTTACTGGCAACTCAGGTAATAAATACAAACCATGAATTGTCTCTACTCGATTGTAATCTGTTTACAAAGATCCTAATGGGCCCTTGAGAGTCCTTAACTTTACCAATTACCACTACCTTAATGTAAAATGAGGCCCCTGCCGTCAGTTTACATGGATCCAAATGGGCATCTGGGGAAAGATGAAAGCTTGTAATTGTAAGGGTGACTATGGGGCTAGCCCACATGAGCCTCAGTCCGAGTCTCATTGTTTCTTAAGGCCTTAGGCCCAGTATTGGATTTGATGGGCTCTTTTTAAATCCCATCCTGCATAAGTGGCCCGCTTGGACCCCCTATGGGCGCTTTATGTACACTAAGGCCCCATCCATCAAATTGCCACCAGCCCAAATTTGGCACATCCAGTTTTTGTAGACCGATCATGAAAATTTGACACCCGTTACCGAATGCGCCCTATTTTAAATGCAAAATTTGACAACCCAGACCCAACTCCAGCTTGTTTACTGAATTGGTCTTATTAAGCCTGATCTTGCCCTTTCAAGCTCATATTTATTTGTAAGCCCAGTATAACTGGACCAGGTATGGCTGTTTCCAAGCCCATTATAACAGTTATAAGCTATTACCGATGAAACCAAGCAAGCGAAGGCCTGGCCCAACAACTCCCAGTATGTTGCTTGCCCTCTTTCCATGTGCTTTTCACTTCCTCTTCCTAATAATGTCAGTACCATCCTCCCCCCTGAGATGAGCTCTTCTGATCTTGATCTCAGGAACAAGTGGAAATCCTCCTGGAATTGCATCAAGTAGGCCTTTGCTACTGCTAGAGGGCTTGACCCAGTTACACACATCTTCCCCTTGTTCAAGGACTTGCCATTTTCATCGTAGATCGCCGGAGGAACCTGAAAAGTAATGAACAATATTTTTCAGAAAACCATTGGAAGGTAATTAAGATCTTACATTTTACAGTTTCATATGCACTTAAGCCTGCCTGCAGAATGGGCATTCCTAGGCCTGTCAAGGGGCTGGCCCAAAATTCTAAAATGGAACATTTTAGAATTGGCTTGGTCCATCAGGCTCATTACAACCATTTCATGATCTGGGTCTGTAGAAACCATGCCTGGCTAACTGGCTTGACAATTCATGTGAAATTTATATAGGCCTTTTCAGGCTTTTTTTTTTTTTTTTTTTTACTTTTATCTGTTCCTTTGTGATATTTATAGACACACACATCAATTTACTGATCTGCCTGATTGATCCACCAGGTTCTATGATCAGCTTGACCCGGTAATTGGCTAAAGTCTGCATGAACTACTAAGTTGAATTAAAGTATACAAACAACTATGTTTCTAACTCTCAATTTTCCTCGTCCGTTGCTTTTGCCTAAATGCCATAACTGCTTATTTGTCTATTCAGTATTAGATTCTTAAGAATTTTACTGGTCGCTTTGTTTGAGAAATAGGAAATGAAAAACCCATGTTGGCAAAATCTCAAATTCCTAAGGGCATGTTTGTTTCATGTAATTGAATTCCTAGTAATGTATTTCTATAAGTAGTTAGAAATGAATAACCGAAGGTGAATATCCAAAAATGACCATAAAATAAAACCTTTCCTTTCATGGAAGAATTTAGAGAAGATGATAAATATGAATGCCCAGCCATCACCCAAGTAATTCAAATCCTAAAAAAGTTAAGGTTTCATCTCTACACTATCTCATATGCTTCACCCCTCACTTTATATCCCTCACCTCCTCGTTAATAATCCTTGGGTGGGCTAATTTGACCATGAAATCCTATGTATTCAATTCTTATGTATTCTCTGCAAACAAATCTACAGGGGAGAAATCCCTCGCCTCCTCTTTAATAATCCTTGGGCAAGCTCATTTGACCGTAAAATCTTATGTATTCAATTCTTATGTATTTTATGCAAACAAATTTGCAGGGGAGAAAAATTCTTATACCCCTTGGGTCAGGCTGTTGTACTCAAATCTCAACCTGACTCAGAATAGCTCACGAATCAAAGTTCAAATTGACATTTTCAACTTGATTCACAGATGAGTTGGAAATAGAGTTCATCCTAACCCTGCTCGTTGTCAATCCTATTCCATTGCTTTTCACATGAACTATTTGAGGTTTCCCCCATAAACTTTTCCTTTCTGATGCCAAATAAGGAAAAGCGACAAAGGGAATTCCTACTCGTCGTTTTCTACTCATTTAAATGGCCTAATATTTGGTACCATCCTCTTTTTCTCATGTGCAACGTCCAAATTTCATAGAAAAGCAAGATTTTCAATCTTTGCCATCCAAAAAAAGGGGAGAAAATCCAGTACAAGTGCCGTGCATAGTCATGCATGGATAAAGAAACCGGCACAACATGTGGCACATATTCCTTCCAAAGTATCCCCACCACTTTGATAAGCCTTTTACCACAACTGGCAGCCTAAATCACAAATTTGACTAAAGCCAGACAAAATGCAACATGAAATTCGGGGCCCATCTTTTCTGTACAAAGTGCATACACTGAAAAGTTAGGGAAAAGTTGAAAGAATCCAACAGCTAAAAACAGGGCATCTGATGTGCAAAATCCTTTTGAGTTTGTAAGTCCTAACAGTTTCAATCCGTAGAGTTATAAAAAAACAGGCAACTTTACTTTATTGCACATGAGGACCACATAATTCTCATTCTAACATGTGAATAGTTGCTGATAAATAGAGTGCATCATGCATGCAATGAAAGAGTGTTGCACATATCCACAGAAAAAGCCATACCTTTAAATCCATTGTGTTTGAACTTTGAGGCCATGAATGAAGGGTGAGTGATGTGTTTGGTCTGAATATAACCCTAATCTATAATGTGATCATTTTATCTGTCCTAGCCCTCATGGTGATCATGCACCCACATGGAACTCATAAAGATGTGTTTACCTGATCATCACCCTACATATTCTACAAGGGTGGGAGGGAGGGGTTGATGAGGGAGGTACTTACCTAACATTTTGTCAAGGGCCCAACAAGAAACCTGATCCCTGTGTTATATACTGATAAAAATAAAATTGAGTGTCATATGAACTGGTTACATATGATGTTTTCAAATTATACATTTCATAACCTGCACATATCACACTATGTTGACCATATCTGTGTGATTTAAAAATGGGTGTAGTTTTTTCTCCAAAAAATGTTTAAAGAAATTAATAGAAAGAAAGAGAAAATCTTAAAATTTGCGTTTCTTATAGGAATTTATCATGGTGAGATGAGCTCAACAAAAAGGATTATTAAAGAGGTGAGAGATGACTGTAAGGCGGAAATGTAGATGGGACCTTTTCTTTCCTAGGTATTGAATTACTAGGGTGATGGCTGAGTATTCATTTCATATCTTCCCTCGATTCAGTTTCCACTAAAAGAGAAGTAATTTGATGGTCATTTTTGGATATTCCCCTTTGATTCTTCATTTTTAACTACTTAGCGAAATACAATCCTAAATATTTGATTATGTGAAATGAATAGGCCTAGATAATAAGCACACTAGAAGTGCAAATCATTTTAGACCCTAACTTGAGTCAATTTTGGGCTCGAAATCTTTTTCAGGTTATACGTAAACGGCTAAACCCATATGTATCCACTCTCTTACCCAAATGTGATAAGTTAGACAGTCCTAGTTTCAGTCCTGTAATTTGTGGACCTTTTTTTCACTCTTCTTTCAAGTGAATGTTTGTGAACTGGCCAATTGTCTATTGAAAAAGTCATAACATCTCTGGCCCTTGGTTCACTAGGTCATTTGTCAATTGAACAAGCCATTGAGATGCTGTGGCCCTTGGACTCTCTGATTGCTGGCATGACCACCGGATTTCAGTTTTGATCTATCATACAGTTGTTTTAATGTGCTGTGGATACTTAGAGACATGTACACTGAAAATTCTGAAGGCTAGAGTTCATTAAACTCGGCATAGCTTTTATCAATCCAAACTTATCAATATATGTAAGAAAAGATATACTAATTGTAATATCTATCTAACCAACTTTATTTAACATTTCTTACCACTGACATATATTCCTATTATTTCTCACACATACATCTGCTGAAAAGATTTTGATGTTTGCACAAACTAAAATAGACTTGTGAATGGATAAGAACAAAGAAGGGTTTCTTTGATTTGGGGAATATGATCGAATTCGAGGAATCATTATGGAGAATTCCACATTCTCCTATAGTCATCTACTCTGGCCCGTTTCTTTACTAGAATTCATAGAATTCATGTCTGGTGGTTGTCTAGGAATTTCAAATCCTGGTATTTGAAATGCTACCAAATTCTGGAATTCCAAATTCATTGTTTCATTCATGATCTGAATTCCTACCTGAGCTCCTGGAATGCCATTGTCCCCCTCCCGGAATTTATGTGCCAAGTGAGATTTTCAAATCCTACTTGTTAAAGTGGTTTTTCAAATGCTGGATTTTTTGGAATTTGAAATGCTTGGAATTTCAAATGTCCATGAATTCTGTGGGAATTCTGGTAATGAAACACAGAATTCCTGACAGGAATTCTGAATTCCCAGACAGCCTAAATTCCTGTCAGGAATTCTAGTAAGTGAACAGGCCCTCTGCTGTACGTAGTTCAGCTTTACATCAGGCAGCCAGTGATTGTAAGTGGGTTTTAGTCTCTTGTAAAGTTTAAAAAGTTTGGAATTGGGTAATTTGAAGGGCTTAAAGCAGCTATTTGTCACAGGTAAAAGAAGTTTGATATTAGGAATCTCCTACTGATCAAATAGAGAATTTTAAGAATTTGAGGAGACATGGGACTAATTCTTTTTTCAAAAAAATTTCACACAAGGAACATCCGACCAAAATGACTGTAATATAACAGACCCACAGTGTCTCCACAGGATCCTATAAATGGTGACTTACAATGCCTAAACTTGGACATTTGGACATATGCACTTGTCTTGAGACTTTCTGGAGAAATAACAACCAAATAAGACCATAGTGCAGAAGGCATGTTGCAATCTATAAATAAAAAAAAGAGATGATCCCATGTTCACACACATCATTCCCATCCTTGATTAATCTAAGATATTTATGTCATTTTAACCGTGTTCTTCTTACCGAACGAATCTATCCCGTTTTCATATACAGTTAGATTTCAATGAGATTAATTGCAGAAAGCAAAATGAAGAACAGGCTGCGAACTTGCTTTAAAAAAATTGATAAACCTTTATACATAACATCTTGAAGGAGGAGGTAAGAGGTTGTTTGTCTTTTATGTATGAGATATGAAAGTGATATTTACATAGGTAAAATTTGCATATGTCCATTTCATATTTGTAAGACTTATACATGTTAAACACAATACTATGTTTGTTTGAGAGCACCATTTACACATGAGAAAATGCTGAACATTTAAAATTATGTGTTAACAGTTTCTGTTATCCCTATATCTATAAATTTAAGACATGAAACTAAATTTTGAGGTTTAATGGGTCCATAAAAACTTTGAATAGTTGTAGTAAAAAATTTGATACTCTTCTAACCAAAAAGGCGTGTAACACTTTCACATCTTTTTAGATGCATAAATTTTCATATGGCCACAGATGAATTTATATACCATATTCACACCTCATTTATTCATATATTGTATAAATGACTGTCAACAAACTTACTTGGTCATACCTAAATATTTTATATATCTATATAATTTATATACGTAAATAATTATAAATAAATATCTTGGTTGCTACAAAAGTGAGATATGGGTCGATCAATAAAATCTTTATAAAAAAAATGGACACAATATTATTTTTGGTAGAAAGACACAATAACTTCTCTGTTAAGCAATGTTTACAAAATATTTTCTCTTCCCTCAATGAATGAAGACCTCTCCTATTTTTCACTAATGTTGTCTGGCTTAATTCCAAGTAGAACCCACATGTCCTTTCCTCATTGATTCGGCAAACTTCGACTTTCTCACTCTAAATTCCTTCCACAAATGACGCAAGTCATATCACAATCCTATCGCCCTAAATTACACCCCATGTAAAGCATCCTAAGCTCCGTACACTCCCAAAATCTAGGCCCTAAAGTTAGTTTATCTTGTCAGTAGACCTTAACAACCATTTGGATCTATTTTCGTCGGTTATCTGTGGAGCATGAGGAAAAGAGGGCCGGGTAGGATAGGAAATGGGTCAAACACAAAAGTGTTCTTGGTTGCATGATTGAATGGTGAGTGGGGGTCAGCAGTAGATGGTTGAGGTAATTAGATACCCAACAAGTCCAGGTGAAGGGAACCATTGGATCGCTTCATCTCAACCGTTCATCTCTGTGGTACCTCACTAGATTGCCAGTTTAGATCATGCAATCTCGAATCCATGTAGATGTAGGTCCCACAATGTGTTGGGTCCAACTGTTCACCTCATATCAGTTATTTAAGCCTGACCCATTTAGTAAACTGACAAATAATGTGTAAGCATTAGTTGCAATCATGAGGTAATGACCATTAGACCGACAAATAATTTAAGCATTGGTTGAAATCATGACGTAATGACCAATAAGCCAATTATTAATAGAGTTGACCTACATAATATTGGGCCCAAACTCAACCACAATGAACTCATGAAATCGTTATTCAACTCGAATGGGGGTAGTTTTTGTTTAAGCATATTCCTAAAACTCTGTTCTAACTCGCTCTGAACTTGTCCAGATTTAACTCGGCTCGGTAGGTCATTGAGTGATGAGTAGTCGCCGCAGACTCAGTCAAGTTGCACACCATGCATGATGACCTTCTGAGTCGAGCCAAAATTAACTCGTTTAAACTATATATAAGTCAATCCTATCCACAAAGCCATAGTTTAAAAATCGTTTTGTTTTGCCTAACTCGAGGGTTAACTCGGTTTTGTTACTCAGCAGGTTGGGTAATACAAAAGTTACTCGCCCGAGAACGAAGGGATAACCCTAAAATGGTTTGGTGTCTCATTTTCAGCCAACTATCCAAATTAAAGTTGGAGCTTGGGTCCTACCTCTACGTGTGCCGGCGTCTTCTAGTGTGTCTCATTCTCAATGAATTGTCCAAAATTGGAGTTCGGGTCCTCTTCTCTACGTGTTACAGGAGTCATCTTCACCTACGTGTGTAGGTGATTTTTTTTCCAACCTGTGTTGGGGTTCATTCCCGTATCAGTCGGGTCATTTTTTTTAAGAGTCAAACCCACTGGATTGGTACCAAAAAGGGTTTGAAAAAGTCTCCACAGTCCGGAAATTATGTCCGGGCTGTGGCACGGTCCCCAGGGGGACCGTTCCTGGGAACCGTGCCACAGCCCGGGCACAATTCCCAGGCTGTATAGCAGGTCTCAAAGGGCAAAACAAGTACCCGCTCGAGTTTAAGTAAGGCTGTTTGACCTTCTGATTCTGAGTCAAGTTTCCTACCTTTCAAACTATGACCCAAGCATGACCTATGACCCATTAACTACAGTTGAAACTAGAGAGAGAGAGAGAGAACTTACACGAGAAAGCCAATGTAAACTGAAGGAGGAATGAATGAAGTGTAAGCTTCTACTAGGAAATAACCTCCCATAGAATGACCCCGGAACTCCAGAGACGAAAACTGAGGGTGGATCTTCTCTTTTCCCATTCTTCTTAATACTTCCATAGAATTCTGATAAGGCCATGAAAATTGAGTTGAAGTCATTGGTGGGTAGATCGTTCAAGAATACTTGAAATTCAGGTGTTGGGCAAGAGATTATTCCACATCTCTCGTCGATGACATCGATGATATTTCGTATCACAGACAATGTATTGGGACCTGAAGAGCAACCCAGATCAGCTATGGCAAAGCACTGTGGAGCTTTGGATTGAAAGAGATCGACCACGGCGTCTACTGTTACATGTTTCACCAATTCTATGCCCTTTTTCTGGTAGAACAAAGAAGTAACTATGTTAAAACTTGAAGAGAAAAAAATAATATCAGTGACGAGCAGTACTTATTTATAAAGTCGAAAAACTCGGACGAGTTACACTAGATCTATCATCGAGTCAGGCTGAGTCGAGTCAACCCGGCCGAGTTGAGGCGAGTCATTAGGAGTTTTTAAAGTAGGTTCAAGAAGTTTGTTGTGTCAAGAAAATCTTACTTGGCTTGAGGAGTTTCTAGCATAGCTTGCCTCTCCCTGGCCTGCTTTCATGTGAAAGACCTTCTCCACATCCATGGTTGGAAGTTTAAGACTATAGAAGTTTGGAACCGGCAGCTTCCTTCTTATATAGAGTTAAGTACATGGGCTCCATTGATTATACATTTATTTTTGGTTTGTTTGATATTTTTTCTGTGTTCCATTCAACCCACTTAGAAGTTAAGGGTGTTTGCTCAATTATCATGGTTAGAATATAGGTCCTGATGATATAATAACAAAGTGAGAGAGAGAGAGAGATTTTGGAATGGAAGACTTCCAAACTATTTATATTTTTATACACTTATAGAAAAGGCCAAGAGGCCACTTAAAATAAGATATTATTGCCTAGTGGCACAGAGACCAATTGTCCTATTCTTGTGTTTTGTATTTCTGTTTTGGTTTGATTTAGGGGCCCACTATAACAACTAGTAACCCACCACCAAAACCCCAAAAAAAAAAAGGTAAAAACCTTGGTGGGGTTAACTGTTCATCTCTTTTTTACATGGTTTTGAGAATCAAATTACACTTGAGTAAACTGACCAAATTAACCAACTCTTTTTTATTAGGGTTCAGAACTCAAAAGGTGAAGGTGTTTGTGGCCAATTAGATGGTGACACGTGGCATTATATAATGGGTCCTCATCAGACGAAAGTAAAGAAGGGTGGAGATTGACTTCCGTCCAAAGTTTAGCTCAGTGTGATTCGGCCCATTAGCCCCTACGAAATACAAATGCTCTTTGCAGATTACCAATATAAGAAAAATAGAGATACAGGACTTTCCATTTGCATGGTTGTAGTTTGCATTGTTTGGTTTTTCTTTGCTGAATGTGTTAACACCTGTTGTGTAAAGCTAAAGAAAATGATTTTCCACCTTTTAGTTCAAATTATAGAAAATGATTTCACATTAAAAATTAAAAATTGCGTACGGTTATAATCAGAAACAAAAAAAAAAAAAAAAGTCTCTTTTGAAATACACCACAAAAACACGACTAAGATTGAAAGGCTAGTGGTGCCTCTGACAAGAGGAACAGGGGTCGATCTTGACTAGCTCCATGAGACTAATGTGTTTTGCCGCTGAGCCATCATGATTGGGCGCACTCTCTTAGATATGATTGATACTGGAAAACGAAAATGATATTCTAAAAGTATTCTATGTAATCCTCATATGGCATTTTTAGCAACCTTCCTTTTCATAGGAATCTCTTTGTTCCTAGAAAATGAAACTCTAAAAAGTGGTAATCATCTATTTAAACAAGCAAGACTTGGGCCAATTTCTAGGACAAAGAAAGCAAATCATTTGGATACTTTTCTACTTGCATTAACCTTAACAAAAATTGGAAGCCCGAACATGAACTATGCTTTTACATCCTTTTGGATGCTTGTTCAAATCATTTCATTAATTAGCCCATGCAGGGAAAATACAAGATAAATTTTTAAAAAATCATTACTATTGTACATCTTTGTACATGAAGCCTCTTATCTAGCAACTCTACTAAAAATCAGCCTCATTTTATCTTATCACTATCCTTATTTAAGATAATGAATATGAGATGGTATGAGCTAATGAAGTTTGATAACAATTGGTACTCCAAAATGATAATTGTAAGCTAATAATTCAAACCAAAATTTTATAGGCCTTAAATCTTGCACTGGCAAAAAAGCCAAATGGTCTTCATTTTTTTGTGTAATAAGTGTAATCTACAATCTCAGAAGCATAGTGGGCTCCACCCACCAATATACTGTGTTGCTTAACTTGCCGGCCATAACTTTTCTAAGACAGACCAGAGCATCTTCATATGTATTTTTATTTTTCTTCAAGGCACAAAATTTTTGTTGCATCTTTTCTGTTACAATAATAGCACTAAGAATTATATATGTACTTTGCTGACAAAGCTAGTAAAGAAGGGGATAAGAAACAGCATGAACTAGCTAATGGGTAAATGTCGTTTCCTAACATCAATGATTTTTATCTTTGAATTGAATCTCCTCCTCTGTTATTCCCAACGGTAATCTATTTATTTAAGAGGGCTTTGAGACATAGTCTTAAAAAAAAAAAAATAAAGAAAATCATAATTAGTGAATGTTTTTAGTTATCTAATGTAAATTTATAAAATAAATGGGAAATGAAGTTTTTTTATCCCTTCATTTTATAGGGTAGAAACATTTGATGGATTAAAATTTTGAAATCCTAAACCCCTCTTCAGTTATCATTAGTGAAAAAAAAATCCATAAAATCATGTGATATCTGATCATGGGCCAATGGCTTGAAGAAACTCTTGTCAAGTCAAAGTGGAGAGAGAGCTAGAGATATCAAAAAGCATTGACCACAATAAAGGGAGAAGGAAAATGAACAAAAAAGGGGTGCATTGAAAGTAATGTTAGAAGCTTTGGTTTCCTCTCTCTTCTTGTCAATGTGGGTTGGGTTGAAATGATTTTCTTTGAGGCACGGTCGCTGGCTGTCCTGAACTTTGTTGGTGGCATTTTCTACCTTTTTGGATTCCACTGGTGTTATTTTATACGTAATATGATATACATGGCAGGTGCCGATAAGGTCAAGAGAAGCCAATGAAGACTCAATTGGCGTGTAGTGGTGCGGAATATGTTTGTAAGAGAAGTCAGCAGATTCTCTGGACAAAGTGCAGCATCTTTTTTAAGTATATTAAAGTTATGGTGTTGGTCGCTTCATAGGTGAGCTACGGATGGCAGGTGGGAATGGTTCAAGGGAGTATGCTCCATGGAGTTGTGGGTATATATAGGTTTTGTGGATTTGAGTAATGATTTAAAATGAATTTGGCTGTTAGCCTCTATTAATTTAATAACTGTTATTTATAGGTATGTGATGATGCCAAAATAGAATTTCGGACACTACCGGTCAAGTAATAAATGTAGTAAATGCAATAATTAAAGAAGAGAGAGAATGGATTATAGTGGTTCGGTCAAAATGACCTACGTCCACTGCTGAAAGGCAGAGATTGCCTGTGGTGTTTTACTTCCTCAATGATTTTGGGTTACGAACTAGAGGAATACAAGAGTCGAAGTGAATGGGAAGATCTTAGTTGCCCCCAAGTGCTGGTGGGACTCTTGATTTATAGTTTACCCTAATAGACGGGGACACTCCTCTGCAACGTTAGCCCTTGGAACCCTCGAACTGCCCTCGCGCTGGACGAAGTAGGTGAGGAACTGCCCTCGCGCTGGACAAGGCAGGTGAGATATCTCTCCGCAGGACCTGGTAGGAGCGGAACTGTTTCCGAAGCAACGTGGCTGCCCTGACTTGGTCTCTTCGTGGGCTTGCACCCGGGCTTCAGCGGATGGAATTGGATCTCAACGGAACTGACGGATCGAGTTCTTTGGCCTGACCTATCATCCTGGAATGGGTCACTTGGGCTTGGATCGGATCACCTGGACCCGACTCACCATCAAATTCGGATCACTTGGGTCTGACTCGACATTATGTTTGTTCGCATTAAAATATATATGAATTGAACACATATAATTTATATCATTATTTGTTAAAAAAGTGAAAATCAAAGGAGCATTTTTCATGAATTGAACACATATAATTTATATCATTATTTGTTAAAAAAGTGAAAATCAAAGGAGCATTTTTCATAAATTAATAATAAAAAATAACCTTTTTTTTTAGGAAAATAAATTCAAAAGAAGATGAGAAATTAACTACATACCATTACTTTAGTAGTTCATATCCTCTCTTTTGATGGTTCTATTTTCCTAAAAAGAATGGTTATTTGCTGCTAGCTCATTTTTAAAATTCACATTTTATCTTTGTTTTTAACCACTTAAGTTATAAGGTGTGTGTGTCTATATATATTCATATATATATATATATATTCAGATCTTATATATTATAATGCAAATAATTATTAGGACCTAAGTATTAGGAGGATGCTCTAAAACTTAAAAAAGAAAAACCCAATATATCCAATGAGAGTAGGAAAAAATGAGGAATGATCGTATGTTGCCATAACCGCAGTGTTGTTGTGGTTTGCTATTTGATTTAAGCATTGTGAGATTTTTGTTTGCTTTTAGCAATGCCTCTCATGGCACATGTCAAACACATTCATTATGGCATTAGGCTTTTATTAAAATGAAACTTGAGACAGCCTAAAAATATAGGACATGTGATATAAATGAATCGTGGCATTATTTAAATAGGGAGAGATATGTGATATGAGTGGATCGAATCAAACAAGTGGAAACATGAATCAAATGAGGTGAAAGTAGTCGTCGCAACTATGGCACCAAATTTGACCCTTGCTCATATTTACAAGGTCGGTCTAGCATACGATGTTTGAAACCTACCACGAAAAATCAAATATGGTTGGAGCCCGACTGATTTAGCCAAGAGTGGAGGTCCCAAAACATACAAGGACAGAATAAGCACTTGTAAGATGTATTGGGCCCTTGTAAGACTTGAAGTGTATCATGTCCAACCAACTCAAAGACTTTTTTTTTTTTAATGCTAACATGCCTTGAATCCACAACATCAGGTTAAGATAGTGAGTAACATCCCGAGCTCTTGTAATTAGAAACAATGAAAACATAAGAGACTAATTAAGACCTTAAAGGTCTGTTTTATAGTAAGAATCCGAAGAATTTCAAATGCCCACAAAATCTCATTAGAATTCTCAAATGCCAATTTCCAAAAACCTTTTGCGACTTCAGAATTTGGAGCATGTCAAACGCTATTTTAGATAATTCAAAATTCTCTCTATCAAATAAATAAGGAGACACCTAACATGCATTTAAAATCATCAAAAACGTAAACTATGGAGTTGTAGAAAACATCACAGCAGACAGATGAGATAAAACTTTAATGATGATAACATATATAATTTTATTAAGAAGAATATTTACAGGGAAACTAGAGCTGACAAAACTGAACCCTAACTTGAGAAGGCCACAGCTAAAAATTACAATGCCAAAATCAATTAAATAATCCCATGGTTGCACTATACCCAAACCATAATTTCCTGACTTCTGGTTGTCCACTTGTAGTTGGTTCTTTGAATTTCCCTTTACCAAAAGAACTACTTCCATTTGTCTTGATGCTTTTATCTGCAGCATGCGCAATCTCACATCTCTCTTTCTTTCTCTCTCTCTCGAATATATACACGCCTGCCTCTACCTTTCATCATGAAAATTACCTGATAAACGTACTTCCCTCTCTATGGTTGCTCCTTTCAGACATCTCACCCACTTCTGTATCCATTTCAATGAGTTCATTGTCTCTGTCAATTTAGGGTCTCTTTCTTCATGGATATTGCTGGCATCACATTTGGATTAAGTTTAAACAGTCACATCATATCCTTACCCATGTATAGCCAATAGCCACTACTTCAATACACTCCTACAGGGAGTGTAATTTTGGGCAATGTTCCAGTAGTTGGATCAGTGTCAATGTGATGTTGATGGTTTGGATGTAGCAAAGATGGGCCTGACATGTGTCACATAGTTGGTCAATAGAATCTTGTCAGTGGGATATGATCAATTTTTTAAAAATAAAGAAGAAAAAGAAAAAACAACAACCATCAAACAAATGTATAATGAGTACAGGAGAAACATGAGAAACCTAGTGAAAAGGGGTGCCTCATCTCATACAGCCACTAGGGATTGATCATACAATTAGTGGAAAGGTTGCCCCCACATGTGCACCACTGATCCAACTTAGAAAAAGAAAGCCATGTGATCATGAGCTCGATGGGCCTAAGACCTAAGATCTATTAAATGTATAATGAGCTCTATGGGCCTAAGATCTAAGCCCCTACTTTGAAAACTCAAGCCCCAAACCCTGAATCTTGGTCTAGCTTGCTGCAATTAAATTATAGTTCGGTGGACTCATTTAGGCCTAAGTTATTAGTAGACCCACTGATAGCCCAACAAAGTTTGAGCTCCCTAATGGGTTTCATTATTGGATATAGAAATGAAATCCGATTGGAGGTCAGTTTGGGTCCATTGTGTACCTGGACCTAAAGAGGGACCCACATTTGGACCTAAATCCAATATGGGCAGAGGCAGAGCCCATAAGTTGTAGCACCTGTAACCACACTTGAAGCAAATTAAAGACCTAAAACCCGGACATTTTTAGTGAATGTGAACCCAAATAAAGGGCTTCAATGCATGGTTCGCATATGTACCGTGCGTAAAGAGTGTGGATAATCTATTTGTAAGGTGGCCCCCACCCCTTGGAGGCTTCAGCCTTGTGTGATGGAAAATTATTGGACGCCCAACATTCATGTTTGGATTGTAACGAAAGTTTTACTTTAGCTGTCAACCCACCAATTAACCCTACTTTTTATACGGAGACTTAGGACGGGCACTAAATACCGACATAATTATAAAGTATTTAGGGTTTAATGATGTAGCCAATCTCAATATGGTTGGAACAAGCCTTCGGTGATGACTATGGCCACGGCCACGGCCACGACCACGACGACTTAATGCATAATCTATTCATGTGCGTGTGTCTAATATTGTGATGGCACACCTGCGTCCGTGGATATGTATTCCACATTCCTGAACCTGCTTTTCTCCGCATACCTGAACCTGCTTTTTTCCATTTCTTTTCCAGCCAGGGCTTTAGCATTGAGGGACCATACAATTACCTCGTGGTTCATTTGTGCTCAACACGCGGCTGCATTTTTGTTATGCTCCATTTAGGCATGTCCACGGAACATGAATTCTGAACCTATCACATCAGTTTTCTCAAGGAAGTTCGAATCCTTTTCCAAGTCATCCTCCCCCTAACTCAGAATTTCACATACTCCTCAAGTTACTTTCCAATTCTAAGGCGTGTTTGGTTGTACAACGCTTTTTGAAATATAAAATTAGGAAAGCTATTATTCCCAAACAGCTTTTTAGGTGAAAAGATTGTTTGGTTAGCTCAACTCGACTTTTGTACTAACATTTTATTAGGAAGAACATCAAAGTTGTTTAGTAAAAAAGAAAAAAAGAAGAGCCCCACACTTAAATTGTTCGTGTGCTTAGAAAGTCTAGTAATGAGCTGAAGGTCCTGGCTTCAAACTTTTTGTGGCTTTACCCGATACAACTAGTGGGTTTTACCAATGATCAACCATAAAGGGGTCCTCGTCATAGAAAAAAAAAAGATGTACAAAAAGAACCCTTAACATATTATAATTAGATAGTTTATATTATTTTTTATTAAAAACAATAATATACAGGATCCTTGTAGTATAAGATGAATTAAGCAAGTAAAATTATAGATCTTAACGAGGATTTTGCACTCTTTACCTAATAACTACTAAAAACTAAAATTTTAATAGAATGATGTCTTGAATTCATCTGTAAATCCTCAACTAACTTAGGAAAAGTAATTTAATTATGATTATTGTATGAGAGATGAAATAGCATCTCTATAAGTGTAACACATACATGTCGGATGCAAATCATTAGAGTTAAGATTTGTTTTCTTTAGCATATGTTCATAATAGATCAAAATGAAGATGTAAACTCCTTTGGATGTGGATATAAAATAGTCCAAAGCATTAATTACAGAAATTGTTCATTTTCAACCCGTTAATGCAAAAATTGAAACATTGCAAGAATCAAGACCTAATTTTTACAAACGCAATCCACTAGCATAAATTAATGATGAGCCAGAAATGATCGACCATGTGCTGATGTTTGCATGGCAGTACTGTTTTATCACCTTCATTGTACCCATCATTAAAAAGCACCTCTTTAAAACGTGTCACATGTCATGTCGAGTTTAGACGGGGTTACCTTATAAGCCAAGGATTAGGATTTGAAATCTCTTATATCTAAGGGTGTTCTTTGACGGGTGATGAACGCACTAAATTTTCAACGGAATGTGACAACATTTGCGAGGCACGCTAGTTCTCACACTTCTCTCAAAAATTTCAAAGAGATGTATTTTCATGTGGTTGTGAGGTGCATCCATAACTTTCCTTGCATTGGTGTCTTATTATATTACAAGCACGATAAAATTTGGCATACGTTGCACCATGAACGGCACAATTTGCAGAGGCCTTTCTATCCGTCCAACATGTTTTGTTAGCTATGACACTTTCAACGGCAAGGAATGAAAATCTTTTAACTTCCATTAAACGTCTCTTTGATTAAAAGTAAAGACTCTAGTGACGTATTTTGACTCGAAATGGCCCAATGGCCTAGGCCTATATATTCTTAATGGCCAGACAACCCAAGTACCCAACAAATTTAACACACAGGAGTGTATGTTTTTGCAAATGGGCTGGGCTTGAGCTGGGGTTCAGGGCCGCGAACTTTCTGGGCCTAAATATTCTGCCATAAATAAATGGTTGGGATTGGAAAAAAAAGAAAAAAAAAAGATCGAGGTGATAAGGTAGAAAGGAGTTACCAGGATGAAACTCCCCAAAACCTGACCCACATTGGAATAGAGGTAGCATTCTATACTGGGTTGAAATAGGCCCAGTGTGGCCGGTCCATATGTATAGGTCCCCCATTATACATGAAAATGGTGAGTGGAGATTAAGCATTGATTGCTGAAGCACCAAACTTCATAAAAGAAAAAGAAAAAGAAAAAGAGCACCATATGAATCCAGCCCCAAACACGTGAAATACTCCTCTTGCTAAATGTAAATCATTCTTTGTATATAAAAAGTTATTTATAAAAAGTAGGTTTGAGATTTAATGAAAAAGGTTTCTTGGTACAAAAATTTAGTTCTAAACAATTTAAAATGTAAATTTTTTTATTTAAAATTGTATGTAACATATTATTTTTCATACTATAGGGTCAGGGTCATCTAAAAAAAACCTAGATTCTTAAATAAAGAATCTAAACTTAAATTCTGTAATCAGAAATTGATTTCTTGAAAAAAAGAATAAATTTATCTTATGTGATTATCTCTTTCCTAGTTTCCATTCTTATGTACTATATATATATATTCTTTTTCATATTTCTCTTATTTTAAATCCTGTTTAGTAAAGCAAGATTCACATAATCGATTTTGGTTTCTATTTTACACGCAATCACCTGTATTCCCATCACCATGTTGGTCAACACTTTGTCCAACAGTCAAACCCATTTTCCCAGTGACACTACCAGAATAACTTCAGTGTTTCTAACAAGAATCCTATTAACATTAATAAACTGCCATGCAGCAGATTAAAAAAAAAAAAAAAAACTCAGATTTGACCGGTGTGCACTTATGTGAGTTTAGCGGACTCTTATTTCTGCTGGGTCAAAGACATCAAGTGTACTCACGCCATTAAAAAAAAAAAACACTTGAGAAAAATATAGCACTTTCCTTATAATATAACTACATATTGAGATAGGATGAGTGGAGAGTAGTTGAGGCCAACCATTTTAACAAATAGCTTTATGATCTAAGAGCATCTCCAAGAGACACTTCAAATATAGATATGTCTTTTTCAAAATAGAGGCTTATGTGGTAAAAAAAGACGTATGTAAATTTGCATCTCACTTGGTCAACTCCAAGAGAGATGTCAAATTATTATTTTATTATTTTTTCATTTAACCATCATTTGCTTTATTACATATATCTTACTTATATTTAATGGAATTTGGTATGATTTAAATGTTATTAAAGTAATAAATTATTAAAAAATAAAAAATGCACAAATTGTACTTGAAACTCATTTTTCATTGAAAAAGTAAAATCAAATTACATAATAGTATAGATGTTCGTAAAGTTTTCTTGCTTCTGCAATCTGAAAATTAAATATAACTCAAATTAAGAATAAAATAAAAACATCATATATATATAATTTTACCTTAACTTGTTCATTCGTGCCACTTTGATTTCTAGAAATAATTGTGGCAAGATATACACAAAATTTGTTGACAAAAGCTTGAATATTTTGTCATCGCTGTGACAATATTTTGTCTGTTCGAGCACTGAGAACTTGCTTATTATTGTGATAATATTCTCCCACTGGTTCCTAAAATGCTCCAAATTTCAGCTCGTTTCCATGCACAACATCCAAACTGGTGTTCAACCATGAACATATGAGAAGACAGTCTTCTTCTATACTGAAGTCGGCACCTCGACCAACAGCCTTTTTCTTTGAGGCATCATCAGTAGGGAATTCAGATGCCTCACCGAAATATTGTGAATATTGGGTAGAAAAATTAGGAAATTGAGAGAATTGAGAATCCATAATGTGAATGAGGAAAAAAAGGATTACAAACACTCATAATTTATAGACATTCATGCTCCAAGAGTTTCTTAAATTATCACAATTTTTAATTACCCATTAAAATTAAAAAAAAAAGTCCAAAAAAAAAAACTATAACGGCTATAAATCTAGCCGTGGAACGTTCACTGTGACTATGGGTTCCATCAGCTACTGCTTATTGGTACCAACTTCAAATCTAAATCCAACATTTCATTTGAGGCAAAGTCCCGTTAAACCACAAATGTCCATCCCAAACAGTGATGTGGTAACGGTCATCAGTATTATTTTATTGCTCAAAAAATATTTGAAGTCTAACTTTTTGGTATGCCAAATTTAGTATACCAATCCTAATATCAAATGCCAAGTGGTTTTGGAGGTTTTTGAGGCAGAGGGATATGCCATTTACTACCGTTGCTTGCTGAGGTGGATAAATAGAGTATCTATTGGAGTTGCTCTAAGCAATGTAAAAAGGAGTCAAGCTTATTGGATGTTGCCATCTAAAAGCCTTCTAAAGCAATGAAATAAATACTAAATAAACTTTTAATTTTGAGAGTCTATTTAATGATGTTTCAGCGGACATCTGACAACATCAAATGGACCTCATTACTTTTATATGGTTAGACACTAAAACCCTCTTTGTATTTGACATGCCAGTGAACACCACAAAATCTACCATGTGTCCTATTTTATTAGACAATTACTTTTTCTAGTAGTTTCCTTTGAATGTCTGCCTTCCGCCATAATTTGAAAGCATCAGATAACATGTTGGTAGTGAAGATGTAGAGGATTGAGATCGTCTGGATTTTCTCAGAGAGGGGCTTTCCTCCATGTTCAGATGATTCTTTGCTTTAACTACTGAACATCATTGTAGCCTTAAATAAAATGGTTACCAACAACCAAAATATCTGATTTTTTAAAGTTGGCTAGGATCAAAACCTTAGAATAGGGACAATGGACCCAAAAATTTAGACATGTATCCATTTTGAAAGCGGCAAAGAGCATATGTTGATGTTGAAGAGGGTCCAGACATATAAACCAGAAAAGTGAATGATGCTTTGCCTTGATTTTATAAGATGTAAAGGTTGCAAGTGATTTGAAGGGCCTTCAACTAGACAATTTCAGGAAGAGTTGGAAATGTAGGAATAGGTCTGCGTTTCGCCGACGCTAGTATCTATTGCTTTTCTTTTGTGGTAGAATAGTATCTATTGTTGTACAGAAGAATTACTGGTGTAGAAGTTTATGTGATCCATCTCATCATACAAAGGGTAACTTTATGAAAAGAAGAAGTTATTAGATGATTTTAAATATGCTAGCAATCATAGAAGCATTTTGAAGTATTTTAAAATCAGTTTCATCAAGAATGAAGAAGAGCGAGGTTACCCACGAACACCCACACTTTTTATCTAGCAGCCCAACTAAGGAGGCAGGGACGCAATGTAATGAGAACCCACATGTGCGAGGAGAGGGAGAGACCATTAGACCAAGGATGAATTTCTTATTATTCGGGTGAGAGGTTGGGAACTCTTTATTCTTGAAGACTCACACTTTTTTTTTGGGTGAATAGATTATATTCTAAAGGGGAATGCTCATATGTATCTTTCCCTCATCATAGAGTGAGGGACACTCTCCTTTTTGCACATGAAAAGTGTATTTTGTACTTTACCCTATGTACTTGAAAAGTACATTTGTACTTAAAAATCTCCAAAAATGGGAGTGTCCATCACGTACACTATGGTGAGGGAAAGATGCATATGAATGTTCCCCTATTCTAAATTAGTAGATGATATAATAAAATCTCTTAAAATATCTTATTTCCAAACAACTCCTAAGTTTGGAAATCTAATTCCGCAAAAAAAATCGCATCAGACATGAATTTCAATCGATCGCGGAACTCCTTCTCCATTGTATCCATTTAAAACAAACTTTTTTGACATGATGATTTCCTTTTTTTTTTTGGTGGAAATGACTTGAACGCAAACATGCCCTAAAGGATACTTCAAGCACGACTCAAGAATATTCTTGGAGTTTAAGCTTTTCTTTGGGGAGTTCACCTTTTATTTTGTATAGGGATATAAGAATCTCCGTAAACCCAAAGATTACTTGTTCTCCAATGCCTATTTATACTAAGAAATTGCAGGCCAATGCCCACTCATACATTTTGGCGGGTCCCGATGCTCTAGGCTTTAATGTAGAGAAATTATGAGCAAAGGCGTGGAACTCTACAGTGGGGGCCCGATTATTGAGAATATGAACAACTCAAAAATAAACACCCTCCTAGTGCATGTGGTATTTCCAAATTTTATCAAACTAAGAGTTAGTAGGTCCTACCATAGGATCCACCATTTTATTAAGTTGGGTACAAATATTAATCCCTATAAACGAAATATATTTATAAGGCAAGGCTCTCCTAAGCTTAAGCTTAGGATAAGATTTCGTAAGCTAACGCTTCTCGAGTCCATCATTGGTCCATCCAAATGGACCAAACACACGACCCCTTAAATTATACATGGCCACCAACTTTTGGTCAGATTCAAATTTACTAGACCGTTGGATCAACTATGTACCGATCCGAATGGACCATTGACCATTAAACTTTTGGTGTCCAAATGGAGAGGATAGAAACCACTGTTGGGGCTGATTTTTTACAGGAAGGAGTGTCCTAGGGGGTGCTTGAAATCACCCCATCCCCATGTGGGTCCCTAAGTAGGCCCCACCATACAATTGAGCTTAGTTCGGCTTACCTTATCCTAAACTTCAGTTTAGGAGAGCTGACCCCATATTTATATATTTATTAAATAGCTCGCTGAAGTGGACCCCACATGTAAAAGTGAAAAGAGTGTGCTGATATACTCATTTCGGTATTCTTTGAAACGGTTCTCCGAGACTTTCGCTTTGCCCAGTTGCAAGTTGCAACAAATAGAAAGGGGTTTTGGGTTAACTCCATTTCAAGGTTTCATTTCTCACCAAAGATCTCTTTCTCTATTCTAATTCCTCAATCGATCTTCCCCAGCAAACAAACAGTCATGGATTTCCCTCTCCGTTTTTCTCTCTTTCCCTTTCTGTATTTTGAAATCTCAGTTTCTGATGATGGTATGTGTTCACTGCATGTTAGATTGGGTGAATGGATCTGATTATACAAGGTGAAGAAGCATCTGATTGGGTGTATAGAGGAGAAGGAAATGCCAATCTCGTTCTGAGCTATCGTGGTTCTGTGCCCCATTTTGTATGCTCTCCAACTGTTTGGTGAATTCTCTTTTGTTGCTTTTTCTAAGTATTCTTTCTTATGATGTAAGATTACTTTGATGTTTTTTTTTTTTCTTTCTTTCTTATGATGTAAGATTACTTGGGGAGGTGGAAGAAGTTTTAATTAGGCCGTGTTAAATTTCATTTGTTGCTCTTTCTAAGTTTTCTTTGATTTTCTTTATTTCTTATGATGTTAGATTACTGGGGAGGTGGAAGAAGTTTAAATTAGGCTGCATGACCCACCACATTCACACTTCTTTTAGCAACCCCAAGTGTTTGATGAAATTCCATTTAGGTCTGTATGGTTTTTGTTTGGGATGATGAAAGGTAAGTTGGAGTTGGAGTGACGTTGTACATGCCCCATTAGATCTTTTCCCTTGGGGCTTTTGTTCCCCCCACACCCCACAAAAAAAAAAAAAAAAAATAAAAAATACAGACTGAGAAGCTCAGCCATCAGCAAGGGGTGTTTAATTGTTTTAAGTGAGGGGCAAATTTTAATCCCTAACCAAGTTGCTGCTGTTGATTATTTATTTATTCTGTTTAAAATGTGAATAGTAGTCCTGATAAGTGTGTAATCTGGGATTTGAATAAAAAAGGATGTACTGAACTCCTCCCCCCACCCCTTCCATGGGAGAGAATGGTAAACTATCACCACTGCCTGCTCTGCCTGAGTAGGCTTCCTTCATCATCCTCTGCGCCCCATCTACCCAAGTACACTCGGATAGTACTCTGGCAGTGCCAAGGGTTGATCCCTGACTGCGGGTGAGAAGCGATGCCTCTTACCCCTGTGCTTCTCGGATGTACTGAACTTTTATTAATTCAGTTCTGTTATAATTTTGCTCTTTGGTAAGTAACAGCATAAAAGAAAAGTGTTTTATTTTTGGCAATCTGTGTGACTGTCTAAGACTACTCTGTGCGAGTGGTAGACCCTCAAACTATAAGTTGGGTTGTTTCGTCTTTTATCTAGTTGATTGTTGGAGCATTGGTGAAAATATCCTGTTATTGTGTTGTTGATTGAGCAATGGAACATATTCCCACATGGAATTTGACATTCATGTTCCATATTACCATTTGTTAGTTTCGCTTGGGGGTGTTTGCCTTTTACACCCATTTTCATATATAAATGGGTTTTGCATATGTAAAGAGTTCATAGATTACTTTTTCATATGAAAATGTTACATATGTGAAACACATTAACGTTTTTGTTTGGAAGCACCATTTTCACATGAGTAAATGAGTACATCCAACGATTTTAGATTGGTTTGAGTTTTTTGGACCTTTTCACATATTTCTCAAAAGTAAAAATCATTGAAGATTTAGGATATGAAACTCATTGTCTTGGTGGTTATCTTTAATATGACTATATGAGAATATTGAACGGTTCGGATCATGAATTGGGGGCCCACAAAAGTGTAGAAAATTAGCTCCATAGGTTGGGATCTTTCGAACATTTTTCACAAGTTATTTAAAATCTACGAAGATTTAAGATATGAAACTAAACATCTTAAGGTTTATTAGACCAATAAAGATGAACGGCTCAGATTCCCAATTTGGAGGCCACAAAATTGGAAAAATTGTGGTTGAAGGGATTTGATCCCACAATCCAGGGTGGATGCATTATTACAAGTGTATTGGTGCCTTTTCCTCATCCAAATATGTGACCATTTGCCACCTCATCTGGGATTTAATGATCCACTAAAAAGTGCCTCATTTTCACACCTCATTTACGCATGTGATGTGTCAATGAGGAGAAAAAAAATGCAATTATGTGTGCATGTGTATAATTTGCATATGTAAATGAGTGCATTCAAATGACCCCTAATGGATCAAATCAGTTTCATTAGAATCTATGCATTACGATTATTTGTATTTTTACGAATTTTTTAGGTAAGGTACCATTTGTTCTTGCTAATGCATGTAACAACTGATCATTTGATGGGAATGGTTACTGAATCTTCCTTAATTTTGGGGAAGCCTATTGTTGTTGTTTTATTTATAACAAATTCAATATCCCATCCTTTTTAAAGATATTATCGTAGACTCTACACCGTGAGCCTCAAATGAAGATGTTACGAAAAGATAATGAATTATGAGGCCTTGAACTCTTGCAAAACTGTATGTTCCTATTCTTATATCTGTAATCTGATTATGACGAGCCCCAAAATGAAAGGGCCTTTCTGATGAAATAAAAAGTAAAGGGACCCTTGGATCAACTTATTTCTAATAGATGGACATACCAAATACTAAAAAAAGTTCCTGAAAGATGTTGGAATGGTGATCTAGCAGTTGTGTTCTCTTTCCAATTTGTACTCTTGTTGGCAATATCCAGCTTTTTGTTCACTTTGTCAATTTGTTATATTTAGTTTGTTTATTGCAGATTGGGAAAGTGTTACGTGTGCAAAAGGCGCGGAGAGAAGAACCTCAATTTGCAAAAAAAAAGCAAGTATTGTCCAATGATGAATGCCTGCTATGGAAAGATATGCAAGAACTTGTAGCATCTGTTTCAAAGGAAATATCAGGGCGACTGTATGTGCTGCATGTTATGAGCCCCTTGTTAGGCTCTGAACATGTTGATGCGGGGGTATGTTCTCCTAGGTTTCATGTAATATAATTACACCACAATTTGATTCATATTTGAAGTGTAGCTCTTAAATATTTTTTATGTTCATATTTTTTTCCTATGGTTATATTCATGGATGATTCTTGCAAGTGTTCACAGGGGTTAGAGAATATATTTCATAGTTTTTTGTTTCTTGCTTGTAGATTGTTTGTCATTAGCTACTGTCTAAGATGCCATGCGCCATTTCAAACTTTTGAAACACGAGGTAGCTTTGTTTTAGTGGTATTTGTACCATGGAAAGTGTCTTAGCTCTTAGGTTATCTATTGGGAACTCTGGGATGATGCATACAGTATGAGGATACCTTGGATCAAGTATATCCATGATAGCCGTTACTCGTTTGGAATGGTCATTTAGAAATTAGGATAGAACATTCTACTGTGTAAATCCACCGTTTATGCCATAGTTTGCAGAGTTGTCTACTTGAAGAGTCACAGAATAAAGAGAGCTCAGTTTTATTCCCAATTTGTATTGGCAAGCTAAGAGGAAAGAGTCTTCCACTTTTGGGCCCTGTCCCGATCACCTTCCCATTTCCTGATTCTGTATGACACTGCCGGTGCAAGAAAATGAGATAGTGCAATTAATACCCACTAGCTGTCCAACAGAAGCAGATTAGCAGATAGGTGAGGAATAAGAAAAACATTAAGTAATTGTAGAGAATGAGGGACATGATCAATGCTGGACATGGGAAGATTTTCACCATTAGCTGTGTGGACTTGCAAATGTCAGTTACAGGGTCGAGTATTTGTAAGATTACTAGATGACCGAGTCATATGGCTGGATCTCCCGAATCAAGACACCATATTGAAGAGGAGGTTTTGGGCTTACCAGAAAGACCCATTGCAGAGAAAGCCACTTGGATCATTTGCTGAACAAGTTTGGGTGTTAAAGGAGATAACTGCACAGGCATAGAGACCTATGAGTCAGAGGCAGAAAATTCACTTGGCAGTTGGCACTGATGAATCAGATGTCGTGACATCATAAGCACGATTGCTTTGATTCTGTGGTGGTTGTTGGCATTCAGAAATCAAATGGCCTGCCCCTTTACAGTAGTTGCAGAATTCCTTTTTGCATTGATTGGCTACATGCTCATATTCCTTACACAAATAACACTGTATCTTACTTGTATCTCTGAGTCGTTGCTTTCCTTGAGCAACAGAAGCAACATTAAATGGAGCCTTTTGTTGCTCTAATACAGCCCAAACTGAAAGCATTGTTCCTCCTGCAATAGCTCATTGAAATAAGTATCCAGCATAGGGGATGGATCTTGATTCATCAGATTGGATCAAGCAGACTCATTCTCAACAAAGCTTCACCAAGAATTAATCGCTCCGATTAACTTCATGCACTTTTTGTATCGCATATACAAGGTAGCATATTTGATCCATAAATTTATAAAATGAGAATAATAGTCTTGAATTGATTTGCTACCTTGTCTGATTCGGCTATATTATATTCAAGTTGAAACCTCCTTGCTGAATTTTCTTGATGCCCGTATATCTTTAGCTGTTTGATATGATCATGGGTTAAGGACAATGTGTGGTTCAGCACAATTTAAGATCTAAGTGATGTGTTTCCCATTGGGCTAGTTGGTTGGATCTTATGGTTTTGGTGTTGTCCTATCAATATCACCCCATACGCATAGTTCTTTCTCTTTTACAAACATCCAAAACTGAAACTCGTAGGAAAAGTAATTTTTCCGTTGAATCTAATGGGTAAAACATCTGATTCTCAATGGTGGCCATTGAAATAAGAACGGCGAGACAAATGACAAATACAATATTCAATCAGATGAGTTGAATCCCTGTTCAATAAATCAATCCACAGATCTGAAACAGATTCACTCTCTTAAATCTATTGAGAAACAGCGTTGGATTTTTGCTGAAGAAAGGGGGGGGGGGGGGGGGGGGGGGGGGCTGCTGATCCTACAGTGACAGGAAATGTGATATCTGGATGGTCCAGATCAACATCTGTCCTGAAAATCACTTCAACAGAAAAGGTCGGGAATAACCATAACCTACCGCTTATCCTTGAAAAAATTCTGAAGAATCTTGATAACCATCCATAAAACAGTTGAACCTCTTCCAAGAAAACTGCAGTGAGACAGATATCTTGGTGGGCCCCACAGTTGACCCACTATCAGATTAGCAGTAACACTTGTCCGGTTCATCAAAGAAACTTCATGGCTCTGATATCATAACAACACAGATGAAAGAGAAGAAAATACAGTGGAAATTGGATTTCATCGCTTGCCTCCTTGATTCGTAAGACACCGTGTATATAGCTGTTTACATCATTATATTTTTACAATCCATTGGATTTTCTTAAATCCTATTCAATGGAAAGAAATCTTTCCATCTTACAGTACTTCTGGGTTATATTAAGATAACATGCTCCTACACCTTGTATGGTAAACCTAAGGTACAAAAATTTACATGTTCCTACATTATGTATGGTAATTCGCAAGCCTACCCTGCAAAACTAATAATTCAGAAAAAGATATCTATGTGATTTTGAAGACTTTTGTTCCCTCTCATCTGTTAGTGCCACATTCCTATGAGCACTTATTTTTGTATTGTCAATTCCGTGTCGAAGAATCCAAGACCTTGCCTCTCAGAATTTCTCAAGGAAGATCAAGTTTGAAGGCAGAAGATCAAGTCTTGGAAGGCCCGGATTCATAAAGGAAGACGTCAATATGTGTGCCAACCTATTCAGGTAAATGGGACTCCAAACCAACCAAGACATGGCCCTAAAAACCCTTAGTTTAATGGCTTATTTAATAGGGTTTTAGAGATTGTTTTTCAGCTTTTTCAAGACTCAAAACAGGCCTCAGAAGTCGGCTAACCGCCATGGTTTTCGGTCACCTCGCGGTTACTTTTCCAGAGAGCAAAAACTCTCTTAAAATGGTTTTTCGGTTACCTCGCGGCTAGCCGCATGAACAATAACATCACTATTCACTGTTCACTAGCCGTTTGAACAGTAACATCACTATTCACTGTTCACTAGCCGTTTGAACAGTAACACTATTCACTGTTCACTATCCGTTTTATGACCGTTGGAAAGCTTTCTATAAATAGAAAAACACCCCAAATCATCTCTAAAGGCTTGGAAAATCATTCCCAAGGCCTCCAAGATCATGAGAGCTCATGTCCTAACCATTGTGTATCATATTAGAGCTCTCATAGATCATTCCACACACACTATGAGCTTGGTTTGTCAAATCTAAGAGCTTCATTAGCTTAAGGAAAGTGTGATGTGTGGAGACAATATTGCCTAGGGAAGAACTTGAGCTATCATAGTTTATTATCCAAATCCCTAGACCAAAGACCTCTTCCCTTGACTAAGCACAACATTGGAGCATCATCATCAACATCAAGGAAGCATTGCAAGAGGCATCAAAGCTTAGAGCTGCGGTGACAAGTTTCGAAGAGCATCCTCCAGACTTCGTCAAAGAGGCAAGTGGCAACCTCCAGACTTCGTCAAAAAGAGGCAAGTGTTCTTCGCCCTCCATTCAAATTATATGTTTGTGATAGTGGATTGTTTCTGCGTGATTCAACCACTTTAAAAATTGTGATAGTGGATTGTTTCTGTGTGATTCAACCACTCTAAAAGTTGTGTGTGGGGAGTAGATCTTTGTGATCGAACCTCGTGAACAAAAATGGGGAGTAGATCTGTGTGGTCGAACCTCGTGAACAAAATTTATGTAGAATCAGTACTTGTGTAGTTTGATTCTTCATAGTGGAACCAGGGGACTGTGTGACCCTTGAGAGTGGATGTAGGTCTGTGTGATTGAACCACTATAAATCCCTTGTGTCAATTTCTCTATCTCTATCTCTTGTGCTTGATTTATATATCTATATGTTGTGGAGAATGATATGAATGATATTTAGTTTAATTGACACACATCCACTTGTGCGAAAACAACATTGATCATATTGGTAAATCAAATCTTGTTTAGCACACACTCTTTAACAAATATTCATTTGAGCACATTGATATAAATCATAAGTGAATTTGTGAAGAGTGTTGTACTCACACTTGTGCTTACTAATATGAAACTAATTGTCTTATCTTTGATTGTTTAAGCACTCATACATTGAACACATATTCCGCATAAGTTGTATTCTTATTTGTGTTCATTATGTTCTTGTTCCTAGTTGGGATTAAAATTGGACTAAGATGTTTTAATTGGGAAAAGAATTCCATTAGTCCTATTCACCCCCACTCTAGGACACTTTCATCGGCCCTAGCTGCACTTTCATCATCTACAAGTCCTTTTGCTTACTTCAGCATATTCTAATGACCTTTAAAGCATGTTGCATATCTAATCTCTGACTACTTTCTTTGAAACTACCAGGTTCATGTCCTTGTATCTAAGGAGTTTCTGGAGTCAATAGAAAAGAATGTTTCAAGTCAACGGCCTGCTTGGCGTGTTGATGCTGCCATGGTTAATACCTTCTGTGATTTTGCCCTTCTCATATCTGATCACTCAGTTTTCCCCCCTGGTAATGGCTAAAACTTGATATGCATATTTTGCATTGTTTTATCTTAGTATTTTCCTTTCATGTCTCACTTGTAGGCATAAAAAGCAGTGTGCATATCTGGAACAGGACCCGATCATAGCACATAACTCTGTTAAGTCTGTTGCTACATAGACTGGGCTGGGATTGCGTTTTTAGAAAACTTCTGTTATTTGTTATTGGGCTGGGCTGGGGAATGGGATGACATGTTTGCTTAGTTTGCTATCCTTTCTCGTCTGACATTTTTGAATGCTGTCCAGTCTACTGTTTGGATAGTGTACCAGATTAAGCCCTGATTCTTAGATATTTGCCAGAATATTAGGCCCATACCTAAACAGCTTGGGCCACTCAGCCTGGCCAATTGTACCATTGACAGGAATGCAAATCATGTAATACATTACCTGAACTTCAGACATGCTATCATTTGTTTAAAGACATGGTATGAACTAGGATGGCAAACTAAGCGGAGTGGTCCTTGACTTTACCTATTCATAGTGTCCTGTGGCCTCGACGTATTGCAGTGCATCACATGTTCTGTATTATCATTGATTTGGAAAGCTCCACTGTGGGAGATCTCGACACAAACATTACCACGATTCAAACTTAAAAGATCCTAACTTCTGGCCTTTTTTGCCACAATGTGGATAGTTTCTCCGTGGCTTTTCAACCATCTATATAGATCTCACTAACGAAGGGTTAGATATTCCTCACTGGAAATATTTTCAAGGCATGGTATATTTACAATGTAGATCTTGACACAAACATACCACAATTCAACCTTAAAAGATCCTTACTTCTGGCCTTTTTTGCCACAATGTGGATAGTTTCTGTGTGTCTTTTCGATCATCTATATAGATCTCATTAACAAAGGGTTAGATATTCCTCACTGGAAATATTTTTAAGGCATGGTATATTTACAATGTGGCCTATCAGATACCATACTGTACAGACTCAAAGGCCCAAGTTACTACACATCCATTGCTAAATGAGCATGCAGTTTTCCAGAGAATTAGTTGCCCATAGTGGCAGTTAATCAGGGCATCATCCAAACCAAGCCTTTTCCCACTAGGTGGGGTCGGCTATATGGATTTGACGACGCCAATCAAATTTGTTTAGGGCCATGTCCTCCGTTAGATCCATGTAGGCAAGATCATGTTTAATAGTTTCTTTCCAACTTCTCTTGGGTCTCCCTCTCCATCTTCTACTCTTGGCAAACTCTATGCTTTCACACCTTTTAACAGGTACCTTTGTTGGACGCCTTCTAACATGGCTGAACCATCTCAGTCGATTTTCTCTCATTTTATCTCCAATCGGTACTATTCCTACTATGCCCCTAATCTCCTCATTCCTAATCAGGGGATCATCAAAGTGGAAAATATAACAGCATGCAAAAGAGTGATTTAATCTTTGGAAATCCTATTTTCTCTCCAATTATTACTGTGTGGAGTGTGGACCCTTTCTCGTAGAATCATTCTTCCCTTGGGATCACGAGAGCATTCAGATACCATAATAAAAGGTGTGCACATATTAGAGTATGTAACTGTATATTCAATTGTGTGTGTTAGCTTTTTTTTTTTTTCTCTCTGTTGGGGGGGGGGGGGGGGGTATTTTCCTCCTATCAACATATTTGTAATTTACATTGCTTTTTAGTATTTAGTAATGTAGACCCTATTAGTGATGGAACATCTATTTAGAGTATCATAGAGGAGCACCATAAAGTTTATTCTTATTGTCTTCAAGATTTCATTTGATTGATGACATGTGATTTAATTGTTTCTCAAATGAGCTGATGAATATGCATATATAATGAAAGCATTGAATCTGAGGGTTCTTCCACCTTGGTCTTCACTCCTTTCTTCTCTTTTTTAACTTGCAAGAAAAGAAAACACTTGTGATTAAGATGGAGATGGGCTTGGACTCGGCCCTGACTTGTAGAGCCCAAGATAAGGTCCACATTTTGTGCATGGGTCACATTGGTCTGATCTTGTTAGGCCTTCTACGTCTTGGTCCGAGCCCGTCCATTTGACAGCACCCAGGCCAGAGTGTTAGCCTGTTAACATAAAATAAAGGAAGATCACTTCCTAAGAAAGATGAAGCTCAGACTTTCTTAGATGTTCGCTGAATTGAAATATGCAAGAGAGCTTTAGTGATGATATTGGTTTCTATGTGGCGATTTGAAAATTGAGAAATTTTATAATCTAAGATTGTGGGTTGAGCTTCAAGAAATTGAAAATCTGAAGGTAGCTCAATGGCTTAGATGGCTTAAGGTGGATAACCAGAATAAATAAGCTTTCTAGAATGTCTTCAGAATGTCAGAAAGCTTACACTTGTGTTAGATCGGAAAAGATCACAACTATAGTTAGGTTTTGGATGGTAACCTAGAGTACCTTGCTCAGGGACATTGATGGTGAAGAATTAGATGAGGTACACAACTCAATGCTTAGAGAGAATAATGGTCTAAGAAATCTGAGGGGGTGACGTCCACTGAGAACTCTAACTTTGAGGAAGGATCAAAGGGAGGAGGTGGTTTTGTTCCTTAGAGTAAACAATGGCATAAGGCAATGAAAAAGATTTGATTAATCATATTTAAGGATATTGAATAATTTCAAATATAAAAACATTATGATTTTTCCAAAAGTCCTTCAATTTTACAAATTACAAAATTTGCTGCATCAGCCATGGATCATGGTTTGAAATACTGTTTACATACGATTTGATCTGTTGTTTTTTATAAATATGAGAGAGATATGTAATAGAGGTACCCAAAATCCTGTTAGTTATATTTTCGGTGTATAGATTCTGACACTATCTTAATTCAAAAAAAAAGATTCTGACACCTATCTTATATATTTGAATTGTCCATTCCATTCAGGAAATCTTAAAGAGGACTTCTGTGTCTCAGTAGAAATAAAGGTGCTCATCTAGTTTACATGTTTAACAGCATCTGCTTTTTTATTTTTGCAAATAACTATGATGTTTGGCTTCTCATGTTTTGTTTCTTTGATCTCTCCCTTTTTTCTTATCCCTTTTCCTGTAATGTTTGGTTTTGAGAGAACAGCCCAAATGTGGATTTCTTCCATCTTCGAGATTTATATCTGAAAGAAACGCTGTTAAGACGAGTGTAACTCGTTTTAGGATGCACCAATTTATGAAACTTCATCAGAAAGAGGTAATCATTTCCTCAACCTCCATTTTGTTGTTTCAATTCAATTTATCACAGGGGTTTTATTTGGCCAATAACTTCCGATACCACACATCTCGATGTTATTTCTTTGGTTATGCACCTACTAGGGTAGGTTTGCGGGACACGATACCTATGCCTTTTTAATATATAGGGTAATTGATGCAGTGAGGTCTAAGAAGAAGAGGGCCCACCACCAAGGATGATTTGCCTTCTTTAAATAGTTTAGTAATTTTAGTAATTTGATGTAATCTCTGATTTGACTTAATTAGAGAGATTTTAGTAATTTGATTTACTTAGAGATTTTAGGATTCACTGAATAATGGTAGTTTCTTTATTTAGACCATTCCTCTATTATAAATAGAGAGGGATGCTTGATTGTAAGGTATGCTATATTCTAATCAAATTTAGAAGTTCTCGTGAGTTATCTTTGGCTATTTCTCCTAAGTGATTTTAGGGCTTGAGTCGGAAGACTCGATCTCACCGTCGGAGGTGTAGATCTTCATCGATTGGCCTGGGCTGTGCCATTAGTAATTATTCATTGGCACTTGGAATGTGATTACGATTGCAACCTTGAGGTTGTGGGTTCACCTGAATTATTGCCACCACGAAGGGCATGGAGGATTGAAAGATCCTAACGAGGGCTAAAACCCAACCCCATTCAACATGGGTTGATATGTGAAATAGGGTAGTATCTAAGTCATTGCAAATATTTTCAAATGTACACTGTTAAGACGAAGGGGTTAGGATGATTGGATGGGGTTGGTTTTGATGTTGCGACCCATTGTAGGCGGGCGCTTTTTTTAGGTGTGTAATGGTTTTCACACCTGGAGAGGCGTGATAATTTTGATGTGAAAATGGCCCCATTTACACCATTTCCACACCAAAACTTATGCATGTGAGTTCAAACAAACGTATTGGTGAGGCGGGGGATCGAAAGATCGGAGTGAAACCTAGGGGTTTACAAAATATCAACCCCTTTATATCATCCCAACCCTTTGATCTATGGTCCTCAAGTTGTTTCTAGAAGGCATTTTTTCTTTTTCAATTTTAATCCAACGGTGATACCAGTTGGATGGGTGTTGTCAAATTTGGGCTTGTGCCAATTCAATTCATTGAGGTTTATTATTTTTATTATTATTAATTTTATTGGGGATTTGGGGGGGGGGGTTTGGGCTTGGGCTTGGGCTTGGGCTTGTAAGGTGCTGTTATGTAAGTGTGAGTGGGTTGGATTGGTCATAAGGGGTCCCATGTGCTGGAAAAGTAGGTGCTTATTTGAGGATTTTCCTATATATAATGCTCATGAGTATCACTAAGAAAGTATTCGCCAAGTACAATGTATATTGGGTAGAACTCATAAAGCAGTGTGGCAAGTTTTTATAGCCAATAGCCCATCTAAAATGATTGCAATGCTCATTTCAAAGGTTTGATGCAAAATAGGAGTTAAAAATGTGTGCTCGAATGATGTTATTTGTATTTACTGATCTTTTCTTTTAAAGTTTTCTATATTTTTTTTTCCTTCATCTTTGGCAGTATCCATTCTCTTTGTGCCTGCATAATATATTATCTAAGATGTGCTTCATATTTTATCTCAGATATCACAGGTAAGTGAATATGACCCGTTGGATCTATTTTCTGGATCCAGAGACAGAATAATTCGGGCTGTTAAATCACTTATTTCAACCCCACAGAACAACTTCCGCTTGTTTTTGAACAGCTCTCTTGTTTTTGGAGCCTTGGGAGGTGGAATGGATGATGTTGCAGACAGTAAGACTTGTAAAGTAAGTGAGGCATTTGAAGATGTTATCAAGGATGTGATACCGGCAGACCGTAGCCATCGGCTAGAATGTTTTCTTGAGCTCCTTGCAGAGATGATTATTAGATTGGGGGTGTTGGGTCGGCTTTTATCGGTTCAGAAGCTTGATAAGCTTGACATTGAAGGGGCTATCCATGCTTATTACAATATCATTTCTCAGCCTTGCCCAATATGCAAAGGTTTAGGTGATGTGAAACTCTTACATGAATATTCTTACTTGCATTCTATGTCGTTGGAAGAAAGCCAGAGAATTGTGAGGGAATATTTGATTGCTGCAACGGCGAAAGACTGTAGCCTGATGATCAGCTTTAGACCTAGAATGGATCGAGATTTGGCTTCTGAATATAGCTCCATATCCCTAGAATCAACTAAGCAAGACTTTGAATACAAGGTAAGCATCATCAACTACTTGAGATGATTATGCTCTACATTCTTATTTGCTGAATTAAACCAAAATGCATGTGCATGTGACTAAATAGAATACTCAACATCTTTTGCTGATTAAAGAACACTTGTGAAACACCAGATGAAACTTCATAAATCTAGGCATTCATGTGTTCCTAGGCAATTGGTAAATTTCAAATACATACGGTGCAAACTAGTCAGGCCAGCCTAATTGATTTTAGGGTGTAACTCTAGGTTTCGCATAGGAGTGTGTAAATGGCTTGGGCTCCAGCTGGGCCCAGGTTGGATCTAAATCCTACTACAAGACAGGTCCGTTATGATGATATGGTCTTCGTAGTAAGTACATATTCAGTGTATGTTATGTCTATTTAATATATATTAAGCATAATGAATATTTATCAACTTCTAGGGTACTCGGATGAATGGGTCTGGACCTACTTGATCCAGAATTCCAGATCATATCTGATCATAAATCGAGTGCAGAATTGTGGACTTGATACTGGACCGGATTACAGAGTGTCCATATTCATGGCTGTAATGGACTCAGACCTGGTCTGAATCTGCTAGAGTCCAGACAATAATTGAGGATTTGAACCAGTGTCTAAAACTGGTCAAGACAGTGTGGGTGTGGGTGTGGGTGTGGGTGGTGTGGGTGTGGGTGGGGTGTGGGTCACGGGTGTGTGTTGTGACATATATTGCATTGCATGGTATCGGCTGATACACATACAGCAGTTTGAGGTTTTTTAAAATGTTAAAAAAGGGATTTGTCTGAGGTCAAACACAGGCACTTGCAGTAGTCAGTAGTGACCTTGACCACGAGGCCACATGTTGTTTGTTGTTAATTAATTATATATGTTTTATACTAAAAAAAATGACAATACTTGGCGTACAAAGTACAAACACCTTCACTGGCACCGCTTTTTTGTTTACATGCAGAGCCCTCTTATGATCAATCCAATTCCATCGTAAGTAATGAAATCCCTGCTCACTTTGAACTGGCAACAGACACTAATCTGGACATTAGTAACCATTGGATTTTATCACAAGAAATTCCATGATATATAGCCACTAAGTTTTGAGGAGCTAAAATTAAGGGTTTTGATCACTTGGTTGGACTGATATTAAATCAACGGAAATGTAGCTGCCAACCTATCCATCCCCCCTCTTTACCGTGATCGTCATGCATCTAGGTGGGTCCCACAAGAAGTGAAAAAATACACACACCATATTGTTTGGAGTTGTAAATGTGAGATTCAACTTCATTTATTTGCCACAGTAAAGACTATTGGTTTTGCAATTGACATAGTTTATGACTTCTAAAAAAAGCTACGTTTATTTAAATACCCAATATATCTAATTTACAATCTCACAAGAATATACAAAAACAAAATAATGGTGCATGGGTTATGGAAATACACTAATATTGAGAACAATCAATCTATAAATTAATGCTTCTAGCTATAAATACAACAAAATTTACTGCTGATTGTGCTTCCGAAACAAGTATATGAAAAAAAATTCATTAGTGTTGAAAACAGACAGAATATATGTTCGGTTGAGAACAACGTATCGTAATAGTATGAGGACTGATAGGCATAACAATGTGGCAGTTAATCTCTAAGGCTCCGTTTGGGAAGAGGGGAAATGGGGGGAGGAAAAAAAAGGAAGGGGGGGGGGGGGGGAAAGGTTGCCAAAAATTTTCCCCCCAAAACCGGGGGGAAAATGAGGGACAGAGAGGGGAAAGTGAGGCAATTTACTACTTTGCCCTTTTTGTCCCTTTTGAAACTTTTTAAACTTTTGCAAGAGTAAATTGGTAAACTTTTTCACTTTTCTTCCCCCTACTTTTTTACTTCCCAAACAAGAGGAGGTAAAATTAATTTTCCCTCCCCTCCCTTCCATTTTCCTTCTCCCTCAAATTTTCCCTCCCCTCCCCTCCCCCCTTCCCAAACACAGCGTAAAAGATGCAAATTCTAGGACTTTCTCTTCTCTTGAGTTTTCAGACTGTAGAAGTAATAACCAACTTAACCTGAATACAATTTCTGGTGGGGCTCCATGCTAAGGGCAACTGTGGCCCAACCCAAACCAAAAAGGGACCAGCAAAAATAGTAGCGAGTAGGATTAGAGCTGGGAACATCCCAAAACATTTGTACCTTGCACCCCAATATGAACATGGAGATAAGCCAGGTAAAACACATGTACATATGCATATGAAGGCCTATTTGTGATATGCTTGCATTTATGTGTATTTGCATTGTATAATATGTTTGAAAGTCTGCATGGTAGTGCCTATATATTTTTTATTATCTTGGTATAAATTCTTTGTTTTTTTTTGGTTTTAATGTTCTGAGATTTGAGGCTATTTTTTTTTCTTCATTCTCCAAATTCATTTTTCTTGATTGAAGTATCAACCCTGTCACTGTATGATGCAACTTCTTTAAATTTGATCGATGCTCAATACTCAGCCTAGTCATGCAAAACCTGTCATTAAATATTTCCAGTCCAATTCAGGTAAATCAATTAGAAAGTCATGTCCGTGTCAATTGATTCAAGAGGATCTATTGTCATATAGCGCTTGGTATGTGGAACTTGGGCCAAAATGAGAACTGAGAAAACAATAGTATTTTTGTTACTAATCTGTTGTATAAGGTCTTTAACCCTTGGCCAGTACACAGTTCACTTCATAGCTAAAGCTGTACTCCAGAGACCCATCCCTTAGTAGTCAAGATGTCTGATTTAAGGGTCCCACGGTGGAGGTTTATGATATAAAATTCTGTTGAATCAGGAGAATCTTAATTTTTAGGTGTGACATTTTTGGGGTTTAGAGGGATTCCAGAAAAAAAAAGCAGCAGCGAAGAGCCACAGAACTAAGGATTTGGACTTTTCAATCTGCGACACTTTTTGGGCATCCCTATTCATTCAAGTGCTTGGATAAAAAACCATGAGCTCCAAATGTTTTGATCGGAGGCGAGTGCATCAAAATTCAATTAACTGTTCATGTGCTTTATTTGATTCTAAAGCTAAGAACTATAAGAATGCCACGCCTTTCCATCATTTTCCTTTCCTATATGATTAAGCTATTCATATGGTGAGTCATTCAAATATGTTTAAATCAAATCTCATGTTTTCCTGTAGGCGTATTTCGTTGACCTGGACATGAAACCTCTGACAAAGATGGTTCATTACTATGAATTGGACCAAAAGATAGTAGGATACTACAACCAAATGGAGATGACAGAAAGGGCATCTGTTTCATGAGCGTTTGAGGTATATTGAAAGCACTGTTGGATCCTGTGGAGCGTTGAAGAATGGAGAAATTAAAGGTATCTCTTCTCCTTTCATAGTTTGTGTACGTTGAGATGTATGGGTGCCCACGTTTCTTTTCCATCTATATATCAAATGGTTGACCTGAAATGGATCCACCTTCGATTATGCAGAAACAGGAAAGTTTAAAGCCACAACGCAGTTTCCAGTTGACAAAACCAGCCAAACTATAGCCAATTAAACTGGGGTGGAGGCCCCTTTTACACATATTCAATCAAATTGTAGCTTGAATGTACATCTAAATGCCTTAAAATGATTTGTCTGTGATAAAATAGATACAAGAAATGTGTTTGTTGATGTTTACCCATATCCACGATATCCAATCAAAAACTGTAGTTTGAATGTACATCTAAATGCCTTAAAAGTAATTTTTCTGTGTATCAGTAGATACATGTAATGTGTTTGTTGATGTATTTGCTTATAATGGTAGAATTTCATGCTTATGTCTGAATCTGAATATGTGTGATCGATGCGGAACAATAGACAGAAAATAACATAAATTGTGGAAGGCACACCAAACTCAAGAGAATCGAAAGTACGATTTGTGGATATGTACAGGCATCTGTAGATCCTAACTTTGGGCATGTGACGCACTGGTCCCTTTGGTGCAGCTTTTATAAGAGGCTTGGGGTCCATGCGACTTGGGGGAGGAATTATCCAACCCACTCTGTGTCTGGAAAAAAAGGGCAATTTCTGCTTGGGCCAACACCTGTGCACACAGGTCTTGGATTTAGCTTTGATTGTGTTGATATCATAAACCACCCTGTATCAGTACCTTGTAATTGCAGAAACATTCACTGCATATAAACAGTTCCTTTACATTCCAAGTTTCTCAGGATGCAGGTTAAACCAGGCATGAAGTCGTCCCTATCTCCATGACGAACCATTTCTTATTGAAAGAAGCCTTGAAATTAAGAGAGACACTAACATTATTTTGATAAATTTATGTACACAATTTCCTTGGATATTTGATTGTATGTGTTGTAACTGAGATGTTTTCTTCCTTGGCCATTGGGAAAGCGTTATGGCAACTGCTTTTTGTTAGGGGGTTATGTATGCAGAAGAAAGGGACAGCCATCTTATTGCACATGCTCCTATTTAAAATGCTAGCTGGAGAGTGGCTTGTACTATGACCACGAAGCTCCCTTAGCTTTCAATCTTCTCTACTGCCAAGTCCCCGTACTAGACACATGTATCACACTCAACAACATTCGGAGGTTGTTACCCTGAATTTAATTAGTGAAACAAATGCTGTTGGGTTATATATGATATGGCTTGTGTGTGTGTGTGTGTGTGTGAGAGAGAGAGAGAGAGAGAGAGGTCTCACACATGCTTGTGAATGCTTTGTTTCAAGTGCAAGCATCTTCGTAATGTTCATCACTGTAATCAATCATACTTGTCGATGCATTATCTCAGGGGTTCTTTGCCTTTTATGCATGTGATAGGTAAATGCGTTTGTAGGCATGGGATAGGAAAATGAGTTTTACATGCGTATATGTTACAAATGCAAATGTTACATGTGTAAATGTTTCAAACATGTTTGATCATCCTTTTCACAGGATACTGTTCTACGAGCAAATTGCAAGAGCATTCTTGCACTGGGGTGCCCACATGGGCCCACCTATCATCAATGCAGTCCTTTGATACTCCTTTTGTCTCATGATCTGGCATCTATGCCTAATTCTACACTCACTTAATCCTCACTCACCATTGAATTGATCTTAAGAAAATCTACAATTAAGATACCATCGACTTTAAGGCTATTAAATCAAGGGCTAAGATAATTTATTAGGGTTGATTTTTTGGATGCCCCTTGTCCATGGGGAGGCCTTTTCATCTGCCCTCCTCCTATTGAGGAATTTGCAACTAAGTGAGTCACACGAGCTCAATTGCATATAAGCTATATGTAATAGGGAACATTGCCCAATTTTCACATGAGCAAAAGAGTTTATCCAACGGTTTTACATATGTTCGGATTTTTTGGACTTCGTACGAATTTCTCAAAATCCATAAAAAATTGAGATGCGAACTTAAACATCTTGATGCTTAGCATTAATGTAATAATATTGACCAGTTCAGATCATGAATCAAGGGCTCATGAAGTGCAGGAAATCAGATTATGGGTTAAGGGTTTTTTTGACACTTTTCGCAAATTTCTCAAAACCTATAAAGATTTTGGATATAAAATTAAGTCATCTTAAGGTTTCTTAGCCTTATAAAGTAGATGGGCAGCTAGATCATGAATTTAGGGCCTACAAAGGTGTCCTAGGTTTTACCTTGCCTTGCTACAATGAGGTGCATAACCGTTTTACCACCTCTTGAGGTGTGTTGATTACCAAAAAAAAAAAACTTTTGAGGTGTGTAAATTTTCCTATTAAAATTGGCCATATTACACACTATTTTCACACTTCATTAATGCATAACATGAGTAATGCATGTGAATCATTTACAATGTAAATGACAACAACAACCCCTTGTCTATATGAGGTTAATTTGACTGTGTTTGTCACTGTTCTATGGTTTACATAAGCAAACGGATCTCAATCTAAAATCTAAAAGGTGAAGAGCACAGTGAGTAATAAATATACGAATGGGACCTTTCAAAAAAAAAAAAGAAAAACCTCTCAAAATGAAAAGGACTTTCCACCTTTGATGGTATATAGTTTCTCATATTCTTTTCAGATATGTAAATTCTACATGTAGGAAAACTCAAAGATTTCACCATTGGTTATAACTTATACTCTTGCCAATCATTTTCTGACCTTCATTCCTCTCCAACCACATCACTTTCCTATGTTAATGAGATGGAAAGGTCAAACGTCCCCTCGACAATACTGTTATCCTTCATTTTTAGTTTTAACCCCAGGATTTGAATTGACTGGCAGTGGCGCATGACTAGGTAACCAAAACCCATTTCAACAAATCTTAACAGATATATTGAAAATATCTTCATGTTTTGCTGTAGGATATCTTTCTGATAATTTTGAGATCCGAAATATCAATAGAAATGAAGATATTATATAAATAAAGGGAGATGCTCTCACCTTATTATGAGAGATAAAGTAGGGGCTAAATAAAGGGAGATGCTCCTATAAGAGATGCTCTTACTTTATTATGAGAGATAAAGTGGGGGCCATCGTATCCATATCCAATGCCAGCAGCTTAAATGTGAGGGTCCTCACTTTATCTCTCATAGTAAAGTGAGAGATGCTCTCACAGGAGCATCTCCCATATATAAAAAAGGAAGAAAAATCCATTTTGATGTTTATTTTACATTTTCTGCAGCATTTTGCCTACAGTATCCTGAGAAAGCCCCCGGATTTGAAAATATCAAAATATACACCTTTGTGATGAAATATTAATCAGAATGTGATTTGTGACACCAGTATCAACTTGTACAACAACAGGGCAACAGGGCCACGTGTCCATTGGGTCGCTGCCCGTCTTAATGGGTCCCACTTAGGATCACCAATTTTGGTCAACAAACAATTAGAAAAAAACAAAAGGGGGGGTGGAATGTAATCTCTGGAAGTTTTTGGCGATCAGTTTAAGGGCTCTCATTTAATAAAAGGTTGAATGCAATCTCTGGGTGACTCAGTTCAGAGAAGAAAATATTACTCCAATCATCGTCTCTGGGTGATCTCATTAATAAAGGATAAAATCTCATTTAATGTCAACACAGTGGGAGATAGAACTTGTGAGTTCTGAAAGGCACTTCTGATTCCTATCATTGATTCAGTGAAATGTAGTTCTGCCATTATCTTATTTATTATGCGTGTTATCATAACTTAATAATCTATGAACCAATTCAAACATGTAACTATATTTTCCCTCTGATAGTTCTTTTAACCCACTAACAACAATCATGTGGTCTACTCTAATCCTGGATATACTTAGCATGGAAACAAATCCATCAAAAACTCTCAAACTCCCAAGTAGAATTTTCCAACCAGAGTCATCAATATTTCACATGGCAATTCACATTAAATGCCAATGAGAGGACATTGCCGGTGGTCCATCCAAACTCCTGACCATCATTTACTTCCTACTACCAACTTCGCTCCACCCTCTTAACCCTTCTTTATCTAAACATCAACCGTTTCCTCACTAACAAAAAACCTATGAAACACAACATAAATTTTACAAGAAAGGAAAACAAATAAAGGTAGATAAAAAATAAAAAAGAACTTTATAAATACCAGCATTGTATCCATCTCCCATAGCTTCCATTACCAACAAAGTAGGAGCTAGCTCAGGGGATCAGAACAATGTCCAAGGTTTTCATATTGCTTCTTTATTCCTTATTACTTGTTTGGTGACTGGTGGTGGTTTGTTTTCCTATTGTGTTTTTTTTTTTTTCATTCTCCAAACACTTTTCTCTCTCTTCACTGACACTTGCACCAGACCCAAGTACAATTCCCACTCTGTTAACTTCCTGAGGTTTCTGCCATTAGATTTCGCTCATCAGAAGTACTGAAAGTCCTGCCTGTTGTTTCAGAAAACTGTGGTGTCAGTGGAACTGTTATGTTCCAAGTGCAGGAAGAAGGTGATGAAGTTGGTTGCTGACATAGAAGGAATTAATTCAATTGTTCTCGACTCGTCTAAGGGCACGGCGACCATCATCGGAGAGGCCGATCCAGCCATTATTATCAAGAAGGTGAGGAAATTCCGAAAATCAGCTGCATTTGTGAGTGTAGGCCCTCCCAGGGAAGAGAAAAAGGATGAGAAGAAGGATTACCATCTTGATCTTCCAAAGACATGTCAAAGATGTGATACTTGGTATGTGATAAATGAATATCCTTATGGGCCGCTTTGTTCCATTCTATAGAAATAAGGCCATCATCTATCGGTATTTTGGAGCCACTCATGGGATCATTTTAACTAAATAATAATGTAGATGTGTGTGGCTTTGTCAACTATGAAACCAAGGAAGAATATCATTCCATAGTGAGATTTATTATTAGTTTTTCGAGTGTGCGGGTCATGTTTTATCCAGTAATCTTCATTTCATTTCATGGATTCTACAATTTCCTAGCATTGGTTCTGAATTGTGCCTCTCGACTAGGGATGAGGTTTAAAAGATACATCTTTAAACAGGACTATATACCTTGTCTTCTGTCTCTCTTTTCTTTCTTGGGTAAAGGATATTCATATTATAATAGTAGAATATGTACAAAGGTATATATACAAAGCTAGTTTAAACAAAACATGTCAAAAGCCTGGCGGTTGTTGCTGACTGCTGACAGAGATGCACCTTCCCAGTTAAGTCACCTGCAGTGAAAGTTCCTGTAAGCATTTTTCCAATATATGGAAAGGTAAAGATGTAGAGATCTCCTGTCTCTTTTCGCTTTGTAGTGTGTTAGCTGTGTGGAGGGGAGTGATACTCATGGTTCTTGGAGTGGTCTTTTTGTTTCAGGGTGATGTCATTTTATGCAGTAAGAGATAACTTAAAGAGGGCATTCTAGGCCCTTGTGTTTTCTTGTTCTCCAACCACATTTGTCCCATACAAGAGGTAGTTTGTAACATTATATATATATATATATATATATATATATATATAGAGAGAGAGAGAGAGAGAGAGAGAGAGAGAGAGAGAGAATATCTTTCATCTGTCTGCCTGCCTATATAATCATCTATTTATCTATGTATCTAAAAAGTACAACTGGAATTCTCAAATAAAGGGCTAATATTCACTGTGAAAAGGATGTAATAAATGCAGGAACAACTAACTACAATTCTAGGACCCCCAAGTGACCAATGAAAAGGGTAATTGCCATCCAAGAAAATGATAGCTGTCTTTAAGTTTTCACAAACATTAGCAATGAGAATAAACAAGCAAATCAAGAAAATTTATTTTCCACTCACATGTAGTACTAAAGCTAGTTTACTGTTATTATTATTTTCCTTCCCTGTGGACTCCTGCCTCGTCTTGAGGAAAAATTTCTACCAGATTCTTCCTAAAAATGGAGGTAAAACAGACGGCCATGAAAGTGAGAGCAACGATTGTATCAACTGTTTCCATGAAATGGAAGTATTAGACTCTTAGTTAAATTGTAATCTAAATAATTTGGGTTTCAATGCACACTTTTTAAAGATCGTATAAATAACCCTTGGAGTTTGATCAAAGTGAACCTTGAGGTTCTTGTCTTCTTATTACATGCATTAAAAATACACACATGTGCACATAAATAGTTTTGATCAGGTAAGCAACATGCTTACTGTGATAACTAAATCAAGGGATCATACACCCCCCACCCAACATGTGCACAAAAATACACATGACATGCTTCAAACGCCCCCACCAATTTAAATAATAGTAATAATAACAATAATAAATTGGCACTTACTCCAATTTGAGTTGGCACTCATCAAACCTATAAGCACTACAGGATATACTTTTCAAGGAAAAAAAAATTACTTGTAAAAACGTTGAAATATAAGGCCATAAATCAAGGTATTAGGATGATGTGATTTGGTTTGATTGTTTGCTCATCCTTTATGTGCAATGTGATTTTCCCACTCCCTACTCCAATGATTGTTGTGTACTTAGGTGGCCCACAAGAAGATGCTTACCTGGCTTAATTAAGCATGGTGCTGACCTGATCACCACCCTATATGTATAATCTTTTCATTACATTCGTGGGGCGCACTTGGGTGAGTGCCAATTCATGGGGTGGTGTGATGAGAAGAGTGGATGGGTAAAGTTTCACCTTTAATTACTCATATTTACTTCTTCATCTAAGCCTTTTAAGTTTACATCTTTACAGATGAAGATGGCACACAAGTATACTTATCTGATGGTGGTGAAACTTCATCCAACCCCCAGTCCAAACGTAGGTCCACATATGCCACCCTTCCCTTCCCCTTGTGAAACCCTACGTGGCCCCACCCCCAAATCCATATCGCCATCAATCCATGTCATAGGATCAATTCTATACGCAACAAATTCTCTCCCCCTTCGTAAAGGGGGCTTGTATAGAAGTTTAATGCATGACGCTTGACGTTCTAAGGGGCTCACTTGGGCCTGCTTGTTTATATGCCTCTCAATCGTAACTAGTTGGTGGGTTCTAAATATGCATTTATCTCTACTCAGTCGCTTTACAATCCCTACAAGTCAATAATTTAAATCAACAATAGTCGTGCGCAACTAAGATATCATCGAAAGCAGATGTAGGTCGTGTCAGTTGTCTAGTAATGAATCATACTATATAGATGGATACTAGAAACGACATGAATATAAATTCTAAAATAGTAGAATAGACTTTTGATAAGTGAGGCATAAGGCTTTGTGTTTGTTTCTTTTTGTTTGAGTCAAAATTGGAATGGAGGATATTTTTCCAATTAAATAATCAAGAAAATGACATATCATGACCAATCATTTTCCATTTAATGCATATAAAGCATAAATACCAATATGAGATAATCAATGGAAGTATATCGTGTTGGTATCGTTGGAGAATCAACATCATTAAGGAAGATTCGTTTGAACTTTTGAGTGAAGTAGACGTGTATTATTTTGTCCCACAAACGATAGAAATGAAAAGGTTTTTGATATGTTCCATCATACTTTGTAGCATCAAACGTATTTACTTTATAGTTTGTGCACAATTATTCAAATAAGGTATACGTGATAACCATAGTGAATCCATGATATGCAAAACAAAAAAAGGGTACAAATTTTCAACAAGGAAACACTTTATAGGTGTTAAGATAAATAATAATTAAATAATTTCATTAAAAGGAAAAAGAACGGATCTCATCTTTGATTATAAAAATAAACTTTGACCAACCAATGGATATTGGTTTTACAAAATTAAATAATAAAAGATGATTAATTTATTTTTAGATGGGCCCTATCATTGCCAAATACTAGCAAATGACTTTGAAAAACAATCCATTAATTGATTAACTAACTTAGAACAGAATAATAGAGGCAACAAAGCAGGCACATGGCTTTCAAGGCTTGGGCACTGCATCAGGCCCTCACATGGCCTGAGGCAGCAACAACCAGCATGTCTGTCCAGGTGCCCCAACCAAAACCCAGGCTCTCCAGCAAGGCCCAAGACGACTCCCAGCAGGCCCAGCACTTCCTCTTGGGTATTTTATTCTCTGTTTCTTCTATAAAAACCCAAGCATATCCAAGCATATATAATATAAGTCCCTAAGAATAACCAACAGATTCTATGGCTATTCTAAGGTTTCTTCTCAAGCTTTCTCCTCTTCCTTTCTTTTGGAAATCTTTTCAAATACATTGTAACTAGTTTCATGGATTATGTGTTGAAACTTTTCATCAAGGGTTTCATTCCTATAAGCTGCCATCAATAAGCATGTAATCTAATTTAAGTGGCTTTCGTTGTATCATGAATGTCATCATATATATATATATATATATATATATATTGACTGGAATTTAGTAATCTAGTCTAATAACCTAATGGCTAACAAAAACATACCTGCAAACATTCATTTCTTATGAAAAAATTAAAAGTATTTCGGTAATAAAATTTAATTCTAGAAGATTAGGGTTCAAGCTCAAAGACATCGATTAGATGATGTGCTCTATCACACACTAACGTTGGGAATTAATCTCAATCTAACTATAAAATGGAGACTTGATAGAGAAGAGGACTCTCCATAGTCCATAGTCTCCAAGCTATCAATCAAGGAAGATATGATAATGCTGCCAAGTCATCATCAATCTTTGTGATAATGCTGCCAAGTCATTTCCAAGTCATCATCATATCTCTCATTTTTTTGAATGGATCATCCTATCTTTCATGTGATAATGCTACCAAGTAGCAAGTTATTGTGGGTGTGTGAATATTGTCAAACAAGGAAGAGTGGATATTGTTGCCATGATGTCATTGTCAATCAAGCAAGAATCCCATGGCTTTATCAAGGGCAGTTCTAGGAAATTTTCTATATTAAGATTTGCATTGAATTTTATTTTCTATCATTGCGAAACAGATAATTTTTTAAATTCATATAAATATAATACATTGGGTCTTGATTCACCATGGTATTACAGGTGAGCACCTCCTTTTCTTACATTCTCTTGTTTTTTCTACATGGTATCGGACCAAAAGCTCTTCACACAGCCTTCCTCTACAATGGCAGTTTCATCAATATCACCACCTTCTCTCTCTTTCTCCCCAATCTTAACATCATCTAATCAGTGTAGTCTCAATCAAGTTGACAGTTGAAACCACCAACTTCTTGGCATGGTTTAGACAAATATCTCCTTTACTTGAAAGTATGAAAGTAGCAACTAGCAAAGCATTTACATAAAGAGCCATTGGCTGAACTTATTGTAAAGAGGAAGGCAAGGCAATAAAAAACCATTCATATGTTGAATGGAAGGGGAAAAAAATGTTTTATTGACAAGCTGGATAAAAGGGACCTTATCTGAAGAGGCCCTTTATCTCATTGTCCGATGTAAAACAGAAAAAGAAGTATGCACTTGCTTTGAAGAAAACTATCTTCAAGCAACAAGCAATAAAATACTGAGTGATCCAATTAAATGAAAGGATGTGAAATCAGCAGCATGACATCAAGTGAGTACGTCAAGGAGTTCAAGGCTGTTTTGATGGATTAGTAGCAATCCAAAATCCAATTGCAAATGATGATAAGGTCATCTACATGTCCAGAGCTATGGGCCAAACTTATAATGTTTTGGTAGCATCAATGCTAGAAAAAACACTTTTCCTGGATATGCCCGAATTTATGATAGCGGTACAAAGTCATGAGCTTCTACCTCAGACATGGAACCAGAAGCAAAATAAGTGGATCACAATATGGTGTTTGTAACTCAAAAAGGCCAAATGGAGGAGGAGGTCGTGGTAATTTTAGACCATACAGTAGCCTTAGTAGAAATCAATTAAATGGACCATACAACTCACGTGGACATGGGTTCACACTTCACACTAGAAGGCCAACTACCCTCGTTTTCAATCATTCACACCACAACAATAATTACATGAATAAAGGTCACAGACTAAGAATCCATGTAATCAAGTCCAACATAATCTGCGGCATCTAATAATATTAATGCTGAATTTCTTACTTCCATGCCCAGACCTGCAGGTCAAATATGAAATAGTTTCAGGACTAGCCAAGGACTGGACCATGTCAAATTTGTAGTCTAGGAAATCATACAGCCGTTAGGTGCTTTTATAGATGGGATTTCTCTTATCAAACTCTAGAAAACTTACCTCAAGCTGTCGCCAGTACATTGATTTTTGAAGACCCCAACATGTACGTCGACACAAGTGCCACTGGATACACGACCATAAGGTTATGATTGAGGATGGATCTAAGTTGAGTTTTTCGCATATTGGAGATAGTTCTTTCAAATCTAAATTTGGCACTGATGATGTTTTGGTGTTTCCTGACATTAAAAAGAACTTAATCTTTGTTTCTCAGTTGGCTAAAGACAACTCCTGGAAGTGTGCAAAGACCAGTTTGGAACCATTCCCCTTCTGATATTTTTAAGTTGAGCTTTGATGGTAGTTTTGTTCAAAGTGTTTAGCGAGGAAGTATCAGTGGCGTCATCGGAGATTGGAATGGAATCATTGTTAGAATATTTTCAAGGCAATGTATTTTTCTGATGCAAACAAAGCAGAGTTGTTTGTTTTTGTAATTGGGTGTCGTGAGTTGCATAGAATGAGAGGTTTTAATCCTTATCATTGAAGGTGATTCTTTTTCTTCTATCCGATGGGTTCTGGATGCAAGATATTTCAAGTTTGTTGGGTGCTTCTTTCCATCATATTTTAAGAGAGGCTAATAGTATGCGAATGGTCTGGGCAGGGAAGGAGTTTTTCGCACTTCTATTTCTTTTGATGTATATATGCTTTTAGGTGTTTTCCCTTGTTTGTTCTAGTTTTTGTTGTGTCTTGTTTCTGTCTGTTTGCTTGGTGGAATAAGATTTTATATTTTATATTAAAAAAAAGAAGATAACTCTGGCATTCTTGAATTTTCTAACGGTATTATTGTTGTAAAGGATGGGGAAATGAACAAAGCATGACATCAACAAGATTTACAATTGCTGCTTTGGTTGCAGTCAGATACAAACAAATTCCAAATGACCCTATTCATCATCTTGATAAGTGTGTGTGGTATAGTCAAACAAATTTCATCTCCAAGAACCAAACAAGAACAAAATGGTGTTGCCTGGATACATTGCAAAGCCCAACTAACCCGACCCAGATTTGGCCTGCTAAACCCGACCCACAACATATACAGGTTGGCGATTGGCCACTGGTGAGGAAAATTGACCCATTTGCACACCTCAAATAGAATTACGAAACCCTACTCATCTTTGCAAACCAATTTTATCAAAGTAAGGTGGAAAGTGGAAACCATCCGCACCCAACAACTAAAAAACCCTAGTCTCATCTTGAAGGCAGCCAGAAATGGAAGCACATGTCATAATTGTATATAGATGAAAAGAAGAGAGCAAAAGGGAAGAATAGAAAGAAAAAAAACCCTAAAAAGGACAACTATTATAATGCACCTATGATGATTAAGCAGGTGATGCTTTCGACCTGGGGAACGGTAGCCGTTTGCCGTTTTCTTGGCCGTCACTGCTAGTTCCGAAGGGGGCAATGGCTGGCCGACATTGATGGCGGCGGCGGCAGAGACTCGAATCGAGTCAGATTCCTATTTCCTTTTCTGTTTTGAGAGGATGAAAAAAAAAAGAAAATGAGGGGTTTCTTTGGATCGGGGCCATGTTTGTTTAAGTTAAAATACATAGGAATTGAATACGTATAGGCATCATTAATGTTATTTGATGCTTTTTTTTTTTAATTTACTTAGTATGAATCCCACATGCATTCAATTTCTATGTATTACTAGCAAAAACCTCCCCTGCTTAGCCCGGGCAACTGTAGTTGTTTAGATTGAATCCCTAGTCCAAACCTAACGAAATTATTTACTAACTTCACATTTTAAAAAAGAAAAATAAAGTTGCATCAAACTAAAGTAGAAGATAACCAATGTGAGAAAAAAAATTAAAAATTCAAGATGGAAGTAGACAAAAAAAAAAAGTAGAATCAATACATGTCAATACAAAATCTTCTATATTTAAATACAAAATTTTTGTTTTTTAGGAAAATAAAATAAAAGATTCCATCTATGCAATATCCATATATGTCACTGTCATGTCAACTTAATAGAAGTTTCATTAATTCATGAATGGGAGCATAAAACACACTAAAATCCTCAAAGACTTCAGAACTCATAAGTATCACAACAAACTTTGTTGCACTTATTCACATGTTTTTACATGCGAATTAGATGTCTGTTCGTAGTTCTTTCTCTGGGTATTTTTCATATTTGTTTTATTTATATTTCATTGTACAAAGCATTCATACAGAGCAACGGGAAAAGCATGCAAGGCTTGCCAATCCTCTCATATAATGGTACATGGATAAGGTTCAATGGGATGAATATGGATAAGCTCTCTATCCAATCCTCTTTTTTTCTTTTTTCTTTTGCTATTGAATCCAATACTTTTTTAGCATCCCAAGAAAAGTGATGGAAGACCGTGATAACCGATAATTATTAAAAATGAAAATTTCTTTACATTTAAGTGATATTTCCAAAAACGGGAACATCATGATAATCGAATAGAAGAAGTGGTATTATTTTCTTTTATTACTTGTGGTAAAAGATTACGGATTGAGGTTGTAGAATAAAGCACTAAAATGCTAAAATATCATAGAGCCGAACAAAACAAAAACCAAACTTAAAACCATAGTAGTTACCTTTGAAAGAAACATTTGTGGTCATTTAATATTCAACATCATTTTTTCTTATTGTTCGAAAATTTATTGTTTTCTTTGAGATATTTTTTGAAAATACTAAATTTAAGATAAACAAATATTCTATTTATAAAAAGTCTCAACATAAATATTGGAGTAGATCAATTCTGAACACCCAAAGAAAAACAAAAGGAGAAGTAAAACAGAGCATGGGAATAGATCCAAGACATATGACAAAAAAAAAAAAAAAATGATCATTTTCAAAGTTTGTACTCAATAAAAAGAATAAGAACTGATATCTAACTTACTACGCAATTCTTTGATGGAGCTCAACTCGTCAATTTCAGATACATGGAAATACTACAAACAACAACCTTTTCACCAGCATACGCGACCCATCAAATCATGTGATAACCTAAGAAAACAGATTTTGCAAGAGAAGCTCGGGGCTATATGTACTAACTCTAAGAAAACAGATTTGTAAAAGAAGTGCAAGAGGGGGCATGAGTTATTAAGGGAACTCGATGTTGATGGTGGGAAGGGGCATGATTTTTCAAGGGATCTCAACATTGATAGTGGAAAAGTTTTGAAGTATAAACAACGCAGAATATTTTATAAAAAGAACTCAATTTAAATCTGCAAAAAAACCAGTTTATATAAAGAATTTCATTATATTTTATACAAAACCGAGTCTAAATCTTAAAGAAATCAGTTTCAGTCTCACTTCCAAAAATATAAAGAAATCCAGAAGAAACATTGAAATGAATCAAAATCGAATTGACACAAAATATTTATTTCAGGTATTTAACCAAACACCTTACACTCAAACTAAAAAATGTGATTTACAAAAGCATGCGTAATAATGCCCACAATTTTATCCAAAACTAAACTATCAAAGTTTCCAATGAGAAATTCCCACATACCGAATGGTAGCAACAACATACAGCTACAGCTAGCTAGCGGTAACTAATTCTTTCAATTGATTAGAATTTGTAAAAATATATAAACACGAGGATGCACCAATGCAAAGGTGAAGTAAATGTAAATCTCTCTCAATTTGCATAATCCAAGTTGTATTGTGTTAGGCAGAGACATTCTCAAATAAATCAGAATATATGGTTGTAAATCACAAAAGCCAGAACATTAAAAAAAAAAAAAATGAAATTCAAAGTAAAAAAATCTCTTACCGTGTATAGTATAGATTTTGCCTAACATGAACGGCTTTTAACCCTGAGACTCTACAAACAAAATCTTATGACATCAGAATCATGTTGTTTGACTAAAATCTCACACAGTACAATACCAATAATCACAAGTGGTACCTTAATCACGTGCATGCCACCGCTCCTTCAAAATTCCCAACCATATATAGTCTTTGGGAGATTCGATGGTTGATACTTGATACTTGATACGGCAACAACTACATTGCTATAAAAGGGTAATCACTGTCCTTATGGATTTAAACTCGCTGATGGCGCAGATACTGGAAGGTTGTTACCTGACATGTTATCTCTTTCTTGAGAATCAAGCATCTCATTTCACTTTCTTGGACCCATCTTTATCAGATGATGAGATCTATATCATCACGTGCTTTGTGTCTGCAAGGTCGAAGATCAAAGACGTTACAAGGAAGGGAGAGTTTAGTGTGACCGAAACGTTCTAAGGAGTTAAATAGGGGGGAGAGGATGGAACGTGGAGAGGGAAGTTAAAAAGCAATCTGAAAGGGTGGAGGGGTCAAAGTAAATTGTCTGGTCAAAATAAATTGGATTGAAAGAGGCTGATTTCTCAATTGAAATCAGTCTCTTTCATGCTGATCCTTCTTTAATCCAACAAAATATAAATATAAACACCCTAAACCCAACTTGCATCTAATAAAAATTAGAAATACACCAACAATATTCAAATAATAGCATAAGCTAACTACATTTTCAAATCTTACTAACTTGAAAGCAGATCTCACAAGTTTTTTTTTTTTTTCTAGTCACACCACCTTTGTAATCTGTATACATGGTTAGTTTACTAACAGGCGTGAGAAAGAGAAGAAAATCAGTAATACCCGGCAGGGAAGAAGAAGAAGATGAATGGTCATATGGATTGTAATATAGGGAAGAAGAAAGTAGTGGAGGTAGTGGAAGACATGGATACAAAATGTAGAGATTTAAAACCATTTAGTAATTGCCTAATCAATAGAGAATTTCGTTTTTTGGTAAATCAATCAATAAAGATTTAAAACTATTTAGAACTTATACAATTAATTAAACGGTAATTAAATGCATAGAGCTAGATTTAAAACCATTTATGAACTGCCCATTCAGTTAAATGGTAATCAAATGCCTGATTGAAATCAGTTTCGAAAATTGAACGTTGAGCGGTCAAAATCAATTGTGTAGTCAAGCGATTAAAAATAGTCCCTTTCATATATCAAAACAAGCACGGATAAGAAACCAATGGCATTTTAATGGAAAATTATTATAGCATCTGCATTATATATAACATATCTATGTTCCTACAAATCTATTGCTTTTATCATTTTTCAAAAAATATGACCCTTTCGAGGAAATAGTAAAATAAAAAAGAAAAAAGAAAAAATAAATTCAAACCACTCAAAGTAGTTTCTTGAAGTGTTGGATCTACTCAAAATTCATTCTCAGTTACTGTGGGCCTACCATTAATTGATATCTTGTAAAATATATGATTACGATACATAAAAGAGAGCAAGAATAATAAATATAAATGAAAAAAATATAAATCTAAAGTCAACTATGCGAAGTTCAAACAGAACACTTTCAAAACAAAATCAGAATAACATCAAGTCAAGAGATGTATATCGGTTTCTAAATTAGCATTCTTAAGAATTGCAATTTGGAAAACTTATATATTTTAATCATACTTAAATAAAATGGGCTCCGGATTCTTTTCTTTTTTTTTCCCTATAGGGAGTGTTTGGATGTATGCAAAACATAAGATTAATATATTTGAATATTGATAGATATTATTATTATAGAACAAAATATCATCGTATTAACTTATTGCATTTTGCATTAAGTTAATTTATTATTTTATAAGTATGTAATCATACTTATATGTGAAGTTTGACAATTTCTACACAAATTTTAGCAAATTCTAAACGGAAAACTCCATTATTTATTTTCCTGTTTTATTATTATTTTACTCTCCTTGTTTCCATCGGTGTTCAAGGCTTGGGTCTAGATGATGGTACTAAAGACTTTGAATATATGTTTCTTGTATTGTTTTCATTTACAGCAGTACATGGCTTTAATAGCCTCTTTACAAAAACTTGCTCCTAAAGACTAGGAGATAATAATGGTATATCAATCAATTACAGAGATCACTTCTATCAATCACTCAATTATAGGAAATCAATTCTATCAATCTATTTACAACTAATTTAGAGATAAATATGGTAATCTGCAACACCCCCTCTCAAGTTGGTGCATAGATGTTTTGCATGCCCAACTTGTCTACAATTCCATGAAGGACTTCACTTGATACTGCTTTAGTGAGGATGTCAGCTAGCTGGTCTTGTGACCGAACATGGGGAACTTCAATGATCTTCTCTTCCAGTTTCTCTTTAATAAAATGTCTGTCAACCTCCACATGTTTTGTTCGATCATGTTGAATGGGATTATGAGCTATGTCACATGCTGCCTTGTTGTCACAGTATAGTTTCATAGGTGACACTTGAGGAATTTTGAGTTCATGCAGCAAATTTTTAATCCATAAGAGCTCACATATACCTGTGGCCATTCCTCGATACTCAGCTTCCGCACTTGATCTAGCTACAACTCCTTGTTTTTTACTTCGCCATGTAACTAGATTTCCTCCAACAAATGTCAAGTACCCCGCAGTTGAACGTCTATCATCAATTGACCCTGCCCAATCCACATCGGTATAGCCTTCAACTGATAAAGGGTCTCTTGTCATAATATCAGCATATCCTTCAACAAATAAAGTATTTCCCTTGGTAAACATGATTCCTTTACCTGGAGATGACTTCAAATACCGTAAAATACGTATTACTGCATTCATATGCTCCTCACTAGGAGAGTGCATAAATTGACTCACCATGCTGAGAGAATAAGCCAGATCAGGCCTAGTGTGTGCAAGGTACATCAATCATCCGACAAGCCTTTGATATCTCTCTTTATCCGCAGGAATTTGATCTGGAAATGTACCCAATTTGATCTTTTCAGCCGCAGGTGTATCACACGGCTTACAAGCCAACATACCCACTTCACTTAGTAAGTCTAGAGTGTATTTCCATTGTGACAGGAACATACCTCGTTTAGACCTCAATACTTCGATCCCCAAGAAATACTTCAATGGTCCAAGATCTTTCATTTCAAATTCACGAGAAAGATATGTCTGCAAGGCTTTTTGTTCAGTAGCATTATTTCCTATTACAATCATATCATCAACATATATAATGAGTACAATAAGTTTTAATTTGTTATCGGTTTCACAAATTACCGCTAGGGGTGTACATGGGTCGGGTTGGGTCGGATTTGGCTAAATACCTTATCCGACCCAAACTAGTATGGGTTAAACATTTATAACCCTTAACCGAACCTATACTAGTTTGGGTTGGGTCGGGTCGGGTTACTCGGGTTGGGTCGGGTAGGGTTGGGTTTAAATGGGTTGTACTTGTAGCTCAAATCTCATCACAGGAGCTCAAATCACAAGATATTATGAGTCTTACTGACAAATATCCAACTTGAATGAACTATCTGATTCTAATATTGTACGGTAACTGTGGTCCTTATATTTGTAAATGTGGGGCCCAAACTTATTTGTAACTGTGGTCCTTATATTTGTAATTGAGTAAGAAAACTGATTGGGTAAAGGCTCATGCTAGATGGGCAGCTCTAACCTATCTAACGTATGCTAGATGGGCTTTGGGTAAGGTGGATATCGTTTCCAAATAGGCAAGAATCAAACATATTTTATTGGATAACTAGGGTTTGTATTATGTAGGGTTGGGTCGGGTACATATGGGTCGGATATGTACTACATAAATATCCAACCCGTTTATAAAATGGGTTACACATTTGGACCTATACCCGACCCATTTTGCTGTGGGTTGGGGTTGGTATTTGTCGGGATGGGTGGGGTTTTTTGGGTTGGGTCGGATTGGATATGGGTTTTGTACACCCCTAATTACCGCTGCCTTGAATTGTGTTGTAATTTTTTGGCCGGATTCTTGTGTTTTCAAGGACATCAAGACGCGGAGGACAATTGGGTGTGGTACTAGACGAGGAAAGCTCTATTATCTTGATCTTGCGCCAGTTAGCTCACATGCCCGGACTCAGTCTTTTCATGTTACCAATCTGCCACCTACCTAAGCCTCTAATGTTTGGTTGTGGCACAAGCGCTTTGGACATGCTTCGAACCGAACCGAACCGAAAATAATTACAAACCGAACCAGACCGAATAAGATGTAAAACCGAACCGAACCGAAAATAATTAAACGGTTTGGTTTTCGGTTTTTCGGTTTAAACCAAAATTTTCAATTAAACGTTTGGTTTTTTTGTTTTCCTTTTCCATTTGGTCTTTTACTCTTTTAGTCTTTAAATTATAGTCTATTAGTCTGTGTAAATTACAGTAATAGTCTGTCTAATACTGACATATATATATTTAATTTAAAACATGAAATATAGTTCGGTTTTTCGGATTAAATCAAAATTATTTTCTAAAAATCGAAATCGAACCGAAAACCGAACTTGCCAAAAACTCAAAACCGAAATCGAAGACAACCGATAAACCGAACCGAACTTAATTTTACGGTTCGATTTACGGTCCAGAGTTTGGTTCGGTTCGGTTTCTTCCACCCCTACCCCACACCACCTAAGCTCTCTCAAGACAGAACAGAGGCTTTTTGTCTGTTTTTCTTCCCTCTTTGTCTGTTTTTTTTTTTTTTTCTATTACTGTGTAAGCCTTTCGATGTAGGAAAAGAAAAAAAAAAGAAGGCCCCGCCCTATGCAGCACCAATCAAAACTCTTATCTGATGAACCCAAAAGTATATATGAACCTTGTTTTGGTATAAAATAATTTAGTGTTTGGGACTTTACTTCAGATTGCATGCCATTTGTGCCATACAGCTAAAGAACTATTGGAATATAAATAGTTCAAACTATTTGAAACAACTACTGTCCATTCAATTTTATTCCTGTGCAGATTTTATCCTTGACCGTGGTCCATTTGAATCTGCACAGGGCAGACTCAAAATTCTTTCTGTCATATATTTGTATTTCTTTCTTGTCAATATTTCTGCTCTACTCTTGGGTGCTTTTGTAATGTGGCTGATGCAATGGGATTTTGATTTACTACTTTGTACCATCATTATATTGGCATAATTTCTGGCTCAACCCATTAGTAATTAGTAATTAAAATGACATTCTTCTACCAACTCCATTACAGATAGCCAAACGAGCATAGGCACCAAAGAAGTCCATGTTCTTGAATATCTTATTATCTCTGTTCCGTAAGCAATGGCCTAACCTAAGGCTTTGAAATTAGGTGCCTCCCACACTTTCTCCCACCAAAAGTCACATCGCATGCTCACATTTATGCTGACAACCATTCACCTACATCCATTCTTGACACCGCTGCTGCTGCTGCTTCTACTCCTCCTCCTCCTCTCTCTCAAAAGATATCTATATACTTGTGATGGAAGCAATTGTGATTTACGTTTAAAAATTTGCACAAGGAAAGAGTTTTAACACACATCCTATTAGAAAGGAGCTACATGGATACTAATATACTATGCGTGGGATGTAAATGGGTCTAAGATATAAGCCTGAGTTTATGCAAATCCAACTTTTGACCCGACTCAAAATCTAAATATATTATAGTTACATATTATATATTGTTTATACACATATACATATAGATAGGGTCGCCCTCACTTGAGCACCGGTGCTTACAATAAGATGAACAACAGCCCACAAGTTTTCATCACCCAAAAGAGTACATAGTTGATCCAGTAATCCAGTCCATTTAGACGGGTGTCAACACCATCCACTAAAATGGATCGCCATGTGTTTGCAATGAGCATCGGCGTTGACATGAGGTTTTTCCTACATATACATATATGCCATTTATAATATACATAAGTTATCCTATGCAAACCTCATACCTTGCACGCCCGTGGTGGAGCTTACCTGATAAGTTGCCCAAATGGATCACACACATGACACACTTCCCTCCCGGGTCAACAATCACAAATTTTTAATACCCATCTGAATTGGTTGCATTGTTTAAGAAGTAAAATTTATGACTAGTTAATCAAAGAGTTAGGATGAACATGCAAACCTCCGTCGCCCTTCACCAGTAGGGCCCACCCAAATAAAAAGATCTCCCCAGCCCCAGGTGGGCCCCACAACGAGTGCGCTTGAAGAGCTCCATGCGCACCCTGCTCACCTAATTGAGACTCTTTTATAGTCTTATTACATGTGTGTATCAATCAGGAACTTGAGCAATCGGAAATGGACCCAACTGGACCACTAACCACACGGTCCACACCCAGTTGTCAATCAAAATCCAAAAGAGTTTCCACAAATACCGAAGTTGTTTGGTTGGTCCTTCATGCACCTAGTTATTCAGTGGTCCATGTACTCCTCTTAACAACCATGGAAAATGAAGCAGGAACCAACCAAGTAGGAGGAAAGCAAGATTTTCTACTGCACCATGGGGGAAGCCTCATTAATTTACAAAACAAAGGGCCTTAGAAAAAATTCCCCATGGTGAAGCCTCGATTCCATAGTTTTGTTTTGAGTATTTTTAGAGAGAGAGAGAGTCACTGTTATTTAACATCCGTCGTCCAACTTGTGCAGTGACAGGTAGGGGTGGAGTGCAGCATGGACCAGGGCCGCCAGGCCTACAATGGCCCTAACCAACTTCACCTAACAAAAAACATGAATTCAAGTTGGGCATTCTCAGGTTAGGGTCGGAATTCAGATGTCACATAAAAATTAACTACTTACCTGCCAAAATTGACAAACGAATATAATCTACCCTAGAAGACCATTAATAAGATGAAATAAAAACTATTCCTAGTTGCTTAGATCAGCTAAATGTTTAAAAAATAAAATTGGAGGTCAAACTGCTTTTGATGAGATGGTTTCTTCGCCAAACAGTTGTAATTGTAATCTTTATAAATAAGATAAAATAGCAACAAATAAAACAGTCAAAATGGTCCCTTTTTCTCTATTTGAAGAGGTTAGTTTGGACCCAACCGTCTAAGAAACCTGGTCGGGTTGAAATGGGTTCGACCCGAAAGTCCTTTTGGATTTTTAATGCTGCATTAGATTACATTGAAACTAGTTAATGGAATTCCAATCAGGATTCCTATTACGTTGGGTCATTGCTCCTATGTTTGTTGCGTAGATTTCAAAGTCATTTGTAGAAAACAGACGAATGGCTGCATTGGGCAACGCCCTTTGCAAAATGCCAATCTGTTTCAAATGTGACCATTTCAACCAAGACTAATGCCTAGGAATAATCAAACAAATGCATTATAGAAAAGAAGACTTTGGCCTATGCAGGCTTTGATCATATGCTACCTTTGATACTGTAACATACTTTATTCTACTACCAACAAGACAATTACAAATGACAGAAGCCCATCTCGCATTGTTTGAAGAACATCTCAGAAGATTCTTGGGAAGGTGAACAACCCAAAGATCCATTAATAAGATCTTGTCTTGGCTCCTACCTTATCAACATTTGATCTGTTTCTATTGTTCTTGGGATTGAAGGAAACCTCTCTTTCATGGTGCAAAGGACTGTTTTGAAGGTTGATATCTCTTGCCAAAAATGCAAGAAGAAGCTCCTAAGAGCAGTCTCAGGTCTACAAGGTAAGAATCAACTTTCGATTTGTTCATTTATTAACTTTGGATTATTTTGGTTTGATTTTTCATGGGGTATGCCCCATTGGGAGGCTCTAAAAACCATGTGGGTTTTTTAGAACTCGTAAATTATTTATTTCAAAAAATGAAGAACCAACTTACTCTTAAAAAAAAAAAAAAGTTAAGAATCAACTTGATTTTTTTGTTTTTGACAATCCAAAATAAATTTGCATTTAGTTTGATCTAGTAAAAAAACATATCTATCCCAAATGAGTTTTTAGAATCAAAGTAGCCAGAATTATGATGATTAACAACAACAAAAAAAAAAAAAAATCAGTTGGGTTTTTATTTTTCCACTTTCTTGCCCCTCACTTTCAATATTGAAAACATTCATCCCACTATTCTGATAATGTCCCATTTTGTGTTTCCACTATTCCAGTGATTCATGATTTTTGGGTTTTTTCAGTTTGTGTAAATTCTTATTATGTAGAAATTATAAGATCGCTAACCTTGTTCTTTATTTGTGTCTAGCATCAAGAAATATTATTGAGAACTGGTTTTTGGCTCATTTTCTTTAATATCTGTTCAATGGTTTTGCCTATGCTAAATCTAACTTGCCCACACAAGATTGGCACTTGTGTAAAACTTTCACAGGAGTGCACCCCTCTATTGTACTATATACTAAAAACATGTTTTATTCTATAGGAGTTAAACACGTATTTAAAATTTATTCAATTCAACAATGGTTCATTCTTAGATTAATTTGAATTTATAGAGTGTGTATATGCTCATGGATGAGTTTTATGTGTGGTACGAGTGGCTTAAATTCATGAATCATGTGCCCAACAAATAAGTTTTGAGAATGAAACATACTACACGTTTTTGAGATTGGGAGCAAGCTACATCTGTTAAATCTGATGTGATCTCAATTTTATAGTGATCAGATTTGGTTGGAATCAATGATCACATATAAACAAAACTAGTGAATGGCTTAGGCATTTCTATACCGGTGCCTTGAACTTAATTAGAGACGACAGCGGATCTTCAAGATGGCCTATATCTTATAATAGGATGATCTTATCAATATGAAACAGATGTCTGTGATATATATTTATTTCAAATGGAGCTATTTGAAATAGATGTTTTTGCAAATAGACTATTTGATAACTCGGAAAGATGATTTGAAATAGTTTTTTTTTTTTTTTTAAATCCAATGGTACACATTTTTCATAAATTTCTGAAGATCCACAACTTGGTAAGATTTTTAGACCGTGCGTTTTAGAACTTCTACCTCTTTATAAGGTTTGAAATAGAGGGTCCCAACTTGGTAACCAAACGGTGCATAGGTGTTTTCAAATCATTTTTAAGACGATAAGAGATTGAAAATAATAGACTTTCCAAATAGACACTTAGTAACAAGTAAAGTCAAGATAAAGTTAAAATAACTTCAACAATTAAATATTCTCCTTTTATCATATTTAGATTAAGAAAAATAGAATGAAAAAGTAAATTTCACCATTAACTCTTTACCACAAACTTTATTACATTCCGCATTTTATTTATCTCATAAAACTTAGATAAATTTATATTAAAGGCACCTAAGTTATCACTCTTTCTCCTCACTTTACTCACAATATATTTTATCTCATACATACTTTACTTTACCTTTTATTTTGTCTCACGTGTAACGTTCATGTTCGTTTGGACTCGGAAAGCACAAAATTTAGGGCCAATTTCTGCTGGGCAGGTGTAGATAAAATCGAGATTGATGCGGCAAAGGGTACTTTAACTGTCACGGGTGATGCTGATCCGGTCGAAATCATCACCCGTACAAGACGAACCGGTAAGACTGCAGAAGTGGTAAGTGTGGGCCCGCCCCCACCTCCCCCGAAACCGGATGCTGCCGGTGACCAAAAGAAGGCCGAGGCCAAGAAGCCCGAAGAGAAGAAGACAGAACAGAAGGCCCAACAAGAAGTTCATGTGCCCCAGGCATGCCACGTGTGCGAGCGGATGGGGTTTCACATCGGACCCGATGATACCCATGTCTCATGCTCTATAATGTGACACATGGGCCCAGCCGAAAATGAATCCCTTATCTCAGATCGAGCTGTCGTTTGGGGCCAGCATTCAATTAGATAGATGGTCATCAGATAGCGTCTTGGATTTTGACCTTGATTTTAACTCTCATGGGATTTTAACTCTCATGGGACTCTACATCAACTTATTATTAGATATTAAAGCTGCTAATTTTTACCAACTCGAGAGTGTTCCATGATGGGTGGATAAATTCAAACTAGGTCCTGAGCATCCATGTTGAATGGATTAGATCTGGCCGTGTAAAAGGATAAAAAATAAAATCAGCTACAATCTCTCCATCTGTCATTAATGCAGCTCTTCTGAAGAAATTGTTGTTGTATTCATAGAGAGATTACAGCTGTTGAGAATATGAATATCCTCAGTGACAGATGGAGAGATTATAATTGATTTTATTTTCTATCCTTTTATATATTCTCTAGTGGGCCACACATCCATGGAGGATGTATAAGAAAGAGAATATAAGTTGTAGTACAAAGTGTGGAACTGCATGTGGCTTTATATTATATAATTTTCAAGAATATAGTCAAATTTCTTCTCAAAATAATTTTTTGTAGTAGGGAATATCTTAAATGAAATTGGGATCTCTTAAAACTCTTTAACATTGGTAAAGTGTTTCTATTAGTGGTATAGCCAGTCCTCTGCTGCATCCTAAATAAATTTCTAATTAGCACATCAAGGATTGTTTACATAGAAGAATTTCTTCATGGCTTGGAGTAATTTCCTCAATGCAATGCATGAACTAGCACAAGAACCCGTGCTGAGCACGAGTCTATCCATTTAATTCAAACCAAATATAATTGCACGACAGTAAATTTTTTGAAAAAAAATGAAATAAGGATATCTATGAGTGTACCTATTTTTGCAATTAAGAAAGGTAGAATAGAAAGAAAATAGAAGAAATGAAGTAAAAAAAATAGAAAAATATGTAGAAATAGGAATAAGAGATGTGAGTAGAAATGAACTTTTACATAAACTAAAAAAGAAAAATGGGGAAGTTACAAGAGACATGGGTAGTTACATGAGTAGTGAGAAATTGGTAGTTATATGAGATGAAAAGTGGATAGTTACAAGAGATAAGGGAGGAGAAAATAACTGACAGTCAAAATAAAAAAAAAAAACGTCAAAATTAAGAATGAAAACTTCTTGGCTTAATATAGTATAATGGGCCTTTTCAAAGTGAATCCAAGTTTCAACAAAATCATAAACAAATGCTAGCCAGACCTATACTGATGGCAATGAGGGGCTTTAGTACATGCCAGGTTAAATCTCAACCCAACCCAACTTGATAATAAATGGCTGCTTAGTTGTATGGCAACTCCACATCTCACCCAGTTGCTCGTTGATTGATTATTAGATATGCCACTCTTTTCATCGTGCTCTCCTTCCTCTATGGTAGTTAGTAACCATATCGCACTTAATTGAGATCATTGACCCAGATATTAAGCTGATCAATGTTAGATATTTGAAGAAGAAGAAAAAAGCACAAAATTGGGCATTTGGAACCATCGCGTTTAACAATAGTAATATGAATGGTCAAGATGAGAATATTTCATTACCCTAATCATCATCCTTACCGAAGCCTTATCCTATTTATATGGGCTAATCTAAATGCGAAAGTTTTTCACGCAGCCCTGTTCTATGAGGGCTTAGTATGATCATTTATGTAGGAGCTTCACCCAACCAAATTCAAGGGCTTATTGAATGCGAGAATTTCTAATAGGAGTTAGATTTGTCAAAATTTCAAATCCTCATAAGTTAGTAGGAAGAAATCGTATTTGATAGGAGAGTATTTGTGTTTACCAAATGGATAGGGGAGTATTTGTAAAATAAAAATTCCCAAATGGTAGTTAAGTAGTTTTTTTTTTTTAAACATTTAGGATAGTACTGCATTCTGGAATTTGTAATGCCCAATGGGATGATAGCAATTGAAGATTTCCAAGACTGACTAACATGGCTCACTTAAATGGTTCGTAATCTTAGATGTCGTCTAGATGCGCAGGGATCGATTCATGAATACCCTATTTAAAAAAGCAACTAATCATTCTATACAGCCCAATCCAACTCAGGCCCAATCCTACCCGACCCGTCTTGTTGCTTTTCATTTTTCAATTTCACCACCACACCACCAACCATTAGATCCGATCTGGTAGAAATAGGTGACGTGTCCACCATCCCCCTCATTAAGCTTCCCCGTCTCGACCTTCTTTATGCCTCATTGCGGAACGTGAAATAATAACGTCCGGTTTGGAACGCGAAATGTCGGGCCACGAAAAGATCCTCCGACTCTTCTGCATCGGAACGGCCGATACCAAGCTAGACGAGCTCCTCTTCCTCGCCGATTCCATCAGATCCGATCTCCAAAGCTTTGCCAACAGCTTCTCATCTGCTCCTCGATTTAAGGTCTCATATATATATATATATAGATATTCTATCCACTTCCTTTCATCAGTATTTCAATATCTCAATCTTGTAGCCTTTTCTATCCTTTGATCCTATCCATTCATCTCACTGGGCCACCGCACTGTTAGTGGTAGCTTCTAACTCTGAGAAGCCCTGATTTTTTGTTTCCCCCCAGGCCCCAAGTGGCACAGTGGATGAGATTTGGACCAAATGTTTTTACATCCAAACTGGTTTGAACTACAGATGTTGGATTTTGATAGTCTTTTAAATTCCTATGTAAAAGCTAGTTCCCATATGTTATTCCTAACTGATGACAAATGACAAATCTTTGTGCATCCTAATGGAAATTATAGGTAGAAGTGACCATTGTTGATGTTTCCACAAGTCAAAATGAAAGAAAAAGCTTAGAAGATTTTGTGTTTGTGACAAGAAAGGAGGTCCTATCCTACTATTTGAAGGCAGAAAATCTGTCTTCCTACTTGCTTCCAGATGACAGAGGTGAAGCAATTAAAATAATGAGCAAAGCATTACAAGTTTTTCTCAAGGAGAGTTATGATGATGGGGTTCTTTGTGGAGCTGTTGGCATTGGGGGTAGTGGTGGAACATCTCTAATTTCTCCAGCACTAAGATCTCTTCCAATAGGAGTGCCTAAGCTCATTGTATCAACTGTGGCTAGTGGTCAAACTGAGCATTACATTGGGACATCAGATTTGATACTATTTCCATCTGTGGTGGATGTTTGTGGGATTAACAGCGTAAGTCGCGCAATATTTTCAAATGCTGGATCTGCTATTGCTGGGATGGTTATTGGAAGAGTGTTGAGAAATGTTGATTCTAGAAATACATCTAAAAAATTAACTGTTGGCATGACTATGTTTGGAGTTACAACTCCATGTGTAAATGCTGTGAAAGAAAGAATGGAGAAAGAAGGTTATGAGACGCTCATTTTTCATGCTACTGGTGTTGGTGGGAAGGCTATGGAAGATTTTTTAAGAGGAGGATTCATACAGGTATTGTTCATCTCTTAACATATATACATATATTGTTAGATGATTGTTAATTAAACATAAATACAGTACAGAAAACAGAAACTACAACTAGATTCAAAGCTTAGCAAAATCCTGCCCCATATTTGCAGTATCCTCATTATTATTACACTAATGTGTCCTTTGTTAGTTGACTGGAGCTACTATTCTTGTCTGCAAGGAAAGACTTGAACTTGTCATTTCTTGAAAATACTGAAATGAAAGATGTGGATGTAATCATGTAAATGTTCTTTGAACACCATTTTCTGATTTGCTTCGCTCGGACAGAAAAGCACTTTCCATCCTTCAAGATCAGCAATATCTTAAAGCAACTGCCTCCAGTGTCATCAGATACCATGACACCATTTCTTGGTTTTGATGAGCCCTTGAAATAATGAGGCTATCTGTTTCAATAACCACTTGCTTGAGACTCATGTTCTTAATGAGTTGAAGTGCTTTTAGTAATGCTAATAATTCTGCCTCAAATGGATGAAGCGTGCTTATTTGTGCAGAGAAAGCAGCCACCATCAAACCCCTGTAATGCATATGGCTGTGGCATTTGTTTCACCATGCAAATGTGCAAATGCAGCATACTGATGTTTTTTTTTTTTTTGGTAGAAAGCAGCATACTGATGTTACAATGCATTTCACCATTTAATGTACTGCAGAAAAAAAGACTCACCATTTAAATGTACCCAAATATAGAAATTTGTTTCATACTTCGGCAGAAATGTGTATTATTAATTCTGTGTGGAGTAGATTTTGAAATCGTATTAGTAGGATACCTGTTCTCTCTCATTTCCACATGAAATCATGATCAGTGATAATACTTGATGATGTGCATTTGGGAGGAAAATTTGGAGAAAACGACAAAACGTTCAAATTGTGCTTTCAAATGCCTGTGAGAAGGGGATAGCCATCTATTGCATAATATTCAAACCCATTGCAATTCGGTTTACATCCAAATGAACCTAATGTGTTTTTCTAAATGCTAGTGGTTTGTTCAATAAAACTCAATATTTCTGAATTGAACTTTCAGACTTGGAGTGAGTATGCTAAAAATAACAGGTAGGTAGATTATATTCTGTTCTTGATAAAGCCTCTGGCTGTTGTAAACCTGCTTTAGGTTTTTGGTGTTCACTCAATTATCTTTTCTCAATTTCATGTAGGGTATTTTGGACATTACAACGACAGAAGTTGCTGATCATATAGTTGGAGGTGTCATGGCCTGTGACAGTTCGCGCTTTGATGCCATGATAGAGAAGAATGTGCCAGCAATCATAAGCGTGGGGGCCTTGGATATGGTGAATTTCGGAGGCAAAGACACAATACCTTCCAAGTATGACCACAGAAAGATCCATATACATAATGCACAGGCATGGACCTCTATCTTGCGTGTTTTCCCTTATTCTCTCTCATTACCCAACTTGTTGATTAATTCTAAACTCAACCAACCCTACTTGGTATTTCTCAGCTCCAAGATTTGAGTATAAACTTGGAACCTTTCTCCTTTCTCTCTTCAACAAAATTTGAGAATTGTCATGGGCTTAGGGATGGGAGAAGTTCCAAGACTAAGTGGTGGTAGAAGATGACTACTAGAATGCCATTTCACTGGCTAATTCCCCAAAGGGACACTTCATTCAACTTTTGGGCCCCTCTTACAGCCATCACCAATCAGATGGGATGACAAGGTCTGTGCATGGATAAAAAATGGCCCTATTCAAATCAGATTGTTGTAGGTTTGGATTTTTCCCCAACAAATCATTGTAGTAAGGTTGTCAAAGGTCTGGATTTTAAGGCCCCAGAGATCAATGGTGAAACCAAATTAGAAAACTAGACATGAGAAAAGCATTAGTTTTGGTTCAATTTTCTTTCTGCATTGGGTTTCTTTCTGCAAGTTCCCTATCTGTTGAGATTTCATGATTGCCTCCAAGTCTCACTCCAACTCTTCTGTCAATTAATCGACCTGCACTCGTATATCACTATACATGGATTCAAAACAACAACAATGACGATGAAGTACCAACTGATATGAGATCAATCACATCTCATGCCTGGTTCAATCCACCCACCGCCCATCATGGGGTATGGTTCAATCCAATGGCCCACCACCCATCATGGATATGTTGAGAATGGTTTCAGACCATTATTGGGTTTTCACACCCCTGATTTTGGGTTTTGCCAAGAAAGCAGGAGAATTTGAAGGAAGAGGATGGCATAATTATGCAACCGACGACTATTGTGGCTTAGGGATAAGACCGTAAAGAATTACTGTCAAGGTGCTTTTGTGACATTTTTATGTCTTTTATCATTAGCCCATGGAAATCAGGTTGAAGAGGCACTAATCTGTAAAAATATATCAACATTTTCAAATGTTTCAAAGGATGGATCTCCTTGCCATATGACTGTCCATTTTTAAATTCTTCCAAAAGATTATCAAATAGTTATTATAAAATTGGAAAAGATAGCCTTTCCAAAAAAAAAAAGGAAGTTTGAAAGATGTTACAAGCATTTCTATGGTTCAAACTACATTTTCACATTCTACCATGAATGATTCACGATTTTTAGTTCTTGATATTGATACATTTTCTCTACTCTTAGATTGTAGATTTTTTAATTAGAATCATATAGGCAGGTCTAATGAATCAACTTTTTTCCAGGTTTCACTCATGCGAACTACCCCAGACGAGAACAAGGAATTTGCTAGTTTTATAGCAAACAAACTGAATAAGTCAGCATCAAAAGTATGTGTCTGCTTACCACAGAAAGGTATCTCTGCTTTAGATGCTCCAGGAAAGCCGTTTTATGACCCTGAAGCTACAGGGACCCTTATAAATGAGTTGGAGAAACTCATTGAGAAAAATGAAGACCGGCAGGTATCTTCATTGTTTGATGTGATTGGTTGACATATCTTCTGCTTTTTTACTGTCATGGATGCATCCCTTCTAAATTTTATGCTGTTCCCTTTCATAGGTGAAGGTGCTTCCATATCATATTAATGATCCCGAGTTTGCAGATGCATTGGTGGATTCATTCTTGGAGATGAAAAACAAGATTCCCAAAATCTCATGTCTTCAACAGAGTGCTTTTCATGAACAAAAAGAAGACCATATAGAAAACACAGTTCCACATGGATGTTACTCAGGAAGCAGTGGCATCTGGTACAATCCATCCGACTTTCCTGATGCACAACCAGGTCATACTGCAATCTTGTACACATTCCTTTCTTTCTGTTTCTTTTGTTTCAGTTGATTTAGAAAAAAACTAAAATCTGCTACAAGAAGCTGATCTTGATATTATGGTGTGAATAATAATGAAAGCTTCAAATTTACAGAACTTGGTATGCAAACATGTCTACAGTGTTCAGCCAGACGCCTTGGGAAAGCCCATGTAATAAGCTAATGTTTAAAGATGGATTTTGAAAATAATACCTAACCAAATATCTTGCTATGACTTGAAAATATTGAAAAATCTGCTTTACAAGCATTCTTGGAACTACAGAAGTATTTGCACATAACCATCATCAATACCAATAGTTATAGAATTTATTAGAATGCATGTATTATCATTGTAGAGTTGCCTTTCTTAGGTTGGTTGGGTGGGGGTGGAGATGGTTACTAATAGGTTCAAAGAGAATGATCCCCTCTTCTGGAATGGTTTGTAATATTGTAGGCCATGTTTAGAATTTCCATAGGAGAACGGAAATGGTTTCATAGAATCAAGGGAGAGGAGGCAAAGGATCAAGGGTGAAGATATACAATGGACCATTAGAATTTTTATATGCTTAGATTCATTTTCATGCTGTGATGGAGGACCATTTTCTGAAGACAATCTTCTATCCTTACATCCTCTAACCAACCATGGCTAGCCTCAATTGAAAACCTTCTAACCAAACAAGTTCCCTAGGAAATGTGAAATGTGCCCTAGGAATTGTAGCTCATATTCCTTTATAAATATATTTACAAGAGACTGTTTTATGTATTATCCATTATGTCTGTTCCATGAATTGCAAGTTATAACAAGGAAAGATATTTGCATTACAAACATTCTCATTAGTGATGATAGGTATGTATTCGGCTGAAGTCACCAGCTGTTTGGATCATAATTACCAATAAGCTTTCCCTGAAGTCAGATAATCATTTCAACTGAAATATTTCATTCTGTACAGAAATGCATTTTGCAGGAAAAAAAGAGGCGTGTTATATATTGGATCGTTGAGAGGCTAGACTGTAAATTCTATGACATAACTTCTTTTAAGAAATATAGAATTTTCAAGATATTTGGAATAATTGTGTCAGTTTTCTCTTCTCTAAAATCTATAATTTCAAATGTTAAAATATTCTTAGTATTTTCATAGACACGAACTGAAAGTCACACACATGCATACACACACGTGCGTGCACACACATCCCACATATTTGTTTGGATAAATAGAAATTAGGGACAAAAATGGGTGGATCCATGACCAAACCTGAATTATTTATTAGGACCCCTACCTGTATACAAGTTCAAATTAAAGATATGAACCCAGACCCAAATTTAACTAGGAGATGGCGGACCTAAATTTCTATGAAGTCGTTGATATATTAAATGTGTGGTTTGACAGGAAACTTATCCTTAAAAGGGATGATTGAAGAAGTTGTACTCACAAAGCAAGAATTGATGGGATAAGGATTAAATTTTATCATGATTGTGATTATTCATTGTACTTTGAAAAGACAGTTACAAAGAGCAATCGAAGTGTTAATGGTTTCCAATTTTCAGAAAATAATATGGGTGCATTACATCACCGAGAATCATATGGGTGGTAGTTTTTACTAGAATATGCACCTCATATTTCAATTTTGATTTCTTTTTCTTCTTCTTCTTCTTCTTTTTTTTTTTTTTTTTTCATTTTACTATCTTGACAGAGATTTCCGAGTTTATGGTTCACAACAAACAGATTGTGACTTATTGGAAATCAAAGATAATACCTTTTATAATCTATCAACTAGATATGAAATAACAACTTCACCGTTTCCTATGCAGAAACTTTGAAGAGAACTCGGGCAATATTACAGAAATTGATAAAAACAATACAGAATGGGACTCCTATAATAGGGGCTGGTGCAGGAACAGGCATATCTGCCAAGTTTGAAGAAGCAGGTGGCGTGGATCTTATAGTATTGTATAACTCAGGACGCTTTCGGATGGCTGGAAGGGGTTCCTTAGCGGGTTTATTGCCTTTTGCAGATGCAAATGCAGTGGTTCTTGATATGGCTAATGAAGTATTGCCTGTAAGTTTCAATCCTGGCTGATTATTTATGAAATGAAGTATATGTTAGCACATTTTTTTTACCAGTGATGGTACATGGTGGGACCATATATTGGTAATCTTACCTGTTCATCTGGTGTGCTCCATAATGGAATGGCTACGTGCTATCTACCTTATTGGATAGTCTTTACTTTGTGATTGATCATTGATGGCTTGCAAAAGTACAGTAGGGATAACTCAGACAGAAGGATCACATGGAAAAAATATTTTAGCATCCCCCAGTAGTGAAAGAGGCCATCATTTTACTAACAAAGATTTAATCAAATATTATGGTTCATTTTTGTTATGGACTTTATAATAATGTTTGTAAGTGTGACCTTTTACGGTATGTAGGTGGTGGAGGAAGTACCGGTTCTTGCTGGAGTTTGTGCTACTGATCCGTTCCGTCGAATGGATCACTTTCTAAAGCATCTGGAATCCATTGGGTTTTCTGGAGTGCAGAATTTTCCTACAGTTGGGCTTTTTGACGGTAGCTTTCGCCAGAATCTGGAAGAGACAGGAATGGGATATGGGTCTGCTTCCTGAAAACTATTGACATTAATTTATTTGCCCTATCATTTGCTATGAGTTCTATATTGCAGAACTGAATCCTTCTTGGTTTCTTTCTTCTTCTTTTTTACTTTGTTCTGCTGCTGCTGCTGTTTTAGCTTGGAGGTGGAAATGATTAGGAAAGCACACAGATTGGGTCTCTTGACAACTCCCTATGCTTTCAATCCAAATGAAGCCATTTCCATGGCAAAAGCTGGTGCAGATATTATAGTAGCACATATGGGGCTCACAACATCAGGATCAATTGGTGCAAAGACAGCTGTGACCCTGGAGGACAGTGTTGGTCGCGTACAAGCTATTGCAGATGCAGCAGTTGGAATTAATCCAAATGTTATTGTGCTCTGCCACGGAGGTATTTAGTAGCCTTTTATTTAATATTGGTCCTATGCTCAGAAATTGTATAATGTTCTTTGCTACAAAATTCCCTATGATTGGGGCCCTTGTTCAAGTGATCTGGATCATTGATCTGATGGCCTCTGCTGTTGGTGGGTGATGACCCAATAATCTTCCAAATAGGAATATCCTAACCATTATTGGACCAGTGATCTACAAATAGACACTTAAGAAATGATATGCATCAAAAGTCCAGAAAAATGGCCGAAGTCTGATGTTCAGAATCTTCAGTTTTGAAAGTTGTTATGGGGTTTTACATCAATGGTGGTCTTTCAGTTCAAACGTGTAGATCACCGAAATGTGGGCTCTATATAAAGAATTGAGTACCTCAGCAAACTATACATTTGGTGTGGCATAGGACTAATAATTCCTCCTATAAAATTATGTTACTCTAGGATTTGTAAATCAGTCTTTGTGGTAATTAGTATACATATTATTATATTAAAGCCTTTATAAGAAGTGAATTTGGTAATGACATGAATAAGGATGAAACAACTCACAAAGCTTGCATTGGCCAAGTGTAATTTATAAAGAAATACATGAAGGCTAGATGCACTGAATGATTTCTCAAACATGTTACATACAAGCACGATAGGACCCTGTTTCATTACCTTTGATTTGGTTCCTAGTGTTGGGAGTAGGATTTCTCATGCTCCTACAGAGCTCTGTACTTTTACTCATGTATATTATTTCAGCAGATCTTAGGACTACCTTTTCTTTTAGTTAGAAGGATAGCCCGCCTCATCGTAAGCAGCAGTTTCTCTTTTAGTTAGAGGGATAACTTAATATCCCTTATCTGAAGCAGTGGTTGTAACATTCTCGCATCAAAGCGAGTGTGAGAAACACACAATTATCTTCTCTCATCTCCTAGTTCATGGGACAGTCCTGCATCCCATGTCATTGGATTTATGAGACTGAAAATTTAAGAAAATGGTATATTTATAATGACATACAGTTCCTTCCAACCCTCTCTTCTAAGTTGTCTGGTGGGGGAGATCTCGACTTGTATCATATCATTCTAACTATAAAAAGTGAAAGACTATTATTTTTGTCCCTGTTATTTTGTCATTTAGTGGATATACTGAGCACTTCAGATCACTTTAGATTGTAACATATTCATCCGAGGCTCAAGTTTGCGCTAATCTATGTTCCATGTAAAATAATTAATATATGAAATTAATCAAGCTTGAGCTAACCTAAGCTTAGCTCATATTTTATTTGCGGAATGCTCAAACTTGGCTCAAGCTTGATTGAATGCTTGTGATTCGAGCTTGAACTCAAGCTGTAAAAGCTCAATAGACAATAGCTTGAGAAAAGTGAAGCTAGGCTCGGCTTGGCTTGGCTCATTGACAGCCTTGTTTCCTATGCTAAAAAAATGACAGAGTTTAGAGCAGATGCTTCAACTGTACATATCCCAAATAACGTCGGTAAAGTGTGTGTGCCATTAACTTGGACTTGTGAAAAGGCCAATGTGCTCTCATCTCTCTTAGTTGAACCTTTTCCCCTTTGATTATTTAGGGAAACAATTCATTACCAAAAGGAATAACCAAAGTGATGCAAGTCCTTTTTTTCGTTTTGGATCAATAATAGTAAGACTATTTTAATTGAGAAAGAAGTTCATACATTTTACAAGACAAAAAGTGAAGAAAAACAACCATAGGTGTAAGCGCATTATACCCAATTCTCAATACAATTAAATAAGAGAAGCCTCCAATGCACAAACCCGTTTAGCTAAAACGTCTGCAATACCATTAGCAGACTGGCTAATTTGACGAAAACCAACTTGTTGAAATAGAACCAAGTTCCCAAGGACCTGACGCAATAGAGTTTACCCATTAGATAGTCGGATCGCTTTCCAAAATTAATTCCTCCAGGAAGGAATCTGAATATATGCAAAGTGCTTCCAAGACTGCTGATGCCTCTTTTTCATTGGAATTCCTCACCCCCAAATGTTTTAAGAAGATGAATAATATTAGCCGAAAGCAATAAGAAGAAAATGTTTTCAAAAAATTGTCTTACACGTCGTGAGATTGACAGATGTATTTTATAGGCCTTTGAGAACCCAATCAAGTCTATAATCATGGCCAATCAATGCCAGTGATGGTTACAATCAAATCTCACAAATCTCCTATGATCCTATCCTTTTACAACTGGACACTCATCTCTAATCTCCTAGGATTACAACAATAACCTCAATCATCTCTTAAGATGATTACATATCAGTACAATCAGAACCGACTTATGTTTGCGGTCCCCATCTCTACAAATAATACTTCCCTTTTGTAATTCCAATGCAAATTCTTTTTAAAGTTTTTACCATCCTAATGTCTCTATAGCATAGCAATTTAAAATGCAAAGAATGAGCTTCTTTATCATTGTTGCTGATGCTGAAGCTGCTATTGCTGCCATAGCTTTAAAAAAAAAATCTTGTGAAACTTTCAGGTCCTATTTCTGGCCCAAAAGATGCAGAATTCGTACTGCAGAATACCAAGGGAGTTCACGGGTTTTATGGTGCATCAAGTTTGGAGAGGCTGCCAGTGGAGAAAGCAATTACAAGCACAGTCAAAGAATACAAATCAATTTCTATCAAGTGAGATGCAATACGCGAATTAATCTCCATCTCATATTCTTGGTTGTGTATCAGTTTTCCATGCTATGTGAATGGCCCTCATTCTCGCTTTAGTTTACTTATTTTTTATCTTGTCTTTGTTTGAGTGTAAGGGTGAATAGAATGATATTGATGAATAAGATGTTCACTAAAGAAACAAAATGCTTCAATAATTAAGAAAAGAAAAAAGAACAAAAACAAGAGGGGTGAAAATAAAAGGATTGCTTTTATCAGTTCATAATGTTTTAGTCCATTCTAAATGTGAAGTGCACAATGAGATGCAACGGACTTTCATTTCTTTTCATTCAGCATTCAAAATAGTGATGCAACACCATCTGTGAGCCCTTTAAATCTTCAATCCCTTGGTACTTGCACACTTGTAGGTTGTTGCATTTTCTTTATCCTGTGATAAGATTGGGTGAAATTTATGGGACTGTAAATAGACAAATGAGATTAACATTCAGCCTGTTTTCTGGAATGGAGACCAAGATCTTGGATATCCAACAAATCTGCACCACGTTGGCTTGAGTTGGCAGATATGGATATAAAGTGATAAGCTTCTGATATCACAAAATCTTAGATGGCATCCCAATTTGTACTGTTACTACACACAAATCTGGTTCACCTGAATCCTTAAATACAGACTTATTTTTCAATCAAAATAATTTTAACACCCCTTATCACAAACTTAGGCTGGTTTGTAGTAGGAATCAGCCCGTGATACTATGATGGTGTGTATTAGGGAAAAGTTAAAAAAAAAAAAAAAAAGAAGAAGAAGAAGAAGATTGATTTAAATAAAGAAGATGGTGGCACTATATAAAAGATAGAAGAACAATGGATAACTGCAGGAATGTTTATACAGTTGTTTTAAAGAAAATAAACCTTTTTCTATCTGAAGTATGGTTAGCAATAGAGGCAGATATGTAGCATTAAATGGCAGAAATTGTTGTTAATTGCAATGCTAAATAGCAGTGAAGCGAACTGATAAAAAATTTTAAAGAAAAATGAAATCTGTATCGGCCGATATTATTGTAATCGAATACATAACAGTGAGAGCCAATTTTTGTGTTTCTTTCACTGTTTTTGTCTGCTAAGAATCTTAGCTAATTGTGGTTAGGAGACTCTGTTTGATCAGGAATATAGACAGGAAGTTCCTTAAAGAGGGGTTGATTGATATTCGCATACTCTTGCAGTCTTGCTGTGAGCAACAACCCAGGCGGGGCCCACTTGGATGCATGCCTCTTATTTAGGATGGGATAGCCATGGGAAGGGTATTATTAATAAGGTCTAGGCAGAAAATGGGTTCATTCAACTTCCCTAACACTTGATTTACTGGTTCAAAGATTAACAATAGTTAATCATATGTTTTTCTTATTTAAAATTCAACTGTTAAATGCACTCTTGATGAGTGTCACATTATGGTTTGGTGCCAATGGGATCATAGGTGGGCCCTACATTTTTCTGTAGCTATCAGATTATTTTGGTCTTATGTGTAGGTGTGGTGTGCCAGATTCATCTTACAAAAGCCTTTGGCAAGGGCTGTTAGTGAAAAATATGAAGAGAATCGAACTTATGTGATGTGGTTGTATGATGCCATTGAATTCCCAGTTATATTATACTTAATGATCTATTATATTTGCTTTAATCAGTAATTAAACATGACCCTGTATCCTGATACCACTAGAATGCAGGGAATCCACAAAGTAGAGTCCACTACAAAAGTAGAAAGCCCAAGGGTCAGCTAACCCTAGAGTCTCAGATCAATTCATTGACCATTTTAGGTTCAGATTTGAATCAGCTAGGCTGAGGCAAATGGCCGTCATAAGAACTATCGGTTTATCTCTTGGCTTTCTATTAATGGCCTTAAATTGTATGAGAAATGTTCTCCAATGAGCTGCAACATATGCAGGCAAGCTTTATGGGGCCCACTTGGGCCCACCTTTGACTTGTGCAAGCCCTTTCACACTCTCGTCCATCCATGCTCCAACACCAAGCTCAGTTTCACTCTCATCAAACCTTTATACACCATTGGATTTAATCTTTAAAAAAAATCCATGGTTAAAAGACTACTAGCTAAACATTAAGGCTTTTATATCAAGGGCCAGCATGATCTAACGAGGCTGATTTTTATGTTGACCCTTATTCATGAGGAGACCTTTTAATGTACCCTGCAGCCACTAGAAGTAGGCATCCAAGTGGGTCCCACGAGTTGGACTGCATATAAAAAACATTGAGTATGCTCGTAGGAGAACATTGCCCTTAATCCAGAACGCCCTTATAACACGGGGTAAATGGCCTTTTGATGGGCTTTCGGCTGTAGCTTAGCTAGTTGGAACACAGGTACGTGAATTCCTGTTCCCTTTATAGCTAAAAAGAGAACAATTGTCCAAATAGAAAAAAAGAACTCTTCTTTTTCTGATGCCCAAAGCAATGCATCGACTTGTAGCTTAAGGCACGGCTAAAGACCTAGAAAAATCTTTAATCAATTCACACTTTAGTCAGTCAATGCAGGACTTTTCATTGAAGAACATAACCTCTCTCTCTCTTTCTTTGAAAATATTGTTACGTGAACTTGCTGCGAAGTTGGTCTCATTATTGATTTTTCTCCCCACCACCACTTTTTGTTTTGGTCTACTTGCTGCGAAGTTGGTCTCATTATTGATTTTTCTCCCCACCACCACTTTTTGTTTTGGTCTTCTTATTTAGGTGTTGTAGATCGTGAACTTCTCACCTGAAGTATTGCAGTCCTGCCCATTATCCTCCTACAAGCCCAATTACCAGTTCTTCATTTCTACTGTACCACAATACCCAGGTCTGAAAATACTTCAATTTAAGTAGCAATCCTGCAAAACCAGTCACAAAACTTCTTAGAATCTATTGAACTGCAATACTCAGATCCAAAAGACTCCCCAAATAATTATCCAGTTACCAGAATTTCTGACATCCATTGAGCTACAATACCCAGAACAGGGAAGACTCATAGTAGTACTCATATCTGGGAAAGACAATCAAATCAGACAGTCGCCTGTAGTTCTGTAGTCCTAATACCAAAACTTCATCGAGTCAACTGAGCTGCAGTACCCAGATCCCAAAAGACTGGAGTAGTGATCCTGCCAATCAGTAATACATTGTTCTTGGGTTCCATTCAACTTCAATGACAAGATCCAAAAGGACTCCAAACCACTGGTAATCCTGCAAACTCAATAACCAAAACTTGTTCAAGTCAATTGAACTGAAAGATTCCAAATCAGAAGTAACCCTGTGAACCCAATAACCAGAACTTGTTCAAATCCATTGAACTACAATACCCAGATCCAAAAAGACTCCAAATCATTACTAGTCCTTCACACACATTACCAGAACTTCTTCAAATCAGTAGTAACTCTTCAAACCGAATTAGCAAAACTCCTTCGAATTCATAAAAATTCAACACCCAGATCTGAGAAGTACCCCAAATCAGTCTTCACAACCAGTCACAAATCCTCCTTCAATCCATTTTATCTACCATACCCAGATCCAAAAACAGTCCAAAGTGGTAATTCTCTCATATAACATAATGGCTTCAGCTAAATCAGTCTTGGCCACTGCTGCCTCTCTTTCAGCTTCAGTAGTTCTTATCCGCACCATAGTAAATGATCTCATACCCCGCAACTTCCAGAACTACATCTTCTCCACCCTGCACACCCTCTTCCATCGTCTCTCCTCTCAACTCACCATCATCATCGACGAATACGACGGGTTCGCACCCAACCAACTCTATGAAGCCGCAAAGGTCTACTTGGGTTCCAAAATCTCCCCCTCGACGCGAAGACTGAAAGTAAGTAAATCCGATAAAGAGAACAACTTGAAAGTCTCCATAGAAACAAACGAAGAGGTTGTCGACACCTTCCAAGGAATTCAAATCAAATGGAGATTGGTTTTTCATGAGGTCCAAAGGGCAGTCATCCATCGCCCCCACTATCTCTATCCTACATTTCAAACACAATTCAGATACTTCCAACTCAGTTTTCACAAGAAACACAAAGATAAAGTGATGGGTTCTTACTTCCCACACGTTTTAAGCGAAGCCAAGGTGATTAAAGGAGAGCTCAAGACACTGAAGCTCCACACATTGCAACACATGCATATGAACTCAGCAGGTATGTGGACATCAGTAAACCTGGTGCACCCAGCAAGATTTGAGACTTTGGCTATGGATCCTGAGCTGAAATGGGCTATAATGGAGGATCTGAAGAGGTTTGTTGAGAGGAGGGAGTTGTATAGGACGGCTGGGAGAGCTTGGAAACGTGGGTATTTGTTGTATGGGCCTCCTGGAACTGGCAAGTCAAGTTTGATTGCTGCAATGGCGAATTTTCTCAAGTTTGATGTCTATGATATGGAGCTTACAGATATCGGATGCAATTCAGATTTCAGGAAGTTGCTGCTTGGAACTGCTAACAGATCTATAGTAGTTATTGAGGATATTGATTGCACTGCTGAAATGGGGAATAGGAGAGGAGGGAGAGTAAGATTTCGTGGAGGATTTCGTAGTGCTGGTGCTCGGAAAGATAATCAGGTAACTCCTTTTGGCTAATTTTCCTTTTGTTCCGAATTTTTTTTTGAGTGAAAACAATTGTAATAAGGGTGATTATGAACATGCCACCGGTTTTTCCGAGCACACCCACAATTTTCAAAAAAAAAAAAAAAATACACATGACAAAGATACCCATAATTTCCGTACATATCTCATGTGCACGGATATGATAAACCGTGCACGTGATAAATGCACGGTATTTCCCAGCCATGCACCTCTTTATGTGCACGGCTCCGAAACTCTGTACACCCCTAGAGAAGATTACGATCAAGGGCCGGAGATAGTGCCCCGATCCTCTCCTCAGTGCGCACCTCGTCCCTCGACACCTCCCTCTGCAAGTAGATCGCTTCCGCGCCGACCACCTTGGCAAGCTCGATGATCACGCTCTCCGAGCACCCGATCCGGACGATGAGGTCGGAGCCGCGAGATTGGAGGGAGCGGCAGAGGTCTGCAACGGATTCGGCATGGACGACGGAGGCGTAGGGGTCTAAGCAGAAGAGGGGGAGGAGGGAGAGGGAGTCGGCGTGGACGATAGAGGTGCGGCAGAGGCAGATGCACCTGCCGTTGGAGGAAGAGGAAGAGGTTGGAGATGACTAGCCGGCGTCGCAGGTGGTGGGTGGGGGAGAGGAGAGAAGAGGGGAGAGTAGAGGAGGGTATTTTGAGTATTTTTGGGAAAGTGGGTGGGCTCAGCAAAAGAAGTGGGTGCATTTAGAATTTCCCTTGTAATAATGATATTTCTAATCAAGGGGCACCGGATTGGTGCTAATCCAAAGAGGTGGAAGGGGTGGGAAGCACTGATCATAGATGCATCTGATAATCCTAACCCATTCAAGATTCTAATATATATACCCATGTTCCTAACCATATGAGCCACATCCCTGGACCTAACCAGTGATTTATAGACCTAAAAGTTTAATGATTTTTTTTTTATAAAAATGTTTTCTTTTCTAATAGATAATTCTAATTAGGGTCAAATTGGGGCTGGTGGCAAGTCAGGGGATGGTAGTTTAGTAGGAGTGGGCCACATAAGAGGTGCATAATATACTGGGTTATCATAAATATATACTGGGTTTGGGCCTTAGGTTTTAGTTCTAGTGCCTTGCTTGGATCTGAAATGTAGGCCCATTTAATATTTGGGCCATCTTGTATTAAGTGATAGAAAGCCCCAAGTCAGGCTCTGCTCAAATTAGTAGTGCTTGTAGTTTACTGACTGATTTGCCAAAACAAATGATAGAAATAGAATGCCCGGCTCAGACCGAACCAATTGATTGAATGGGCGGGCTCAGGCATTCATGTTAGAGGCAGGCCGGGCTCGAGCCAGGCACATACAGCCAGTATCAGGCTTGGGCCAAATATGAACCTATGTTTTGCCCAATCCGACCCGAGCCAAAAACATCCTTACCAAAATGCTTTCTAATGTTGGATCCTACTGGAACATGTACACAGGTGACACTCTCAGGTCTGCTCAACTTTGTAGATGGACTATGGTCGAGCTGTGGTGATGAGCGGATCATTATATTTACAACTAACCACAAGGACCGGCTGGACCCGGCACTACTACGGCCTGGACGCATGGACATGCACATTCACATGTCCCTATCTTAAATCTAATGCGTTCAACATCCTCTCATCAAACTATCTTGGCATTGATGATCACAAATTTTTCGAAGAGATCTCACAATTGTTAGAAAAGGTGGAAGTCACTCCGGCCCAAGTCGCGGAGGAGCTGATGAAGAGTAATGATCCTGATGTAGCCCTCAGAGGCCTCATCCAATTCCTCAAAGAGAAAGGGAGGGAAGATGATGATGAGACAAATGAGAACAATGAACAGAATTGGGAGAAGGGTAAGATGACAGAATTGGGAGATAGGGGGCAAATGGGACAACGAAATGGAGAGGAAATGGAAGAGAATGTAACAATTTGATGCCAAAGGCCTTTAAGTGCATGCACTTATTTATATTTTTACAAGGCTCCATGGGCCTCACTTTTGGGGACATATGGCTGCATAAATTTTCATTCTTAGAATTGGGTTTTCCCTTTGTTCGCTTGTTCACTCACTCACTTGGACGATTGATTGATTGCATAAAATTTGGTGAAGAGAGAACTTTTGAAAAAGCTTGGTAGAAGTAGAACTCCTTTTGCCATGACAAATGTGAGAAGTTCATATCTTAAAATCTCAATGTAGTTTGAATTGAATAATTATCAGTTACTTATCAATTATGAGAAGTTCATATCTTAAAATCTCAATGTAGTTTGAATTGAATAATTATCAGTTACTTATCAATTTTCAATTACAACAACAACAACAACAACAAAAAAAAAACAGAAAAAACAAAAAAAACTATTTGTGATAGACAATAAGAGATAAATCAAGAAACTTAATCGCATCATGATACCAAACTAACCAAATTCGACTTTGAAAGACATTGGATTCGTTTGTGTGATGCCGTAGAAAAGGAAGCACGGGTTCCTGTTCCGTAGAAATGCAAATCCGACAGAAGAGGTAAGACGCATGTTTCTTATCACGGACGTTTTTACTTGGATTTCTCACATTGTTTACCTCTATCCACAACTCGGATCAAAAGTAGCATTTACCTTTGAGAATTAGAGACACCTCCAAATTAGGTCTTCTATATGTAGCTAATATATTCTTAATTCCGACTACCAGAACAAAACATTCAACATTCATGGAAGTATGTTACCCCAGATTTTACTTTATCACTCAGTTATCGTTGGGTTTATCACGTGTATCACTCCTATTAATTTCAGTTTTGAATCAGCCTTTCTTGCACTGAAATGGATTGTGTATTAAGTGTGATTAAAGAGAAATTCGCGATTTATGCTTTCATTGGGATAAAATTTTATTTGACGGCTTTGATTCATGAAGGGCAAGCATAAGCAGAACTGTTTGTTGCTCGTCACCAGCAGGCAGACATGATTAGAAATGAATTTTGGACTCAGTAATCAAGGGATGAAAAGGTCATTAGGTAAGACTATTAGTGTAGGTACTGTATCAAGTGTGGCCGTGTAGCCAAATATATTAGTACCATCCATGCAACATAACTGAGATAAACAGATTTAAGTGTTTTATGGACTGGAGCCTAGATAAATTCAATCTGAGCAAAATCCAACAGTGCAAATTTATGGGACGGCCAACCATTCCCCAAACAAAAAGTTGAGAATTTGAAAAATCTTGTAAGCAGAATGCACCAACCCACAAGGCTGTGAGTTTTTCATTACTCAAAAGATCAGACAGAAAATTCCTAAAGCCTGCGGCAGCGGCGGTCATGTTGTCATAAAATAATCAACAGCTAATATTTCGGGAACTCCTGAGAAACATTTCCCATTGAAAATTTCTACCATCTGTGTAGACTGATTCGCTGTTCCATTTCGCAAGGGGCATTCTAAATGCACCCACCCTACATGCTAGTTAAACCCACCCTAGTGGATGGGATGGAATGGATTGACCTGCCCAAGAGATGAGATGATTGCAATAACTGAAGTGGTGCGGACATTAATGATAGGGTGGGAAGAGTGAAGACATGACATGGTAGAATTATCAATTTATCATATTTGACTATAGCTCATTTTAGTCTGGGTCATGGGCGGGATCATGTGGACCTAGTGATGGGTCTGGGTCACGTGGTCCTGAACTTGATGATGACCCACTTGTACAACTTGGATATTTGTACATGTCTAGCGGATCGGTGTGATGGATACTGAACTAGTATTTCTATGTGCAATCTAAACATATCCTACTTAAGATGTAGGTAATTTAAAATATTTATTTTCAAAGTAAAACAAAAAAGTTAGAAAGAAATATAAACAACGATAATTTTATAAATTAAAAAAAAATGTTTCAAAGCAAAGAAAAAGAAAAAAAAAATAGGACAACCATATTCCTTTTCTTTTTCATAGATGGGAAATGGAACCAACTTATGGTGGGTGAATGAATCAACATTCCATGTATTTTAAAAAAAAGGAATTAAAACTGACAAGGCCTCAATGCTAAAATTAACTGGCAATCAAGGCCTTCGGCAATGGCCAAGTTTTGGGTTTATAGAGCTGCTTGACATGGATAGGTGTGAGCTTTGAATTCGAAAAGAACACAACTTAGGTGACTTTGCCATGACTTTGAACAGAGTAATATGATGGAAGGCCAAGATAGAATGATTTTCTGCTCAAAATGACAAAAAAAAAAAAGAAAAAAGAAAAGGTCTTGATATTTAAAATAAATTTATTCAAACATATTAACACATGTTACATTCCTAATCTTCCAACACAATGGTTTCAGAAGGAAACCTAGAACACATATACTGCATAAACGTATTAATTCGCTCCGCATATGGGATAGCCCATGCAACTGCACGATCATGCCTGAAGTGAACTCATTGAGGCATAATGGGAGGCATCGGGTAACCATCTGTCAATGCAACATGGACGTAGTGATTATTATTTACGTACCCGATAGCGATACCAACATGTTGATACGACGGTGGTGGAGTAGATCGAAGTGACAAATACGTAAAGCTCTGTGCAGCACTTAAAACGTGTAATATCACATTGAACTTCGAAGCAATTAAGAGGCCCATGTCTAGCATGGTCATCCAATGCTCAATCGGTGCTCCTCTATCTAATGCAAAAAAGTTCAGTGAGTTGTAAACACGAGTCCACTGGTTATCACTACCAAATATTGCAACATACAGTGTCCTGAATGTGTGCAACTCTTCTATTAAGTTATACCAGATAGTTGCCCATGTATCTTCGTGAAGACCAAGAGAGACAGCTATCGCCCGAAATCCGCAATTTTCATCGGGTTTTACGTCTTGTACATGCATAATGTAAGGATGCAGTATAGGTGGAAAAACTGACGAACATAGGAATGTACAGAGTAGTTGTAAATAGAGGAGCAACTGTGTCTCGCTGGTTCCTGAAACTGGAAAATATTTGGCTGAACAAACTCAAAAGTCTTCCCTGTCCTTCGAGTCGGGGCCTCCAAACGAATAACTGTTTCTGCTTGGTTCCCGAGAATGAAGAGAATCAGATTCAACAAACACAAATGCAGACGGATTAACATGAGTATTTGTTGTAACTTTTTGTTTCGAGGGGCGTCCTCGAGTATAATATATACAATAAATCTTTTGATAATTGAGACTTGAGTCCTTTTTTACAAGTATATATGTATAATACATTATACATGTATAAATATTATATAGTATTATAGTTATTTGTCATTAGTATGTAAACCCTAAATACCCTAAACTCTAAATTCTAAATACCCTCAATCATATGCTATGATCTATAGTTTTAATTTTAATTTTTGCTGAGTTACGTAGAACATGTTAAATTTATTATCTCAATATCATAATTGTTCATAATATTTCACCATCCCCTAAACCCTAAACTCTCAATTACTAAGATAGTAAGATTATGATTTATAAAATATAATACATTTAATGGTAAAATAAAGTAATAAACATACTATATTACTAAATACTATTACAGACTTTAGTACTTTACAGTATTACACATTACACTATTACTTTAGTATTTTTACAGTAAATCAGTAATATTCATGTTGTAGGAGCTGAAGTCTTGCACCACCAACATCAATAACGAGTAACCGAGAATATGACCTTTGGCCTTTGATACTGATAATATGGATATGTATTATGTAATTTGGAATTGCTGTCTGCCTGCCTTATTTAGAGTTTTTGACAATTGGACTTGTAATTTGGACTTGCCGGTTTATGTTTGTAATTTGGACTTGTAATTTGAAATCTCTTACTGAGGATTTGATGAACTCATATTGATATTTGATTAATACAAGTTACCATTTCAAAAAAAGAAAAAAATCTAATTTTTCTAAAAAAAAAATTTCTGGTGTAATGTGCGGGGACGGGGTCGGGTATGGGTGTTACCTGTCCCCGTCGGATTCGGGTTCGGGGATTCCCCGAATCCTAAATAGCGGGGATGGGGGCGGGGATCGGATTCGGGGACGGGGATGGGAAGCCCATACCCGGCCCCGCCCCGCCCCATTGCCATCCCTATCCACAGTTGTCTATAAAAACGAGTAATGCCAACTCATTAGAAATATGGAATGATCATTAGGTGGACCCTATACAAGTAAATTTTCATTTCATTTCTGGCCTATCCCAATTATATGTCCAAAATCATATTTAATATATGTCCAAAATCATATTTGTTATGGTGAAAGAATGAAAGAGCAACCATTGGGCAGGGCAACTCCCACCATTCTTTGATCAAAATCAGGGTGCAGTGGAATGCGGGCACCACTCAAATCCACAGCCCGCCATGGATGATGGAACAACAATAACCATTAACCAAGTGCCCAAATCCCACCTGGCCACCTCCTATCATATTTTATCACAATTCACATACCATTTTCTATCTGGCATAAATGCAACTATTACAGTTATAAGAGAAAAAAATAGATGAAATGCAAAAGAAAAGAGGCAAATAGACAAAACCCCTCTTTCGAATCTCTTTCCTTGAAGAAAAAAGCATACCTAACTGCTACCCCCAAAGGTTATGGACTTATGGTGACTTGGGGTTGAAACATTTTCTCAAACAGATCATGCACTATTTACTTTTAGTTTCAACAGCTGAAGATAAGAGATTAAAGGAGAAAAGAGAAGAAGAGTAAAATGAAGAAGGAAAACTGGAAAGGTTTTTAGAAAAAGAGGCATTCTAAAGTGGGTGGGTGGAGTTAAGAAAAAAAGGTGTTCTAAAGTTAGTTTTTTTTTTTTTTTTTTTTTTTTTTTTTTTTTTTTTTTTTGTGGGGGGGGGGCGTATTTTGGTGATCTTTAAAAGATTTCCAAAGGCAAGGGGGCCGGGCCCCCGGGCCTAGTTGTGGTTCCGTCAGTGATCATTTTGTAGATCCGTGACTAGTATAAAAGCATAATTTCACTTCGCTATAAAAAACTGATTGGACCAATAGGTCCAATAACGTGATATGTGTCCACCATTTCCAGCCGTCAAATCTCAGCAACATGAGCTCGTTGTCACCTCTTTACCATCAGGCCCCCACTACGAGGAAATAAAATTCACATGAACATACAGTAGGCCCCACCTATTTACCCTCAAATGCATGTGACTGCCTCACATGCGTTTATTCTGGCTAACATTCACAGAAGTCTCTAACGCTACTGAATGATTGATTGACGCAGGAGAGAAAAAAAAAAATGGAAAGAAACATATAAATTTAAAGTGGGTGTAAGAAAAGTACGGTTAACTAGATTAGTGTGGGTGCAAATAGCAACCCCCTTTCGCAAACCTGTTTAAAAGGAATCCAAGGAGTTAAGAGAATGTTACATCACGCCTCCTACAGTTGCACGACGCCTCCTGCCAGCCATTGAGAGCCTGGGGTCTGCAGTCCAATCAATCCATCATGGGGCCGGTCACACATTCTGTTCCAAGTCTCTCACACATTTTTAAGGATGGACCTTTCTCAATTGAAACCTTGGCCCAGTAGAAACGAGCACACCAGCATCAGCGTGAGCAATTGGACAGTCGCCATGATCCACGCCCCAAGTTTCTGAGAAATCAGTGCGTTTATACCGAGTCTCTAGCTTTTCAAATACAAACCATCGATCATCACAGATTGGGAACATCCTACAAGTCTTACAACTAAAACCTAATCCATAATATTTGACCTTTCCATATCGATAATGGGACACTACAATCCTCAGCCCACAAGGATCCAAGCCTTGATCACACAACAATCCCCATCCACGATAGACTCTGGCATTTGAAGAGTGGAAGGGGTTATGGACAGAACAGCTTCGAGTGCAAGGAAAATACTGCCGGGTTCATTTTCCCTTCCACGAAATTTGGTCACATGCAACTCTCAGGCGAGCTCAACGGTCTAAACTTCACCCACCTGTGTGGTCAAGCTGCAGTTAGTTTGGATTACAATCAGACCCTGCTAGAAGGGCACTTCTATTACCCATCGAACGTACACATTTTCAGATGCTCAAGTGCAGTGCTTGGGAAGACTCAAGTTACTTTAGCTCAGTACCAATATCCCCACGCTACTATTCTGGAAGATTGTAGGAAGAGATTGGCAACCCAGCTGCAGAAGCTGCTGACACACTCATAACGATCATCATTCAATACTTACAAAGTATTGCAAAACATGCCAAAGATTAAAGGGCGGTTTAAGCCGAACAGGCTGGTCATAAGCTTGTAAAAATTGACAGCGAGGAATGATTGAACTCTGTCGAATGGAACCCATCCTTAATATCCTCAGTTCACAATTGAATTTGGTATTGCAACTGAATTTGAGAAATTGATAGGCCGACAACCAGAATCGTCTGCCAGTGACAAGGGGAATAGATCCTACAATCATGCCCCAGAAGGGGGGTTTTGGTTTCAGATGGTCTTTGCCCTAACTGCTTATACAATGACCAAAACAAAACACCCAGCAAAATATCTACAATTTTGCAACAGAAACAGCTAATAAGGTAGTCTGCCAAAGGACACTTTGCTTACATACTAAAAGTTATAAAATCATAAGTCAGCTGGTTTTATCGTTTTTTCTGTTGTAAGAAAAAAGATACAACAGTCACATGGGAATGATAAGAAAAAATAAAAAACACCAACCCAGTCACAAAGGGTTACGCTTGATATTAACGCTACAAAACATTTCACTGGGGATTTTAAAAAAGGACAGAAACAAAAACAGCTCTAAATCACCTTAGAACCAAAAAGATTGGATCTAAAGGATTCTGATCTCCAAGTTTACTTACTGTATGATAAAATTATGTAAAAGCCACAGGTATTTATTTGTATGAACTCTATCATCAAACTGGCATAAAGTTGTACCTACAAAAATGTCAAAAGCAGTCTGCGTTAGACAGGACCAATGACTTTCCAATTAATAGCTTCACCCCAAGAGGTGACAACCTTTACATTCCCACACACAAAACAGCCACA